>JAENPR010000241.1:0-600000 GCA_018135685.1 Themeda triandra
ACCTGCCTCCTAGCTAGCCTCGCCACCAACAGCATCATGTTGACCCGCGGACTCCGACAAGTAGCGAGGGGAGGGACAAGGAGAGAGTTCAGGGCGCTGGGGCGGACAGCGGCGACAGTGAAGCTTCGGCGAGCGCTAGGAAATGGCGAAGCGGCTCTGGATTGATGTCGATAGGTGGTGGGGTGGGTTCGGCATCCTCTTGCGGTGCCAAAGGAAGAAATAGGGAGGTGAATAGCGGCATGGACACAGAGATCGACGAGCTCGAGTCCATCACAACCATGGCAGTGGCGGCGGCTGCAATTTGGACGCTGCAGCCAGAGAGAGGACTCAGGGAGAGGCGGGGCGGCTTTCGGGAGCTGCAGGTGACGCCGAGGGCGGTTTCTATAGCAGCGAGTTGCGACGGAGAGGGCTCGGCCGCGGAGCTCGCATGCCGCGGACTCCGACTCGCGTAAAATGTGGAGCTGCGTGTGGCTGCACGGGGGCGGGAGGGCCTGCTCGATGACGCTGGCGCCGCCACCATATATGCCTCGTGCTGCTCAATCCACCGATTTGGTCGTCTGTAGCTCGGCGAGATCCCAACTTGCTGCCAGGGCCACTGCCAAGCTCGGGACCTTGAACGCAACACATCCGCCTACGATCCAGTCACACCGATGATGTCGTTCATGCCTCCAACGCTCAGCACCGTGCTGCGGCGTAGGCCGACGCGCTTTCTACGCAGTGTCTCGATCTCCTCCGCGAGCTAATGCTGCATCTGCTTGCAGTGCTCGTCCACCCACAGCTTCCTCAGGAAAGTGCGCGTGCAGTTCTTAGCTCCGCCGCGATCCTACACACGCTCGTCCACGCCCAGCACCGTGACATCCTCCAGGCAGCAGGTGCTGCTACAACTACTCGACATCGACGACATCGAGCACGCGGATGCTCAGCGGGCAGCTCGACGTTGATGACGCGTCCTTCGCCTCCGCATCCGAGCTGACACCGACGCCGGTGCAGGGCGTGGCGCGTGAACCCTCTCCCAGCACCACCGCTGATGAGCATCTGCACGGCTGTTGGCAAATCTTAGCATATGCAAATAACATCGCAAGCGCACGAAGTACCCGTTGTCAGCGCTTCACCCGGAAGTATTGAGGTATCATATTTATCCACGAACGTGAAATGTTCCAATCTAAAGCCAGGTAGTCCAAGGTAGGTGAAGGAAAGATAGATAGGTCCTTGGATAGTGGAACTAAGGTTATATAGATAACTGAGCAAAGAGCGCGATCACTAAAGCCTCTACGTCGGGCGTCTAGGACCACCCCACTCAAGAGAGCAGGCCAGCCCACTCCTAGGTCCTACAGAGCAGAACTAACATGGTGGAATACGTAGGCCGGACAAGGCTGTCACCTGCCCGGCCTACCATCGCGATCCGTTGAACCGAATGCGGACCGGGATAATCAATAGTCTAGACTCACGTCTACACTATCAATCACTACTCTACCCCGTGCACAAAGTAAAGCACTCACACTAGTATATACTAAGCGAGTAAGTAAATACCGAATAATAAATACTAAGTAGTAAGCAAGGAACAAAATAAAGACTTTAAATAAATAACTGAATGCTCAATTAAATATTCGCACTCCGAGCTGAACTTACAAGACACGGAGAGGAAGAAGGGGAGAGACTCCGACACGCCCGGATCTCCTCCCCGAACTCGCCTCTCTACAACTCGGAGGAGAAACTCCGCCGGAGGACACTACTGCGATAATGAGGAGTATAATATGTGCAGGTGTGTCTTACAAATGAGGCCTAGGGGCTGTATTTATAGGTGGGAGGTGGAGTAGTGGCTACTCCAATGCCACCTCAGCGATCCGCGTGCTCCGAATGTGCTCTGTTGGATCAAAACCGACTTGGAATCTGTGTCTAGGATGGCCCACGTGGTCCCAACCGAGCTATGCGAGTCGGCGGGAAGTCCCCACGTGTTTGGAGTCAAAAACGGGAGAAAACCGGATCCTAAGGCTTCGAACCGGAGGTGAACCGGAGCTCGGTCGCTGTTTTACGTTAACTGGAGAGAAATCCGAGTCTGCGCGGCTGAACCGCGGTCCAGCGGTCCAACCGCGCTGGACCACGCCCGATCGCGCCACCGCCTCCCGCGGCCACGGGGAAGGCGCCACGTGGCCTCCACGCCGGGCCGAACCGCGCGGCCGCGCTCTCTCCCGCGTGGGTGGGCGGCCGCCGTCGCAGCCGCCACGTGTCCGCCCTGGCCGGGCCGGGATTCAAATGCCGGCTCCGCTCCCGCCTTGGCGTCGCGCGCGCAAAGGCTGGGTGTGAAAACTCGAAACTCGCTAGCTCGCTCGACTCGCTCGGTAATGGCTCGACTCGGGCTCGACTCGCTTTATAACGAGTCGGCTCGTTTTATAATGAGCCGGCTCGATTTATAATGAGCCGGCTCGAGGCGGCTCATATTTGCTCGTTAGCTCGTACAAAGCCGGTCAATGCACATGGTAGCGTAATCCTTGTGTTAGTATTTGTATTTTATTACTAGTACTAGATGTTTGTAGGATCTTGTTTACTTAGCTAGTAAGTTTTACGGCTGCTACCTACTAGATACGGCTAGTAGTAATAGTCAATTTGGTTTTTCTTTAGCTGTAAACAGATTACACGGTATGTCGGTTCTTTGTAGCACTCTTTGTAGCACCGACTTAATAGTCCTATAAAAGGACATGTACCTCTCCTATGTGTAAGTAAGCTAGTAGGTTATAATATATGTCTTGTAGCTTCAAAGGAATCAAGTTTGTCCTTGCTCATTGTATAGTTGCTTCTACTTCTAACAATTGGTATCGGAGCGCCGGGTTGAGATCCGAGAGCCACACCATGTCTACCTCCGCGGATCGTGCGGCTCGGGAAGTAGTCCCCGCCGGCCGCCGACGCCGGTGATAACCACCTTGCGCGCTTGGCAGCCGCAGAGGGCGGCCCGCAGTAGTCCAGCGGCCGGGGAGACGGCTGCAGCGCGAAAAGAGCTGCGGCAACCGCGCTGCGGCGCTTCGGGACGAAGATCGTTGGAGAGATTGACGGAGGTGGAGATCAAGCGCGCAGTCCTGCGAGGAGGCGCGCACAGCGCAGCCCGGCGCGGCGTCGTGCCCCTTCTCCCTCCCCGGTGCGTCGTCGCGGGCGCGGTGGAGGCCGCCGGGAGTCGCCGATCGTCCACACCTTCTACCGCGACTCCGGCGCTAGTACCACCTGGCCGATGCTAACGAAGAGCAACTACCACGAGTGGTCCCAGCTGATGAAGCTCAAGATGCAAGCACGGGAGCTGTGGGTCTCTTACCGCGACGATCGCCGGGCGCTGGAGGCCATTATCGCGGCCGTGCCCCCGAAAATGGGCATTCCCCTCGCCGACAAGGAGAGTGCGAAGGATGCGTGGGACGCTATCGCTGCGGCCCGCATCGGCGTGGACAGCGTCGCCGGGCGACGCTGCAGCGCCTTCGCCGCGATTGGGATAACTTGAGTTTCCGCCCCGGTGAGCAAGTCGAAGACTTCGCTATTAGGCTCACGACCCTGATGCAGCAGATGGCGTTGCACGGAGATCGGGACCTCGACGAGAAGCGCGCGGTGGAGAAGTACCTGCGCGTCGTGCCAGCGAAGTACTCCCAGCTCGTCATCGCCATCGAGACCCTCCTTGACCTTGACACGCTTGCGTCGAGGAGGTGGCCCGGGAGGCTTAAGGCCATTGACGGCCGTGAGGATCAGCCCCCACGAGCCAATACAGTCGGCGGCAAGCCGATGTACACGGAGGAACGGTGGAGGGCGCGACAGAAGAAGGGTGATGATGGCGGCGCGCCATCCAGGGACCGCCGCCAGCATGAGCGCGGCGGCCATAAGCAGAGGCCCAGGAGGAGAGACACCGGTGGCGTTGTTGGAGGAGATGACGGCGACAGCGAACGCCGGGCGAACCGCGACGACATCTGCCTCAACTGTGGTCGTTGCGGCCACTGGGCACGCGACTGCCGCCTGCCACGACGAGAGCGCGGTGGAGACCGCAGCGGAAGCCGTGGTGAGCGCGGTGCTGGTGGTGACCGCGGCAAACGCGGTGGCGACCGTGGAGGCCATGGAGGCGATCGCGGTGGCGGCTACCGTGGCGGCGCGGACGGGACCGTGGCGCGCGCGCGGCTGGAGCCGCGCATGTCGCGGAAGCGAGAGGAGGATGACGCCTGCACTCTTCCTTGCCCACGACTTCCTCGACATCAATGACGACATGCCAGCGTGCACCTTCACCACGCACAAAATCACCCTCCATGAACCGCGAGCCCGGGCCCTCCTCAACACCACCGCCAACGAGAAGTTGGGCGGTTGGTGCCTTGATAGCGGGGCCACACACCACATGGCGGACGTCGGGAGCTGTCGCCGGCCTTAACACCGACGTACGTGGGACCGTGTGCTTCGGGACGCGTCGCGTGTGGAGATCACGGCGTTGGCTCAATTATCTTCCAAGGGAAGACCCGCCTTGCGCAACTCAATCACGAGTCTTGGGCGGCTTGACGAAGGAGGCTCAAAGGTGGAGATCAATCATGGAGTGTTGTGTATGCAGGACCGCCGCGGCCGCACGCTGCCAAGGTTCGACGTGGACCCAACCGTCTCTACATCCTCCACCTTGATGCAGCACGGCCGTTACCGCTCGCCGCATGCAAGGACGACGTGGCGTGGCGTTGGCATGAGTGGTTCGGCCACCTCCACTTCGATGCACTCCGCAAGCTTGGCAAGGAGGAGCTCGTTCGTGGGATGCCGGTGATCGACCACGTCGAGCAGCTATGTGACACATGCATCACCACCAAGATGAGACGTCGCTCATTCCTATTCGAGGCCGCGTACCGCGCCAAGGAGCAGCTCGCGCTAGTGCACGGCGACTTGTGCGGCCCAGTGACGCCAGCAACGCCTGGAGGGAAGCGGTACTTCCTGCTCCTCGTGGATGATGCAACACGGTACATGTGGGCCGTTCTGCTTCCCACGAAGGACGCCGCAGCCGACGCCATCAAGAAAGTGCAAGCTGCGGCCGAGAAGGAGAGCGGCGCAGCCGAAGGCACTCCGCACCGACTGGCGGTGGGGAGTTCACCGTCACCGACCGCCAACTACGCGCCGAGGAAGGAATTAAGCGCCACTATTCCGCTCCCCGCTCGCCTCGCGGAGAATGGCGTTGTGGAGCGCCGCAAACTGGACCATCGTGGCGATGGCGCGGCGCCGCTGGGCGCAGGAAGCTTTCGGCAAAGTTCGGGGGAGAGGCGGTCATGGCGCCGTGCACATCCTCAACCGGTCGCCGACGCGTGCGCGCAAGGCAAGACGCCCTATGAGGCGTGGCACGGGCGCGCTCCAACGGTGGCGCACTTTAAGGTGTTCGGTTGTGTCGCCTACACCAAGGAGCTGGCGCAGCAGAGCAAGCTTGATGACCGCGGCAAGGCCGGCGTGTTCATCGGATACGCTGAAGGGGCTAAGGCCTACCGAGTGCTCGATCCAATGACCCAGCGTGTCAAGATCTGCCGCGATGTCGTGTTCGATGAAGAACACAGCTAGGATTGGGCTATGTCGGAACTCGGGATGCCGGAGACGGCCGGCAGCGACTTCACCGTCGAGTACTTCTGGCCGGCTGAAGCAGAGAAGGTGCAGGGCGCGTCATCAGTGGCATCTTCCAGGACTTCGCCCACTCCATCACCGCCAATTCATCTGGCGCCACCGTCTCCGGAGGGGATTGGAGCGGCCACGGCGGTAACACCTTCTTCGCCGTCTGCTTCCCTGCCCGGCGGCTACACCAACCTCGCCGCCGGAGTCGTTGGACCCCAAATTGATCACGTCACTCCTTTGGATGATGACGAGGAGCGAGTGGACGCCCGGCACAATGATGACGAGCCGCTCGCTACGGGACGGTCGCCAACACGGGCAGAGCAGCCCCTACCCACCGCCGGCGACCCGTCTCTTCGCCGAGCTCCATCTCACCCACCGGCGAGCCGGCTTCCTACGCCGAGGCCAAAGGGGACCACGCGCGGGGCAGCAATGGAGCAAGAGCCGCGCGGCGTCGAGCTCAACCGGACATGGGAGCTGGTGCACCTTCCCGCCGGCCATCGCCCCATCTCACTCAAATGGGTGTACAAGCTGAAGAAGGACGAGCGTGGCGCTGTGATCAAGCACAAGGCCCGGCTCGTGGCGCACGGCTTTGTCCAGCAAGAGGGAATTGACTACGACGACGCCTTCGCCCCTGTCGCTCGAATGGAGTCCGTCCGGGTGCAACTCGCGTTGGCGGCTCAGGAGGGCTGGCGCGTCCACCACATGGACGTGAAGTCCGCGTTCCTCAACGGCGAGCTCAAGGAAGAAGTCTATGTCAAGCAGCCGCCCGGGTTCGCCATCGCCGGGGAAGAGAACAAAGTCTACCGCCTCCGCAAGGCGCTTTATGGCCTGCGGCAGGCGCCGAGGGCGTGGAACGCCAAACTGAATGCGGCGTTGAAGCAAATGGGCTTCAAGCAGTGCAGTCATGAAGCCGCAATGTACTGGCGAGGCGCCGGCGGCTCTGTTCTGCTCGTGGGAGTCTACGTGGATGATCTGATCATCACGAGCGCAAGGGAGCAAGTCGTGGAGGCATTCAAGGTGCAGATGCAGACCACCTTCGACATGAGTGATCTTGGCCCCTTGAGCTTCTATCTCGGGGTTGAGGTCCACCAAGGCGCCGACGACATCACCTTGCGCCAAAGCCACTATGCCAAGAGGATCTTGGAGCTGGGCGGCATGGCTGACTGCAACCCAGCAGCCACACCCATGGAAGAGCGCCTGCGGCTGAGCAAGTACAGCACCGCCGCCGAAGTCGATTCAACTCAGTTCCGACGGCTCATTGGCAGTCTGCGCTATCTCGTCCACACGCGGCCAGACCTTGCTTTCGGCGTTGGCTTCGTGAGTCGGTTCTGGAACGGCCCACCGTGGAACACCAACAAGGCAAAGCGCATGCGAGGTATGTTGTTGGCACTATTGACTTCGGCCTCCACTTCACCGGAGCACCCACCGCTGCTCGGTTTGTGTGGTCGTGATTCGGACTTGGCGGGGGACAGTGATTCAAGCAAGAGCACAACCGGGAGCCTCTTCTTCCTCGGCAACTGCCTGATCAGTTGGCGATCAATCAAGCAAAGAGTTGTGGCTCTATCAAGCCTGTGAAGCCGAGTATGTGGCAATGACCACAGCAGCAACTCGAGCCCCGTGGCTGTCTAGGCTACTTGCGAGCTCTTGGACGGAAGGATTGAAGCAGTGGAACGAGGGTTGATAACAAGTCTGCACTTGCTCTTGCCAAGAATCCTATGTCCCATGACAGAAGCAAGCACATAAGGACCAAGTTCCACTTCATCGGGGACTGCATTGCGAAGGGAGCATCAAGGCGAGTTCATCCCTACTGCAGATCAGCTAGCTGACATCTTGACTAAATCACTTGGCAAGGCCAAGTTTAAAGAATTAAGGAGAAGAATTGGAATGGCCAAGATCCAAGATGAGCACAAGGATTAGGGGAGAATGTTAGCAGTAATCCTTGTGTTAGTATTTGTATTTTATTACTAGTACTAGATGTTTCTAGGATCTTGTTTACTTAGCTAGTAAGTTTTACAGCTGCTACCTACTAGATAACAGCTAGTAGTAATAGTCAATTTGGTTTTTTCTTTAGCTGTAAACAGATTGCAAAGTATGTCGGTTACTGTAGCTGCTACTGTAGCACCGACTTAATAGTCCTATAAAAGGACATGTACCTCTCCTATGTGTAAGTAAGCTAGTAGGTTATAATATATGTCTTGTAGCTTCAAAGGAATCAAGTTTCTCTCCTTGCTCATTCTATAGTTGCTTCTACTTCTAACAAAAACAAACTAAAATTATATTACCTACAAACCTAATCAGTCTACCACACTCAAATTATTGCTCATTTATTTTGCTTCGTTCTTAAATTCTGTATGGATGATGTCTAAACTGCATTAGTATGATTATCATGGACTCATGATTATGATCTTGGTGGGTTGCCTTTGAACTTTGATGAAAAATCTTGTAAAAAGGAATTTTGACGAATTATGGATCAATCAATGGATGAATTATAAGTACTTTGTGTGTTTATTGCTCACGTGCTTTTAAAATCTCCTTGTAATGTGCTTTTATGATTTGGCTCGCGAGCCAAACGAGGCGCTCGAATTTGGTTAACGAGCCGAGCCGAGCTGCTCTTCTAGCTCGTTAGTAAAACGAGCCGAGCCGAGCCGAGTCAAAACGTTAACGAGCTGAGCCATAACGAGCCGAGCCGTAACGAGCCGAGCTGGCTCGTTATCCAGGCCTACGCGCCGACAGGCCGCCACGTGGCGCCGCCTGAGTGGCTAGCACTGTCGTCCGCTCCGCTGAGGGGGACAACGCCTGGCGCGCGGGTCCCGCTGCCAGCGCCTGGTCGGCCTGTGCGCTGACGCGTGGGGACAGCTGGGGGCCCACGTGTCGGGCGATGTCATCTTCATTCTGTGTGATTCTTCTCTCCTTCGTATCTTTCTAATGGAAACTCCAAATATGTCAAATAATATATCCATTTCAATCAGCGCGACGAGACCTTCGCAATGGTGTACTCCTTTTTGTCATCTGAGATACTTTTATATAGTGATATTTTGGGATACCTGCAAAACAACTGGGTAACACCAAAACTCGTGGAACTTGTTAGTGTCAAACCCTATAACTATGCTTTCTGTGTCATTTCAAGTCATATTAAGCAATAGTTGATGGTTATAAACAGAGTTAAATAGCCGTCAACAAGATCCCCACACTAAATCTTTGCACGTCCCGAGCAAAGCTCGCATTAATCAAGAAGTATAACTTCTCTAAGTATGATGCTAGCATAAAAATTATTCCAAGTCATTTGCATGTACTAGTGGGTTTGTTAAAGTGTCTAACATGTTGCCTTAGGCGGTTGAGAAATGGAATGATGCAGACATGAAGACATCACAAGCTTCTATGACAAGCTACTTGGAGATTTTTCTTTTATGCACAGAATTAAGACAACTTGGCTTTGGTAGACTCCTCAAGTGGTACTCTCAAATCACTTAAAAAGGTGTATGATTCCTTACCAAGGCACATAGAATATTTGCCTTTGTCAAATCATCCTACTCCTAATCAGGCTTTATGTGGAGCTCAAATAGGTATGACAAGGAATAACGTACTTACAATGTGTATGTTGTCAAGTCAAGAAACTTAGACCTAAGAAGAGAAGTGTCATACCCCCAGATCAAGATGTATGGAATGAATTGTGTAATGGATGGAATGAATTTTGGATGTATGATGGACTAGGTTGCTCCTTCTTTAGATTCTATCTCTCTTCTAATTTCTATTGAGACAAGGCTAGCTCTCTCTCTTTTCTTTTTCTTTCTTCCCCTTTTTTTTTCTTTTCTCTCTTTTTTTTCTTTTTTTCTTTTTTTGAACTATAATGGATCTATTAAGAACAGACTTTTTTTTTATTTTGCATAGCCTTTTGATTTTTTGTCTCATCTATGAAATAATAACTTAGAGAGAATTGCTAACACTTATAACATGGGCAACCTATTGGTGGGAGATGGTGGACACGGAGGTGCGTACTTCCAGTGTAAAAGCAGCACAAATTTATGGTATGGATGGAAATGCGTACTTCCAGGGTAGAAGTAGCACAAAATTATGGTATGGATGGAAATGCGTACTTCCAGGGTAGAAGTAGCATATGGATGCGTACTCCGGTGTAGGAGCAAGCATATATGTGGTGGTGTGATCTTGATCTTAGGAGTATGACAAACCTCTAACACAGGTTCTACAAGACTTAACAAGACTCAACACAAGTAAGTAGCTTATGTAGAAGGCTTTTTTTTTCATACAATGTATATGGCTGTGGTAGGAATTTCTTTACCATTGAGGAGTCACTAAGCCATGAGGTTTTTAAAGTTTTATCAAAACAAAATTTCTCCATGTTCAAGTATAGAAAGAATGTAATACTTCTAGCTTTACCAAATCACATTTCACAACAACTTAGTTGACATGTGGTCCTATAAAGTTTTTCCCACTAGCATCGAGTTTATGATCATGGAATAAAGTTTATACCAGCCAACTTTGAGAAAATCACACATCATGATTAAACTTAACTTTCTCAAGGCAAATTTTAAGTTTGATTTACGTGATCATGATTTCAATTCACTCAAACTTTGAAAAGAGCAAGGAAGTCAAGTGGGTTTTGGGAAGAATGCACCTGGCACTTGACGTGATGAAGCCTCTGCAAAGTTGTGTTCCCATTGGCCTTCAAAGTGGGGGTTGCCAGATCCCTTCTTTGGGTCACGTTTTCGTCGTGCCAACATCTCAGGCCCTTGTGCTACGCCGTGGTATGTTCGGAGAAGTTCAGAGGCATAGTTGGGGGGATCGATTGACCCCCGACACTTGGGTTCTTGAGTCTTCTGAAATGCAAAGACATGGGAAACATCAAGTGCAGGTGTCCTGCTGGTGACAACACACCAGCAGAACGAAATTTTGCTCATTTTATTTAGTGGATCATAGGCACAGGCTATCAAGTTAAGGATTGAATGATCCTAGCTTTGTGCCTAGCATGTTTGTGAAGAAGTTTGACAATTCTGAGGTCAAAGAGGAAATCCCTGTGCCACATTGTTATTTCTCACAGCGCTAAGGACCTTCCTCATGACTCTCTTCTCGAACAGACATCCTCAGAGAGCCTTAGCGACTCCTCTAGCCTGAAGAATTATCCTTTCACCCTATTGTCTTGGGAGTAGTGAAATTCAGCTATTCTCACAACTCCTCCTCTAAGGTGAATAGGGGAACAAAACAACTTCCTTTGTCCCATCCTACCACCAACTACCCTTGTGGTTCCTTGTGAAAGGTGGGTATCTAAGGCACAGTAGGGCTCTACCTCCAACACACTGGCCTCCAGCGACATCTAGGCAAACGAGTTTGCTAGTGGGTCCATGGTGATGTTACTCTAAGTAACTTGGGCGATAAAAGGGAGACCGAAGGTGTTGAATTTAAGGTGAGGAGAAATGGGCGAAGGAAAAGAGGAGGAGAGGTCAAAGACGGCTATTGCCAAAGATTGCAACTCTTGTTTCCACAAGAGTTGCAACCGGGATGGCTTCCAAGCGATAGCTTAGCACTGCAGGACAAATGAGTTTGGTGGATCCTCCAACAAGGGATCGCCGACCCCTACCGGGTGGAGTCGGGTGCTCAAAACTTTCCTTGATCTCTCCTTGGCATACAACCAGTCTTGGGGCTTTTGTATTGTGTCAAGTTGGAGTTGCCCGACCCCTACTTGAAGGTTCAGAGCAAGTGGGTACTGGTTCTACGCTCCCTAGGTGTTATGAGATGGTTTGACAGAACAAGGCCGAGTAAGCCTCCATAGGGGAATGGGGAAGTGGCACACTTCCCCCCACACTAGGATTTTTGCATCACTTAGTCTTCTCATGTTCATTCTTGCAAGTCTTGTTAATTGAGCATGTTCTGACGGGCTCAAAGCACCAGTCAGAGTAGCTTCTCAACACATCAATCAAGGCAAGATTTTAAGTTTGATTCAAATGTGCGGCATTTTTGATCAATCAAACTTATGATGAATTAGGAGAGGACAGAGGAAGTGCAAACCGGCGGGCCAAAGTAGCGAAGACCAAAAGATGGTAGATAAGAATCATGCGGCCTTCCCCCACACTAGGATTTTTATGTCAATTGACATTAAAAGCCTGGTGTCAATGTTGGTCCCCTCTCATGTTCTTGTAAGGCTCATTTATTTATTTGTTATTTTTATTTTATGAGTTTATTTTATTGAAGAAGGGAAAAGATGAAAAGGTGAGAAAGTCTAGGCTATCTCCTAGTAGTGCTATTGTTTTAAGTCATAAGCTCGACTAAGGCGGTTTGCGGGAGTTGTGCTACTTCAACTACGAGACTTGCAAAACTTGTGGTACACAAACACATCCATAACCATCCTTTTGAAGTGTTGGTGGGTTGCTAGTGAAGGATGGTTGTGTCTCGTGTATGAGCAGAGAGGATGACATTGTGACTTTGGAGAGTTCTCATATGAGCATGGATCATGTGAATGTTCCAAGATGAAACCTCCTTGCTCATTTGCATGGTTTTCCTTTCCAAACTCCAAAGTTGATTCCTCAAGAATTCCCATTGGCCAAAGTCTTACCTCCTTGAACCATTGTTGATTCAAGTCTGGCAGAGAGATCGACATAACCTATTCCTTTGGATTAGAACTAGGTTTGGATTCTACCTGTGTGGATGGTGTGATCCAAAGCAGATATATAATCCTTACCTATGGTCAATTCCAAAGTTGAACTTCCTAGATCGTTTTCTATTGGCCATCCAACGAATGTTAGATGAGGGGATAGTCCGGGAAGGTCAAAGACGTGGAAATCTAGTGAGATTCTAAGACCATTTATCACAACAGGAATAGCTCGAAGAACCCCTTCACAATCAAGAACTTGAGCAGAAGGAAGTTCAAGAAGGCTTCTCGATTGTGAAAATGTTCTAGAGAGGATTTATCAAGGACAAGGGATTTAGGAATGATGTTGATCCCAAGGTCGGGTTCATAGCAAAATTCTCCACAGATGCCCATGATGTTGCAATTAATCCTCCTAACATGATCAGGCATCTTGACAATCTTGGTGGATGATTTTGCCTCGTCCACCCATTCTTGACTCATGACGGCAGACAGATTTTCTATGTGCTCTAAATGTTGTCGTTGGTCTTTTCTATCGGGTTCTTGGATAGAATGGCACCCATGCCTTAAGTGCTCTTCCTCTAAAAGATTTGTTGATGAATTCCCGTAAGAATGGGATTCATCATGATGAGGTTTATGGGATGGAGCATACGGGTTTTTATCGGGATCAAGGATAGGTTCGGGGGATGTGTCAAGGGAGGATATCAGAGAAGAGTCGAAAGATTTTGATTCAGAAGTTTGTGGCTGTTCTTCTAAGGAATCATCGAACAATTTTCCTAGAAGACTTTCTTGTATCCCAAATCCCTCTAGAGTTCTCTCTTGGACCCCTGAAATCGAGGTGTCCTCCGAATCAGATTCGAAGGAAAGATCATACTCGAAATCAGCAGGGTAAATAAAAGGTCGAATTTCTTCTTCCTTTTAAGGATATTGGATGTGAAGTGTAGGCTCGAAGGCTGGTTCGTGGGATGTGCAAATTGTGGATTCAGCCATCGAGACACCTTCTTCGACCTCGTGGCGCCAATGTGTGTATTTCTCTTCCAATGGGTGGTTCAACGCATTACCAAAATTAGGTAATAGATCGTTGTAACACTCATAGGGGGAGGAACTTGGGCGATAACTAAGGTCGAATTTAAGTTGAAGACTAGGTTCGGGCAATGTTTTAAAGGTGGGCAAAGAAGGAGAACCTATGGATTTGGCCTCTACAGTGTGGCTCTTCCTCTATTGGCTCTTTGGGTACTTCATCGGGAAACTCATCGTGAATCCGGTGTAAGGGTGTTCTCAAGGATCTTATCGAGAATGGTTCTCCCTTCACCCATGACAAGATAAAGAAAAGCGCCTCCACGGGATGTGTCAAGGAATTGAGCGAGACTCTTTGCTAAGACCCATGTAAAAGTGTTGTAATAGGATTGGGTCGGGTATAGCAAGGTCAGGGCCAGAAAGGATTAGATCTGTTAAACGGGCCCATGTTGCACCTAAAGACTCCTTCTCCTTCTGCTTAAAGGCCAAGACTTCCAATCGAAGATGGGCAACTCGAGAGATAGGAAAGAAAGCTAGGCAGAATTTGGTTTGAAGTGCTTCCCACTCTCCATGCACACTCTTTACGTGATGAGCATACCAATGTTTATTTGCTCCGTCAAAGAGAACGGGAATAACTTCCATTTCAAGGTATCTTGTGTCATGCCTTGGATGTGAAGGCACGAGCTCAAGTGCTCAAATTCACGTAAATGAGAATATGGACTCTCATCTTCGCCTCCGGAAAAGGGGTTTTCCCGAACCTTCGCTATCGGGCGGGTGAAGCTCATAACGATCGGCCGAATGGCTTTGGATGATTTAGGTGGCTCCAAACTATCGCCCTTTGGAGCGCCATATTCAAAAAGGGGTTGGTTTGTGGTATGAATAATGGAAGGGGTAGAGGATGGATGAATGGTTTGATAAACTACTGGACCACTAGGTTCTAGATCAAGAACAGCTACCATTTCCGGCAACGGCGCCAGAAAGCTTGTTGGCAAATCTTAGCATATGCAAATAACATCGCAAGCGCACGAAGTACCATTGTAGCCTTCACCCGGGAGTATTCCATGGTATCGTATTTATCCACAGGGAATGTGAAGTGTTCTAATCTAAAGACAGGTAGTCCAAGGTAGGTGAAGGAAAGATAGATATGTCCTTCATTCTATGTGATTCTTCTCTCCTTCGTATCTTTCTAATGGAAACTCTAAATATGTCAAATAATATATCCATTTCGATCGCCGCGACGAGACCTACGCAATGGTGTACTCCTTTTTTGTCATCTGAGATACTTTTATATAGTGATATTTCGGGATACCTGCAAAACAACTGGGTAGCACCAAAACTCATGGAACTTGTTAGTGTCAAACCCCCTGTTTTAAATAGCGCGCTATAGCGCCGAAATAGCGGCGCTATAGCGGCTAGAAACTGCTGTCGCGATGGCCTTTAGCGCGCTATAGCGCCAAATAGCGGCGCTATAGCGTCGAAATAGCGTTTTTTTGAAGCTCGCGCTAAATTCGTTAGCCCGCGATTTAAAACAGGGGTCAAACCCTATAACTATGCTTTATGTGTCATTTCAAGTCATATTAAGCAATAGTTGATGGTTATAAATAGGGTTTAATAGGCGTCAACAACGCCTCTTGCCACCACAACACGGCGCCGTCCACAACACCGGGAGATTGGGAAAAGAGACGGTGAGGGAGTGAATGAGGAATGTCAGGATTGGGGGAGGGGGTTATCATAAAAATGCCAAGAGGCCAGTCCACATTGGCATGTCCACGCCAGCTCTTGCCGCCTGTGTGGCCACATCTATAACTCTTATATAAACAAACCCCACTATCTATTTCTCTAGACATGCAAAGTGTCCACCTCAGCATCCACTATCAAACCCACTATCTATTTCTTTTAATGCAATGTGTCTACCTTAGCAATCCACTATTATTTGCTACTAACAATTTATCTTGACATGCAATATGTATTTCACTTTTTATTCCTCCTTTATGCCCGCTGCAATGCGCGCGGAATCCTCCTAGTTTGTACCGTTGGACACCGAAAAATAGTTCGAGTACCCAAATGTTACGTTTTTTAGTTGGAGTGCCTATCTGTTACACAATAGTTTAGGTACTTTGCAATTTACTCTAAAATTTATATTGCCATATGGTTCCTCACATGAAGTACACATCTTCATGTACATATTTGTTTATAGCCTATATATTTACATAGTTTTTTTGACAACTATATATTTACAAAGTTGATGGTAAATATAAAATTCTACTGGAACATACTAAATGCAGAAAATATATTGTGTATTTTGGGACTATTTCGTACTTGCGCACACATGTTTAAAATATATATACACTAATATTAATGTTGGAATTGGCACATAGGAACTGACAGAGATCAGTTTGCCCCCTATGGCCTTTTGATTGTATTGAAAGTTGCAAAGCTAAAGATACAAAGGGAGGGGTTCAGCTTATATAGAGCTGCCCACACCTAACCACTACTTGGCATATGCTTTGCATAAAGCAAAGATGTCATCCTATCCTTAGAAGCCAAGACACCTCATGTTCATCTTGAGGGCCAAGCAACCTAGCTACTACAGGAATTAAAATGCAGAAAAGTAAGATACATGTGTGTGCTAGGGACTAATGCTATCAATCTCCCCCTTTGGCCCAACACTACACAATCTTCTTCAGCCCGATCTTCCCCCTCATCTCCTGAAACTTTGATCTTCCCAGGGACTTGGTGAGAATGTCAGCCAGCTTGTCTATGGTAGGAATGTAGATGGCCTTGATGCTACCATCCTCAAGACAGTCCCTGATGAAATGGAACTTGGTCTTGATGTGCTTGCTCCTGTCATGGAAGACAGGGTTCTTGGACAGGGCCAAGGCAGACTTGCTGTCCACCCTGAGCTCCACCACCTCCACCTCCCTGCCCAAGAGCTCCCCGAGCAGTTTGGACAGCCAGAGGGCTTGTGTTGCTGCAGAGGCGGCGGCGATGTACTCTGGCTCGCAGGACAGGGCCCCCGTCTTCTACTTGATCGACTGCCAGCTGACCAGACAGTTTCCCAGGAAGAACATGGTCCCGCTGGTACTCTTGCTCCTGTCGACGTCGCCGGCGAGATCGCTGTCGCAGTACCCGACGAAGCGCGCCGTGCTGGGAGCCCTCTTGTAGTGTAGACTGAAGTCTAGGGTCCCAGCCTCATATCGAAGCACGCGCTTGACGGCCTGCAGATGCTCACTTGTGGGGCGCTCCATGAAGCGGCTGAGGTAGCCGACGGCGAACGCCAGGTCGGGCCTTGTATGCACCAGTACCGCAGCTGCCAATGAGGCGCCGCACCGGGTCGCATCCACCTCTTCTACCTTGCTCTCACGGGCCGAGCTTGAGCTTCTCTTCCATGGGAGTCGCCGCCGGGTTGCAGTCCACCATGTCCCCGAGCTCGAGGATGCGCTGGGCGTAGTGAGCTTGCCGCAGCGTGATGGCCTTGGCATCCTGGTGAACATTGAGGCCGAGGTAGAAGGAGAGCAGGCCAAGGTCGCTCATCTCGAACCTCTTCTTCATCTCCCGCTTGAACTCTTCCACCTCCCTCCAGTTGGCGCTGGTGATCACCAGATCGTCGACGTAGACGCCCACGAGCAGGATGGAGCGGCCTTCACCGTGCCGGTACACCGCCGCCTCTTGCTCGCTCTGCTTGAACCCCATCTCCTTTAGTGTGCGGTCCAGCTTCGCGTTCCAGGCGCGCGGCGCCTGCCTGAGCCCGTAGATCGCCTTGCGCAGGCGGTACACCTTCCCTTCTTCTCCGGCGACAGCGAAGCCAGGCGGCTGCCTAACGTACACTTCCTCCTTGAGGTCGCCGTTGAGGAAGGCGGACTTGACATCCATGTGGTGCACCTTTCATCCTTCCTGCGCCGCTAGTGCGAGGAGCATCCGCACAGACTCCATCCTAGCCACCGGCGCGAACGCATCGTCGAAATTGATGCCCTCCTGCTGCACGAAGCCGCGCGCCACCAGCCGCGCCTTGTGCTTGGTCACCACTCCCTTCTCATCCTTCTTGAGCTTGTAAACCCACTTGAGCGAGATGGATCGATGCCGGCAGGGAGGTTGACGAGCTCCCAGGTCCTGTTCCGCTCCACCGCATCCAGCTCTTGCTTCATGGCCGCCTCCCACGCCGGACCACCCTTGGCCTCCGCGTGGTTGATTGGCTCGCCAGCGTGCATGAGGTGGAGCTGGGCGAATAGCCGCGGCGCCAGGCCGGGCGGGGAGCCATCCCCGATGATGTTCGTCACCGTGCGGTAGCGGAGGGGCTCGTCATCGTAGTAGGCGTCCAGCCGGTCCTCATCACCCTCGAAGGGCGTGGCCAGCTCGATGGGTGGTCCGGTTGATGAAGATGCCGCGGGCGTGGCCTCAGCGGCGCTCGGAGCCGATGGCAACTGGGGCAGAGGAGTCCCGCCGTGCCCTGCACTTGGGCTCCCCTGCTCCCCCGGAGCTGGTGATGGTGACCGCGGCGGCGTCGAGGCGGAGTGCTGGCCTGGAGCAGAGGAAGCCGATGATGACGAGCTTGCTCCCCCGGATCCTTCCTACCAGAGATGCTCGACGACGAACTCCACGTCCGCCGGAGCTTGGCCGCCTCCCTTCTTGATCCAATCCCAGCCGCGGCTCTCGTTGAAGACCACGTCTCGCGAGAAGCGCGCGCGCTGGGTCGCCGGGTCCAGCACCCGGTACGCCTTGGCGCCGTCAGCATAACCGATGAAGATGTCGGGCGCGCTCCGGTCGTCCAGCTTCTTCAGCTGCGACAGATCCTTCACGAACGCCACGCTGCCGAACGTGCGCAGGTAGCCGACCGCCGGAGCACGGCCATGCCATGCCTCGTATGGCGTCTTGCCCTGCAGCGCCTTGGTAGGGGGCCTGTTCAACAGATGCACAACAGTCACCACACCCTCACCCCAGTAGCGTGCCGACAAATTCCTCTGCTTCAGCAGCGCGCGCGCCATGGCGACGACGGTCTGGTTCCTCCTCTCCACGACCCGATTCTGCTGCGGCGTGTAGGGGCACTGTAGTGGCGCTAGATTCCTTCACCGGCGCAGTACGCCGCGAAGTCCGCGACGGTGAACTCCAGCCCGTTGTCGGTGCACAACGTCTTCATCTTCTTGCCGCTCTTCATCTCCGCGGCAGCTTGAAGGCGCTTGATGGCGTCCGCCGCTGCGTCCTTGGTGGTGAGCAGTGCGACCCACATGTACCTTGTGGCGTCGTCCACCAGCAGCAGGAAGTAGCGCCTGCCCCCGGGTGTTGTCGGCGTGACCGGGCCGCAGAGATCGCCGTGGATGAGCTCGAGCTGATCCTGCGCGCGGTACGACGCCTCGGACGGGAACGGAGCGCGGTGGTGCTTGGTGATGACGCAGGTATCGCGGAACTGCCCGACGTGCTCGATCGCCGGCAGTCCGTGTGCCAGCCCCCTTGGAGAGCTGCCGCAGCGTGTCGAAGTGAACATGGCCATAGCGCTCATGCCCGAGCCAGGCCGTGTCATCCTTGCGTGTGGCGAGGCAGAGCGGCGTCGCTGTCCCGATGTGAAGGACCTAGAGCCGATTCTTCCTGCGGTGCACCTTGGCCAGCAGCTTCTTGGAGCGATCCCAGATCCTCAAGATGCCGTGCTCGATCTCCACCTTGGAGCCGGCCTCGTCGAGCTGGCCGAGACTCATGGTCGAGTTTCGCAGCACCGGGATGTAGTAGACGTCGTGGAGCACCTTGTGCTCGCCATTCTTCGCCTCGAAGATGATGGAGCCGACGCCGACAATCTGCACTTTAGACTCATCACCGAATCTCACCGTGCCCCTCGCCGTCGTGTCGAGGTCGGTGAAGAGCTCCCGGCGTCCAGTCATGTGGTGCATGGCGCTGCTATCCAGGAACCAGTTGTCCATCTTGTCGCTGCCGCCGGAGTCGGTGCCGAGGAAGGCACGCGCCTGCGGCTCCACGATGTCGAGGTTGGCGTTCCTGGCGTAAAAGGAGCAAGCTTGGGCATCGTCGCTGCTCAGCTCCTCGTCCATCTCCAAGAACCTGTGCGCCAAGAACAGGGCATGATCATCCTTTGCCTCCGCCATGTTCGCCGCGCCAGCCCGCTCTCGATCGCGACGAGGTTGGGGGCAATCCCGCGCCCAGTGCCCAGCCTGGTTGCAGTTGAGGCAGATGTCGCGTCGATCGCCGCCGGTGGCTCCAGCCTTGCCTCCGCCGCCGTGGTCCGCACCTCCGCGATCACCTCCTTGCCCTCCATCCTTGGGCTTGTTCTTCTTGCCGCCCCTAGGACGACGTTTCTGCTCGCCCTCCTTGGACGATCCAGCCGCCTCCGCCTTCTTCCTCTTGTCAAAGGCCCGCCATTGCTCGGCGGTGTAGAGCAGCTTGGGTGTGGCACCGTCTCCCTCCAACGTCGCCTCCCGATCTTGAACCGCCTTGAGCCGGCCGGTCACATCCTCGATGGTGAGCGCACCGAAATCGAGCAAGGTCTCGATCGAGTTGACGATCTGGCCAAATTTCTTCGGGACGCACCGGAGGAGCTTCTCCACCGCGCGTTCTTCGTTGAGGTCGTGGTCACCGTTGAGCGCCATCTGCTCCATGAGGTGGTGAGGCGCGGTGCGAAGTCCTCGACATGCTCCCTGCCGAAAGGCAAGAGCTTCCCAGCTCCCCGCGATCGGCGCCGCAGGTCGCGCGCTGCACCCGCTCTCCGCCAACGCGCCGCGTCGCGATTGCCTCCCAGGCAAGCTTGGCGGTGCGCTTGTTGGCGATGGCGGCGGCCAGCTCCGGCGGTGTAGCGGCGCAGAGTGCCTCCAAGGCGCGCCGATCCTCCTCGTACACCGCAACTCCGTGTCGCACCGCCTCCCAGAGACTGTGCGCCTGGAGCTTGACCTTCATCAGCAAGCTCCACTCGTGGTAGTTGGCTCGCGTGAGCGTTGCCCACGAGTTGCTCTCGCCGCGGTACACCTGCACCATGGGAGAGCGCCCCCGACGGCCGCGACGGCGGCGGTCTGGGGACCGCGACTCGCGACGGCGATCTCGGGGCGGGCTTGCCGGTCTCTCCTCCTCCTCCTCCTCCTCCTCCTTCTCCTCCTCCTCGCCGAAGTCATCCTTGTCCTCCTCCTTGATCTCGGCGCGCAGGGCCGCAGCCGCGGCAGCGGCGGCCTCTGCCGCCTGCTTTGCTGCAGCCTCCGCTGCTGCCAGCCGCTCCTTGATGCCTGCAGAGTCCGCGTCCTTGCCGCTGGTCTCTGGCTTGGCGTGGGCGCCGGCGGCGAGCGCGCTCAAAAGAGGTAGACATGGCGGCGGCAGTGGGTGAGGTGGGGGAAGAGAGGGGCTTTGCAAAACCCTAAGCTTCAGATACCAATTGTTGGAATTGGCACATAGGAACTGACAGCGGTCAGTTTGCCCCCTATGGCCTTTTGATTGTATTGAAAGTTGCAAAGCTAAAGATACAAAGGGAGTAGTTCAGCTTATATAGAGCCGCCCACACCTAACCACTACTTGCATATGCTTTGCATAAAGCAAAGATGCCATCCTATCCTTAGCAGCCAAGACACCTCATGTTCATCTTGAGGGCCAAGCAACCTAGCTACTGCAGGAATTAAAATGCAGAAAAGTAAGATACATGTGTGTGCTAGGGACTAATGCTATCAATTAAAGAGACAAAATTTCTCCCCATTTTTCTTGGTATGGCCTCTCCTAACTAACGTTGTAAATGTGAAAAAAAAGTCCTCTACGAACCTCCTAATATTAATATATATGACATATGTTGGGCTTGTTACGTGTGAGAAAATAGCTCTCGGTGATTCATTGCATGTAGAGGATGTGTTACATATAGAGGTCAGGAGATCGTGAGGCTTATGGAGCAATGCCGGTCAAGATCTCCTCTGAACACTCTAAGCCAACCAGAACTGGTCAAGCACTCCTATAATTACTCTAAGGCACAGCATGGCTAGTTAAGGGACTCCTCTAAACACTAAAGCAAGGGAGGGACACGCCTATTCTATCATTAATTGACCTAGATAGGAACCCTATTGTACCTAATGTCCTTATCTAAATAGATTGTTTGGATCCTAAGTACCGGATGAAAAGTAGTCCTAATCTAAATATAAAATGTATGTCCGCGCAAGACCTCCTTTTTCCTTTTATATGTTTTCTATGTACATTTCCAATTTTATCGGATGGCAGCTCAGCCTTTTTATCTTTTTCTAGTTTCCGTTGTCCATGCCAGTTTTCCACTTTTTAATTTATCTTTTTATTTCTTTTAATATCTAATATTAAAGAGGCTAAATTTGTCTCCGCACATTTTTTTCATCCTGACCTTAACTAATTGGCAACGGATCGTATGCAAACTAGACATTCCGTGTAAACTTGCGAACTAACGATTTGGACTCTAGGATCATCATCTGATGGCGGTAGAGAGAGGTGGGGTCTTTTTACATTTTAACTCCCGCGCCTGCCAACAACTAATCGTATTTTTTTCCATCTACCCCCTCCCTCCGTTGCCCGTCTCTACTCCATCTGGACTTCCGTCACACGAGTTGATCGATCGATCGCTAGGGCACGCGCGAGGACAAAGCCGCTACGCGAATGAAGATCTCACGAACAGCGCCGCTTCGCCCGGAGCCGCCCGCCGCCAGGACCGGGACCTGTGACTGGGAGCAGCCGTGCGCGCCGCCGTGCATACGTGGTGAAGGCGGGGGCGAGGGCTGGCCATTGCTGTCCAAGTGGTTGGTCGATGGGGAGGAGATGGATCGCTGCTGGTCGTGCCTTTTTGCTCCAAAGGAACAAGCCAATGGCCAGGTCACGAGATGTGAAATCTATTGGCTGTGATCTGCTCCCACCCTGCTGTTCGTGAGATCTTCAGAAAGTTCACTTCATGCACACGTACGCAAGGTCCCGGCGGCCGGCGGAGGAGAGTCGCGAATTACTGGCCGCGGGCGACGCGGCGTGTCTGGTAGCCCAGCGTGACGGCGTGCGAGGTGGCCGCTCCCGAGGCGTGCGTGCTGGGCGATCACTCCCGAGGCCTGCGTGCGAGGCGTGCGCGATCCCAGGCCGGCGGCGGCGTTCGCGTGCCTGGGGTGCGAGACGGAACGGGACGTAGCGATCCCGGGCTTGACGAAGCAAGACGGAACGAGGCAATATTTGGAAAAATATTAATGGAGGGAGACGTAGGGGGTTTTTGGAAAAATGCATAAGGGCTGGTGGGCGCTAATTTGTAAACGTTTCCCACCTCTCTCTACCGCCATCGGATGATGATCCTAGAGTCTAAATCGTTAGTTTACAAGTTTACACGAGATGTCTAGTTTGCATAGTATCCGTTGCCTTTCAAGAATGTGGAAACCGCCCATAGCTGTTCTCTTTACATAAGAGTGCAAGGCTACTTAAGCTAATCAGAATAGCTAGGAGTCCTTATCCTGTTAGATCTCTCCGATCCCGAGTAACGAATAGGAATCTTAATCCAAATACAAAAATATAAGAATAGAAATGTATATCTTCCCGTCCATTCTGAATAAATTCTCATTTTTTGAAACTGGGTCCGCCTCGCATCCCTGAATTTGTTAAGGACTGTTCGGCAGGGCTTCAGCTTTGAAATACAGCTCTAGAGTAGGTGCTCCACCATAGAGCAGCTCTACAATGGACCTGAGCTCGCACCAAACATTCTGTAGAGATCCAACTCTATGATGAACTCATACAACTCATATAATTATCAGAACATTAACAGGGGCTAAAATGAAAAACATCTGTCTTCCTCCTCTTGTTTCCTCCTCTGGCGCGACACAAGGTTGGGGCGTGCAAGCAGGCACGCGGCTGGCCGGGATGTGAGTTGACATTTGGCCGGGCAAGTCCACTGGGGGGCAAGCACGGCCTAGGCAGACACAACGCTGATGGGTGCGGCCGTGGCCATGTTGGCCAGCGGCACGGGGCGTATGGGGTCGGCGCAGCCTAAGGGGTGGCTAGGATTCAATGAAAGGGAACCACCGGGTGGGAAGAACTAAGCCCTTCATAGTGGGGTTTTCTTGTGGGAGGAACCACAACCAACATGGGCTGTGGATAATTTGGGAAAGGGCCTAGCAATTCTAGGTATAAGCGACTTGGGTAGTCAAGATTTATCAGGAGGGAAGACAGTGGTCTGGGTATTAGTTTAACGATGTTTCCATTAAGCAGACCACTATCGTGCTAACATAATCATATCATATGGCGAATTGGTGATTGTCGGCGGTTCAACAACTAAGTAGCAAACACGCTAAATGTGACATACTCCACTCTCTTTGAAAAGGCGGAACTAAAGATGACACAGTCTCCCACATTACACTATGACCATTTATTTATTTCATTTGTATTTAATAATATGCCACATTAAAGGTGTGTTTGGTGTAGATCCGAATTCTCCTAGAAACATTTCATATTAGATTCTCTCTACAAACCTTTCTTGATTAAAACTCAACCTCTTGGCGACAATCTGTGGAACCATTTGGCTATTTATCTGGAGTTTCTTGTTAAAATTAGCTATAGTTAGTGCAAGACACCTATTTATTGAATGTTTATTAGAATCATCACAATATATTTATTGATTAATTATTAGAAATATCACAACATATCATTACAAGACACCATCTGGTGGTCACCTCCGCGTCGGCGACCTCAAGCGCGATCTTGATGGCCGCAAGGCGCTCCTTGAGCCGCGTTGCCTCTTAGGATGGATTGACGAACAAACGGCTTGGGAGATTGAGCCGATGGCGCCGCGGGGACATTGGCGCGAGGAAGGCGCCGCCCATGGCTGGTGGAAGAGACGCCGTCCTTGTGGGGGTATAAACCCCATATACCCTCACGGCCTACATTGGGCCAGCACGAGATGACCAGGCCGGCCCATCAAGCTTCAAGACCGATCGGCCCAAGCTGGTCGGACAGCCTAAAACGGGCAAGTTTAACGAAACCGACAAGGAGGACAGACCTAGCTGAGATAGGAAAGTTTCTGTAAAGTCTTGTAAAGCACGTAAACTTAGTACCAGATAGGCTAGATCCGACTTGTAACCTTGCTCCCCATGATATATAAGGAGAGCAAGGACCCCCCGTCTAGGGACACGAAATCTGGCATAACGCACAGACTCGCACATCCACATCCATAATCGAAACAGAGAGTAGGACTAGGTTTTACGCATCCTTGCGGCCCGAACTGGGTAAACCTTGTGTGATTGTTCCCTGTTTACATCTCGCTTGCAATCTCGTACGCCTTTCGCCAATCCATTACCGGTCAGGGCATACCCCTGGTCGGACTATCGCCGATATTTCGTCGAGAGTGGCGCGCCAGGTAGGGGATGCACACCTAGATTTCACGTCAAGCAAGATGGTTTCCTTCCCGGCTTCCATGACCTTCGAAGCTGGCCTCACCTTCAACTTCGGAACGTTCACCTGGACTTCCAACCCGGCAACTGCCGTCGCAACTCTAACACCTCCGGCCATCGTGCCAACCACGGTACCAGCAACAGTGGCTGCACCGAACCAGATTCAACTCGTCCCGGTGACCGCCGTTGTGATACCGATCAATCCACCCCTGATGGTTGACCATACGACGTCAACACCTCCGATCCGTTCAAACCCTTCCCAAAGGAGGCACGTCAACAGTATGGATCTACTCCCTTGATCCATCAACAAGGCATGAGGTTAACAGAGACTCAAGCCAACATTGAATCTCTCCGACAACATGTCCGGCGCGATGGACAACTCGCGCGACAAAATCATGTTCCCAACATACCAGCTCAACACCGATGAGGGCGTCGCGAAGCTCCCTCTCGAGTGTCCGGACGACCAGGCTCACAACAAACAGATTTGCGCCGACATATCAATCATCATTGCAATCATGCACAGCCAAACAACCAGCGGAATAATATAACCCGCAGAAGCCCACAACTGCAGTGGCTCCGACCACGGCCTAGCATCGCTCATGGTGGTCGAACACGCCAATCTGGCGCCATACGGCAAAGGATCTTGGCCGACATCCAAACCCTGCGAGAAGGAACTTCGCAGCAGGCTCTATGAAATAATGTTGCTCCGGCCCCAGCAGTGCAAACTGCCCGGCAAAACACACAAGATCGGAGTTATGCGTCAACGATCCAGCGCAGGAACGCTCGTCGTAATGAGCGACGGCGAAGGCAGAGGGAAGCCCGACGAACTGGTCGAACATCACCTGCTGTACCCGTTGTCGCAACTCAGCAAGAACGTTCACCACGGAGCAACACGTCAAACGCCAGATTGTTTGCACAACGCGCCGAGCTAGCTGCTACCCTTTATCACAGCGACCAATTACAACAGGTCGAACAACAGAGAGAAAAGCGACGACAAGAGATTATAGCTGCCATGGCGACAACAGATGCAACAGAGCGGAGGACGGAACAACTGCCTATACCTCAAAGGACTTCAACCCAGTCTCCTCCGATGACAAGGGCATCAGCCCACAGAGCTAGAGCACTCACCGACCGACATCTAGATGCGGAAAGGAAACAGAGTGAAGAACGACAAAAACATATGGCAACCATCAGAGAAAATCGTCGTAGCTTCGGCATGAGCCCCTTAAGGGAAGACACAAGGAATTCACCTAACATAGATGAGCCCCATTTTTGCACTCAGCAACCTGTATAGACGACTACGGTGTATAAATGTGCACGGAGCCCTCCTCCCGGACGGACAGTCCCAAGCGTCCAAACAAACCGTAACGGGTTTATCACACCATTCTTGGGCAATTTGTTAACTCGAGACCCAGATTGGAGACTCCCCAGTCCAACACCTCCTGAAGATGGAATCCCATCGCGCACCGAGCATGTGTTTCCTAACCCAACAAACCCAGCCAATCTACGGCGTATCAGAACAGTCCGATCACCGGGTCGCAAAACGGCAGAAGGAATGTTCATTGACGGGGAGTGGTACGAAATGGTACAAAAAAGGAAGCCAATTTGAGAAAAATTCAAGCTCCTTAGATTCTTTCACTGATGTGCCTTTTCCAAAAAAGGACAACTTGAACATCACCCAAAACGGAATAAGTATTTCCGACCACGCCAGACGTAGGGATGATCAAACCCTGGATGATGACGAGCTTCTACTCTGCACCGAAGAAGACCCGGTCATGATCCACGACTTAGAGGAAGAAGGCGAAGCAGAGCCAGAACGCTAAGAACAAAAGATGCGTTTCCTCTTTAATCAAAGTTTATCTCTAGGCAATTTCCTTATGTTAAGTTAGCGTCGGTCATACACATCGTTGTAAGTCATTCCAATGACAAAACAATCTAATGTGTATTATTTTACAATAAATAAAAAGTTAGTCCTATGTCAAGTGTTTGAGCATACGAATTTTTCTTTTTTCAAAAAAGAAAGAATTATCCCTCAATGAGGCACAGTACAACACTAATGACGCAAAGGATAAAACGCTGCAAAATTCAGATAAACCCTATGGCCTAGCACGGCACAAGAATGAATGGATCAAAATAAAGAGATCATATAAACAAAAGGAACCTCGATGGATTCTGGCACAGAACGTATCTCAACGAGATCCACTTCATTAAAAATATAAAGATATAATTACAAAAAAGGGGGACTGATTGTATCTAAACAAATCTAGTCCTCCCCAAATAGCTTGCCGACAACAAGGTCGACAGGAGTAGCAGCGACGATGGCCTCCGCCGCCCCGGTGAACTCGACGGCGCCGCCCTCCATAGCGTCATGCGCCGCCACCGACAACTCCATACCACGGACATCAACGCCTGAAATGGCATCGACGGTGGCGTAGGCAGCAGCTGCACCATGGCGAACACCATGGGTCGCCACCGCGGCCACTTGGCCGGGGATCGCCGCCAGCCTCGCGGCCACATCACCGCCCTGGGCGTTCACCGCATCCGCCGTGGCGTGGCCGGCCTCCTGCAGCCGCTCTAGCTGCTCGGTCAACTCTGCAGAAAAACAGATCAAAGTTAAACACCAAATCTAACTGCACAAACAGGGGGTACAAACAGCAAAAACACGGTACTCACCGCCGACCCTAATGTCGGCGGCCTCGCGCTGCCGAAGCAACGCATCCACCTGGACCTGCCGGGCCAGCCTCTCATCCGCCGCTTCATTGATGGCGGCATTGGCGTCGGCGTCGAAGTCGGCGACCCTCTTTTTTCTCCGCCTCCAACTCCTCCTGGGCGGAGGAGCGTGCTTTCAGGAACAGGTCCATGTCCTGTTCCGCCTGCCCGAGCCTCTTGGTGGCATCGGAGTACAGATCCCTGACAGTCTGCAGCTCCGCCCTACAGCGGTCAAGCGCAGACGCTAGGGAGTTCACCGAGCCGCTGCTTAGAGAATGCGGCGATGAACCGCTGTCAGCGACCGCCGCCTCCACCACCGCGCCAGGAGCCTCTCCCCCCAGCGCAGCGACAGCAGCTCCGGCCTCCATGACTAGAGCCCCCTGCTCGGAGGCAGCGACCTCCGGCACATCTGGCCTCCTTGCCGCCGACCTCCTCGCTGCTTCGGCGGCGCCTGCGGCAGAGGTGCCGGGTGCACTACCAAGCGTGAGAAGAGTGTACCTACGACACAAAAGAAAACCGCGAGTACATCAAGAAAGAAAACTCAAGATCAATCAAGAAAAACCCCCAATAAAACTCACCTCCGTGGCCTCACCTCCCGAGGGGAGTTCACAGACACCTCCTCCTCCACTAGACGCTTCCCGGCGCGGCGATCGATCTCAGGTGATAACGGAGAATGAACTGGGATCTAAAACCCTAGATTCTGGGGTAGCAGAAGAGGAAGAACGAGAATAGAGGATGCGCTAGCGAGTAGAGAGCTCTCGGCGTAGGCGACAATTTTTCGAGGAAAACGGAGGATTCGAGAAGGCAACTGACGGGATCGTGGGCAATCAAAACCCCGCGGCCTTCCCGTTTCCCAAGAGCACGAAACGATGGAACTGCCCTACTAATGCAATTCGCATTTATACGTTCCCCTCACATCGGGAACCCCCCGCGTTCGTCGGTTTGCGCCGCCAAGAAGGTGGAGCGATTGAGTCGCTGCCACCTTGGTCCCACCACAACAGGGAGATTTGACCCAACCAGAGTCCAAAATCGTGCCCCGGGTGGACGTGACAACTCAATTGCTGATACATTGATGCGTCAGCAAGCGGAATATTTTCGTCTCACACGCGACAGCGACGTGACTCGATGCACAAAAGATAAGTATTTGATATCTAGTGGAGGAGCAACTCTGCAAAAAACCAGTACCACAATAATTTCTTTTTCACTTATATAATCACTTATTTCAAAAATACTACACTCTGCAAAAAACCAGTACCACAATAATTTCTTTTTCATACGCGGAGCAACCAGGAACGCACCGTCTCTGGTTTCACTCGTTACGTGTTAACAGCATCACGCTCAAACAACACAGAGTACTCCAGCGGTCGCTCCCCAAAGGAAAAGGGCTCCAATCATTCCGGCATCGCGCTGTCTGTTTTGGATCATCTAATCCCAAAGGACTGGTCGGCTCTTGTAAAAACAAGAGGTTATTGTAGCTGGAGACTTTTTCTTCTAAATCTACCTTAAATATGACCTACCCTTCTGCATAATAAGAAAGTTTTACATATCTTATGACCATTTTCCAGAAACAAGTGTGATCAAAATCCACCACGGAGGGACGGTGACTTGCTACAAACAAGAGATAAGTACCTCTCCAACTTAATAGTACACATATTCTCCCAAAAAGATTTCTTTACATGAACTACTTCAAAGTACGTTCGAAAAAACTTTACAAAGCAAAAATATCCTTTTTCTTTGTAAAAAATGGCTAAGTAGTCACCCTTCATACAGAAAACAATCAGCATGCACTGTCTCTGATTAACTCCGACACGTGTTAACAGCTCTAACGCTATACAACACAGGGGTGTCAGCAGTCGCTTCCAACGGAAATAGGGCCCTAAGTGATTCGGCATCGCGCTGTTGACGGTTGTTAACCCCTATTTTTAATCATCAACAAATAGCTAAAAAGGGCATAATTGTAATATCACCATAGACTTAGGGGTTTAACCGACAAATTTCCACGAGTTTTGGTGAATGTCTATTTCTGCGAGGGGGTTATCCGAAAAGAGCCAAAAAGGGCCCACATGTCATGTTTACATAGAGACAAAGGAGGAGGGCCCACATGTCATGTTTACATAGAGACAAAGGAGGATGGCCCCCTTTGTCATGTTTACATAGAGACAAAGCAAGAGGGCCCTTTGTCATAGAGGCTAAGGTGGCGCCCCCTCCTCTAGCCAATAGGAGACAGTCTCTGGATTGATGACATGGCACCTCACGCGGATCGATGACATGGCGCTTCACGCGGATCGATGACGTGGCGACTCCACCCGGGGCTATATAAGGAGGGCGCCCCCTAGGGTGGCCATCATTATTCTTCTGAGATCAAAAGCTAGGGTTTCATCCTCCATCCTAGTAGAAGAGGGTCCCTCTAGTTCATCTAGTTCTAGCTCTAGTTCATCTAGTTCTAGTTCTAGTTCATCTAGTTGTATCTAGAAAATAGGGAGAGAGAGAGGAGAGAGGCGAGGAGGAGCCAGATCCGTCGGATCTTCCTCAACATTGTAAAGTTAAAAGCATCTAGTTCGTCTTCCAGCTACTCTCCGGGTTCTTTAATCATTATTTCTAAGTTCAGTTCTTTATTTAATTATTACTTTATTTTATTTACTTGATCTCTGCTCGTATTGAGTGCTCTAGTTATTCTAGATAATTAGAGTAGTAAACGCTAGTGTAGACGTGGTGTCTAAGCTATAGTTTACCTGAGTTTGCGCCCAATGCCACGGATAGTTGTGGTAGCCCCAGAGGTGACAGCTCTGTCAGGCCTTTGTATTCCACCACGTTCGGGTTGGTGTTTCGTAGAGCTCTAGGCAGCCTTCTCCCAACTACTATCTTCCCAGTCTTTTCGAGAGTTGGAAAGGACCTGCTGCTCCATAGTAAGTATAGTATAGTAAGCCTGATTTTGATCATCCAATCAACTTAGAAAACTTTAGAAGGTTCCTCTCTACCCACCAAAAATATATATATCTTTCTTTTCTTATCTTTATCCTTGGACGGCCTTGTTTCTCTAGTACACTTCACGTTCCCCGCGGAAATCGATACGGAATACTCCCGGGTGAAAGCTACATCGGTATCCGTATGCTTGCGGATTTTTCTGTGTGCGTTTAAAATACCCAACAAGCTTTCTGGCACCGTTGCCGGGGACGGTAGCTGTGCTAGTTTAGAACCAAGTTCGCCCGTGTATCTTTTTCATTCTTTTACCACCATTCTCACCTCACCACAAACATCAACCACCACCAACCATATGGATTCTACTCCTATTCATAAATTTCTCCGCACCAAAGGCCGAGTTCCTAGAGCCACCACAATCATCGAAGCCAATCACGGCTTCTAGCTTTAAATTCAAACCTGGCTTTATAGCCATGGTCTTGTGAAACCCTTCTCTCGGGCTAAAGGATGAAAATCCTTACACCCACCTTAGGGAATTTGAGCACTTGTATTCATGCCTCACCATTGCCGGCATGGCACAAGAGACCATTAGATGGAAACTGTTTCCCTTCTCCCTTGAAGGAACAGGCGAAACATTGGTATGCTCATTATGTGGGAGGAGTAAAAGGAGATTGGGAAGAACTTGAGTCAAATTTGGTCTCACTTTCTTCCCATCCAAACTTGTTAATGCCCTTCGAAAAGAAATTATTAATTTTGAACGAAGGAGAAGGAGACTTTAGGAGCAACTGGGCTAGGTTCACAAGTCTTAAAAACACCGGCCCCAGACCTCTCTTTGCCTGACCATGTCCTTCTAAGTCATTTCTACCATGGTCTTAGCGAAGAAGCTGCCCTCTTCCTAGACACATCTTCTGGAGGCTCCTTCATACACATGTCCTTTAGTGAGGGGGAAGCTATCCTAGAGAAAATTCTTGAAAACACCCCTTACACGGGCATATATGATGAGTTTCCTGAAGAAGAAAAAGAAGTCGAGTCAATCTCTGACCAACAAGAGGAGATACATGCAACCGAATCTCAAATTCCTTTAGATCCTTCTAATGATTCGGTTACCAAAGAATCTCCCACTATAGGAACACAACCCACATTGGAAGTTGATGAGCTCCATCCTTCCACGTTTCTCTCGAAATCGAGGTAGATCTTTTTGAAGATTTTGGGAATGCCTCAAACTTTCCAATGCAAGTAAAGCCTCCAAAGTGCACTCGCACCATTTGAGGATAACGATGGTCCACCTTATGATCCTTTCTTAATGGAACACATTAAAGGTCTTTCGGCCATCATGAGCCGTGAGTGGTTGCGCGTAAACGGAGTTATCCACAGAGGTAGCCCGTATCACTACCCCCTCAAAGACTTTTTGTTGCAACCTAAAGGGGACCACCATAGAGGCTTATTATAGTCCTATCGTTGGGATGAATATTATGTCAAAGGCTGTGGCCGAAGAACTTTGCCCCAACGAGTCATTGATCCCATCTCATAAGCTTCTAAGAATTCCTTCTGGAGTTACTCTTGAAAGTTATGGGGTCATCAAGACTATTATGTTACGCATAAGAGGCTTTGAGTATTTTCTAGATTTTCATATCAATGACATCTCAAACACATCCCTCTTGATTGGTGTGCCTTTGGGGACACTCTTTCAAGAGCGACCAAAACAAAGTCTCTTGAATTTAAAGCTGGGGAACTCTACTATAGATGTCTCACTTGCGCGTTCACATAATGCGATAGTAGAACCCAAGCCCGAGGAAGACCCTATTGAGGAAGTCTTAATGGCATCTCTAGAAGACTTAGCTCAATCTCAGTTCGATACTGAACACTTCATTGAAGAAGAGGAAGAGCTAGCAGAACCTATAGAGTTAGACCCCTTCGAGTTGCCACCACGACCCCCAATAGAGCTAAAACCTCTTCCTTCTTGGCTTGAAATATGTCTTTCTCAATAACAACCCGAAACACTGTTATCATAAGTGACAAGCTTTCCCAAGAAGAAACCAACGAGACTTGTCCTTTGTCCTAGAAAGACATAAATCGGCCATAGGCTACTCACTCCATGACCTCAAGGGGATTAGTCCCGCTCTTTGCACTCATCGCATCCCTACGGATCCCGACATCTCACCATCAAGGGAACACCAACGCAGGCTTAATAATGCTATGCGAGAGGTTGTTCAGAAAGAGGTCCTTAAGCTTTTGCACGCTGGAATTATTTATCCCGTCCCTCATAGTGAGTGGGTTAGCCCTGTCCAAGTTGTGCCAAAGAAAGGAGGAATGACGGTTGTTAGAAATGAGAAGAATGAACTCATTCCTCGGCGACCGTCACGGGGTGGCGAATGTGCATAGACTACCGGAAACTTAACAAGGCTACAAAGAAAGACCACTTCCCATTACCCTTCATCGATGAGATGTTGGAACGGCTTGAAAGCACTCTTTCTTTTGTTTCCTTGATGGGTATTCCGGATATCACCAAATCCTGATCCACCCTGATGACAAAAATAAGACTACTTTCACATGCCCGTATGGAACTTTCGCATATCGACGAATGTCGTTTGGATTGTGTAATGCTCCAGCTTCTTTCCAACGGTGCATGATGTCTATTTTCTCCGACATGATCGAGAAAATCATGGAAGTGTTCATGGATGACTTCACCATCTATGGCACAACCTTTGATGATTGTCTGGAGAATCTAGACAAAGTCTTACAACGATGTGAAGAAAAGTACTTAGTCCTGAACTGGGAAAAATGTCATTTTATGGTTCGGGAAGGAATAGTGCTAGGACACAAGGTGTCCGAACGTGGGATAGAAGTGGACAGAGCCAAGATTGAAGTTATCGAACAACTTCCACCTCCCACAAATGTGAATGGAATCCAAAGCTTTCTAGGCCATGCGGGGTTCTATAGGCATTTTATCAAAAACTTTTCTCAAATCACTAGACCCCTCACTAGACTCTTAGCTAAGGATGCACCTTTCATCTTTGACAATGAGTGCTATGAATCTTTTCAAACCCTCAAACAAGCACTCATTTCAGCTCCAATCATCCAGCCACCTGATTGGACGCTGCCTTTCGAGATCATGTGTGATGCTAGCGACTTTGCTGTTGGTGCCGTTCTCGGCCAAACAAAGGATAAAAAGCACTATGCTATATCCTATGCTAGCAAAACCTTGACTGGGCCACAACTCAATTATGCCACCACTGAAAAAGAGTTGTTGGCAGTTGTCTTTGCAATAGACAAGTTTAGATCTTACTTAGTTGGAGCGAAGGTAATCATTTATTTGGATCATGCTGCGCTTAAATACCTGCTCACTAAGAAAGATGCTAAATCTCGGTTGATCCGCTGGATTCTTTTACTCCAAGAATTTGACATAGAGATAAGAGATAACAAAGGAGTAGAGAATTCAGTAGCCGATCACTTGTCTAGGCTCCAGTACAAGGAAACACATGAGTTGCCCATTAACGATTATCTACGGGACGACACACTCCTCGCGGTATCACACTCTAACCCCTGGTACGCAGATATTGTGAATTTTATGGTTGCAGGTTATGTCCCACCAGGAGGAGATAAGAGAAAGCTCAAATATGATGCTCGATGCCACTTATGGGATGACCCATATCTCTATCGAGTATGTTCCGATGGATTATTGCGGAGATGTGTCCCGATGGATGATGCGATGAAAATCATAGAGAGATGTCATGCATCACCATATGGAGGACATTATGGAACATTCCGTACGCATGCGAAGATCGGCAAAGTGGATTCTTCGGCCCACGATGTATCAAGATACAAAGGAGTTTGTTAGAAGATGTGCCGGATGTCGAAACATGGAAACATCAATGCTCGGAATGCAATGCCACTCCAAAACAACCTACAAGTAGAGTTGTTTGATGTTTGGGGAATCGACTACATGGGACCATTCCAAAAATCTGGAGATGCTTTGAATACATCTTAGTGGCATGTTGACTATGTGTCCAAATGGGTAGAAGCAATACCATGTCGAGCTGCGATTCCAAGAACGCCAAGAACATGTTCCATGAAGTGATATTCCCAAGATTTGGCACGCCTAGAATGGTCATAAGTGATGGAGGATCACATTTCATTGATAAGAGCTTCAAACAATTCCTGACAGAATATGGAGTTAAGCATAATGTTGCAACTCCATACCATCCCCAAACAAGCGGTCAAGCAGAAACATCATAACATCCTGCGGAAGACCGTGGACGAAATGGGAAAGAAGTGGAAGTACAAGCTTCATGATGCACTATGGGCGTATCGGACTGCATACAAAACACCCATAGGCATGTCACCTTATCAGCTAGTATATGGGAAGACATGCCATTTGCCGTTGAATTAGAATTCGAGCTCATTGGGCAATCAAGAAATGGAACATGGATCTCCATCTAGTCTGGCAAGAATCGTCAGATGCAAATATCTCGAGCTGGAAGAGTGGAGAGAAAAGGCTTACCACAGCTCCAAGATTTACAAAGAAAGAACCAAAAGGTGGCATGACAAGAGAATCAAGCACAAGGAGTTCAAGCCTGGAGACAAAGTTCTATTATTCAACTCAAGAGTAAAGCTCTTCGGTCATGGAAAACTTAGAAGCAAATGGGAAGGACCATTCAAGGTGATTGAAGTTGCATCTCATGGTGCCATCACACTTCGGGATGATATAGGTAATACATTTAAGGTAAATGGTCAATGTTTGAAAGTTTTCTTGAACCTGAAAACATATAAGAAATTGATGTGATTGAATTCTTGCAATTTAAAGATCCAATTTAAAAACTCCTTAGTAGAGGCTCTAGACAACTAAAACTCTTAGGCCTAACACTTAATCAGTTCCACAAGTTTTGTTGTCTATTTGAGTCGTGCAGGAATTGGAAAGTTTGAGAAGAGTAAGATCTACATGCAAATCACAAGAGTGATCAGCTTGGGGGAGAGCACCCCCGTGTATCTAGATAAGTGTTTCTCGTTACCTTTTTATTAATTTTAATTTGCTTGCTATATATATTTAGTTCTGTATAATTTTTAGTTTGTTAAATAAAAGGAGGGTGTACGAGTTTTTGCATGCTCAAATAAATCCCTAGAATAAACTCTTTGGAAGTGATGAATAGTTGCTCCGCTGTAATTCCTTTCAAGTACCTGTTTTCAACCTAGAACTCTCCCAAGTTTTGGACACACTGTTTTGATCTAAGATTTGCTCTGAACCTGAAACTTGTGGGTAGCGAATGCTTGATCTAAGTCTAGGTGGTTGACGGGTATGATATGGGAAGGTCTGAGCTGCTGTTTATCTTGTTCTAAGTGATACTAGAGTTCTGGAGAATTTATCTTTTGAAAATTTAAACTGCTGCATGATGAGTTCCTGTATGATGAGAGTTTGAATTCCTACCACAGCCATATATACATGCTTGCTAGACTAGGAAGTCCACTTATACTTACTTATGCTTTGAGTGTGGTCGATTGTGTTGACCCTTAGAAACTCGTCATACAGTTAAAGTCAAGATCACACACACGTACACCATGCACCCCTCGCTACTTCTACCCTGGAAGTATGCGCCACCATATTCATCCATTTAGACACATCCTAAAAATTGTTAGCCCTTCATGCATTGCTAGCCCTTTGTTATCCAATAAAGCTCCAAGTATACGTTTGCTGCTACATCCATCAATATTTTCAAGGAAGAGATCGAGGTGCTTCATCATCATAAAAAAAGAGAGAGAGAAAAGAAAAAAAGAGAGAAGAAAAAAAAGAAAGAAAAGAAGAAGAAGAGAAGAGCAAGAAGGAATGTCCCAACAATGTCCCATCATATACGAGATCTTCAGCTGTCCAAGTTCCATCCAGGTTCTTCATAGTTCAATTGCAAAGGAGGTATGAATTTCTTCAAGGAGCTAAAGTAGAATCAGGTGTTCACCATTATCATCCCTCTACCCCTTCATTTCTCTTATATCTATCATCACCATTTTCCACTACCACCATATATCCACTTAACCCATATATAGGGCCACACACATGCACATCTTGATTTGATTGTATGTCCAGTTTCTTCGGATCCATGGTTTGACTATGCAACATATGTATAAGCTCTCACCTACAAACTCCACATAAGCCTATTAGAGGTAGGGTGAGAGAGTGAAGGCACACTATTACTATGCCTTATGCCAAAAATACCACATATCTTGAGAGAAGAGAGAAGGCATACACCATCAATGCCGATCCAGAAATACCACATAAGAGAGACTTGAGAGGGTCATACAAGGAATCTCTGAGTTTTATTTGAAAATCTTGCAAAACTCCGGAATAAAGGTTGAGCAAAGAGCTAGAGACTGTGCTTGACTTGACCGTTCTGTCTTTCAACTGATCAAGACCCAAGTGAAGGCTACAAGCCCCATGGTGGAAGGTAATACAGGTAAGTTTGAAGTCAGAATAGTCCACTCTAATCCGGAAGAGAGTTCCTGTTTGAACGCATGTGTATTTTTGAGGCGTAAAAGCATTGTAGCAACTCGATCCTTTTTTGAGTTTAGCTTTGCTCGGGGATGAGCAAAGGTTAAGCTTGGGGGAGTCGTTGACGGTTGTTAACCCCTATTTTTAATCGTCAACAAATAGCTAAAAAGGGCATAATTGTAATATCACCATAGACTTAGGGGTTTAACCGACAAATTTCCACGAGTTTTGGTGAATGTCTATTTCTGCGGGGGTTATCGAAAAGAGCCAAAAAGGGCCCACATGTCATGTTTACATAGAGACAAAGGAGGAGGGCCCACATGTCATGTTTACATAGAGACAAAGGAGGATGGCCCTTTGTCATGTTTACATAGAGACAAAGCAAGAGGGCCCACTGTCATAGAGGCTAAGGTGGCGCCCCCCTCCTCTAGCCAATAGGAGACAGTCTCCTGGATTGATGACATGGCACCTCACGCGGATCGATGACATGGCACTTCACGCGGATCGATGACGTGGCGACTCCACCCAGGGCTATATAAGGAGGGCCCCTAGGGTGGCCATCATTATTCTTCTACGAGATCAAAAGCTAGGGTTTCATCCTCCATCCTAGTAGAAGAGGGTCCCTCTAGTTCATCTAGTTCTAGCTCTAGTTCATCTAGTTCTAGTTCTAGTTCATCTAGTTGTATCTAGAAAATAGGGAGAGAGAGAGAGAGAGAGGCGAGGAGGAGCCGGATCTGTCGGATCTTCCTCAACATTGTAAAGTTGCAGCATCTAGTTCGTCTTCCCGGCTACTCTCCGGTTCTTTAATCATTATTTCTAAGTTCAGTTCTTTATTTAATTATTACTTTATTTTATTTACTTGATCTCTGCTCGTATTGAGTGCTCTAGTTATTCTAGATAATTAGAGTAGTAAACGCTAGTGTAGACGTGGTGTCTAAGCTATAGTTTACACGAGTTTGCGCCCAATCCCACGGATAGTTGTGGTAGCCCCCAGAGGTGACAGCTCTGTCAGGCCTTTGTATTCCACCACGTTTGGGTTGGTGTTTCGTAGAGCTCTAGGCAGCCTTCTCCCAACTACTATCTTCCCAGTCTTTTCGAGAGTTGGAAAGGACCTGCTGCTCCATAGTAAGTATAGTATAGTAAGCCTGATTTTGATCATCCAATCAACTTAGAAAACTTTAGAAGGTTCCTCTCTACCCACCAAAAATATATATATCTTTTTTTCTTATCTTTATCCTTGACGGCCTTGTTTCTCTAGTACACTTCACGTTCCCCGTGGAAATCGATACTACGGAATACTCCCGGGTGAAAGCTACATCGGTATCCGTACGCTTGCGGATTTTTACGTGTGCGTTTAAAATACCCAACTCGCGCTATTCGCTATAGGTCATCTAGACACCCGAGGACTGATTAACTCTAAAAGAAGGGCGACCACAAAACCATTCCCAAAATACTTCTTTACCAACTGATACAAAATCCATGTCATAGCTCATATCAGATCAATACAACTCAACCCAATTCATTGAGACATACACTCATACTTCATTTTTCCTTTGCAGCAACAACTCGAAGAAGCTGTTCCAACCCGCTGCGACAAAGTCGCAGTATAGCATTAATATTTCAACCCACACAGTCCGTCAGCTGAGCTGGGACTTTTTGCCAATGATACCGGTTATTCTGTCACACAAATAGCAAAGCTATTTTTTGGGTTTAGAATCAAAACCATGGTCTCACAGCCTGGCTGGGGACTGAATTAAGAAGCAAAGCTGTCTTAATTTAATCATGATGAAGTCATGGCATGGTTAAAACCGACCAGCCTAAATAAAATTTGGCCTGCCCGGTCTCACTTAAAACGTGGTCGGAAACACGTAAAGCACGATATCATAAGCATATCATCTTCTTTAGACCCTGACATAACGTGTTCCACCTTATCCCAGGCTCGGGGACTACGTGGGCCCACGTCACCTTAGAGGTGACATGGGCTAGATCCTTTTTTAGAGTTTGCTGCAACATATACTATTTTACAGCAACCTCGGAGACTACGTGGGCCCACGTCATTTGCATGACTCGGCCTGATTTCTTCATTCTCTTTCTACAACAGGGTTTAGTTCAAAACTAAGCTAAAGCAATGATCAAGCACCACAAATACCATGTGATGGCAGGCATCACACACTAACGTGGCCCACGTCTCCGGATTGAGACCCTCTCAAAATTCTTTTTTCTTTTCAGGAGCATCATAAATCTTTTGATCAAAACCAAAACGTCAACCAAGTGTAAAGCGAACTGGTCGGAAACACAAGACGGTCCTACAGCACTGCTCGGACCATATATCGAACGTGTGTCCGACCACCCGTTTCTCACTTGATCAAACGAAGATGATGTTTTTCCCTCAAGATCCATGATGCTCGGGGACTAGCTGTGGGGGTATAAACCCCATATACCCTCACGGCCTACATTGGGCCAGCACGAGATGACCAGGCTGGCCCATCAAGCTTCAAGACCGATCGGCCCAAACTAGTCGGACAGCCTAAAACGGGCAAGTTTAACGAAACCGACAAGGAGGACAGACCTAGCTGAGATAGGAAAGTTTCTGTAAAGTCTTGTAAAGCACGTAAACTTAGTACCAGATAGGCTAGATCCGACTTGTAACCTTGCTCCCCGTGATATATAAGGAGAGCAAGGACCCCCCGTCTAGGGACACGAAATCTGGCATAACGCACAGACTCGCACATCCACATCCATAATCGAAACAGAGAGCAGGACTAGGGTTTTACGCATCCTTGCGGCCTGAACCTGGGTAAACCTTGTGTGATTGTTCCCTGTTTACATCTCGCTTGCAATCTCGTACGCCTTCCGCCAATCCATTACCGGTCAGGGCATACCCCTGGTCGGACTATTGCCGACATTTCGTCGACAGTCCTCCTCAAATAGGCGGCGTCTGACGGATGGGCCCTCCGTCGATTCATCATTGGCTGAATGCCGGTTGGGCTCCATGAGAAAATGGCTAGAGGAAGGAGAAGAAGGCGAAGAGGTTTATCGCTCTGTGTGAGATGGCCAAGAACGGACACACGCGACGACTTATAAAAGGGTTCCTCCTAAGTGACGCCAACGTCAAATCCTTTGCAATAAATGCTTGGCAGGCGTCAGGTCACCTACCCACGCTGCATGAGCCCAAGGATGGCGCTCTGCCTTTTGCCCCTCCTTGGGATGGGACGCCGCCCCGATGCTTCAGTGGAATCGGGAAGCTATAGGAACCCACGGCCCACCAGGGCCCAATCGGCACCAGGAATGGCTCGAGCGGAAGCCTTGACGACGACCTAAAGCTCCCTTTGGGGGAGGAACGCCCACCAAGGAGCAAGGCCTTAGGCACGCTCTATCACACGAAGGCCAAGCCCACCTTGGGAAAGGCCTATGACCCTGGGGGCGGACTCGGGGCTGCGAAGTACGTGCGGGCCAGCCGTCGAAACTGGAGGACCTTTAAACCTATCTTGGCCCATGCTAAACTTATGGTGTTACTATCTTAGCACATGCACAGGGCCCTAACGACCCATCGCATTCAAAACCCCCCATGCAATCACTCAAGGGCTACTATTGGGATCAAATATTCCGAAGCCGATAAAAAGTGGCCCAAGCTGTTCGGTGGCCCATTGGGCATAGTCCAAGCCCAACAATGGGTCGACCTAGAGAGGATCTGAGACCAACCTACAACAAGCTCGGGCGGTATTTGCGGCCTGCCCAACGTGGAAGGGGCCGGTCTCGCTGCGCCCAACCCTTGAAGGGCAGGCAATTTGATTGCCTGAGGGACGGGGAAGCGACCGATTGCGCCCGATGAAAAAGGAGCCCCGATTCACCTGACCACAAGCCTCCTTGAGAGATATCCAGGGAGAATCATACCATGCCAGCTACAATGTCGACCGAACGGTGCCACACACTCGTGTCTCATACGACGCCCAACCAGGAGACAGTGGAGGGTGCCGCAAGCTACGCCCCACGGCACGGCATGCCGCCACTGCCAATGAAGATTGCGACGTGACAACGTGAGGGTGGACCGTCATGCCATGGCCCCAAGCCGATGAAACACCATACGGAAGGGAAGTGTCGCCTCCACAGAAGTACCATCTTCCCTCTATCCTAGTCTTCTACCTTGTACCCCGAGGCTCCTCCCTTGAAACTATAAAGGGGAGGCCCTGGGACTCTTCTAGAGGGGGTTCGGTTGAACTCCACAGTTCACCAGCGTAGGCATCTTCTACACACTCATCCACACACCAACAAATAGAGACTTGAGCTCTCTTCTAGCTCTCTCTCGTCATTGTTTGTAACCTCCCCTTTGCAAACCTAACAAGAGTCGGTAGCACGTGCAATTGCACAAAATAACTAGTCGCCAGTGTTCAAAACACCGACACAACACATGGAAGAGCTGCTCGTGCGGTACGACGAGGATCATGAGGAAGAGCTGCTCGTGCGGTGTATAGAGGAGTCGCGCGGATAGCATGAGAAGAGACTCGCAGACGGCACATACAGATGTGCGTACACGAACGAACACATGGATAGCGTGAATGACGCGACTCGACGCTACGACGGGCCACGTAGAAGAATGACATTGCGATGGACCGAGCACAAACAGGACGATGGATCCCATGGAAAAAATGGATCATGGGTGAATTAGAATAGTCTAACCCTAACCCTAATCCATGGCTTGGATACCATGATACAGATCTAAGAAGATAATCAGTCACTCCATTAGTGGAGAGGTGTATATACACTCATATGGGCCAGTAGTAGATGGGCTTTCTCTTAACATTTAGTTCAATAGTTGCGTTGTCTAAGATACTCAACATTGTAATAATAAAAGTTGTAATGAGGATTAATCGGTCCGTTATAGTACCTTGCAGCATTACTTTTCCAGTTTTAGCAATTGAGGCTGATGTATTTTTAGTTTAATTAGTACAATCTCCGGTGGCTTAGTAAGTAGGGGCAAGCTTATATATATAATAAATACAAACATAGCACGAGTGCCAAATGTTAGCCGTTGGAGGGGACATGGTCTGAGCATGGTACCAAAGGCGATCTTGGATATTTGTGTGCCATAAATGAGATAAGCTATCAAGGGTGTTAACCATGAAGGAGCACAAAATGTTATCCTTGGCCCATTATTATTATTACTATTTTTGTCCCCCTAGACCCATATGATGTGTTTTGATTAAATTAGTCTCACCTTGGTTGTCTAAATATGTTCATGTTAGCATATAAAAAATCTCATTCCAAACATAGAACCTTCTGAGTTAACTCTTTAAAAAAAATTTGAGGACGAAAGTGCAAGATGACTGCTATGTATATGCGGGATTGTTGCTCATGAATGTTATGTTGTAAGTAGATTTTAGACACAATATTATACCGTTGGAAGCCTCAAATTGTAATATCAGGATTAAGGTAAGATAAGATAAGATAAGATAAGATAAGATAAGATAAGATAAGATAAGATGGCTGTTGTGTTAGGGAGCGTATCGTGTGCAACCGGCCTTCGTATGAAACTTTTGCAACATCCAATAACAGGCACTAGATTTGTATCCGATGGCCAGATTAAGAGGTGGGTATTTTTAACACTTACCCCCCCCCCCCCCACCATCCCTTCTTTTGCTAACTAAAATTTTCCCCGTCACTCCACCTTGACGTTCCGTTCGATCGATTCGTTCGATCACTCCACCGTAACGGAACGTTCTGGTTCCGTTCGTATCGAGGCCTGTACGACCGTATCTCATTCCGTTCGTATCGAAGGGATCCGCTTGATCCGTCCGGTACACCGCCGCCGCACACGATACGAACCAGCGAGACGCACGCAACGTCGCACCGCCGCCGCCGCCGCTCGGTACGTCGCGCCGCCGCCGCCCGGTTCGCTTCGACGGGCTCGGACACCGACGCCCCGGCCGCGTACCGCTACGAACGGAACGTCCGGCGCCGCTACGAACCTGCGCACACGCCGCCGCCGCTCGGTACGTCCGGCCGCCGCCGCTCGGTCCGTCGGGCCGCCGCCGCCCGGTTGGCTTCGACGGGCTCGGACACCGACGCCCAGGCACCAGGAGCCCGTCCAGGCACCTCGTCCAATTCCACGTACCACGACGCCCAGTCACCTCGGCGACCTGTTTAGCTCGTCTGACGCTCGTATCGTTCATCGTCATGGCTGGCCTACAACTTGGAAGTCGTGAGCGCGTGTGTGTGAATTGCAAACTGAAAATTTTTACTCTTGTGTCAAAATTAAATTAAACATGGTCGGGTGCCGGAGGGGAAAAACATTCAACTACCATGAAAATCACACAAATCATAACAGTAGCTGCTCAAGATGAAGGTTTAGAGCATAAAGGAAACAACGATCAGTACCAGATCGATAGCAAAAAATTCACTGACACACTAAAAAATTCACTGATATTACATCTAGTGGCATAAAGCAAACAATCAGCCATCAACCTTATTTGGGCAATTCCGTGCATCATGATCCGTTACTATTTGCTTGCATTTTCCACACCGCCGTTTTTTTGGTTCCTTCTTCTCCTTGCTCTTCATAATTCTTTTGACTCGCCCTCTGGACACGATATCAGTTGGTGGATGTATTTGTACTTCATCTGGAATTTTCCCACCAAGGAATGTTTCGAACTCATCCTGCTTACTAACTGCAGCAGCGGGAACGATCTTTTGTAGAGGTTCCATTAGGCTCGATAAACTGGAACACAAAAAGTCAATCGCTTCTTCACTAGCATCTGGTACCTTCTCCTTAGTGAACCCTTCTCTTGAACAATAATACCTCTTGCCTAATATTTCCTCATCTCCCTTCCTCTGCTGACCAATACGAACAGAGAAACCAGCATCATGTGCATATGACTTATAGAATTTCTCAACATATGAGAGACTATCAAACATCATTCCAACCACTGGCTTCTGATGTTCTTTATAATTAATGTTGCTTGTGTCACTTGTTGCCTACAGATGTGTAAAAAATGTATGAGAAAACACCAGTAGAACTATTATTGTGGTCGAACGTTTCTTTGCAACTTACTGCTACACTCGGCGAAGATTCTGTCTGTGGTGTGCGTGGATGTTCAAGGTAGGCTCCAAGTCCTGCGTCGATGGCCTCAATGGACGAAAAACCAGCATTCATATCCATGGCGACGTCGTCAATCTCTATGGCCGCGCCGGCGCCTGAACACAGGGTTTAGGGTATAGACATGAACGACACTACGAATGAGAGTCTAGTACAGACGTACCCATACCTGCACTGGCGGCGGCATCACGATCCAGGATGTCGGTGGATTCGAATGCCGGGTGGCGATCCATGGCGATCTATGGCGACATGTTGCAGAGTGTGTCCGAGAGCGACGAGATGCCTGGACGGGCTCCTGCTGCCGGGGCGTCGGTGTCCGAGCCCGTCGAAGCGAACCGGGCGGCGGCGGCGCGACGTACCGAGCGGCGGCGGCGGCGGCGCGTCGTTGCGTGCGTCTCGCTGGTTCGTATCGTGTGCGGCGGCGGCGGCGTACCGGACGGATCGAGCGGATCCCTTCGATACGAACGGAACGAGATACGGTCGTACAGGCCTCGACACGAACGGAACCAGAACGTTCCGTTACGGTGGAGTGATCGAACGAATCGATCGAACGGAACGTCAAGGTGGAGTGACGGGGAAATTTTAGTTAGCAAAAGAAGGGATGGTGGGGGGTTTAAGTGTTAAAAATACCCACCTCTTAATCTGGCCATCGGATACAAATCTAGCGCCTGTTATTGGATGTTGCAAAAGTTTCATACGAAGGCCTGTTGCACACGATACGCTCCCGTTGTGTTAATAGAAAATATATTCTACCAAATATGCAACATATGTTTTGCTTTTATTTTCTGGGTGTTTCTTTTCTATTCTTCTCGTGACTCGTGAGTGGGTAACACAAATGTTCCGAAAGAAGCCTTTGGTTTGTAATAAAATACGTTCCATCGTTTTTTAAAGAGTTTTTTAAATATTTATTAAGTTTAAGAGAAGCTAAGTTGTTCACAATTTAACTAATTGTTTGGTCGTTCTAAACATTTTATATTTGAAAATGTGGGGAGTAATATTAAGAGGCATAGTAAGAAACGAACATGAGGTTTCCCTAGAGAAATTCTTGGTTTAAACCTCAACGCTTGAGTATGACTTCGATAGTTCGACCACTTTTGTTTGTATGAATTTGTCCAAAGAATGGTTTGATCTGAAAATTTTTGTGGATTAGTCCCATGTACTCGTGGGTTTTTAATTTGGAGCCTGACACTAGTATGTACTTTTATTGTGCAGACTTCTGAAGCCTATGAGGAAAAAGCTAAAATTTTCACAATGCATGATCTGGTGCATGACTTGGCGATTTCACTCCTTGGTAATCAAATTCTCGATCAGAGCAAACAAGGCAATTCTAGGGCAAGCATGTGCCAGTATGCGTTGCTCGCAGATTGCAGCAAGCCACTGAAATTATACATGATTTCTCGTGCAAGGCTAACCGCACTGCGTTTTCTTGACTGTCGTCGCACCGAATTATGCAGTGCTGCATTTTCACCTGCTAGGTCCCTGCGAGTACTGGATTTAAGTGAGTGCTCAATCCCCATGTTGCCATATTCCATTGGTGAACTGATTGAGTTGAGATATCTTAGCGCTCCAGGTGTGCAAGATTGTAAGTTTCCGGAATGTATCACAAAGCTCTCACATCTAATTTACCTCAATCTTCATGGATCTTATATATAGAAAAAATACCAAAGTCAATTGGAGAAATGGAAAATCTGATGCATCTCGATTTGTCATGCTACCGAAGCATATGGCAATTACTAAACTCATTGATGAGTCTAGAAAAACTGGTGCATTTGGATTTATCTGGTTGCTCTCTGTCAGCGGAACACCACCAATGGTGGCTAACGCTCCACGCCCGAGTCTTCAGCACTGGCATCTCCGTGCCCGAGTCTTCTCCGTGCCCGAGTCTTTAGCGCTGGCATCGTGCGCCACGACTCTGCACTCGCCAACGGCTCCAACCGCATGCGCCGGCGTCCGCGCTCCCGCTGCGTACGCTAGACCGCTCGCTCCGCTCGCTCATGTGCAGACCGCTTGTACAGCCATGGCCAAAGGCCTATATATGTAAACTGTGTATAATGAATACAATTGTCCAGTTGCATAATTCCTCTCTACATGGTATCAGAGCCCCAGGTCTTCTTCCAGAATCCCTAAACCACATTTCTTCTTTCCGCTGCCCATGGCTCCCTCTTCCAACCATTCTGAGTCGTCTGCCAGCGAGGAGGACGCTGCTCCTCCTGCCCACTCCACCTCGTCCCAGATCCAAGGCATCTCCATCCGCCACCATGTTCATGTCATCCTTGACATGGACGAGGCCAATTTTGGCCAATGGCGCCACTTCTTCGACTCCGCCCTCGGCAAGTTCGGGCTCCGGGGCCATGTCCTCACCTCCACCCCCGATGAAGATCGTGATGGCGAGTGGCGCAAGGTCGATTCCTGCGTCGTCAACTGGATCCTCGCCACCGTCTCCAAGGACGTCTTCGACACCGTCCGCCATGATCGCCACGACGCGTTCACACTCTGGAACGCCGTCGCCGGCCTCTTCCAGGATAACGAGATGCAGCGCGCCGTGTACCTGGAGGCCGAGCTGCGTTCTCTGCAGCAAGGCGACATGACCATCAGCGACTACTGCACCAAGCTGAAACGCCTCGCCGATCAGCTCCGCGACATCGGCCACGCGGTCTCCGAACCAAGCCAGGTGCTGAATCTCCTCCGCGGTCTCAACCCGCGGTACCTCTACGTCAAGCCGGTCATCAAGTCCAAGTACCCGCCGCACACCTTCCAGAGCGCCCGCTCCTTCCTCATTCTCGAGGAACTCGGCCTTCAGCACGACGCCAATGCGGAGGCTGGACAGGCTCTCACCGTCACCCATGGCGACCGCTCTGCCGGGTCTTCCAAATCTTCCGGCAACGGCAGCGGGAACGGCTCCAACGACACCTCCTCCGGCTCCTCCGCGCCGCGCTACAACCGCAACGACGGCGGCGGTGGCCGCTCCAACAACCGCAATGATCGGCGCCGCCCAAAGGGCAACGGCGGCGGCAACGGCGGCGGGAACGCGCGTTCCAACAACTCCAACGCCCAGACCCCGCCCTATTCTGCGGTCTTCAACCCATGGCAAGGTATGGTGCAGGCATGGCAGATGCCCTTCCGTGCTCCTGGCGCGGGAGTCATGGGTCCGCGGCCGCCGTTCCAGCCACAACAGGCCATGATGGCCTCCCACCTTCAGCCGTCATCGCCACACGCCTCCACCAACTCCTTCGACACCGGGGGCCTCTACGCCGCTCTGCAGTCTACCGGCGTTCCTCATCAGCCACAGAGCACTTCAGATTGGTATTTTGACACGGGCGCCACGTCGCACATGTCCTCCAACCCCGGTAATTTCCCCTCCCATACCCTACGTCCTTCATCGTCCTCCATCACAGTGGGCAATGGTGCTCGGTTGCCTGTCTCTCACCAAGCACGCACTGTCATTCCTACTGCCACTTCTCCCTTGCATTTGAATGATGTTCTTGTTTCTCCTTCGCTTATCAAAAACTTAATCTCAGTTCGTAGATTAACTCGTGATAACAATGTCTCCATTGAATTTGACCCGTCTGGTTTCTCCATAAAGGATCTTCCTTCCAGGGAGGAGATGCTCCGATGTGAGAGCAGCGGCGATCTCTACCCCCTTCGACTCCCACATCACCAAGCCCTCACTGCATCCTCGACGACATCCTTGTGGCATCAGCGGCTCGGGCATCCCGGCCAACCAGTTACATCTCAGATCTTGCAAAGTTTTTCGTTTCAATGTAATAATAAGGCTGATGATCACTCTTGTTCCTCTTGTCGTTTGGGCAAGCACGTCCGTTTACCTTTCAGTAATTCAGCATCACAAACTTTTTTCCCTTTTCAAATAGTGCATTCCGATGTTTGGACTGCTCCTGTTTACAGTCATTCTGGTTACAAATACTATGTTGTTTTCCTTGATGATTACACACATTATCTATGGACTGTGCCTTTGCGCAACAAGTCTGATGTGTTTGCGACAATACGCGCATTCATCACATATGTTCAGACTCAATTCCGTCTTCCTATTCTCTCCTTTCAGACAGACAATGGTCGTGAGTATGACTCTTACGCCATGCGCCTGCTTCTGTCCTCCCATGGCATTCAGTTGCGACTCTCATGTCCCTACACATCGCAACAGAACGGCTAGGCCGAACGAATCCTGCGCACCACTAATGATTGTGTGAGAACATTGTTGATTCACAGTGCAGCTCCACTGGCGTTCTGGGCTGAGGCGCTCGCCACGGCCACGTACCTGATCAACCGGCGCCCATGCCGCGCCACAGCTGCTGCAACGCCATACTTGCTCCTCTTCGGCGTTCCGCCCACCTACGACGAGCTACGGGTGTTCAGTTTCGCTGCTACCCCAACATGATCTCCACGTCCACGCACAAGCTCGCACCCCGCTCGACGGCGTGCGTCTTCATTGGATACCCGGCTGATCACCGCGGGTATCGGTGCTACGACATCGCCACCGGCCGTGTCATCACATCAAGGCACGTCGTCTTCAATGAAGCAGACTTTCCCTTCCGCGACGTCACCCCCCGTACACCTGCATCCGGACCTGTACCTGCTCCGATCGACGACGACGCGCTGCCCCACCTTGTCACCGAGCTGCCGCATCACCCGCGACGTGCACGGACCGTGCGTTCGAGAGGTGCACCCGCACCAACCGCTCCGTCCTCCTCAGCATCGACAATGCCGCCGTCCGCGGCTTCGTCCGACACGTCATCCACGACTTCGTCCTCAACGTCGCCCACGCCGACGTCCTCGCCATCGCCGCCCATCGTGCCATCGCGACCGCCGGCGACTGTGCGCCATTCTATGGTCACTCGCGCCCGTGACGGTATTCACAAGCCGAACCCCAAGTACGCCTTGGCTGCCTCGGGGACCCTGTCACCGGTGCCCCGCTTTGTCCGCTCGGCGCTCAAAGATGACAACTGGTACACGGCCATGAAGGCCGAGTACGACGCACTGCTGGCCAACAATACCTGGACCCTCGTCCCCAGGCCACCAGGCGCGCGGATCATCACCGGCAAGTGGGTGTTCAAACACAAGATGAAGCCGGACGGCACCCTTGAGCGATACAAAGCTCGATGGGTCGTCCGCGGCTTCAATCAACGGCCGGGCATCGACTTCGGCGAGACTTTCTCACCCGTCATCAAGCCGGCGACCATCCGCACCGTACTCACACTAGTGGCGTCACGCGGATGGCCTGCCCATCAGCTCGACGTCTCCAATGCTTTCTTACATGGCAACTTGCAGGAACGGGTTTACTGTCAGCAGCCTACGGGCTTCGCCGATTCAGCGCGGCCGGATCACGTCTGCCTCCTGTCGCGCTCCCTCTACGGCCTTCGCCAAGCTCCACGGGCGTGGTTCGACCGCTTCGTCGGCCACGTAACCTCGCTCGGCTTTGTACAGTCGAGAGCGGACACCTCTCTCTTCGTATACAACCGCGCCGGCGCCCAGGCGTACCTCCTGCTCTACGTCGACGACATGATCCTCTCCGCCTCGTCCACACCGCTGCTCCAGCACTTCGTCAAGCGGTTGCAGGACGCTTTCAAGGTGAAGGACATGGGACCCGTCCATCACTTCCTCGGCATCAACGTTCGACGAACCAGTAGCGGCTTCTTCCTCTCCCAAACGCAGTACGCCGAGGATCTGCTGGAGCGCGCCGGCATGGCGACCTCGCCACTCCAGCAGATACGAAGGGCAAGGCCTCGGCGACGGACGGCACACTCATCAGCGACGCCACCACCTATCGCAGCCTCGCCGGCGCCCTCCAATATTTGACGATCACCCGCCCCGACATCGCGTACGCAGTGCAACAGGTCTGCCTCCACATGCATGCGCCGCGGGATGTGCATCTCACCATGCTCAAGCGCATCCTCCGGTACATCAAGGGCACGGCTCATCTCGGAGTTCAACTGTGTGCCATCTCCTCGCCGTCGATCATCGCGTACTCGGACGCGGACTGGGCGGGCTGCCCGGACACGCGGCGTTCTACGTCGGGCTACTGCATCTTCCTTGGCTCCTCCCTCATCTCGTGGTCGTCCAAGCGACAGACCACGGTTTCGAGGTCGAGCGCCGAGGCAGAATATCGCGCCATCGCCAATGCTGTGTCCGAGTGTTCCTGGCTACGACACCTCCTCAGCGAGCTCCTGTGCCATGTTCCGTCAGCAACGGTGGCGTTCTGCGACAACATCTCATCAGTATACATGTCCAAGAACCCCGTCCACCATCGACGAACCAAACACATCGAACTCGACATTCATTTCGTCAGAGAAAAGGTCGCCATTGGGGAGCTCCGCGTCACGCATGTTCCAAGTGCGCGACAACTCGCAGATGTGTTCACCAAAGGCCTCCCTTCGGCGCTCTTCTTCGACTTCAGGGACAGCCTCTCCGTCACGACTTCCGACGTCGACACTGCGGGGGGGTGTCAGCGGAACACCACCAATGGTGGCTAACGCTCCACGCCCGAGTCTTCAGCACTGGCATCTCCGTGCCCGAGTCTTCTCCGTGCCCGAGTCTTTAGCGCTGGCATCGTGCGCCACGACTCTGCACTCGCCAACGGCTCCAACCGCATGCGCCGGCGTCCGCGCTCCCGCTGCGTACGCTAGACCGCTCGCTCCGCTCGCTCATGTGCAGACCGCTTGTACAGCCATGGCCAAAGGCCTATATATGTAAACTGTGTATAATGAATACAATTGTCCAGTTGCATAATTCCTCTCTACACTCTCTAATGTTAGTAGAATCAGAATCAGAATCAGAAATGAGTTTGGTAGAATCAGAATCAGAATCAGAATCAGAATCATTGTGGAGCCTGAGCCGATTGGAGCATTTGAGTTTATCAAAATGCTGGATCAACGGAGACCTGGCCAAAGCACTGTGCAGCCTTACGGAACTGCAATATTTGGATATATCGCATGTCTCATATTCGGGAAACCTCTGCGGAGGGCTACAACAAGTCTTGGTCAAGTTCAGTAAACTCAGGTACTTGGATATACGTCGAGCCCTGGACAGGAGTGATGTTGTCAGAGCTGAAACTGAGACTTTCATTGAGGCCATCAGCAGGGTTTCCAGTCTAGAGTATCTTAATATAGGTTCGAATAATTGTCTGTATAGTATACCGGAATCCATTAGGAACCTCAGCAAGCTACGCATTCTAGATCTCTCACATTGTGTCAACCTGGAGAGGCTGCCAGATGCCATATCTGTAATGGGAAACATGAAGTTTGTACATGTAGGTGGTTGCGATAGATTGGATAAGTCCACTGTACCTCTGGACAAGAATGTCGCAGTGTTGTTACCATATTTTGTGGTCCATGCTGGTGAGAGTGAATCTAGCAGCAACTTATGTCAGCTTGAATATGAAAATCCCACTAATCTGGAGATGAGTGGGCTTGAGAATGTCAAGTCTGCAGTAGAGGCGAAGAGAATAAAGCTGGTGGAAAAGCAGAGAATTGAAGAGCTAGAATTAGTATGGACTCCACATGCAAAGAGATTCGTTCTGGAAGACAAAGATGTATTGGAACAACTAGTGCCACCAAGCACTGTACGGCAAATAGGACTACAGGGTTATAATAGCGCAGCCTTTCCGTCCTGGATGATGGAGATTGCTACCTATGTTCGTCATCTTGTAGATGTTACCCTGGTGGACATGCCCAATTGCAGCAGCCTACCACCTCTTGGTCAGTTACCATACCTCAAGTATCTGTGCATAGGACGGATGGATAGCATCAGGAAGATTGGCCAGGACCTGTACGGGGACGTGGGCTTAGGAAAAAGGGCGTTTCCTCTACTCAAGAGCTTTAAGCTACAAGAAATGAAACGTCTAGAGGAGTGGAACACATCATACTCATATCCCAATGCCAGTGGAGAGGATGGTTCGAACAAGGAGCTTGCATTCCCCATCCTAGATGATTTGGTTATAGAAGACTGCCCCATGCTGAGATTCAAATCCTTGTCACCTCTAGCGGAGCAGCCGCTAACTCTGCCTGTGTGTGAGAACATGAACATAATCCGCAGCGGCCAATTCATACCGTTCTCGTGGCAGTGCAGTGCCAAATTTGAAGCTTCCTCCTCCATGTTTGGAAGGTGCGGACGCGAACTTGATGCTTTCTCCTTTGCAACAACCACTTGTCTTTGTATAGAGCGCTGTGAAGCGCCTCTGCATGAGTGGAGTTTGCTTCGCCACCTCCCTCACATCACAAATTTGAGCATCAACAACTGTAGTGATCTCACATGCAGCTCAATAGATTTGCTTTGCTGTCTTTCCTCCCTCGAGTCTCTATCTGTCAGAGATTGCAAAAGTATTTCTGCACTGCCAGAGCGGCTTGGAGACCTCACCTCTCTTGAGACACTTGAGATAATTGATTGCGAAGGTGTCAAGGCTCTGCCAGAGAGCATACAGCAACTCACCTGCCTCCAACTCCTACAAATTGATGCCTGCCCTCGGCTAGTTCATCTTGGATGTCCCCCATCCCTCGAGACTCTATCTTTTGTATGTTGCAAAAGCATGGCTCAACTGCCACAGGGGCTGGGAGACCTCACCTCTCTCAAGAATCTTGAGATAATTGATTGCGAAGGTATCAAGGCTCTGCCAGAGAGCTTACAGCAACTCACCAACCTCCAATTTCTACGAATTTACGACTGCCCTCGGCTAGTTCAGCTTGGATGTCTCCCCTGCCTCGAGACTCTATCTTTCGGATATTGCAAAAGCATAGCTCAACTACCACGGAGTCTGGGAGATCTCACCTCACTCAAGAAACTTGTCATAATTAATTGTCCACGTCTCAAGGCTCTGCCTGAGAGCATACAACAACTCACCCGCCTCCAATTTCTAGAAATTAATAACTGCCCATGGCTAGATCAACTGCCACAGAGGCTGGGAGACCTGTCCTCTCTCAGGAATCTTAAGATAAAAGATTGCGAAAGTGTCAAGGCTTTGCCAGAGAGTATACAACAACTCACCTGCCTCCAATGCCTAGAAATTTATAACTGCCCTCAGTTATTTCGGTGGTCCAAATCAAAAGAGAATCAGATGATGCTCTCTCACATCCAAGAAATCGTATGTGCTCTCCTAATCTTTTAATTATAATAATGTTCTCTATTTGAATGTTGACTACTCTTATCATTTTATTGGTAGCCACATCTATTCTACATTACATATCTTAGATGTTCTCTCTTTCAATGAAGTATATATATTCAATGAAGTATATATACCCAAGAATGTTTTTTTCCTTTTGTTTTCATCAGTAAAAAAGGTTGTCCAGCTTCAATTACTAGTAACAAAAAGACATGATGGAATGATTTACAAGAGAACACACACTAAGAATTACTTTTTTCTACCAATCAGTTTCAACATAACACGAAGAAAGAAGATAGGAAGCTTCAACATTGATAATGAAATGATAAATCTATTATACAACACCAAAATGTCCTAGATGCATATCTTCTTACTTAATTTCAATGATTACCTTTTCAGATATTAGATTCTCAGCTATTTCAGGAACTATGGGAGGTATGTGAAAAATAGTTTCTAAAAATTCAAAAGCAACTTACTCATTTTACAGTTCACTACATGTTAATGGTTGTAAATAGTTCTATATAACATTTCTTTGTTCCACTAATTTTTTATACAACATGACATTGTGTGCTCTAAGTGAGAAAGCATAAGTACCATTCGTTTTAAATTATAAGTCGTTTTGGCTTGTCAGGATACATAGCTTTTACTATAGTTGCAGACAGCTCATATCTAGGTTCATAGCAAAAGGTTATACATGTTACTAGAAAAGCCGAAGTGTGGTTAATAACTAAACTCTAAACCGTGAATAATAATTTGGAGGCCTCACGGACTTTTTGCTTGTTTTAAAATCTTTAATTCAATAAAACTCCTGTAGGGGCTTACACCCCTCCAGTTCATTCAAAAAATTCGGAGGCCTCACGGAGCTTCTGCCACCTCTTGACCAGTCGCTGCAGCACGCGTGCCTCAATCCTGCCGTTGTAGCCTGCCCAAAGCTTCTCATCCTCTTGGCCAATCGCTGCCACGCACCTCTCGATCCTGCCGTAGCTTGCCTCTTCTCTGAAAAGTATATTTGCTGCCGCTGGTGCTCCGTCCGCTCTACGAGATGTGCTTTGCAGCGTTATACTAATTTGAAACGGGGAATATTAAAGAAAATCCATGCAGAAGAGTTGGAATTAGATAAACATTGTGAAAAAAGTATTTTATTATATAAAAAAGAGCAACTTGGAGAAATTAGGATAATTTCACAACACTCCATTACAAAGATATGTGTTTTATTTGTGTCCCAGTCATCCTTTAGTATACTAACCTGCAAAGCCTGCCTGATAGCACTAGAATTGATACTTTGAAGTATGAATGGTTACCAGGTTGCATGAATTTGGATATGTCCGCTATACCTCAGTACAAGAATGGTTGGTGAAGCATTCACCCATAACTTTGTTTAAAAAGACATCAGTCATATTCTTACCTACCGTGAATATTTATAAATATATAAGTATCATAAACAATATAGTTCCCCACGGTTAATTGAGGGGTACATGCATCATTTACTTTATTATATGATATGTACTACCTCCTCCATCTCAAATTGTAAGTCGTTTGAATTTTTTGACACCAAGTTTAACCAATTATTCAAAAGTTTATGGAAAATATCACTACTTTTGTCATGGCTTACTTTATTAATAAAAGTTTTTTAAGAATGACATAAATTTAACTATGTTTGTATAAATTTTTTTAATACTTGATGTTAAAAAAATCAAATGATTTATAATTTAGGATGGAGGAAGTAGAATTCCTCAGATAAGATTTGATGTAGCGATTTATATGTGAATGATTTGAATTTTAAATTGTTATACATCATAGGCCTACGTCACAGACCTATTGGGCTTAGGCCAGGCCCAATAGGCCTGTAACGTAGTCTAACAAAAGTTTGTTATGTCTTTTGTTTTGTTTATGGAACTTACCTTATCAATCAATTTCAGCACAACAGTAATAAACATATAAAACTATTGTACAATACCAAAATGGGCCAGTTTTACATCAACTTATTTTCTTTCAATGGCTGCCTTTTCAGAAATTAGATTTTGAGGAGTTAAGTGATGATATTCAGGAGTGGCACCATGAAGGTATGATGCAAAATAGTTTCCAAAATTCATGGCAACTGTACTCATTTTTCATAACGTTGGAACACATTAGAACATTGCTATGTAAATAATGAATGCTTGTCTGTTTCATTTTTCGTTGCTGCGGGAATCTTCTATAATAACTTAAATAAAAGATATTCCTTTATTTTTGTAAAAATAATTTTATATCAAAATATTAATGAAAAACAATGACCTACCTTCAGTAAAGTTCAATCGGAAACATACCTAGATGAAAAGAATATTGATTGATTATATTAGAAAAAATGTGTAAGACATCTAATACTCAGGTCCAATCAGTAAAAATACATTCTGCACTTTTTGCACAGGTATGTCTATCTTTTCTAAAGATTGCTATAGTAGAAAATGCACCATATAGATACCTAACATGCCCTATGATAAAAAAGAAACTCTGGGTCTGACTTGAAGATGACCACCTTGCTAAAAAAAAAAAAAATTGAAGATAACCAACGTACGGGATCATCCTTCTTCGTCAAAACCATGACGCATGGTCTTCTTCCTGCTTGTATCTTCAATTGGATCCTTTGAGTGATACAAGTGGCTCGGACCCTTGTCTACGCGCACGTCTCCATGGATACTTGTCCTGAGCGCCCGGAGGTCTCCCCCTCTTCCTAGGATTAGGGAGATGCGCATTTGCTGCAGCTATATGCGACCTTGTCACTCATGTGATCAGTGAAGGCATCTGGCAGCTCATTTGCAAAATTTTGCATGTATTATTCTCTGAACTTCCAGTGCAGACTCACTAGTGCGTGGATCTAAGGATTGCATCCCAATTGCATTACATACAATTTCTCGGCATTCTTCTGAATGCATTTCTCCCCTAATACTAGAAATTTGTCTTCACTGAAGACACAATCAGTGTACCGAGCCGTATGAAGATCCCTAGTCATAGGCTCTAAATATTTGATTATGGACGGTGTCTCACAACCAACATATATCCTCAACTTCTGGTGGGGTACCATTGTTGTGCGCTGAGGTGGTGGTATTGGAGCATACACTGCACATCCAAATATACGTAGATGGAAAATACTTGGTTCTTTCCCACGCACGAACTGTATGGGGGAAGTATCATGATATGCAGTTGGCCTAAGTTGAATCAGTGTTGCCGCATGCAACAATGCATGTCCCCAACAACTGGTTGGGAGCTTACAATTTTACAACATTGGTCTAGCAATCCACTTGATGCAGCAGCTAGACCAGGGCTAAGCAGAATGCTCTACCTTAATGCCCAGGGCTAAGCAGTAATCATCAAAAGCCTTCGATCTGAACTCACCAGCATTGTCCATCCGAATGGAGAGGGAAGCTAGATCTTATTCTGATTATTTGGGCAATGAGCTTTGAGAAAGCATGCTTTCTTGTGGACAACAGGTCCACATGGCACCATCTGGTAGATGCATCGATTAGTACCATGAAATACTAAACAGGCCCGATAGGGGTTGGATGGGTCCACAAATGTCACCTTGTATCCTTTAGAGGAATATTGGTGACTCATCCCTAATCTTCATGAGGGATAGTCTAGTCATCAGCTTCCCTTTTGCACATGTGGTGCAAATAAAATCTTCAGGATTTTGGAAAGCTTGTGACATCATGGCCAGCGGAATTTTTGATGATCCTTCTTATCATATTCAACCCAGGATGACCTAACCGGTCATGCCATATTTGAAATGATTAATATGGTCTTCGTTGCAACATATTCTTTGGTGGGTTTTATGTACGTATAGTACAAACCCAATGGCGATGAAGGGAGTCTTTCCAACACTCTCTTTTGGTACCCGTCAAATTTAGTGATGAGCATGTATTCTATACCTTGCTCAACCTCGGTTTCAACATGGAAACCATTCGCATGGATATCTTTGAAACTTAAAAGCGTGCGCTTTGGGTTAGGATACAATAATGCATCCTTCAGAAAGAGTTGAGTACCCATAAGGAGAACTAGTGTGGCACTTCTGGTGCCCACAATATGATCATTGCTTCTGGTAGTGGTCATGATATTTCTCTTTTTCTTTTTCAATGTTTGAAAATATCTAGTTTCCCTTAGTATCGTGTTGGTGGTTCCACTGTCTACAAGATAGATCTCCGCTTTCACCATGGGATTCCTACAAGTCTTGTTTATGCAATAAAGATATGACAGGAATTTAACATAAAACACACGTATATATTACACGACAACAACATTACATAGTTCATGGGAAACACTTTTTTGGGGGGGGGGGGAGATTTGAGCCATTTACTAAGTTACAAATGCTCTTCAGAGCCTATGACCAAACATTATCAACACAAACTAGTACATGTGGACATCACATATAACTTGGTGACATTCTGCTGGTCTCCGAAAATGTCATCATCAAGTTCAAGAAGGTTGTCCTCATTGTCGCCCATCTGGACGTCTTCACCGCTTGTGTCAACTTTCATGTTGTCGCGCTTCTTAGGTGGAGCTTCAGGCTCCTCGGTGAAGTGGGACTCATGTTGACCAATACCCCTTTGATCTACATCTGTAGCAATCGCCTTGCTCTTCCCTACTATGGTCACTTCTTTCCTTCTTGGGTTCGAACCTTCCCTTGGGCTTTGCTCTTCCTTGTCTCTTGAACATGGGGCCTTTCTTCCCCTTCCCCTTTCCATGGCTCCTCTTGTGGTTGCGAGAACTCTCAGCAAGATTAGCATGTGCTTCAGGCACAGTCGCAGAGCTAGTCGGACCAACAGAATGAACATTCTTCGCTGAACTCTGAGTACTTGGTTTACTTTGAGTTCCCGTACGTTGTTGCAGCACTATGTTGCTAGGGTGGAAGGTGGAGAAGGTCTTCTTGATCATATCAGCGTCAGTGATCGTGGCCATATAGACGCAGTTTGGTGACAATCATGTCCAAAGCATAGTTGTACACAGCCACAGACTTGAAGTCTTGGAAGCGTAGGTTGATCCAGTCTTGTTGCGCTCTTGGGAGCACAATTGTCAGCTGCTGGCTGAAGCGGTTCTTCAGGGACTACCACAAGACTTGAGGATCTGTCCCCGTCATATACTCACACTTCAAGTCTGGGTGGAGATGATGACGGATGTAATACAACACTTTTGTTTTGTTAGGCTTTGTTCGCTCATCCTTGCCAGCTTCAGGCTGAACAATGGTATGATCGAGTTGCATGCCATCGAGCTTGTTCTGGATATCAGAAGCCCAAGTGAGGTAGTTGCTGCCATCAACGGTGAGGCTTCTCGAAATCCCTCTTTGCGTTGTCCGACGACATGCCTGTGCAAACATTTGCACATCATTAGTGTCGGTGCATAATCTTCATGACTACAACTTTGCATAGTCTTCATGACTACACATAAAATTCCCAGGTGCAATCTTCAGGATTACTTTGCAAATAAATAAATATATATCATAGTAATGCAAATATATGAAATTTAAATAAATGCAATAAATAAATGAGCTGCAGTAAATAAATTGCAATAAACAGAAATGGCAATAATACAGATCAGGGAGAATATAGTGGACTTCAGGCCACTGTATGTTCCAGAACCCATAAATGGGTCTTAGAAGCCCATTCGGTGCATTTGGGCCAGCCTGTTGGGCCTGCCTAGGAGCCCGGCCATTCGTGGCCATCCGTCGTGATGGATGGTTCAGATTGCCACAAGGTCAAATAAATAGGAGGGTGAAAACCCTAACCTTAAATTCCCCATCCACTCTTCTCCTCACACTCTCTCTCATCCATCTTATCCCTTCAGGAAAACAGAAACAGGGAGGAGCGCAGGAGGCGCTGGCCTCTGCTCCCGGCCAAGGTGGGTCCCACGAGCGTGCTCCCCTTTGGCGCGTCTTCCGCGGCCGGTCAGCGGCGTCAGGGTGGTCGGCGACGGGGCCCGCACATGCGCCCGCGCTCGGCTGGGCAGCCAGCCGGGTCACGTGACCGCTCTAGGCGGTCGATATGCGGGGTTGACGGCGGCCTTCAGGGCCGACCCGTGTCCGGGGCCTCCGGGGCCGGGAATGCCCGATTCACGCGCCTTCGGGGCGATGGTGGTGGCCGATCTGCACGCCTGCAGGGCAGCAAGACTCGATCTACTCGCTTTTGAAAGCGGCAAGGCCGATCTGCTTGTCTTCAGGACGATGACGGCAGGTATGTTCTTGGTGGGCGGAGCAGGGGCGTCCTAGCACCACTGGGTGAGCGGAGGCAGAGCCATCCTTGCATCACCTTCGTTCTTTGCGAGCGGAGGCAGGGGCATCCTTGCATCGCCCGGCGAGTGGAGGCCGAGCCATCCTAGCATCGCCATGGGGTCGTGTCCAGCGCTTGACGGCGACGGCGGCTGAGCCGCCTTCGTGTCGCCTAGCATTGTCGATGCGCCAACGATCCCGTAGGTCAAGTGCCCGTGTTGTGCTTCTGTGTGTATGAGATGAACCGATTTTTGTAACTCTTCTTACCTTCTTAGCTCCGTAGAACTCGTGGTGTTGGAGATCGATCACACAAGCACACACGCACTTCACTATTGATGGATAAGGAGACAAAATAGGTGGAGGAATTGATGTCTTTCTTATTGCTTTTCATTGATGATGTACAAATTGACTCTTCTTACCTCCTTTTATAATTCGGATGCATTTATTATATTTCACAACAGTAACTATATATTTTGAATATATATGGTATCATGTATCCAAAACCGTAAACCTTATGTTTCACTGAGGGAGTAGTATGAAGAAAAAACAAAACAGGATCATCAATTAGGAGTTGGGTGTAGAAACATTAAAAGCAAACATTAAGAAATTTGTTCAAGGCCATAGACAAATATAGAAAGAGACTATATGAATCATCTTAATTACTATACCCCATATTATAAATTATCAAATTTTAAAAGGGAGTAATTAATTTTACCGTAAATCAATACCAAAAATATATGTTTTATTTGTGTCCCTGCAATACCTATTTGAGCTCCAAGATATCCTCACTGCATTTTGCATGTGTGTGGTAGTGGAAATAGTAGTTAATTATACAATTACAATGTACATTTGGTTGCAGTCGTCGGCCGCTTTGAAGTCGATGTCAGGCGACTCCGTCGTGCCTGGGGCCATAAGGAGGAGGACGAGGGGCAGTGATGGTGCTTGTGCTCCATTGCCCTGATGGAGAACCTACGTATTGTACGTGCAACCTGCAGGTGTTATGAATTCTGCTGTCAGGGGAAGCAGATGACGATGCCGGCATGCTAAGCTGCCAGAGTTTTATATATAGCCTTCTGGAATCCATTAAGTGTTACTAGTTCACCAACCCGTGCTCTCGCACGGGTTAAAATCTGAGAAGACACTAATTACTAAATATTATTTATAGTTTTTAAAAAAATAACTATGGTAAACATTCACTTTTGATAACACAACTTTTCATCAATATTCGTCGGTTTCTTTCTTTACAAAGCACCTATGAACATCTCCAATATAAATTTTGATTCTTTTTCCAAAATTTTGAGCTTACTAATTGCTTATATACAACAAATATTAATTACAATGGTGAACGGTGATTATGGTATAACAATCTGAATGTTTTAGGTTTTTGTAAGAATTGTAGGATATATCTTTTTTATTTCTAGCGGTTTCATGAGTAATAATTTCTTGTATTAATATTTTTATCATGATATGTGTCTAGTTTAAACATAAACTTAAAGTATATATGTGATATCATAAAAAAACTATATTTTAACTTTCAACTCCTGACCACGTGTTAATTTAAAATTCCAATACTTATTGTGTCTCTTATATAGATTTTTTCCTTTTTATTTTATTAAAAGAATATTCTAGGTCCTAAGTTATCCTCTTAGTTCTTACAATGTCATAAATAGTTGTTTCACCTACACCATAAATAGTTGTTTCACCTAGACCATGGTACTCATGATGTTGAATTTATTATATAGTATTAATATTGTTTGATTAAATAAATCATCGATCGTTGGGATTAAATTGCTAATATTGATATGATATAATATTCAATTCCAATTGGTTAAATGTTTTTCGAGACAACAGCTTGCAAAGTGAAGTGTAATTGTCATCACGGTATGATTTGCTAATGATATTTTTCTCCAATTTGAAGGCTTATAAAATAATATTATCCTAATGTACATATGTTTTCTTGGTCCATGCAACATAACATAGATTTGCATTTTTCTATATAGGCTTTATTTAAAACTGCATGGATCATGGTCTCATATTCAACATTATCCTATAAATTTGAAGTAATCTAATGAAATTATATATATTAAAGTTAACAAAAAAATATAAGTTATGGTCAATAGGGACTATATGAAGACTTATTTATTCAGAATAATCCAAACTCTTGTTTTTATTTTTCACAATTCTTTCGGTCTATTCTCACCAAAAGTTTTAAACCGTATGAAAGGGAGGGGAAGACAAATTAAATTGAAATTATAGGATGGACAAATTTAGAACATCATAGAAGAGAAATTGAAACGTAATTGTGGGATCTAGCAAGATTGACTATACCTTAGTCTGAAGGTGCCCACCGGTTCCTGTATCGATGTCAATGTCACGCTGACTTTTGTCCTAGCACTGCCGGCCTGTATATTTGCATCTGTACGTGCATGTCCTCCACATGTCCACCTAGTGTGATGATCAACCGGCTTTGAGTCCTCACATGCGACAGTCGCACCTACATCCTACCTCCTATATATCTCCACGTCATGGGCACACATGACATCGGTAGGCCGGAGTGTACCGACTGTGTGACCCATTCAGAGGCCTCTTGTTGTCTGCCGCTACCTCGATCATCTCGCTGTTGCAACACTTGTCGCCCAGAACTGACACTGAGACCAATACTGAATCAAGGAATATAATAATTAGATTGGTTTTATTTCTCACCCAACATGAAGGAATCCTTTGCAACGGGATTGCAAGGGGCACGCCCTTGACCCTTGCTCCTGTTTGTGATCGTACGTCATTCATGGTCTTGACTCTTGGGTCATGCGAGGCCGGTGCTCCTCTCGAATGAACAATGCCGTAGGGATGCCTTCCTCTTTGGTGTTAAAGAAGCCAGCCGCCGCCACACCGGATTACAGGAGGTGCGCACTGCCTAGGGCTTGAAATAAAAAAAAAAAAACAAATGCAGCTGACAATTGAAAGAAACAAATGAAGGAAAGAGGAAGCTCTACAACCACGTAACTTACATCCAATGAATCAAATCATCGCCTGTCCAAATGCAATAGCAGAGTGGGTAGTTTTTCTTTTATAAAAAAAACCATGGTTCCTTCTTGGTGCATACATTCTAAAATAATGTTTTTTCTTTTTGTTTCTTCTTGTATCTATGATAATGGAATAGCAGAGTGGGTAGTTTTCTAGAGAATAAAATAGATCTATTGGATACCGATAATCAAAGCCTATAAATTTTAATGATTAGATGTCTCAGATTAATGTGAGAATCATAATAGGTAAACATATGGCCGTGATTATCTTTGTTGGAGTAGCCGTGTAGTAGGATGAACAATCGAATAGGTCTGGAGGTCCGGTTACCTTTGTTGGGGCCTGTACATGTACGTGTTGGGGTAACACTGCATGGGGAGAGCATGTACCTGTATTGGTGCAACACATGGATATGATCATCCATGGAATTAGTCCTTCACCAGAGAATTGTTGCCATCAAAAATAGACGTGATTAGATGTATCACGATAAACATGGCGGCGGGAAGGACCTTGCATGGAAGACCACGTACCTATGTTTTGGTGCCGCCGGGTAGAAGGTGAGATATCGTATCTAGCTTTAATAATGGGATATTTAGATTTATTTTTCCACAATGGCAATGGTAGGTAATTTATATATCGATTTAGGGGGTTATTTTACATTGTTATTTATAATGGCAAAGGTGGGTAATTATTTAGAAAACGAAATAGATCTAATGGATATCATTGTTACAGACTTATTGTGAGAATTTTTAGAATTTATCTTTTTTTCTAACGCGTTTGGTAAGAGTTAACGTGAAGCCTCCGTTGAAGCCTCTAATTAGTAATAGTAAGATTAAAAAAAAAGATTCCATCTTCTCTTCTCGTGCACTGGACTGGACTGAAATGGTTGCACGGACCAACAGATGGAATGTGGGGCAAAAGGGTATGGGTTCCACTACAGGAATCGCACGATTTGCCGACAGCCCAGTGGTTTTCCGACAGCCGGGATCTGGGCTGTTGGCAAACAGGTTGTTTTCCGACAGCCACAGCCCGCTGTCGGGAAAGTATACTTCGCCGACAGCCCCAGATCCACGGGCTGTCGGCGAAGATTTTTTTTTGCCGACAGCGAGGCTGTCGGCAAACTAGAGCTGTCGGCGAAGCGCTGGCTCGACCAAACGGCACCGTCGCCATTTGCTTCGCCGCAGCCACGCCGTTAGGCCTGTCGGCAAAGTTTGCCGACAGCCTCCACATGCTGTCGGCGAAGATCCGTTTTGCCGACAGCCTTTGTATGCTGTCGGCAAAGTTCGCGGTTTGCCGACAAAGCATTTGTATCTTTGTCGGCAAATTATGCCCTTTGCCGACAAAGATTCGTATCTTTGTCGGCAAAGATAATTTTTTTTCGAATTTTGACTTCAAAATTTTTTTATTGCCTAGATACATTGTTTACAATCACATGTTTGAATTTAGGCCCTTTTGGCAACATTTAGCTATATTTCGTTAATTTTTTCCTTCACTTGAATTTTCCCGTATTTTTAAATTTGAACTGCAGGTACATGAAATAATGAATCTTTGGCCTTCGAAACATGATACTCATGGTGGGGAGTGTGTTTTAAGGCCGTGTACCAAAGCTCACCCAAAAGTTCCAAGTCCTTGTCCACGTAACACGACCATCCAGGAGTGGTAAAAGTGTTTTTTAATTATATAAAATCCAAACAAAATTGAAAAATCACGAAACTTGACGGGGTGTCGTGTTATTGCATGTGGAGGCTATGAAAAAAATTTGAAAAAGTTTGGAGCAAGTTGCGGTGTCACATGCTCAAAACCCAGACATCTCCACACATCTCACTTGTGATCACATGTGGAGTTGTCTGGCTTTTGAGCATGTGACGCCGCAACTTACTTCAAACTTTTTCAAATTTTTTTCATAGCTTCCACATGTGATAACACGACACCCCGTCAAGTTTTGTGATTTTTCCACTTCGTTTGGATTTTATATAATTAAAAAACACTTTTACCACTCCTGGATGGTCGTGTTACGTGGACAAGGACTTGAAACTTTTGGGTGAGCTTTAGGACATGGCCTTAACACTATGCCCCAAAAGCTTATCAGTGACGTCACAATTCGTGACACAGAAACAAAATGCGTCACTAATAATCTATCTTTGACGCGGGTTCATGAGACACGTCACTGATTCGCTGTTGCCCATGCCCCAGGGACAAGACGCATCACTAATAACAACATAATTGTGACGCTTCCTAAGAAAACGCGTCACGGATAAGACCTGTGACGCGTATTACTCAGGCGCGTCACAGATATTAGGCCATATTGGTGACTATTCTCAGCAAAAACGCGTCACAGATAAGAAAAGTGACACATATTGTCTACATGCGTCACCAATATGTAAACATATTCGTGACTCTTCCCATTGACCCGCGTCACGGACTAACCACACGTCACAGCAGCCCCGGACCGGAAAATTTAATTTACCAGGACCGACCATCCACCAGCCCCTCCATCTCATCTCCAGCCTTCTGCACCTCCGAGTCGTCCTCTCTCCATCTCCCATTCAACTCCCTCTCCCTCTCCCTCTCCCTCTCCACTGAAACCCTAAGATGATGCGGCGGCGGCGCGGCGCGGCGCGACTAGGAGGCAGTCTGGCGGCGCGGCGCCCTGGCTGCGGGTTGGCCCATGGCGCAGCCAGCTCTTGCAGCCATACTCGGCGGCGACGGCGGGAGGGCTGCGCCCAACGATGCAGTCGCAGGCGGCGGCGCATCTAGAGTGCTACACCCCCGCCCCTCCTACGACGAGATCTACCGGCGGCTGCCCCCCATGCGCTCGAGCGACGAGATCTGCCGGCGGCGGCACCCTAACCTGCCCATGCGACGAGATCTGCCAGCGGCGGCTCCCTACCCCACTGTCGAGTACATCAACAAACGGGTATGCAGCCGGTTCTCCTCCCTTCGCTCGATTGGTGTGCCCTCCTTTCTATATTTAGATCCAATGTAGTGGCCGGAAGGAGGCCGCGCGATTTGAGCCATGAGCATGCCAACCATGCGCCAACTGAAACTATTACTGAGACATGCAGCAAGCATAGCTAACAATAGTGCTAATTAGTAATTAACGGTTGTGTCTAGTGAAATGGTAAGTCACAATTTTCTGTTTTGCAACATGGAAGGCTAATTGACAATTGCTTCTAGTGAAATGCTAATTACCAATCTACGAGCAAATGTTGCTAAAGCATGCCTCTATTAATTCCTTCGTGCTAACTTTAGTTATATTTCTGAACTGACTGGTTGTGTTCTTTGTATAAAATGTTTGGCACAACCAGTCAACCAGAAGATACTACTAAAGCACAGACCAACCCAAAGCAACCATTCGATGACTGAAGCTAAAAGGACTACATTCTTTTATTGGAACAAGAAGGATACCCTCCTTGCCTTGTCTGATGGTACAATTAGTGACTGACAATTATTGCTATTGAATTTGCAAGTTGGCAATATAATAAAGATTAAAGAAATTTCTAAATTACTGGAGTGGTTGATTTTATTTTCTGAAGTTTATATTTATCTGGAGAAGTCTATTGAAAGCTCATCATGTGTTCCAGATAAACATTTTATGTTTTTGAGGATGTACATCTGCTGATTACTTTGTTGACCTTGCTAACTAGACCCTTTTTGGATAACTCAGGCAATTTTTCAGAGTATCTGTATTGGCATTATTCAGGTGATTGGGATCAGTTACTGTTAGGTCTTTTCCTCTGCATTTTCTGCATATAACTTTACTGATTTCGTTTTTCCTCCACCATTTTTTGTAGGTAGGCAGCAGCACATCAGCAGCTTGGCTCTTATCTCAGGTGAGCAGCAACAGTAGCTAAGAATCAATTCACTTTTGAGTGAAGTGCCTTTTCATGATACAGTTCATTTAGCTTGCTGCTAGCAGCTAGATAATGCCTTACTGGTTACCCATATATAGTTTGGATTACCATTACCAATGTAGTAGCAAGTGACTGTAAGTTCTGAACTTGTTTGTCGATCTTAGTTGCTTTCTTTACTGTGTTGGCCTGACATGTAAAATTTATGCTGCAGCATTCTCACTGGGCTCCTGTCATTCATAATAAGTAGTTCCTTGCACCTCACTATGAGTTAAGCTTACCAAGAAAGAATGTCTTCATATAAAATTAGGAAGATTAGCTGTTCCTCCGGACTAACAATTTAATGTTAGTTGCTCAACATTGCAGCAAACAATGCTTGTCCTTGCAAGAACTCTCTTGTTTTAGGGTGTTTTCTCAATGTTGATAATTCTCATACATGCAGATGAACGATGCACTGACAACCGGAAGCTTCAAGACATCAGATGCAGAAAAGAGACGTTTAGCAAAAGCTTCCCTTGCCTACAATTGTGAGAGGTAGATGCATTTCTCTAGAGGCTAATCTCATTCTGACCCTCATTCTGTAGAACTATTGAAACTACCAGAATGCTCATTAGCTTCTGAACAAGTTGTGTAGGATGCTAGTATTCACTCTTTTTTTCACTCTTTGTTCCATTTGAAAGTGGATTTGCATAACTCAATTAATCTATCTTCTAGTAACATTTATTTTAGACTGTCAAAAGTGTGTTCTAAACTCCACTCCTTATGCTTCCTTGCTTTCTGTTAGGCATATTTCTAATTGCAGATGCACCATTTGAGCTTTCGATTTGTGTGATCATGCTTGTTAATATATTGCAGCTGAGCTGATATCAGGATTTGTGGCAGCCTGGGTACCAGGCAATCATGAATGGTTGCGAAACCATCCATTGGGCAAGGTACTGATTTATGCTTTAGGAAAACAGGATTTGCAGCTTTTGTAACTAAGTTGGGCGTGCACAGTTTACAGATTCTTATTTATAATTCAACATTGGTTAGCAGACTACTTTAATTACCATAAGAGGCCCTCAAATGAATTCAGAGGCTAGATAAAACCACTTGTTTGCATCTGAATATTTAAACATCTTAAACCAGTGACTCTGCACACAATGCTAGTTTGTATGCATTTAATAGCATGGAAATGCTTATATTCTTGGCCGACTAGTTATCTTTACTTTGAGTTCATAAATATCCATCTCAGATATGCATCCTTGAGCTGATCTAAGGTGGCTGAATAACTTCCCTGATATGTCCTGAGTCATCTGCTATTTGGTCCAACTTAGATATTCCTTAGGTTAAAACATATTCCTTAGGTTATTTGGAAAGTACTAAGAGAAAACCCTTTGCATAAGGCTCCTTATTTTTCAGGTATACTGGAAATGCACTTTTTCTGCATATTACTATTATACTTTAGTGCAAATTCGTTTCTTGATTTCTGACGATCTCATGAACTGGCTCAGCTTTATTATTTGGTTATGCAGTTGGTCTACATTAAGCAGAGGAAAGGAAGTAGCTAGGAGGTATATGTATTGCCTTTTATTCTATACATAGAAACCTGTCACATCTTCATAGTTCTCGTGGATACTCTATGTAATCACTTATATAGTTTAATAGACCTGATTATGAGAACTCACTGTGTAGTGTGAAGTATGAACTGCGTACTGGTGTGAAATGTACGAATTGTAAAACATGGGGTTCATAAACGTGTACTGTGCACTGTGGATCTATTTTTTTTTTTTTTTGTAAATTGTTATCTGTGACGGTCTTCTCAAGGTGCGTCGCTGAAATCTCCATATCCGTGACGCGTCTTCTCACAGCGCGTCGCTGAAATCTCCATATCCATGACGCGTCTTCTCACAGCGCGTCGCTGATAAGGGCATATCCGTGACGCGTCTTTGTCAACACGCGTCACTTATATTCCCTTATCAGTGACGCATGTTCACGCGTCACTAATATGCCCTTATCTCTGACGCGAAAATAGTGACGCGTCTTTTATGCGTCACTGATAAACCTTTGGAAGCGTCACTGATAAGCTTTTTTGGCATAGTATAAAACGCACTCCCCATCATGAATATCATTTTTCCAAGGCCAAAGTTTCACTATTTCATGCACCTGCAGTTCAAACTTGAAAAATGCGTGAAAATTGTAGTGAGTGAAAAAATTAAGGAAATATAGCTAAATAACTCAAAACATCCCCAAGTTTTGAATTTGAGATGTAATTATGGTAGCAAGGACCCGAAAAAAAATAGATAAAAAAACAAAAATTTAAAACTTTCTTTGCCGATCGCACTTGGATGCGGCAAAGAAAGTTCGCCGACAAACTTTGAGTACGAGCCGTCGGCGAACCGGTCCACAATTAAAAAAAATTAAAAGACCCATCCCCATCTAACCCTAACCCATCCCGGCCCCGACCCCATCCCCATCCCCATCTCGCCCCGCAGCCGCCGCCGCCCCGCACCCAACACAGCCGCCGCCGCCCCCATTCCTCCGCCGCCACCACGTCCGCCGCCCCCATTTCGCAGCGCCGGCGCCTTCGACCGGTGCCTCGCCGACGCGCAGCACTGCTTCCCGGGCGTCCGCCGGTACCAGCTCACCGACGCCGCCGCGCACCTCCACTCGGAGCTCGGCGCGTCCGTCCCGCTGGTCCGGCGCTGGGTGCCCTCGCCGCCGGCTCGCACCCGAGTCGACGCCGCGCTCCGCGCCGCTTGGCTGGAGGACGAGGCGGAGCTCTCGTGGCTCCAGTCCCTCGCCGCCGTCACTCCCCTCCTCCACCGCGGCGCAGGGCGCCGCCTCCACCGCGCCGGCATGGAGCGGTGAGGAGCACCACCGCTCTGCGCCCCGAGCAGAGCAGAGAGGAGCAGTGGGGGAGAAGGAGAAGGGGGAGAAGGGAGAAGGGAAGGAAGGAGGGAGAAGGGAGAAGGAGAAGGGAGGAGAAGGAAGAAGGAGGGAGCAGGAGAAGGGAGGAGAAGGAAGAAGAAGGGAGAAGGAAGAAGGAGGACGAAGAGAGAAAGGGAGAGGGTGAAGAGGTGCCTCGGCTGTCTTCTTGGCGTGTCCGTCCCGCCGAAACCTCCACCATCGTCGAACCGGCTACAAGAGCAAGGTATATTAACCCCTTAACTACTTGTCGACCTTCGTGCCGTTGTGATGTCGGCCTTCGTGCCGCTATGGTTGTCGGCCTTCGTGCTGCTGTGGTTATCGGCCTTCGAGCCGCTGTGGTTATCGGCCTTCGCGCCGTTGTTTTTTGCAGGTTTTGGAAACCTCCCCGTGCAGGGGAGGTGCTGCCGAAATTTTGCATGGATACTAACCTTTTTTTTGCCCTTTTTGTAGGACTTGTGGGAGGTACTCGGTGACCCCGATCATCTTCGTGGGCGCTGCAGGTCTTCCTGCACCGCGTCGACTCTCCACCGCCTCGCTACCCACCTCTGCGCCGCCACCCTAGGTATAAATCACCTTTGTGTCTTATAGTTGTTGTAATTACTTTGCGTAACCGAGTTAGGCGTCTCCCGTCTGAAAGGGATTCGCGGTCGTTGGTATGCGGATCAGTGCATATCTGCGACGGTGTCTCTTTCGGATTGTCCACGTTTTTTGGACAGCCCGAGGATGCGTAGATGGGTTAGCTTCCATGTTCCGCCCCGTTCGAGTCGAAGTTTGCGAGACCCTCCCGTTGTTCTCCGGATGCACACTCTCCCGGTCGGACGTGTATCGGGAGAACAAATGGGAGGTGTCTTGCCAAAATTCCGTCTCGGACGGGCGCGAAGCATGAAAGCTAACCTCATCTACGCATCCTCGGGTGGGATTAGGACCTATCCTGCACCTATTATATGGTAGGAATGCCTTGTGGATGCAGATGCTGGTTTTATTGCTCGCTTACATTGGCGCATGTCAGAGGATGGCTGACCGTGAGTGGATGTACACTGGCTGGACAGGGGAGAAACAGACCACTGAATGGGTTAGGGGGACCAGTGCTTTCCCGGGAGCGTGCATTTGACCGAGCCGCTAGAGGGTCGATTCGGATGCGGTGTCCGTGCAAAGCAAATGTAAGAACAAGAAATGGAGAGACAGCGTACGGTTATGGAAGATCTTTTAAAGTACGGTTACGTTCCAAACTATACGCGCTGGGTCCACCATGGTGAACGCGTTCCTATTAGGGAGGTGCCGGTGAGACAGCTCCTCGAGGACCTTGATGCAGATGTCGGGATGGCAGATCTGATGGAAGACTACCAGGAAGGGGGGTTCCCTGAAGGAATAGAAGTGGAGGAGGATCCGGAGGAAACCGCAAAGGCATTCTTCGCCATGCTAGAGGTGGCACAGAAGCCCCTTCACGAGAAGACACTTGTTTCACAGCTGGATGCCATTTTTCAACTAATTGCGTTGAAGTCATCACTGGGCATCAGTCGAGAAGGTTTTGATCTCGTGTTGGCGACGGTTGGCAACTTGCTTCCGAAGCTTCACGAGTTGCCGAAGAGCACGTACGAGTCACAGAGGATGCTTCGAGCACTCAAGATGCCGAACGAGCTGATTCATGCTTGTAAGAATGGGTGTGTCCTGTTTAGGGACGACCACGAGGATGCAACACACTGTCCAAAGTGCAAAATCTCTAGGTATGTGGAGGTAGAAGGCAGTGATGGCATCAAGCGACAGTCAAAGATCCCCGAGATGGTCATAAGGCACCTTCCTTTCACACATCGTCTCCAACAGCTGTATATGACAGAGGATACCGCGAAAATGATGGTGTGGCACAAGAAAGGCAAAAGGTACACTGACAAGATGGTACACCCAGCTGATGGTGATGCATGGAGACACTTCGATGCCATGAATCCTGAAAAGGCTGAGGAGGCTCGGAATGTACGTGTAGCGCTGGCAACAGATGGGTTCAACCCATTTGGAATGATGGCGGCCTCGTACACTTGTTGGCCGGTGTTCGTGATCCCCCTCAATCTTCCCCCCGACGTCATGTTTGAACCCAGGAATGTGTTCTTGACGCCGATAATACCCGGACACCCGGCAACAATATGGGTGTGTTCATGCAGCCAAGTGTGGGATGAATTGCAACATGATTGGGACGAGGGGGTACGGCCGACGTACGACCGAGCTACAAAGAGGAACTTCACAATGCATGTGTGGTAGCAGTTTTCATTGCATGACTTCTTGGCGTATGGCTTGTTCAGCGCGTGGTGTGTTCACGGAAAGTTCCCTTGCCCAACATGCAAGACAGATGTGATGTTCACCGGGCCGAAAAAGGGTGGCAAGTACTCTTCTTTCGACAAACATCGGCAATTCCTGCCCGAGGGCCATGAATTGAGACGGGATGAAAAGCATTTCACGAAAGGTGTTCAAGTCACCGACCCCATTCCTGAGCCAAGGAGCCCCGCGCTGTCCTTGCCGAGTTACGTGCTCTCCAAATTGATGAAGTGAAAGGTGGTTTTGTTGGATATGGTACCACACACATGTGGACTCATATATCGGGCTTGCATAGGCTACCGTACTTCAAGCACCTTCTTCTTCCACACAACATCGATGTAATGCACACAGAAAAGAATGTCGCCGAGGCACTCTGGGCAACACTCATGGACCTTGGTAAGAAGTCGAAGGACAACGTTAAGGCTAGACTCGACATTGAAACGATTTGTGATAGACCAAAGCTTGTGATGAAGACCCCTACGCCAGGCAAGAGATGGAAAAGGGGCTCGGCCGATTACGTCCTGAAAAGGCCAGTTAGGAAGGAAATACTGAAGTGGATGAGCACGTTGCGGTTCCCTGATGGGTATGCGGCAAATCTGGCCCGGGGAGTGAACTTGGAGACTATGAAAGTGTTAGGGATGAAGAGTCACGACTTCCACATATGGATTCAGCGGATCCTTCCCGCGATGACCCGAGGATACCTCCCCGAGCCAGTGTGGCGCGTCCTGGCAGAGTTGAGCTTTTTTTTTCCGACAGCTTTGTGCCAAGCAGTTATCTCGAGAAGTTTGTCTTAAACTAGAGAAGGGTGCACCTATGTTGCTCTGCAAGTTGGAGATGATATTTCCACCCGGCTTCTTCCTATCGATGCAGCATCTAATTTTGCACCTACCAAGGGAGGCATGGTTGGGGGGGCCCGTGCAACACCGTCGGTGCTATCCAATCGAGAGGTGTCTAAAGCTACTTCGGAAGAAGTGTAAAAATAAAGCCAAAATTGAGGCTTCTGTGGTAGAGGCATTCATTATGGAGGAGGTGTCGACATTCACACAGGCGTACTATACCGAAAAACTTCAAAGACCGCAAGATCCAACCCCTCGTTACAACGTCGAGGAGAACTCATCGAACCTCAGCCTTTTCAAAGGGGATGTCGGAAAAGGAAGCGCAGCTACCAACAAGAACTTGACCCATGAGGAGTGGACCACTATCATGATGTACTTGTTGTTGAACCTTGATGAGTGCCTGGATTATCAGAAGTAAGTTCTCAGTACGCTTGTTTCATACACCGTCACTATATCATCTTACCTATCGATTCGAACCCCTGTCTCTTGTTTTTAAGGGAATTCATTAATATTCACTGGAGGGGCAATACTGCTCCTACCTCGCAACAAGAGGACCATCTTCTTAGACATGGCAAGCCCAACTTCGTTTCCTGGTTCTGTTCAAAGGTACCTATCGTTTCCGACTTTGTGATTCCACTTTGCTCCTAGGAGCGAGTAATTTAACGGTCGAACTGTCTTAACCTTGCAGGCCCAGACAGATCCGCAAATGAGTGATGAATTGAGAGAGGTGAGCCTTGGCTTCAACTGTAAGGTCAAGTCATACACCGTTTATGATGTCAATGGCTATCGCTTTCGCACTAGAGGCTACGAGGAGAGCCGGCCCCCAACAAAAAACCACGTGCAGCGGAGTTCGTACTCCCAGCAATGATAAATTGGACTATTACGGCATAGTCGAAGAGATATACGAGCTCGAATTCAAGGGTGGCAGTTCTTTGAAGCCAGTGGTATTCAAATGCCATTGGTTCGATCCTTATGTCATGAAACAAGACCCTAAGATTGGGCAAAACGAAATTCGACAGGATTCCAAATATAATGGAGACGATGTCTATATTGTGGCTAACCGAGACGCCAACCAAGTTTATTACCTTCCATGGGCGTGCCAAACTGACCCAAGGCTTGTGGGTTGGAGCCTTGTGCACATGGTATCGCCGCGCTGTAATGCTGCTACCCAAATGATGACGATTACAACTATGACCCAACGACAGATGAGTTCTATCAACCTGAGGGGCTAGATGGGCAATTCGAGATAGACATTTCTGCGCTAATGAGCATGGAAGTAGACAACGACATCGATGAGGACGAGGGTGATGACGTGCTGGATGCTAAGGACTTACAACTCCTTGAGCAATGGCAGAGGAAGCGCGAAGGAGTTGTTCTGGACGATGACGATGACGATGGAGATGGAGATGGAGATGATGAGGACGATCGGGAGCTCAACAATATCGATAGTGATGACGAGGAAATTGGTGACGACGTCTCACCGGTCGTATTGCCATACTCGGAGATTATGTCGCCTCCACGTAATACAACTACTTGTCATTTACAATTATGTTTCTTTATTTACAACTACTTGTCATTTATAATTATTATTATTATCACCTTGCAATTTATGCTAATTTTTTAATCTTTGTCATTGCAGGCACTCGGCGGAATGCCAGGCGGTAGGAAGAGGCTGCCTCCACGGAACTGCCACTCGCTCTTCGGCGGTCGCGGCGTGGAGGAGCCGGACGTGGACGAGGAGACCGGTAGGGAGGAGGTGCGGGTCGGTACGGAGGAGACTGCCGGTACGGAGGAGACGGCCCGCTCCGGGCGTCTCCGGCAGAGGAGGCTGGAGTTCGAGACGAGGACGAGGACAACGACGATGACCGGGGACGGTGGCAGCGGCGGCAGCGGTAGCTGCGGCGGGGGCGGCGGCGACGATGGCGGCGGCGGCGGCGACATCGACGACGACGACGACGACGACGACGGGGGCCACTGCGACGGGGACGACGGGGGGCCTTCCTCAGGTTCGAGGAAGCTCTTCGAGGACGGGCCCTCGACGCTCCCTAGCCGAAAGCCGCTCCCCCACCAACGCAAGGTGATTTCACCGGTCGGCGACATGTGTAAGTAAACTACTTTGTTCACATTGTTCATATGGCATGTAGGAAAAACCGAACTAACAATTGTTGTTAATGACTCGTGCAGAGCCGGGTGTTTTCGAGGAGGTTGGAAACTATGCTAAACGGACTCACGCCCGTCAATGGCATCCTCTCCCCGCCGATTAGGGAGTACTACCCGGGCATGGTCACCATCGACGGCGTTCGACAGCCGCCCATGGTCTGGGACCACTTCCACCTGCACACCGTCCCCGTCCCCGAGCCCAAAGGTGGCGATCGTGCTGATTCACCTGCACGCGAGCCACTTGCGGCGAAGATCAAGAGGGAGTTTTGGGTGAGTGTCTTCATCACAACGCATTTCTCAATACTACACATTCATTGGATGTTCTTGAAACAATGAAATGATACATGATGTCTGCGTGCAGGAATACTTCAGGTGCGAGGATGGGAAACAGGTCAGGGCGCAGGTGGTGCTGGAGAATGCCTGCCACTCACATCTCAAGGACTTGTACCACGAGGCGCGCATCCAGTGCGTCATCAACCACTACCGCAACGTGCTTGGCGAGGTGATCAAGAAGCCCCGAGTCAGGCAGGAGATCGTGCTGGACAGGGAGACCGACCTCACCGAGGAGGAGTACTTGCGGGTAAGTAAGCAGGAAACATTCATTCTTATTTCTTCCGTGAAACATTCAATTCATCTTCTGACATGTCAAATACTTGATGTTTCTTAGTGGATACCGGGGTGGTGCGACGCGGACCCGCAATGCTGGGAGGAGATTGTGCGCTACTGGAGATCGGACAAGGCATAAGAGGTGAAAAACGAGCGTCGGGAGTGCCGGCTCAAGAATAACGGGGTAGCACACCACCAAGGGAACCGGTCCCTCCCGCAGTTCATGGACGCATGGGTATGCTCCTTTTGATACACATGGACTCATGTAGCACTCAATCTATTTACCTCTAACCATGTTTGTGTTTTCCTCTCGCAGAGGGAGTCCCATGATGGGGAGGAGATCAAAGTGGTGGTGGGGTACGCCCTTTCTAAAAAGGGCAAAGTGTCGGACCCGGACAACAGGTTCGACCCGCAGGACGGGCCGGACGCGTACACCAACGCGAGCGTCCACCCCAAGCTCGTCGAGTAAGCGCCGCGTTTCGCCAGCACCATGGAGATGACAAGGACCCCACCACGGAACCCCTGGACCCGGAGCTCGTGATGAGGTTGGGAGGAGGGAAGCAGCATGGCTCCTACTGGATGGCCAACAGCACCATCGACCCGACCACTACTCCCACGCTGAGGGAGATTCGAAAAGCCAACTCCAGCAGCTCCTCCGGCATCCCCATAGTGCCACGATGGCCGAGCACCGCCCAGATGTACATGCAGATGGAGGTAAGTGCGGTTTCATTCGTCGTTCACACACGATCCACCTTCGCTTCACATACCATCAACCATGTGCGGGTGTAATATTGCAGGCTAGGTTCGAAGAGCTGCAGGCCCACCAGGCGGCCCAGGACGAGGCCCACAAGCTGCAGCTGGCGGCGGTGGAGGCGGCCCACTAGGCGCACCTGGCGGCACTGACGCAGCACCACCAGCGTCAGATGGCGGACCTGGCGGGCTTCCTCCGGACCCAAAGACACAGCAGGAGCTTCCTCCCTCGCTCTTTGCTCCACCACCACCCCAAAGTGCACTCCGCTCCTGTTCGGGCGTCCGGTGAGTATAATACTAATTGCCTCACTTGCTTTAGTTTGTGCGGCCATCCTGCAGGTACTTTACTAATTACCTCACTTGTCCTTTGTGCAGGCTCCGTCGGCGGGTTCGAACCCGACTCCTGGTGCCAGCCCTCCACTGGGCGCCAGCCCTCCACAGCAAGGCTAGCCAGGGTACCCGACCTACCCCACGCAGCCGTACACGTGGGGGCCTCCTCCTCCACAGTCGCAGGGCTACTCCTCGTGGCCGGGGGCGCAGACGCAGCAGGGGCCTCGCGCAGGACTATGGCACTACGAGGCCGCGCCGTCAGGGTGGACTCAGGCACCACCACAGCCAGGGTGGTCTGCGTGGGAGCAAGGTGGGGGCGATGGGACCCCTGGGGACGGTGCCACGAGCTAGGTACGTTTGCCTCCCTTAACTACTTGTCGGCCTTCGTGCCGCTATGGTTGTCGCCTTCGTGCCGCTGTGTTTATCGGCCTTCGTGCCGTGGTGGTTATCGGCCTTCGTGCCGTGGTCGTTGTTGGCCTTCGTGCCATGTTTTTTGCAGGTTTTGGAACCTCCCCATGCAGGGGAGGTGCTGCCGAATTTTTGAGTGGATACTAATCTTTTTATCTCTTTTTGTAGGAGGAGGACCTGTGGGGGTACTCGGTGACGAGCTAGGTACCTTTGCCTCCATCTTCTGGACTAGGATGCATGTTAGACCCTTTCGCCCTTATGTTGGACTTGAAGGACTTATTGGACATGTATGTTGGACATCCATATGTATGTTGGACATGTATGCACTTGTTTCGCGACGTTATGTGTATTTTGGACATGTATCGATGGATTTGATGATGTTGATGTGTGGATTCATGTTGAGATCGAATCCGATGATGAAATGCTGTTTATATGCTATATTGTTGTTATAAATGTGATCTGTGGTATATATATATATGCTATAAATGTGGTTCGAATGCAATGAAACAGCAAAAACAAAAAAAAAAAAAAATTCCTAGCTTTGCCGACAGCATTGGCCATAGCTGTCGGCAAAGCTGGGCCATTTTTGCTGACATGAAATGTTTGCCGACAGCCGGCCGAAGCTGTCGGCAAACAGCTGACTTTGCCGACAGCCGGCTGTCGGCAAACAGCTGACTTTGCCGACAGGAATCAGACCCTGTTGCCGATAGCCTTGTTGACCTGGCTGTCGGCGAAGGGAACGGCAGCCGAGTTGACGGCGCTGTTCCTTCGCCGACAGACCGGGTGGCTGTCGGCGATAGTACGCGGACCACGCCCGGATTCCTGTCGGCAAAAGCCGGTTTGCCGACAGGATTTTTGCCGACAGCGGTTTGCCGACAGCCCACGACAAATCCTGTCGGCAAACCCTTTGCCGACTGTATATAGGGCTTCGCCGACAGCTTTAAGCTGTCGGCAAACCCGCGGATTCTGTAGTGTTCCTTGCTCCTCACACGACACCCGGACCCGGATGACGTTCAGTCTGGTCACTAATCGCACGAGTCCTCGCTTCTTCCTTATTGGAAGCTTCGTGGACCAAGTGGCATCTCCTTAAACTTGGACCAAAATTATTAATTGCTGCGCATGCTTGTTTAATATTATTGAAAAAAATATACCTCCTACATATGTATTCGTGTGGATTTCAGCAAATATGTGAAGTTTGACATATGCTGTACCACCAACTGCCTAGAATGAAGGTAATTCATGAAGTGAACATGTTAATGTCGGGCTTATTGGTTCGGCCTGGTACAAGAGCCCAGGAACCATTCCATCTAGGAAGCTTATACAAATTAGACAAGCGATCCAGCCTGAATTAGTTCCAGGTCATAGTTCCACAGGAACTGAACAGGACTTAAGCCTTAGTTTCAATCAATATTTTTACCAAGGTTAGAATTAGGTCGTGATGGCATTGGTTACGATTTGTGACGACGATTCTGATGGCGATCGACGGCTTCCATGATCCTCTTGTTTTGTTTTTTCAAATCTGACAATGCAAGTGTGGCAACTAATAATAATCCAACTCGGATGATATCCGGAGGAGCTCCTGCATGTAATGGTCGCCGAGGTCCTCTAGCTCGACAACGCCGCCGTGGCACTGGCTGGGCACCAGCGGCATACTAGAACTGGAACTGGATGCGTAGGAGCATTGCTGCACCGGCTGCTGCTGCAACCGTGCCTTGGTGGTAGTAGTATTCCTGACGTCGTCGATGACAGGTGAGACGACGACCTTGCGCATCCGCGTGCGCTTGGAGTGGCGCCGCTTGAGCGCGAGGACAGGTGAACCACCACCTCCTCCTGTGCCAGGGAGCTGGGGCCGGAGCGCCCTGAGCGACTCCACCACGCGCTCCACGGGGAAGTTGAGGACGGCGGCGGCGCCGCGCGCGGCGAAGGCGGCCTGGTCGTACGCCAGCGCGGCGGCCTCCGGGGTGTCGAAGGTGCCGAGCCACACTCGAGCGCCCCGACGCGTGGAGTCGCGGATTTCAGCCGCGAACTTGCCCCACGGCCGCTTGCGCACCCCGATCAAGGCCTGCTGCCGGTTCTTGCAGCGGGACGCGTCCGTAGCCGGGACCTGATGCTGATTTTCGCCGGTATTTGCGGTGGTTTTCGTTGCCGCTCCCACGTCTGGGGAAGTTGGGGCGGAGGATGAGGACGACGACCGGCTGGACGCCGAGGACGACAATGCTTCGGCGGCTGGCTCAGAGTCGTCGGTGCCGAGGAGGAAGGCTTCAAGCTGCCGTAGCATGTCGCTGTCGTCGCCTGTCGTGTCGATGGCGGGCGGCGCGTATGACATTGTGGCTGTGGCGGCAGGGTAGCAGTAGGAGGGGTAATGCTGCTGTTCCATATCGAGCTGATGTGTTCGACGAGGTAGGAGGAGACCAGGAGAGAAAAAGATGCTTCGATCGAACTACTAGCCTAGCCGGCCGTGAGGGAGACAAGGCACGGGAGATTTATAGCCTCCCTGTGCCTGGAGCCCTGGACCCCGATGAGCATCAGGTCCTCCTGATGTCCTGGACCTCAGGTGTGGACGTGGATGGGAGGCAGTTATGTGTATGATCTGCGTGGAAGCCGCCATTGCTTGATTTCACTGGTCAACTAGCAGGACGTCGTCCGGCGGCCTGATGATAACGATGAGGGTATAGCAGGACAAGCCCAAAGTAACGTAAGTTGGGCAGCTTCCATGCTTCTTCCTTCGATTGTCGTTGGTCGTAGACTCGCTGTAGCGACCAGCGGAGTAGCTCACCACATTTTTCATCAAATTCTATAGCCAGACCCATTCCACTCTCCTCAAATAAAAATTAAGAACCATATTATCTTGGTCTTTCTCTTGAACCACATGCAAAGAAAATGAAGAACATTATTGTTAAACACTGTAACTTGTCACGGTGTACATATTGACATATCCAGGTGCATTGCGCTGTATTGCTCCTAGATTGTAGGATAGTTTCGTAGTTTGTAGGCTAAGATAGCTAGAAGATCTTGTTGTACAAGATGATCACATATGTATACGCCGCGTCAGGGGCTGTTTCTGGTTGTATTTAACACGAAGCCAAGCACCAGGAAGAGGTGACTCTTTCTCTCATTTTCACAAACATGTCTTCCACAATTGCCTGAACTTAGAACCTCTCATCATTGTTTGCTTTCCGACTAACAATTCATGGTTCAAATAAAAAAAACAGACACATATCTCCTCTGTCATCAACAGTTGCCAACCAAAACCTTTTGTTACCTCACCTCCCATGGATGACGACCTATTATTTTTCACATTGGATTTAATGTTAAACTCAATGTGTTAAATTGATTCATTATCTAAACGAACTTTATTAATAATTGTGGACTGATTACTAAAGAATCTTGATACCCTTGAAACATCCTATTATTTTCCACAGAAATATGATTCCACGGTAAATGAAAAAATGGACATTTATTGTATACAGTACAAGAAGATACAAGAGGCGGGTGAAACAAATAAATTCATAGACGTGGCAGAATAAAGGAGAAAACAGATGTGTCTTTACTAAAAACAAACTAGCAAAAATTAAAATTCAAGTTGAAACATAGTTTCAACCACTCCCATTAATTAGTGAGTTGGGCTTAAAAAGTAGACGTAGTATAAAAATACATTAAAAAAGAATGGATTAAGAATGAAAAAGGTGTCTTGTATTGTTGTGTACAGCTTCGAGGTGATCTATTATTTGTCTCTGTTGCATACTCTACAGAGACTAGCACTAATCCAAGTCCTATGATACTAATTCAATAGATCCTGCATTGTTTTTTGGTGGAGGCAATATCAATCCAGTGTACAAACTATAATTTTGCTGGATTATGAAAGCTTTATCGTTTTTATTAGGTATAGATATTTGGAAAAATTATTGACATATTTTCAGCAGAATATTGTGGGATAAGCTTTTCAATTTTATTTAAAAATGGGTACCATCAATAATACCAAATGATGGGGTCCGCTCTATATATGGACAAATGCGCATGACACCACCTGAGCCAAAGTTCTTCTTCATTTCTGTATTATTTTTAGGACAGGGATACTTCGCTCCATTTGGCGGGTTCCATTAGTGTTTTGTGTATCAAATTTGGTATTTGGAATATTCCTTATGCTATATATATATACTTCATCGAGGTAATTGTACCAACAGTTACTCTATTGTTGGGTAGTTTTATGTAACAGGATCGATATATATTTCTATGGTATATTACGGGTGTTGAACATTATTTATGTGTTACAAATTAATACTCCCTCTATGTCCTAAAGAAAGTCGTTTTTGACATTAGCACGGTCTTTAAAAAAAACTTTAACAGCTATAATTTTGCTATAAAATATTTGTAATATACTCAATATTTACTTTTATAAAACTATAGTATATTTTGAGATGAATGAGATCTAGGCATGTCTAAAATTTCATTGAGATCAATTCCTACATTATTATTGGTGCTAGCCTGCTAGGATCGGTCCAATGCAATCACAGATGGGATCTTGAAACATTGGCCCTAATGTCCGCTGCCGGCGCGCTACAATTTATTCATTAAGTTGGGATCCTTTCTTTTATTGGAAATTGCTCTAGGTACGTAGAACAAAAGGATGGTTCGTGGATGGAGGACTGTTAGCTGCCAAACCCTGGCTCATGCACTTGTCGACGAGAAGATGAGAGCTAGACGACGTGGGATGTGGATGTGCATGGCCAGGTGCAGACGATCGCAGCCCCGATGTCCTGGACAGCACAAATTTCATCTCCAAATCTCCATCTGCATTGTATGAACATCGTACATATATAGGATAAGATATAGGAGTATTAGGTAATATTAATCATCATAATTGAGCTGGTCCAGCTGTTTCCTGGAAATCGGCAGAGATGAATGGAGCTTTCCGACCACATGCTGCTTTTTCTTTTTGATCATTTTCTTCATCCGTCGTTTCGTTACATAATGATTGGAGTTCGACTTTCTGACATTTTTCTTTTTTGTCTCGATCTTGGCTTCCGATCCGGCTTGGCAGTCCAAAATTCAATGCCATCGCACTGCATGTCCAGGTACATGCTTCCTGGAGTAGTACTATACTACTTATCTTGTTGTGTGGACGCCCTTTGATCAGATTGCACTTAAACAATGACTCATTTCTACGATCTTACTATTATCAATTACATGCTCCCACCAAAAGTAGTACACGCTAATTATTCTCACTATTTATGCTAAATATTGGATCATAAAAGTTCTCATAATAATTACAAACATGTAACCTTTAACTTAGTACACTCTAATTATCATCTCTAATAATAGCTATTGGATCCCCTTTTTTATACAAAAATACCGACCCCTACCATCATAAAAAGTTAAGTGGCATCCAAATTTTTGCATCTAAGTTATCCATTTTTACCATTACGAAGAAAAAAATGTTTTCTATGTTTTAAGAGTAAATTGGAAACTATTGGAGATGGTTCTCTCAAAAAAAACTATTGGAGATGGTTCTCTCAAAAAAATAAACTATTGGAGATGGTTTTATGTTTTTTGTCAAGCGCGAAAACTCTATAGTTTTGCGAAGAAATTCTTTGGCAATCTTGGAGATGCTCTTACATGTCACAGTAAGAACATTCCATGCAAATGGATGCAGGCATGTTAGACCTCATTGATTGATATTTTACATAAAATTTTACTTACTTTCCTATTTCTCAGAATTAAAAAAATATTTACCCTTCTACCTTGTAGGAGGTAACATATGTGTTGTCGCCATCCATATCAATGGTCCACGGTTATTTGGGGTACGCAGCAAAACCTATCCAAACTATATTTTGAATGGTTTTCATTAGCTTAGCTTATAAAAGGCTTTCGTTTTTATAAGGAGCATATAAATGATGTTGAATCGATGAAGAAACATCACAAGTGAAAACTTTGTCACTGTCAATATAAAGTACTACTTTACATAGCACTCCACAAGTCAACTATCTTAGCTTAATTAAATTAAATATTTAGACAATCATGTCAATCCGGTTAACAGATATTCCTAGCATATTCCAGAAGCAATAACGATTGGCAATTGGTAGGCTGGCTTGTTTTGCTCCACGAGAATAAAAGCTACACACTACAGGGACGAAAAAATGAGAGACTAGTAGTTTCTAATCCATTAATTAGTCTTTCAAAAGGAGCTATGCCTGTTGGACCCTGTCTGCCGCACATTATTGCCAATCCCCACGAGTCACTTCTCTGTCCTTCCTCTGCTTCTCTGATCTGTACTGCGGACGAAGGTAAGACGCTCCACCGGTGAGCTCATCCGCCGGGCGCTGCGCGCCCACAGCGGCCGCCCGATGAGGCGAGGCAATCTTCGCCTAGTGAGTTGATGCGCTCCCCAGCGAGCTCCTCCGCCCGACAAGGTGAGGCAGTTCCGTAGCGAGATCCTTTGTCCAGTGCTGCGCGCACTCGCCGACGAGCTGAGGCCGCTTCTGCCCGGCTGGCCCTTCTCCGGTATTTCAACTATCCACGCTCACTTTCTGGGGCCATCGGACCATCTGGGAATGGCGAGGAGGAGCGCACGGTCGCGGGGGGGGGTTGGCGGACATCGAGGTGGTTGAATCTAGGCGTCAGTTGCGGGTGCGCTTGAGAGAGCGGCGAGGAGCCTAGGCCAAGTGACAGATGAAGAAGGAAAGGATGGGTGTTTTAGTCACTGTCTAGCTATGTAGTCCTTTAAGCCAAATAGAACCAGGGACTACTATTGGTCCCTATTTAGTCCCGGTCACTGGTTCCTTGGAACCAAACAGGTATCATATTCGCCATTTCATATTATAAATACATGGTATGTTGGTGCACCCCTTCACTATCGTAACATACTAGTTGGGGGCAACTGTACCCAGAGCATTGCATTTAGTGAGTAGTGACACAAGTAGAGAGGCAAGTTGCGGTCAGCTTGAAGTGGCAACACTAGCTAGCTAGAAGAAGTATGGTGATACTACTCAAAGCCAGTAGATAGAAGAGAAATGAAGAACCCACAAGTGCGTGGGTGCTACTCTCAATTCACAAGGAGAAATAACAGGACATCATATATCATAATATTCACGTCCACGTTCAACTACCCATGGGGGTGTGTCGGTGTGACAATGTTCCTATCAATGGCGATGTGACTTTGGTAACTTCGTAAATCTCAAGGATTTACTACTCCAATCTTCGAAAATGTTTATAGAGGTAGAATTTGCGTGCATGTTTTAATAGAGTGACGGTGTTCTATTGCGTAATTCGAGAAGGAATTGGTGCTCATTTCATATGTCAAAAGAACATGCCACTGTATGTCTCTTCATGAATCTGTTTGTCTCTTCCCTTCCTGAACTTAAAAAGTGTCATTTGGGACATCATCATATATCAGAATTTATGTTTGGTTAGTGGGGTACCAAAACTACTCAAACTAGGATGATGTATAGGGCATGAGTGCCACCATAATTGGTTTTAATAGTAAAAAATCCACGACCTTAAATTACGAACTAGGATGATAGGCATGAGTGCCAATGATCAATTCTTTGTATATATAATATATAATCATCAGCAATTTAAAATTTACAAGGTCGCTCGCTGTGCGATAGCATGATACAGTGGTGGATCGTAGCACGTAGCGTTGTCGTGATGACGACATGGTGAGGATGCATGATTTGAACATGTCAACTAGTACTCCAAGTGCGACGACACGCGGAGGAGCTCGTCCAAATAATCCGTGCCGAGGTCCTCCAGCTCCACGACGCCGTAACGCAACTGGCTCTGCCCACGCGACGCCACCTGCTGCTGCGGCGCCGCCGCCACGGCCGTGGAGGACGACGACACGCCGGACAACCCAGAGCATTGGCGCCGCGCCACGGGCTGCTGCCGCCGTTGATGCGTCTTCAAATTCTTCCCGTCGTCGCAGGTCACGGCGGTAGCGGAGGGCTTGTTGCGCCGGCGCGTGCGCTTGGAGTGCCGCCGCTTCAGCGCGAGGACAGGGGAGCCTCCGGCTCCGCCCGTGCCGCCGGCGAGCGCAAGCGCGCCCAGCGACTCCACCACGCGCTCCACAGGGAAGTTGAGCACGGCGGCGCCGCCGCGCGCGGCGAAGGCGGCCTCGTCGTAGGCCAGCGCGGCGGCCTCGGGGGTGTCGAAGGTGCCGAGCCACACGCGGGCGCCCTTGCGCGTCGAGTCGCGGATCTCCGCCGCGAACTTGCCCCACGGCCGCTTCCGCACCCCGATGAAGGCCGTGGCCGTCTCGCGCTTGTCGCCTCCCGCCAACGAGGCGACGACGTCGTCGTGGTCCTGCGCGCTCGTTGTCGTCGTTGCCTCGGAGGAGCACGAGGGCGAGGAAGCAGAGAGCCAGTCGGAGCGGCAGTCGTTGGCAACGCCGTCGTCCACCATGGCGAGGAGAATGGCGTCGAGCTGCTGCTGTAGTAGCATGTCGTCGCCGTCGGCCGTGCCGTCGTGGAGCCACGCGGCGGCAGGGTCGAAGCAGGAGGCAGAGGAGGTGGTGTGAGTTGGATTGCAGCCTTGTTCCATTTCAGCAGACTGTAGTTGTGAGCAGTGCCAGAGGTAGAAGAAGCGATTTTATAGCCTCCTGAGCTGAGCTGATGATGAGCTGATGATGGCTGTCAGGATTTGACTTGTCGTCGGCCGTGGTGGATTTCCAGCGTGGGACCCGCCACAATCTTGATTTTCACAGCAGGTCAGCACCACGGCAGCGCTCACGACCTCACGTGATGGTAGAAAGTCGGTAAGAGCGTCATGCTGACGTAGGGCTGCCGGATACGACAAGCCGCCCTACGTCACCTGCGCTGCTGCCGTTCCCTCTGCAATAGGACCGCTCGGCCATAAAATATCTGAAAGGAGATCATCCTCAGCTGTAATGAAGTTTTAGTGTCACGTTCAGCTTTCCGCTGGTGACTAATTAAGCTGCCTCTTGGGCTTGAGTGACCGACTGATTGCACGGCTCTCTAGTCTCTCCACGGCCCTTTCTCGTCGCCATCACCAAAAGACTTTTAGGCGACTTGGCTTTACAGTAACCTGCAGCAGCAGGCAGCTGTGATATGGTATTAACTTTTATGACATTTGATTGATTTTTTTTCAACGCATGTGACATTGGTGATAGAAGAAAAAAAAATGTCGGTTCCCACAAAGCATTTAAGCGCAGCATAAGTGAAGTGGTTCTGCAACAGGGTCATGTCACAAGAGCAAGTGTGGTTGTCGGCTTGGAATTTCTTCTATGCGACCCATCGCGCTCAGAGACAAGCGTGTGACACCGGCGCCTCACCAGAGACAAAGAAGATGGCAGCGGCTAGGGTTCTGATTAGGAGCTCGAAGGAGGAGGTTTTTAGGAGATATGTTCCCGACAGGCTTAGAAGAATTTTGGTGGAGCGGTGTCCGTGACATGGAGGTGGAGGCTGGAGAGATGGTAGCGTGGCGCCAACCATTGTGGGGCAGTGTAAGGTGGTGGTTGGGTGGCGAGGAATTGGCGGGGGGGCGTCGTGGCGAACTGCTATGATTATGGGAGGGTATAGGGTTGAGGGGTGGAGACTGGAGGGTTGCGGGTGGTGCGGTGAGGCAGCACATTGCTGGTGACGTTGCGGGGGAACAATGAGGACACCACCTTGGGTTTAACGGAGGGTAGGGCAGAAATGGCGGTGCGGAAGATGGGCGGCAAGGCGGCTGCTAGCTAACTAATGATGGTGGGGAGAAGGCAGACGATGAGGAAGGGGTCACGAGGAGAAAGAAGAACAAAAGCTAGGGTTCCACGCTCCCCTACCACACATTATTGTGCTCCTTGTTGGTTACAGAGGTAGGAGCAGAGCAACTTGGTTGATGGTTATTTGTTAAGGGGCAAGTAGTATGCTTTGAGTGGTGGGGTTTTAGCGCCTAGTTTCTTATTATCTTTTGACTTTTATTAGATGATGAAGGCTTTAGAGCATCAACATGAAACTCTTCATATCGTTCCTAGTTTATTGGAATGGGAATAGAGATTTTCACGAAAAAATTCTCCATGAACCATCATCTAGATTTCTCCCTAGCCGAAGATACAGACCGAGAATTGGTTTCTGGACTGTGTACAATTTCTTGTTGGAGGGTAAATATGTATTTTTTTTTACTTAAATGACTCCCCAAATGTTAACTTAGAGACTTAGAGCATCTCCAAGAGCTCCCAAAAACAACTTGGTATTCTATAATTTTTGGCAAAAACACAAATTTTGTTCTCCAACAGCTCCCAATACCAACTTGGTAAAATACCAACTACGGAAAAAACACCCTCCCGCGCGTAAAGATCCGCGCGCGGAGGGCGCGCGTATCGCCCGCGGGGTCGCCCGGCCGCGTGCCGCCCGCTGCTCGCCCCGCGCTGCCGCGCTGCTCGCCCGCGCCCGCCCGCTGGCCGCTCGCGCGCGCTGCTATTGGCAGCTAGCGCTCCGCTCGCCGGCAGCTAGCGCTCGCTTTCTTTGCTTCGTGCCGCTGTATACTTCGGGAGGTCGAGTACCTACGGTGCTCAATATTTTGATGGGAAATACTCAAAAGTTTCTTTTTTTCGTTACGATCGCGTAGGATCAAACCTCATCCGATTTGGCGCAGCCGTTGTCGAGAAATCGCCGGTCAAAGGCGCCGCGCGGCTGCGTAGGGACTAATCCTATGATAGATTTTCTTTTGCGGACTTTTTCTAGAAAAGTACCAGACACAAAGAATTATAAATATGCCCTTGGTTGATTTCGGGAAAGTTTGTGGACTAAATTGCAAAGTGGTCATCACGGGATTTAGCAAGTGGGGATAGGGAGTTGTTGGAGATGCACCTTTTTTTCACTTGGAAAATAAAATACAAAGTTGCTATAACATGAGATTTACCAAGTGAGTTTTTGGGAGCTCTTGGAGATGCTCTTACAATTTTAGAAAGACTCAAGATTCTCTTAACCGAACTATTGATCCTTTCCTTTGTAATATCTATCTTCATCTTTCTTTTACAGGGGTAGTGAACTTACAATATTAGATGCAGTTTTAATTTACCAAAATAAAAATAAAAATGAAAAAAAAAAAACGGATCAGGGAGAGCGTGTCTTCAGGCCACAAGGATGGGCCGCATGGTATAGATGGAATGCAATTAAGGCCAGCTAAAAGAAAGGGGCACAAAATTTAGCCCGATGAGAGGCAGGGCGGCCCATTGCCGCCGTGCCGCGGCGTGAAGTCTGAAGCACGGCCATCCAAAATTCCAAATCGCCGGCGTTCTCGGCTACAACCCAACTTGAAAAAAAGATGCAGATCTTCGTGAAGACACTGACAGGGAAGACGACCACACTGGAGGTCGAGAGCAGCGACACCATCGACAATGTCAAGGCCAAGATCGAGGACAAGGAAGGTACGCATACACGTACACAGCCGCCTATATGATTGCACGAACTAACCTAATCTAATTAAAAAGATCCACCATGGTCTGATGAATATTTCCTCGCTGCTTCTTTCAATTAATCTTTCTGCTTTGTTCTGAATCCGAATGCCATTTTTTGTTTGCAGGTATCCCGCCGTACCAGCAGCGCCTCATCTTTGCTGGGAAGCAGTTGGACGATCGGCGCACTCTGGCTGACTACAACGTCCAGAAAGAGTCCACGCTGCACCTAGTCCTGCGCCTGCGCGGCGGCGGCCACGGTGGCTGCACCCCTCGCGTCGCGCCAAATCTCCTCAAGCTCGCGCAGCAGCACAACGAGGAGAAGATGATCTGCCGAAAGTAAGCAAAATGATATGAATTCATATTAATTTGGATGCAAAGTACGTGTTCCGAACTTGTGTGTATTAAGGAAAGTTGTGTGAAATTTACTGTTGTTCCATGAACGGCAACGTTTTATATTTGGCAAAGGCAACACAAATTCATCAAGTAAGTCTTTTATCACAAAAAAATGTCTCTGTTTGGCAAAGGCAATAGACATAAGTCGAACTAAACCTGCTTGACCAAAAAACGTGAAACAAGGCTAACTAAAATGGAGACATGGAGTAGGGCAGTCCCAAACACCCCTTTAATAGCCTAAGTTTTTGCAGAAAAGGAAAAACTCAGCATTCATGGTACCATTACAATACTCTTACGTCCCTTCATGTCTTTTTTCGAAAGATCTTTAAAAGGGAATGCAACACGAGAACTTTCTAGCAGGTCACCCAATTACATTACTCTTATGTCTCGTTCATGCCTAGAACTAGAAGGCTATCTAGAATAGTAAGTTTGCATAACTTGCAACCAAGGTAACAATTCTTTTGTTGCTCTTGCTGCGCGCTACATAGCTACCTATAGCTGTTCAGATAGTGCAGAGCTATTTTTACTCAAATTTAATTTTGCTGTTTTAGTCCAGTATAGTCATATTTTAGCCCTGTGACCGTGTGGATAAAATAAAGTCCAGCCAACTTGTTACACTACTTGCAACGTATGTACAAGTCATCATTGTGAAATTCCATGACCATGCATCTTCTTTATGCAGGTGCTATGCACGTCTTCCCAAGAGGGCCACAAACTGCAGAAAAAAGAAGTGTGGCCACAGCAATCAGGTTAGCTTTAACCTGTAATCACTCGCAGTTAGAGTTATTTATATACAGACTATATCAAAAGATATTAACGCCCTTACTTTTAGTTTTAGATACCAAACCGTTGTCAGTATTAAATATTTTTTTAAAAAATACAGAAAAGTATTCACTATATTTTTTTTATGATGGGGTTGTTATATCTATCTTGAAACCAGCATCTTTATAGTTTTAAATGATGAAGTTGTTTATGCCTGCGGTCTCCTCAAGATTAATTGTTTTTTTCTAACTAAGTAATTTTTTTTAATTTGTTGCGTGTTAGATAAAATTTGGTCATGTCCAAGCATGTTCCATCTGAAAATACTAAACCATCTTCGTATGACACTGTTTGCGCAAGTCAGATATAATCGTATATTTCAGTATTAGTAGTCCTGTAATGAATGAATTTTTCGTCAAAAAAAAAGTTCTGTAATGAATTCGATTTTACCAAATGAACTGATTTACCTTTTTTTCTTGATTTTCCCTCAGCTTAGGCCGAAAAGAAAGCTCAACTCCCGATGATTGCAACACATTGGCATAGCTTGGTTGTTAGATAATTTCAATTTACTACAGGTTACATAAATGCTTGTAAAGCTTTAACCTTTTGATATGATTTGCTTCACTATATAGAAACTTGCTGACTCGCTGTTTGCCGGATTGTTTCTAGTTGGCTGATTCGGGTGATGCTGATTTGTTGGGAGACAAAAAACAATGTTCAATGGATGGCTATTTGCTGATAGAACAAGCGAGTAGGGCGTTGCTTGATTGTTTTCTGTTGAGGGACAAGTAGTACGCCTTAGTTGGCGTGTGTTTATCACCTAGTTCTCTTATTGTTATTTTTGTTTTTATTAGATGAAGACAATTTTAAAAGACTCTATATTTCTCTTAATTGTTAGCAACAGAGATTTTGATGCAAAAAAACATCTTGAAATACCTTTTCTATTTGTTTATCCAAACATAGTCTAATTTCTCCCCAGCCACAAATAGCAAACGAGAATGGCTCTGGAGAATATGCACAAGATATAAAAAAAACTACTGAAGTGTGGTTTGTTTTTTTCTTTCTAATATCTATCATCATCTTTTGTTTATGGGGATACTGCATTTATAATTTTTGACGCAAGTTTAAATTGGAAATAAAAAAGGGAAATGGAAATCTCTAGGTAGTCATGATTTTGGGCTGGCCAAAGCCTATGGTACGGTGGAGTTGTCAAAAAAAAAAAAGCCAATGGTGGAGGGCAGCCTTTCGCCAGAGTGGGCTGTGATGCGTTCATGGGCCTAGCTGTGGCAGAACCTCCTAAATAATATGGCCCACATGCATTTATTATTGTCTTAACAGACTTCTGATAGCAATGCATGTGTGCCATAAGATTTAAAAAGGATCTGTCTGGTAGATTCTCGAAACTTTCACGATTCTCCAAGCAGGATCAATCATTATAAAGAGACATTGCAGTATTACAACAGTTTATTCAAATAATATACATCAGAGTAAAATAGCAGAAGGATTACAATAACATAGGTTTACAAAGCATTTGTTTCAAAACTTTCAACCCAAAGGTTTAATTATTACAAACCATAACAGTAGTGGAGTAGCGGTAGATAGATTAATTTTACAACCAGTTGATAAGCTCTGCCCAAGAGCCAAACACTCTACTCGTCGTCACTCTCCGCAACAACTGTCATACAACAGGATGCAGTACAAACCTGCTCCTGATGCTCACCTGCAACAAGGGTTCAACAAACCCTGAGTACCAAAGTACTCAACAAGACTGACCCGACGAAAAAGAGGGGTGAAGACTAAGAAATGCAGGTCAGAGGGACAAGGTAAGGCTTGCAAGAATCAATATTTTTGCAGAAAAGCTTTTATAAAAACCAAGTTGTAGCTTAACAGCTCTCTTGCCTTAGCTCAAGCTGACCAATCAACATCAATTGAAACCTTAACATTAATTAAGTAGTTACTACGATGATGAGCACCGATCGAGTCTCCTTCTCCGAGAAGCACGGCGATTCGAATCCATTTTTACCCAGCTGGGACCTAGATCACCGATATACCGGAGACTCTAACTCCGCTGCATACCAGATCACATGATATATCGGGACACAACCACAGCCATATATCAACCACAACACTCCGTGTGTGGATTTTCTAGGGTCTCGATATCACCAGGTCACCAACGAACGGTCCTTAGGGCATCAACAGACGGAAACACTACAGAGGGACTCCTTTCCCAATGCAAGTTAACCGTCCGGACTCAATTAATTACTAACAAAGTGATTCCAACAATAAAAGCCATTCTCATCTTTTTCATTCTTGACATTTTGAAAACTTAACTAAATAAGCAGGGCTAAGCAATTATACGCATTTTCATAAACAGGTAATGAGGAATACCGAAATAAGACAGTAATGCATTTGGTGGGTTTTCACTCAACTCCTAGCCTTTAATGCAACAACTCAAAGCCGATAAATAAAAATTTTATAAAACCAAGGTAAAAGTTTAATGCATCCGGGGCTTGCCTTGGTATTCGGGGTAGACGCCTTGGGTTTCTGGATCAACACCTGGCTCCGGGTCTCGCTTCTTCCTTGATTTCCGATTTGGACAACGTTAAGCTCTCCGTTAACGAAAACTACTCGATAACATGATATGAATCAATATGATGAAATAGTAAACAAGATGCTTGAAGAATGAATAAATCAATCAATAAATTGAGTACAACTTTCCTTCACGAAAACGTCGCAATTAACGAAACTAACTAATTAAATAAATAAGCGAAATAAATAATTTAAACAAAATTTGTCAAAACAATGTTAAAAATTAAATTTAAACTCCTCAGACCCCAATAAGGCTACAAAATAATTTTCATGATTTTTGGAATAACAAATAAATAACTAAAATTCAAGGAAGACTCATTTTCCAATTAAAAGGGCTAATTTTTGAACATAGCAAAACTACTCAAAATAAATATTTAAAATTTCCCTAAGCGAGAGAATACCCCAAAGAGCTTTCACAAAAATTTTCAGAATTTTTGGAGCTATAAATACTTTTCTATAATTTTTGAAAGATCAAGACAAAATCGTTTTAAAAGAAAAAGAAAAGCTTTTATAAAAAGGACAAAGGCTATGGGCCGAATCTCGACCCATGCCCAAGATCGTGACAGTCAGCCCAATCCGGCCTGCCCGAGCTGGCGCTGGCAGTTTTGCAAATAGGGCCTTGAGTTTTTCTAAAATTGCAATCAAGCCCTCGCCACTATTCTCTGTGTCAGGGTTTTATGCACCAAGCCCCCTGGGTTTTGTCAAATTCTCCAGAGCTGGTCCCCGCGTCACTGCACAGTACACCGGCGATCCGTCCGGCTCGGTCTCGCCGGCGGTGAGGTCCCCGGCGACGCTGAGACCACCTACTTGACTAGCGCGACACGGCGCACCTACTGGACCACTAAAAGCTACAACGGCGCGGCGGACAAGGCATCTTGCCGACGACGGCGGAACGGCGCTGCGGCGGCTCGGCTGCGAAGCTCGTCGGAGCGACTCCGGCGACGTTAGCGCAAGCAACAGCTACGGCACGACAGCGCGAACGCGTCTAGACTACCAATAGAACCCTAGCAACGACGGACGACAGCTCGACCCGCGTGCCAGCGGACGCGCATGGAGCTGCGACGGCGGCGACCGCGTTCTGACCGTGATAGGACCGCTATGCTCTAATTGTTTACACCGGCGCAAGCAAGAGGTCAAGACGACCCTGATGCGCATGCTAATGAGGAGTAAAAGGTGGCGGAGCATGGTTCTCACCGCGAGCGGGGATGGCGGTGAGGTTGACAGCGGCGCGAACCGACGGCGAGGTGGTGTCACGGCGAGGTCCTGTCCACCAAAGTAAAAACCAAGGGAAGCATCACACTCCGGGCATCAAGGCGGGCTTAGGGTGAAAATGAATTGGAAAAATGATCAACGACGACGGCGTACGACAACGGCGAACCCTCGGCGGCTCCGGACACCGGTCGCGAGGAAGATGACGACGTGGTGGTGCTATGGACTTCAAGGACTTGCGCGGCTTAGCTCAAATGAACCGCAAGGTCAAGGCGAAGCTGCTGGCAAAGCAAGACGGCGAGAGGTGGAGTAATGGCAAGTGAATTTCGACGGCGACGGTGAGGTCGGCGGCGATGGCGAGTAGGGAGAAAAGAGGAGAAACGGCGTCCATCGTCTCCTATTTATAGCGCGAAGGCAAGGTAGGAGCAGCTGACACGTCTACGGTGAAGCTTCGAGCTCGAGAGGGCGAGCTGGCGGCGGAGGCAGGGCGGCATGGCCGGGCGGCCACGGCGACGGCGATGAACAGCGAGGGGAGATGAAGATGATGACGTCATCCAGTACTGTAGCACAGAGACAGCTCTAAAGATTTGAAAATATCTCAAATTTTAAATAGAATCTGAGAAAATGCCAAAAATAAAGTCCCCTTGATTTTTCCTGAGCTACAACTTTGTCAAAAGGAGTATTTTCAAATTCTAAACAGAAATTTGAATTTGAAACCAAATTTGAAAAGGAGACAAAAACCCTAGAATCTAATTTTTGCAATTACTTTTGATTTTTCAACTAAACTTGAAAATCTCCAAAACTATAAAATACTCCACTTTTCAAACTGAACATTTTTCCCAAAAACAACATTTCAAAATTTTGAATAGTTTTTGAAATCTAGCTTTAAAACCAAAAGGGGACAATTGTCGAAAAACGATATTTTCAAATTTATTTGAAATTCTTTTTGGAAACTTGAAAAACTTTGAATAGAAAACTTGTTGCTCTCATCAAGATGCTCAATAAAGCTTTTTGGACCAAACCCTAATTCTCTACGGATTTTGAATTACCCAAAAGGGGGTAAAACGGGGTTTTCGGCAAATCACCTTTTCACAAAGAGCACATTCAACCTATGAATTTAAATTGGTTTTAGTTGATGCACATCAAGGTGAACCTAATCATGGATGCTTTGTGATGCATTATGATGACATGGCAAGTTTTAGTTAAAATAACACCAGAGGTGTTACAGTCCTTCCCCCTTAAAGAAATCTCGCCCCGAGATTTAAAGCCTTGGGTTGAGTAATGGAAAAGGAAATGTGTCAAGAAAACACACTTCAACTAAGGACATAAGAAAAAGGGTTTTTACCTCTCATACTAGATTAGTTATAACTCATAGAGGGAATTATAACTTAGATAGAAGCATAGAATTTCGGAAAGTTTTCCAACAGATAATCTTCCGTCTCCCAAGTAGCTTCTTCCTCAGAATGCTTATCCCACTGTATCTTGTACCACTTAATTGTCCTGCTTCTACTAACACGGTCTCTCTGGTCCAACACTCGAACAGGATACTCAGAATATGTCAAGTCGGGTTCAAGTTCAATTCCCTCAACATCAACAACCTTATCGGTTACCAGAAAACATTTCTTGAGTTGTGATACATGGAACACATTGTGCACAGCTGACAATCGTTCGTGTAATTGTAAACGGTATGCCAATTTTCCACATTGACCCATAATCGAAACGGTCCAATATATCGAGGTGCTAACTTGCCTTTGACTCCAAATCGAGCAACTCCCTTCATCGGTGATACTTTTAGATAAACATAATCTCCTTTATTGAACCACAATGGTTGACGCCTTTTATACGCATAACTTTTCCGACGTGGATCGTGCCACTTTGATATTCTCGTTGTATCTCCGCTTCACCTTCTCTTGTTTCTTTGACAAGATCAACCCCAAAGAATCTTCTTTCCCCGTGTTCGACCAATTCAATGGAGTTCTACATCCGCGACCATACAATGCTTCAAATGGTGCCATCTTGATACTTTCCCGATAACCGTTATTGTATGAGAACTCGCTAAAGGCAAACATTCGTCCCATTTCTCTCGAAAATTAAGAACACAAGCTCTCAACATATCTTCAAGTATTTGATTCACTCTTTCGTCGACCTCCGTCGAGGATGATAAGTTGTCCGTGCAAAAGATCGTACCCATTGACTCATGTAATTGTTTCCAGAAATTATTCACGAACTGTGTACCTCTGTCAGACACAATAGTCTTGGGTACACCATGAAGACTTACAATACGCTCAAAATACAATTTGGCATATTGTATTGTTGGATATCTCTCTTGAACTGGGATGAAATGCGCAGATTTGGTTAGTCGGTCTACTATGACCCAGATGGAATTAAAACCTCTGACTGTCTTAGGTAAACCCACTATAAAGTCCATACTGATATCTTCCCACTTCCAAGCTGGAATAGGTAATGGCTAAAGTTCTCCTGCTGTTTTCAAATGCACAGCTTTCACTCTCTGACAAGTGTCACACTGAGCTACATATTTAGCAATTTCAATCTTCATCTTGGTCCACCAAAATTTCTATTTCAAATCATGATACATCTTACTACTTCCTGGATGAATAGACAATTTTGAGAGGTGTGCTTCATCAAGGATCTTTTGACGTAGTTCAGGAACTTTTGGTATGACCAATCGATCATTATACCATAACACATCTGCTTCATCAATGGTGAAACAAGAGACTTTTTCTTTCCGAACTTTCTTTTTGAGATGCTTAATTCCCACTTTTCTGAGCTGCAATAATTTGATCTTGGAGTGTTGACTCAACAGTAATATTAGACAAACTTCCTTGTTGCACCATTTCTATACCCAATCTTTCTAATTCATAACATAAAGAAATGTCCAGAGGTTTCACTGTCAAGCAATTGCAATGACTCTTTCGACTGAGTGCATCGGCAACCACGTTTGCTTTACCAGGATGATAATGCAATTCCAAATCATAATCATTGATCAATTCTAACCATCTTCTCTGTCTCATATTCAGTTCATCTTGAGTGAAAATATACTTCAAACTCTTGTGATCTGTGTAAATATAACATTTATTACCCAATAGATAATGACGCCATATTTTCAAAGCATGAACAACAGCGGCTAATTCCAGATCATGTGTTGGATAATTCTCTTCATGTTTCTTCAACTGTCGAGAAGCATAAGCAATAACTCTCCCTTCTTGCATCAGCACACATCCAATACCAGTACCAGAAGCATCACAATAAACATCAAATGATTTCTCAATATTTGGCTGAGATAAGACTGGAACAGTGGTCATTAACTTTTTCAATGTTTGAAAAGCCTCTTCACATTCTGGTGACCAAACAAACTTAACATCATTCTTCAACAACTCAGTGATAGGTTTTGATATCTTGGAGAAATCAGGGATGAAACGACGGTAGTAACCTGCCATTCCCAGAAAACTGCGGACTTTGTGTACTGTCGTCGGTGGTTCCCAATCAAGTATATCCTGTACCTTGCTAGGGTCAACAGCAACACCTTTTTCTGATAAAACATGTCCCAGAAATTTCACTTCTTTCAGCCAAAACTCACATTTGCTAAACTTGGCATACAGTTGATGATCTCTCAGACGTTGCAACACAATTCTAAGATGTTCAGCATGCTCTTCTTCGTTCTTAGAATATACCAAGATATCATCAATAAATACCACTACAAATCTATCAAGCTCAGGCATGAAGACAGAATTCATAAGATAGGAGAAATGAGCTGGGGCATTGGTGAGTCCAAAAGACATAACTAAATACTCATATAACCCATAACGAGTGGTAAAGGCTGTCTTTGGAATATCTTCTATGCGTATCTTGATTTGATGATACCCAGATCGGAGATCAATCTTAGAAAACACCTTTGCTTCCGACAATTGATCAAACAGAAGATCAATACGAGGTAGAGGATACTTGTTTTTGATAGTCACCTCATTCAAAGGACGGTAATCAACACACAATCTCAGAGTTTGGTCTTTCTTTTTCACAAATATTGCAGGACTTCCCCAACATGACTTGCTGTGCCTGATAAAGCCTTTATCAAGCAATTCTTGCAATTGCTTCTTGAGTTCTGCTAATTCTGGTGGTGCCATTCTATAAGCTCTTCTAGAAATTGGAGCAATACCAGGTTGCAACTCAATCACAAACTCTATATCCCGTCAGAGGTAACCCAGGCAAATCATCTCGGAAACACATCTCGGGAAATTCCCTAACAACTGGTATATCCTTAATTTCCTTTATCGAAGTAGCACAAACCCTTTCAACTTTTCTCTTGAGAGTAGAAAGTTGGATAAGAAGTCGAGAACTGCTATTAGGTAAGTTTACTTTTTGTCCTATTCAGCACATCAATAACAACTCCGTGCCGACTCATCCAATTCATTCCAAGGATCACATCTATATCCTGATCCTTCAATACTACCATACTAGTGGAAAAAGTATGCCCACCTAGATTTATAGGTACATCCCGTACCATTTCTGTAGTGCACATTCGCCCCCCAGGCGACTGTATAAAGAAATCCTTTTTGGTTTCCACAATAGGTATTTCATGATTCTTAACAAATGTGCCATTGATGAATGAATGAGATGCACCAGAATCAAAAAGCATAACTGCGGGGAAATTAGCAGCAGGAAACGTACCCATCATGACAGGTTCTCCTTCTGGAATTTCTCCAGTTTGAGTGTAAAACACTCTACCAACCTTCTTCTCATTTTTCCCCTTCTGCACATTATGATTTCCAGGCTTGTTCTGATTTTGTTGCTGCGGTGGCGGTGCATAAGCCCTGGGAGCATAAGAGATGTACTGCCTTGGATGCGGACAGTCCCATGAAAAATGGCCAGGCTTGCCACAATTATAACATGGGAGAGTCTGTGGCTGGGAATTTGGGCTTCGAATACCAGGGGCATTCGGCTGTCGTGGATAAGGAAGAGTAGCAGCAGGACGGACAAATGTCCGCCGGGCTTGGTACCGTGGTGGACGGTAAGGTGGACGATAGTGATTTTGAGGATGATAGATTATTTTTCGGGTGCTTTTGATTACCACCGAAAATCCGGAAACCCAGTTTTCTTCTTCTTTGATTCCTGATGCTTACGATTCTTTTCTTCAAAGGTGATGGCAATATTCACTGTCTCATGAAAAGTAGTATTAGGAGTTCCAGTCATCATCCTCTGAATCTTACTGTTCAGACCCCTAACGAAACATTCTTTCTTCTTGCGGTCAGTGTTGACATGATCAGGGGCATATTGGACAGATGATTGAACTTGCCAACATACTGCATAACTGACATATCACCCTGTTGGAGAGCTAGAAACTCATCAAGTTTGATACGCATAATACCCTCAGGAATATGATGAGCACGGAAACCCTCACAGAATTCAGCCCAAGTAATACGATGACCTTTAGGATGTTCAGCAACAAAGTTAGCCCACCAAGTCCCAGCAGTACCTCTCAGTTGCTGTGCTGCAAACAGTGGCTTCTGATGTTCTGTACACTCAATCAGCCCAAATTTCTGTTCCATAGTGCGGAGCCATTCCTCCGCCTCCATGGGTTGATCTGCCCTAGTAAACACTGGCGGGTGGGTGTCAGTGAAATCCACATATGTGGTTTCATCTCTATTATTTCTACCACGATTTCCATGCTGGGCATTCTGATTCTGATTTTGAACCATGGTAGTGGTGGCATTGACTAAGGCTGCAATAGCTTCAGCCAACGTAGGTGGAACTGGTGGCGGAAATGGAGCACCGTTACCAGACATCTGTTTCATAAACCACACTTATTCACATACTTTATTGAACTAAACAAGCTGATGTTACAAAAGCTTAAACACACTTATAAAACATTATTTTTGTTACACAGTCTACTCATAGACTTATCAATCCAACCCATACTAAGGTTTTATGGAAAGAAAAGGGAAACTGCTATTTTACATAACCCTCTACATCTTCAAACGTCATCATCACTTGGGACCATTTGACCATCATCCCCATCACTGACAACAGGGATCACATCCTCCTCTTCAGGATCTTCCTCAGATTCCTGCATTACCTCTTCAGGATCTTCTTCATTTTCAAAGTTATCCACATAGCCTTCTTCCGGCTCTTCCACTATGTCTTCTTCATTCTCATCTGGCATTGGAGCATCTTCATATTCATATTCAGAATCTACTACAAGTCCCAAATCATCCTGTGCTGCCTGACGCTGATAATCAGGGTCCAACAGACAAGCCATATGAGCACGATCAGCATTTATCTCATTTGTATAATCTTGTAGGACTTGTATATATCCTTCCAGTTGAAGAATTCGATCCCTAGCTTCATCTTCACGCTGCCATGCATCATTTCTCATCACCCTCATCATATTGAGTGACCTAACTGTAGCATCCCGGTCTCTAGTAACCTCAGCAAGTTGACTAGACAACCTCTCAATCTCAGACTCAGGGGTAAGATTAGGATTACTGCTACTTGCTCCTTCATTCCTTGGGGCTAGCTGGTGTTTCGAAATTCCTTTAGAACCAGTCTTCTTCATCGGAGCCCATTGACCCTCAACCATCCTATAATAGATAGAATAATAGATAAGATCAGAGGGATTGGGATCAGAAGGTTAGCATGAATAGGATTGATACTACTTAACCCAAACCACTTTAAGAAGGAAGGCAATTTAAACAAGTTAATTAAGCATGATGCATGAATCGAACTTACGATCTAAGCATAAAAGATTTTTAAAGAAACACATGCGTAAAGATAACTTTTATAATATAGGGCAATATTATGCTACTCCATTACCACACTTTTATAATAAGAATAAGGGTCGATTGAAAGAATCATAGATAAGGAATAAGCAATTTGGACCCAAAATAGTCAACTTAGGTTTTTAATTGATCCAAAACCTTTTGAAATTTTCACAATGAATACTACAATAACTCTTTAAATAATGATCAGGCTCTGATACCAGCTGTGGCAGAAGCTCCTAAATAATATGGCCCACATGCATTTATCATTGTCTTAACAGACTTCTGATAGCAATGCATGTGTGCCATAAGATTTAAAAAGGATCTGTCGGGTAGATTCCCGAAACTTCCACGATTCTCAATGCAGGATCAATCATTATAAAGAGACATTGCAAGATTACAACAACTTTTATTCAAATAATATACATCAGAGTAAAATAGCGGAAGGATTACAATAACATAGGTTTACAAAGCATTTGTTTCAAAACTTTCAAACCAAAGGTTTAATTATTACAAACCATAACAGTAGTGGAGTAGCGGTAGATAGATTAATTTTACAACCAGTCGATAAGCTCTGCCCAAGAGCCAAACACTCTACTCGTCGTCACTCTCCGCAACAACTGTCATACAACAGGATGCAGTACAAACCTGCTCCTGATGCTCACCTGCAACAAGGGTTCAACAAACCCTGAGTACCAAAGTACTCAACAAGACCGACCCGACGAAAAGAGGGGTGAAGACTAAGAAATGCAGTCGGAGGGACAAGGTAATGCTTGCAAGAATCAATATTTTTGCGAAAAGCTTTTATAAAAACCAAGTTGTAGCTTAACAAGCTCTCTTGCCTTAGCTCAAGCCGACCAATCAACATCAATTGAAACCTTAACATTAATTAAGTAGTTACTACGATGATGAGCACCGATCGAGTCTCCTTCTCCGAGAAGCACGGCGATTCGAATCCATTTTTACCCAGTGGGACCTAGATCACCGATATCCGGAGACTCTAACTCCGCCGCATACCGAGATCACATGATATATCGGGACACAACCACAGCCATATATCAACCACAACACTCCGTGTGTGGATTTTCTAGGGTCTCGATATCACCAGGTCACCAACGAACGGTCCTTAGGGCATCAACAGACGGAAACACTACAGAGGGACTCCTTTCCCAATGCAAGTTAGCCGTCCGGACTCAAATTAATTACTAACAAAGTGATTCCAACAATAAAAGCCATTCTCATCTTTTTCATTCTTGACATTTTGAAAACTTAACTAAATAAGCAGGGCTAAGCAATTATACGTATTTTCATAAACAGGTAATGAGGAATACCGAAATAAGACAGGTAATGCATTTGGTGGGTTTTCACTCAACTCCTAGCCTTTAATGCAACAACTCAAAGCTGATAAATAAAAATTTTATAAAACCAAGGTAAAGGTTTAATGCATCCGGGGCTTGCCTTGGTATTCGGGGTAGACGCCTTGGGTTTCTGGATCAACACCTGGCTCCGGGGTCTGCTCTTCCTTGATTTCTGATTTGGACAACGTTAAGCTCTCCGTTAACGAAAACTACTCGATAACATGATATGAATCAATATGATGAAATAGTAAACATGATGCTTGAAGAATGAATAAATCAATCAATAAATTGAGTACAACTTTCCTTCACGAAAACGTCGCAATTAACGAAACTAACTAATTAAATAAATAAGCAAAAATAAATAATTTAAACAAAATTTGTCAAAACAATGTTAAAAATTAAATTTAAACTCCTCGAGACCCCAATAAGGCTACAAAATAATTTTCATGATTTTTGAAATAACAAATAAATAACTAAAATTCAAGGAAGACTCATTTTCCAATTAAAATGGCTAATTTTTGAACATAGCAAAACTACTTAAAATAAATATTTAAAATTTCCCTAAGCGAGAGAATACCCCAAAGAGCTTTCACAAAAATTTTCAGAATTTTTGGAGCTATAAATACTTTTCTATAATTTTTGAAAGATCAAAGCACAAAATCTGTTTTAAAAGAAAAAGAAAAGCTTTTATAAAAAGGACAAAGGCTCTTTTGGGCCGAATCGACCTAGCGGCCCAAGATCGTGGACAGGTCGGCCCAATCCGGCCTGCCCGAGCTGGCGCTGGCAGTTTTGCAAATAGGGCCTTGAGTTTTTCTAAAATTGCAATCAAGCCCTCGCCACTATTCTCTGTGTCAGGGTTTTATGCACCAAGCCCCCTGGGTTTTGTCAAATTCTCCAGAGCTGGTCCCCGTGTCACTGCACAGTACACCGGCGATCCGGCCGGCTCGGTCTCGCCGGCGGTGAGGTCCCCGGCGACGCTGAGACCACCTACTTGACTAGCGCGACACGGCGCACCTACTGGACCACTAAAAGCTACAACGGCGCGGCGGACAAGGCATCTTGCCGACGACGGCGGAACAGCGCTGCGGCGGCTCGGCTGCGAAGCTCGTCGGAGCGACTCCGGCGACGTTAGCGCAAGCAACAGCTATGGCACGACAGCGCGAACGCGTCTAGACTACCAATAGAACCCTAGCAACGACGGACGACGGCTCGACCCGCGTGCAGCGGACGCGCATGGAGGCCGCGACGGCGGCGACCGCGTTCCCGACCGTGATAGGACCTGCTATGCTCTAATTGTTTACACCGGCGCAAGCAAGAGGTCAAGACGACACGATGCGCATGCTAATGAGGAGTAAAAGGTGGCGGAGCATGGTTCTCACCGCGAGCGGGGATGGCGGTGAGGTTGACGGCGGCGCGAACCGACGGCGAGGTGGTGTCACGGCGAGGTCCCGTCCACCAAAGTAAAAACCAAGGGAAGCATCACACTCCGGGCATCAAGGCGGGCTTAGGGTGAAAATGAATTGGAAAAATGATCAACGACGACGGCGTACGACAACGGCGAACCCTCGGCGGCTCCGGACACCGGTCGCGAGGAAGATGACGACGTGGTGGTGCTATGGACTTCAAGGACTTGCGCGGCTTAGCTCAAATGAACCGCAAGGTCAAGGCGAAGCTGCTGGCAAAGCAAGACGGTGAGAGGTGGAGTAATGGCAGTGAATTTCGACGGCGACAGTGAGGTCGGCGGCGATGGCGAGTAGGGAGAAAAGAGGAGAAACGGCGTCCATCGTCTCCTATTTATAGCGCGAAGGCAAGGTAGGAGCAGCTGACACGTCTACGGTGAAGCTTCGAGCTCGAGAGGGCGAGCTGGCGGCGGAGGCAGGGCGGCATGGCCGGGCGGCCACGGCGACGGCGATGAACAGCGAGGGGAGATGAAGATGATGACGTCATCCAAGATCTTGTAGCACGTAGAGACAGCTCTAAAGATTTGAAAATATCTCAAATTTTAAATAGAATCGAGAAAATGCCAAAAATAAAGTCCCCTTGATTTTTCCTGAGCTACAACTTTGTCAAAGGAGTATTTTCAAATTCTAAACAGAAATTTGAATTTGAAACCAAATTTGAAAAGGAGACAAAAACCCTAGAATCTAATTTTTGTAATTACTTTTGATTTTTCAACTAAACTTGAAAATCTCCAAAACTATAAAATACTCCACTTTTCAAACTGAACATTTTTCCCAAAAACAACATTTCAAAATTTTGAATAGTTTTTGAAATCTAGCTTTAAAACCAAAAGGGGACAATTGTCGGAAAACGATATTTTCAAATTTATTTGAAATTCTTTTGGAAACTTGAAAAACTTTGAATAGCAAACTTGTTGCTCTCATCAAGATGCTCAATAAAGCTTTTGGACCAAACCCTAATTCTCTACGGATTTTGAATTACCCAAAAGGGGGTAAAACGGGGTTTTCGGCAAATCACCTTTTCACAAAGAGCACATTCAACCTATGAATTTAAATTGGTTTTAGTTGATGCACATCAAGGTGAACCTAATCATGGATGCTTTGTGATGCATTATGATGACATGGCAAGTTTTAGTTAAAATAACACCAGAGGTGTTACAGCTAGGTTGGCCAAGAGATCTCCTATATACGAAACGTGCACCATTCTCAGGCCTCTCAGCGTGGCCACGTCGCGGACGAAACGTGCACCATTCTCAGGCCTCTCAGCGTGGCCACATCGCGGGCTCGTCTCGGCCGTCCGATCGGACGAACAGACGGCCCAGATCGAGTGGGTCTCGGCCATTTTGCAAAAAACTCCTCCAACTTCAGTAAAATAAAAAACCGCGGTCCAACCTCCTCTCTCAGTTTTCTTTTGCAAATAGAACCTACGTCCACATGTTCAGATGGGCTGGCCTGCCAATCATTGAATGGGCCTTAGTGGGCCGAATTCGGACCAAAGGCGATCTCCCTTATTAATAAACCTTTTGCTTTTACGAATAAATATGCTAAAGCTTCAAAAATGAATAGTAAATCACAAGAAAATCATAAAATAAAATAAAATAAATAGTTTTGAAATCCTCACGAACAGATCTATGCAGTGCATCCAAAATAAAATATGTTTTAGTACAAAGTTTTAACTATACTATTCTGCTATGCTTTCAATGGGAAAATATGAAATTCAAGGCCGAATTCTACTCATTTCATAATTACATTAACCTTCCTGCCACTTATGCTCCTCCCTCCTTAATAAATATTTTTACCACTTCTTTCCAAACACAAAAAATCATTTGAAAAACAAATGTAAAATATTCCTTAAATAGTAAGTACCTTCAACAAAACGTCAACAACACTTAGAAAAATGGCCATGCGCAGCTTTGCACCAATTCTATTAATTATTTTCAGAAAACTATACAGAAATCTAAATCTACCTTTAAATTTCTATGGTATACCCATACCACGTATAAAATAAAACGATTTGTTATTATATAAAAAATAATCTCCCATTAACTCATGAAATGTTCCTCTCTCTTAATAAATACTTTTAGTATTTCTTTTGCCATAATAAATATAGCCAAAAAAATACGAGAGCTCTTGAATTCACTTCACAACAAATAAGTATTTGCAATGCAAAAATATCACGGGTCTCAGGCCATAAGCGGCAACGCCGCGGCCATTTCTAGTAATAATAGGTATGTACAAGCGCTAGGACGTCCTATCGATAGGACGCCCGGTCGCGCGGCCCAACTCGGCCCGCCAAAAACTCATGCCGGTCCACCCCCCTCACGCAAAACCGCACCACCTGGGACACTGAACTGCACGGCCACAACTGCACGTCCACCCCCCCGCAGCATGCATGCTGCCTGCGCCCCCAGTGCCGAACAAATCTGCGAACCCGCTGGCGTGGCCGCCGCAGCCTCGACCGACACGCGCTCTGAAACAAAAAAGAGAAATCAAATGAAACAATACCGATACTGAAAACAAAACAAAACAAAACACACAACCCACATGAAACAAATGGACAGGAAATAGTGAAACAATTTAAAAACGTGAATTGAAACACTAGAAATTGTGTGTTTGAAACAAGAAAACAAAACTCGTGAAACAAAAAAATACGGAAAAAATAGTGAAACAGTTTAAAACCGTGAATTAAAACACCAGAAAATGTGTGGTTGCAACAAAAACAGATTGAAACTGATGAAAAAAGAACAAAAGAGAAAAAAAAAATTGGGAAGCTGAAACATTAGATTCATAGCAACATTTGAAAGAACCACATGAAACAGCAAGGGGTCTGCTACTGCACCAAACCAAAATCGTCTAGTGAAATACAAAAAGGAGGAAGAGGGAGGGGGGAACAGTGCTCGCCGGAATGGAGGAGGACGCCACAGTTGGAGAGGAGGGGTGTGAGGAAGAGGCCGTCGACGGGGATGGCCCCTGCCATGGCTCTCCTCCCCACCAAAGGCGCCGCAGCCTCCCTCCTGTTGCCGGAGGCCCCCATGGGGCTCGAGAGTGAGGAGGATGCGAGGGCGGTGCCACCGCCGCCAGATCCGGCAGATCCGCGGTTGGCAGCGCCGGATCTGCCGCATCCACGGCCGCCGCCGCTGCCGCATCCGTCCCCCATGGCGGAGGGCCGCACCGGTGGCGCACACATTTGGGGACGGAGAGAGGGAGCGAGAGAGAGAGAGAGCTTGAGGAAGCTTCAGGGAGAAGGCAACTCCGGGGCGGAGGCGAGCGGCCGGAGAAGAGGAGGGCCCGCGCGGAGGCGAGGGCACGGCGGAGGCGAGGTATGCGGCGCGGCGAGCAGCGGGGAAGCTGGGGAGAGCTGTCACGCGAGCAGGACGACGAAGCGTTACGAGCGAACGCTTTTGTTTATTGCGGGCGGATCGAACGAGGTGTGTGGGCGGCCGGTCGGCCCACTGGGCCGTTGCCAACCGTCCTAGCGTTAGGACGTCATAGACGTAGCATTGCCGATAATAATAAGATTCTCTAATAATAATGCAGAGGCTAAAAAAATAAGGAAAACAACCAAAGCAACATACAAGATCCGACAGACTCTTGGTTCTGATCAGAATTTCTAACCCTTCAAAAAAAAAAGACTTGGATTAGATTTTTAAAAAAATAATTTCAAGAAGCAAAAGCTCACGATACAAAAAAAGAAACAAAGAAAATAAAAGGGCCAATTTCATAGCTACCCTTGTTTTGAGCTCTAACTGCACGTTTGTCCTTAGTTTTTCAACTTTGTAGATTTGCCCCTATTTTTTTTAATATGAAGCTTCCACTTGCCTCTATGCGTAAAAAAGAGTTAATCGTGTTAAGTATGCTAAAAAGACAAAAGTATACTGACCATTATCTAAGAATCAATCTGAATTTCTTTATACTGACCATTATCTATTTATTTTGGGTAAATGACAATACATATATATTTTCTATAAATATCAAAGTATAATATTCTGCAAGCACGACATGGAGTATTTGCCTTCTTCCCCTCCTTAGGCTTTGGCAAGTTCTGCTCCATGAAGCACCTCAATTCATCGGTCATTATCCCTGACCATAGGAAAGGTAAAACCGCGGGTCAAAAACAATAGCATCTCGCATCCAAAGTTTTAAATCTCTGGCTAAGATATTTCGCTTTCTATGTCTCAAAACAGGTTATAGCCATCTATATCGAGCTATAGCGACATCTAATTAAAATCGTACATGGAAAAACTTTGATAAATCCTTTTCAAACAGCTACATCTAGAGATAGTGGAGACACTATAGTCGGAGTTTTAAAACCTTGTGCATCATCTAGTATAGACCGAAATAAGTCAATCTTGCAGGGAGGCTGCGTGCTTAGGTGGGGAGGAGGGAGCCTTCGGAGATAGCATTGCACTCATTGAGCGCTCTGCTCGATCTCATTGATGTCGTACACGTGGAATAGGCCATAGCCACAGTGTCATCTCGCCGTTGGCTGGCGGTGCCAGCTCCTCCGCTGCTGGTTGGAGGCCGAGGTGCACCGGCTGCCCTCCGCTGTTGGCAACCACGCCTGTTGTTAGACACCCGCTGCATAGGCCTATCACGCCGGTCGCCAGCCGCAAAGGCCTGCCATGCCGGCCGCACATTACGAAGAAACACCAGCCGCACCCTAGCACCCTTCAGCCGCTGGATCTGTCGTAGCCCACTTGCCCACCGCGTTCCCAGCCAGCCGACTCGCCTCTGCTGTGCCGCTTTGCAGGTCATAGCACCGCCCAGTTGTGGGTTGCTTTCTCATACGAAAGGCGTCAGGTGGAAGGGAGAAACAGGAGGAGTCCTTATTTTGGATAAGGGACAGCACAGTCTTAACTCCTTTTTCCAAATATTTTTTTTCTTGACCATAATTTATCAACATGTCACGGAGTTCGGAAACATGGGCAGACATACAAAGTTCAAAATATAAAGGTAAACATGGAATTAGAATTCAGAATAGGAAAATTCTCCTAAAATAAAAATAAAGTTTTGAATCAATCAAAGATTTTATATCCATTAGTCTAAGATTTATAAGACTGCCTTTCATCCATAGGTAGACTAGCGTGACTTTTTTGAGGAAGAGTTCAGCATTCCTAAACGCCAATTTGCTTGTTGTTGAAAATGATCTCTTTTCTAGGTTTCCAGATTGTCCAGCACATAAGGATTACAACAACCATAAAGAATTGAGATTGTAGTTGGATTTCGATTGCTGCCACATTTTCAAAGGTGCTACATTTTGAACTATAATATTCAGATTCAAGAAAACCCAAACATTCCACGCAAAGGGACAATGGTAAAAGAGATGTTCAGTAGTTTCCTCAACCATCATGAGCAGATTTCAAAGTTATAAATATCTAGGGTCTCATACATGCTCATAATCCGTCTTTAAAAAAATGATGCTACTAGCGCTAGGACGTCTGATGCGACTTGACCCCATCGGACGGCCCCTCCGGCTGTATAGATCTGAGCGTACGAAACAAAAGCCACCTCTACTCCACGTGCAAAAATTAAGGACCCGCCCCTACCCATGCGCACGAGTCCACCGCTCCGCAACCTCACCGGTCTCCTCCGGCCGCCAGCTCGACCCCAACTCCGCAGCAGTTTGCAAACCTAGAAACACATGCTGCGAACATATCAAACCGACAATGCCAACACCGCAAAATCGCCAGTTGCAACAACTTAAAAAATTACTTGTTGTAACAACTTAGATTGAGTATTGCAAACATCTAGAAACACATGTTGCAACAACTCAAAATTGACAGTTTCAACAACTCAAAAATCCCCAGTTACAACAACTCAAAAACGACATTTGAACAACTCAAATTGACTGTTGCAACAACTTAAAAATAGAGTAATGCAACAACTCAAAATCGACTGTTGCAAACACCCAGAAACTGATGTTGCAAGAACTTGAAAAATCGACTGCTGCAACAAACTTAAAATCGGCTATTGTAGGAACACTTGTTGCAACAGTTAAAGAATGACAGTTCAACATCACAAATGACCATTTGCAAATAACTTTAATTCATCTATTGCAAGTTTGCAACAACTTGAGGTCCATTGCGGAAGCAGGGGGGAGAGACACATGGGTTGGGGCGTCGTCTTGATGTGCCAATCGAGCCACCTCCATGGCCGCAATCACCCTGCTGGGTGGAGGAGACCACCACACCACTGGATCTGCGTGGTGCTCCATGGATCCACCACGGGGTGGCGCGCAGCAGCACCGCCAGCACGTTGTCGAGGTCACCATGGGGAGGCCACCATGGTCATCGACGATGTTGGGGAGGCATGCCAAAGTGGAGGAGGCATGTCGGGCTCGAACATTATCTGGGCAGATACATGGATGGTGCCTTCGTGATGAGAAAGGAGCCACCTAGGTGGTGGTGGAGGAGGGGGTACTGAGTGTGTGAGGCCGCCACGGATGGCAGCGGCAGGGTGCCGGGGTTGGAGAGAAGCCGGGGTGAGAGTGAAAGGAAGCATGAGGAGGCGGAGGATGGGCATGGTGCATGATAAGGACGAGTCAGGTAGGGATCCACTGGGCGCCGCCGACATCCCCAAGTGAGGTTCCGACTGCGTCAAATAATCAGGACGCACTAACACAAGCAAGTCGCAAAAAAAAAAAAAAAAAAAAAAAAAAAAAAAAAAACCTAAATACTACTTTCCGAGCGCGCAGGCATATGCGTCGCGGCATGCACAGCAAATCCACCGTTGATTTCGCTCGCCAGCAAATCCTCCACTCGGTCGTGGGCGGGAATATATAGCCAGACCTGGTGCTGCATGGCGTGAGAGGAAGAGGCGGAGTGACGGACTCCAGTGGGATCAGGTTTCCTAAAATAGAGCGTGCAGTTTGATGATAGATTTCCTGCGCGCGCAGGCGATAGCAAGCTTCAAAAAAAAAACACTAACAGAAGCATTACCGAAAAAAGAATCAGGAAGACCGTGTATTCAGGGGACTCAGATGGGCTAGAAACACGATGCAAGTGAAGTATATCTTGCACGGGTCATCTAAAAGGAAGGGGACAAAAATTTTGGCTCGACAAGAGGCAACGCGTCCCATTGTCGGGGCCGTATCGTACTCGTATAGTCGTATTCCTGTCCATATGCTGTCGGGGCGGTTCTTGTCCAAATAATTGACGAAATTAAACTAATTTTTTAGTAATGTAATCTAGTAGTAGACCAATATATGGAAACACGATGCAAAGTATCCAGCATCTAGAAGTAACGGGGAGAAAAAATTGGCGCGACAAGAGGCAACGCCCGGCCCAATGCTTTGCCGGGGCCGCATCGTACTCGTTTATACGACTGCTATTTGGGTTCGGACTTCGGAGCTACCGTGTATATAAAAGGATCAGCACGTCTGCCGCGGAGTCATCAAGTTTGAATTGCGGCCATCGATCGAAAGCCCTGACGCCCTTCGGTTTCGACGCAACCGGAAAAAGATGCAGATCTTCGTGAAGACGCTGACAGGGAAGACGATTACATTAGAGGTCGAGAGCAGCGAGACCGTCGACAATGTCAAGGCCAAGATCCAGGATAAAGATGGTATCCCGTCGGACCAGCAGCGCCTCATCTTCGCAGGGAAGCAGCTGGACGACGGGCGCACACTGGCTGACTATAACATCCAGAAAGAGTCCACGCTGCACCTAGTCCTGCGCCTGCGCGGTGGCCATGGCAGCTACCCCTACACCATCGCGCCAGACCTGCTCAAGCTCGCGCTGCAGCACAACGAGGACAAGAAGATCTGCCGAAAGTAAGCAAAACCATATGACCTCGAAATCGCATTATTTTGATGCCAGTGCGTTCCTAACTTTTGTGTCTACTTTTTTTAAATAATAATCATACTAGAAGTGGTGTAGTTAATTATACAGTTTTCGCGCGCTATAGGCTATATATAGCTACTTGTAGCTGTTAAGGTAGTGCAGAGCTATTTTGCCCATAATATTTAATGTAGCTATTTTTAGCCCACTATAGCCAATCTATTAGGCCGGTGAAAACCCTACACATAAAAGTCCACATCAAACTAATGTTAATTATACTGTTTGCAACGCAGGTACGAGTCAACATTGTGATATTACATTGATTATTTTGTTTATGCAGGTGCTATGCACGGCTTCACAAGAGAGCTACAAACTGCAGGAAAAAGAAGTGTGGCCACAGCAATGAGGTCAGCCTTAATTAACCTATAATTACTTCGTGTTAGAGTTGAATATATGGGTCCTTTTGGCACGGATTCAACCTACTTTGGCTACCGTACGTGTTCACTCTCGAGCTATATTTCTCTCCCTTTTTTCACTCTCACGGAACTAGCAGAAGTTGGTGAAGCCAAAATTTTTGTCTTCACCAACTCCTACTACTAGCTATGTGAGAGGGAGATGGAAGAAAGAAATAGCTCTAGTAAACAGTGCATCACAATAGAATGGCAGGTTGTGGGAGTGATGAATCTATGCCAAAGGGCCCATATACATGATGTGAACCACCCTGCTTAATTTTACTTAGATATCAGTATTTACTATCTTTTTAAAATATGAGCAGAAAAGTGTTCACTAATTTTTTATGATGGATTTGCTATATCAAACCTGAAACCACCTTTTCAGTTCTAAATGAATTTGTTATATGCCTGCAGCCTCCGGTATTGATTTCGAATTGTTACTTGTTAGATAAATTTGGCTATGTCCAAGCATGTTACATCTGTTCATAATAAACCATCTTCATATGATACTGTTTGTGCAATCAGATTCCATCGTATAGTTTAGTACTGTTTTGTAATGGATTTTTACTTACCGAATATCCTAATGTACCTTTTTCTTCTTCATTTCCACCCAGCTGAGAGCAAAGAAAAAGCTCGTCTCCCGATATTTGTGATAGCAACAACCAACAAGTTGGCATAGTTTGGTTGTTACAGAATTTCGACTTATTACCAGTCATTATACAAAAAAATTTGTAACCTTATTGTTATTCACTATAAGAAGCCTCGATCTTTTTCTCTCTCTCTCTCTCTCTCTCTCTCTCTCTCTCTCTCTCTCATAATTCGAAGTTATTGTGTATTCTCCATTTACATGTCGTTTCTGGTGTTTCATATGCCATGCTTAATTTTCATATTCCATATGCTTAATTTACGCCTGTTTTATGTGGCACATTTTTGTTCTGTAAGTAATATACGAACATATGGTCTCTGTGGTAGGATAGGGTTAAATTTCTTATACTTAGAATTGTTGTAACCTTAGGATATGATTAGCTTTCATTTTATCCTTACACGAGTAGAATAGTGTTGGTCTCATAGCTAATGTAATTTTAAGACGACGTAATGAACAACATCTAATATATAGCTGTTTTGTTTGAGACCGCTGACATGTAGGAGTATACTTTTACCTTAGAATTGCTTAGATTAGATGAAACCTCTGTGAACAGCTCACACTGATTTGTATTTATCCCTAGTCATGAACCTACAACCACCTTAAAAATAGGACTCCTCATAATAGATTTAATTATCTAATTCTTTGATATCTGATTCCATATGTATTGGTTTGTGGCCTTGAAAAATACATAACCCGCACAAGATCGTTCACATTAACAAACAATCACTATCGCCTCATCACTTTCACAAATCTAACCTAATAATTCACCATCTTTTTGTTTTCTAAATCCACACCAGAAAGTGTTCCCGCTGAGAAGCCCCTCCTCTATTCACCCCAACAAGTGTACCAAAGAAACAACTTCAAATTAGACTATCCAGATTTATTCCTAGTATTCTCTCTCATTACTCATTCGTAATCCAAGGCAAAAGATCATTTGTGTCAACCTTCTCATTCTTCAGCGCCTAACGAAAGCCTAGCTCCGCACGCCCTACGTCGCCGGAGATCGACTCCCACACCCACACACCGTTGTCTTTTATTCGGAGAAAAATAATGAATCATCGGGCGCGAGATTCCCAGCAGCACTCGCGCTCGGCTAGGGTTTGTCCGATCCTCTTCTTCCCGGCAATGGCAGCCTAGCGTCCACATTCGTCTTCTTTGTCTTTAGGTCGCAGACTAGGCATGGTGGCAGGAGAGCAGCGGTGCAGGGCGGACGTGGCAGACATCGCTTCGTCCATGTCATCACCTTGACACGATGCGACAGCCCACATCGACCTCGCTCACGCCATCGTCAACCCAAACGGCATCCGGTTGTTCGATGAGTACGATATGCCGCTCATTGACTTCATGGCGACGTTGCTAGACTCAGTCTTTCTTTCTCACGCTTCCACATAATTCAAAGTTAAGCATTTGTGTCTCCTCCATTTACATGTTGTCATTGGTATTTCATATGCCATGGTTTTGGTGGATGTTATTTGGCACAGTTTGTTATATAATATGAAGATATCCGATTATTGTGGTCGGATAGGGTTAAATTTCTTATATTTAGAATTGCGCTCTTACGGCAGGATAGGATTAGCTTTCACTTTATCTTTTAAGCAAGTACATCAGTGTTGTCTTGTAAGCGGTCTCATACAGTATTATGTAATTTTAAAATTATTTAATAGAAAATATGTATAAGAGAATTTAACAGTGCCTAGGAAAAAACTAGAGCCATCCATTAAGATGGATTTAATGGCTAAAAATAGAAAAAACCAATGCAAGGAAACTTAAGTTGCAAGTGAAAGCTTAGATTACATGGGCAAGTAATTAATTCCAAATTAAATTCTTAAGGGTAGAACAGTCTTGTTCTCTCGTGTATCTCTCCGAGAGCAGGCGGCATGGCAGGAGATGGTGTCTCCCATTTTATATAGAGTTGAGCCTTCGGCAACGGCCACATGCCTGCGCCTTCAATCCTCAACTGTTAGGGACAACATCCTAACAAAGGGAGTCTGTCATGTCCTAACACAGCTCATCCACTCATCTGCCCGTTCACTCTTCCACTGCTCCTATCAGCTCGTTCGCCTGTCTTGGAGAAGGCACTCAATCGCACGCCGCACTCCATCCTACCAACCCCTTCCCCAACCATGCCTTGCCCCTGTCGTGCCATACCCTCTCCAGCCACACGACACCTCATCGTTGGCCAAACTGTGCCAAATATGACACATCGCTCCCATCCACCTTGTCCATCTCGACCACGACATCTCCAATCTACCTCGTCCGTCTCCGCCACGGCATCCACCGCACCCTAATTGTTGCCGTGTCGTGTACTCCCCTGCCATCCCACACCCCCATCGTCGGCTATGCCACGCCACCATACCGCACCTCACCCCCGTGCACCTGGCTCATCATGGCCATGACATCCACCGCGCCACTTGGAGGTCACCACGGGTCTAGACTTTGTCTCCCATAGCCGTCCGAAGACACCACGGCAAGAAGGGGAGGCCTACGCCTGGGTGTACTCTAGGCCATCGCTCTCGACATCCCCTGGCCCGAGCCTAACTGGCTGTCGGTTTTGCCCAGCAGGTACTCCCTCCGTCCTAAAATAAGTGTCATTCTCACTTCCCGAGAAAAAGTTGCCGGCAATTATATATTAAAATATATTAATATTTATGCTAAGTGATTAGTATCATCGGAAATATCTTTAAGCCTAGTTTTTTAACAAAGTTATTTGGAGATATAAATGTTGCACATATTTTCTAAAAATTGAGTCAAACTTGTGGCATGAAAATCCAAAACGACACTTACTTTGGGACGAATGGAGTAGGTCGTAGCCACTGACGACGCCATGTTTCAAGTGTTTATATAGGCTTATGTTTCAAATAATGTTAACGTAGATCTGGAATATTGCATATATAACTACGTTGCAACCAATAAATGAATCTCGCACATGCATGCTCATAATTCTTCTTTGAAACAAAAAATAAAACAATCAGGGAGACCGTGTCTTCGGGCCCTTCAGAGTTCGGACAACTCAGATGGGCCGCATAGTAGAGTTGTAACAACGATGCGAGTATCAGCACGGCCATGTAAAAGGAAGGTGAACAAATGTGGCGCGAAAAGATCAAGGCAATCCGCAGCTAGCTCAATGCCGGGGCCGTATCGTACTCGTATTCGTTTCCGTATGCTGTTAGGGCTTTGGCGCTAGCGTGTATACAAAAGGATATATAGTGCAGTGTCCGCCGCGGCGTGACGTCAAGTCTGAATTGCGGCCATCGATCGAAACTTCGAAAGCCCCGGCTCTCTCGGTTACCACGCAACCAGGAAAAAGATGCAGATCTTCGTCAAGACGCTGACAGGGAAGACGATCACGCTGGATGTCGAGAGCAGCGATACCGTCGACAATGTGAAGGCCAAGATCCAAGACAAGGAAGGTACACATATACGGCATACGCATACACACGCCTATATGATTACACGAACTAATCTAACTAAACAACAGATCGATGGTCTGATGACTATTTGTCGCTGCGTTTTTTCTGAATCTGAATGCGATTTCTTGTTTCAGGTATCCCGCCGGACCAACAGCGCCTCATCTTCGCAGGGAAGCAGCTCGACGACGGGCGCACCCTTGCCGACTACAACATCCAGAAACAGTCCACGCTGCACCTTGTCCTGCGTCTGCGCGGTGGTCACCTTGGCTTCTACGCACACGTCGCGCCAAATCTCCTCAAGCTTGCGCTGCAGCACAACGAGGACAAGATGATCTGCCGAAAGTAAGCACAACGATATGAGTTGGAGATCAGTTGGAACTTGCGTCTTTTATTAATAACAGAACTTGCATGTAATTGTATATATTTCGTGAACTACCAAGTTTTTTATATTTGGCAATTTAAAGGAGACAGGAATTGTGAATTTTCCATGTTCTTTCATGCAGGTGCTATGCACGGCTTCACAAGAGGGCTACAAACTGCAGAAAAAAGAAGTGTGGTCACATCAATCAGGTGAGCCTTGGTTAACCTGTAATCACCCCCGTTGAAGTTGTACATATACATGACTATACTGACGGAAGATGTTTCAAAGTTGCTGCTTGAAGATACCAGAGCGTTGTCAGTATTCACTTTTTTGGTTATTATATGAGTAGTTATCAACACTTGAAAGCACAGTTTAGTTTTGAGTGAAGTTGTTATATAACTGTCTGGTGGTCTGCATAAGATTAGTACTGATTTTAATTTGTTAGGTGTGTCAGATAAAGATCGAGTCTTCATATGAATGCTGTCTGTGCAATTCAGATTCAATACTTATTCTATTACTGTTCTGTACTAAATTTGTATTTACCTACTGAACTGATGTTACATTTTTTTCTTGATTGATTTCCGCTCAGCTGAGACCGAAAAGAAAGCTCTTCGACCGACGATATTAACAACCAATGATGCTCCCGGTGTTCCTAATAACAATCTTCGTTGGCATCATTTGGTTGTTACAGAATTTCAACTTATTACTAGTTAGTTTCTTTAAAAAAACTTATTACTAGTTACAGAAATGCTTTTGGAGCGTAACCTTCTGTTTGTTACTTCACTATATGAAGACTTGATGTTTTTTCTCTCTCCCACAGAATTCCTAGTTATGCGTTGTTGTGTCTTCTCCATTTACATGTCGTCACTGGTGTTTCATATGCCATGGTTTACATGGGTTTGCCGTGGCACATTTTGTTCTGCAATAGGTAGATCTGCGGTTGTTAGCAGTTCAAAGTTAAACAAATACACCCACTTTAAAACTTTCACAACAGTTTCACATTATTGTTTTAAACCCGAAATGAAAAGTCTCCCATTGCATACAAAGAACTCCATGGCGCAGAATTTAAGACTTAACACGACTCAATCATCCGGTGTTTGCAACCATCAATGAGTTGAAATAAATCCTAGAACTAAAGCCGGCATGGCCCTCTCAATAGAAACTGCAAGAACGTTTCAGTGACATTTACACTGACAAACGTTTTTTACTAACGCTCAAAAACGATCTTTAGAGTCAGTTAATAAAACACATACTATGCCATCGATTGTAAAAATAAGTTATTTCCATCGACGGTTTTAAAAACGTTCTTGCAAATTGATTTTCATGGACGATTTTGTAAAGACAACAACCCTTAAAAAATGATTTGTAAAAACAACCATCCCAGAATTTTTTTTAGATTATTTAAAAATCGTTTAGAGGTCGTAAAAGTATGGTTGGAAGCGTAGAGGACCGACCACCACTTGCTGATTTTAACTTTTGATATTTCTAATAGAGTGCAACCATTGGGATTGAAACCCATAGGGTGTGTTTGGTTGGATGCAAATCCCCAACCAGGCTTCCTGGGTTCTGGCATGGCTAAATGTAGCCAGCCGTACTGACTTATAGCCAGGCTAGCCTCGAACGGCCGATTTGGTCGTTCACGTGTAGCCAGGCCAGGGCCAGCTCCATTCGCACACGTGGGCCGGTGTGGCCGCGGTTGGCCCATCTTGGCCACCATGTAAAAATGCACTCTCACCCCCCGGCTAGGGTTTCTGCACTCCACTGAGCCGCGCTCTTGCTCTCGCTCTCACGCTTTCTCGCCCTCTACTCTCCCTCCTTCTGTCTCAGGCGGCCGGCGGTGACTCTCCTCAGCCTAAATTACGTGGGCAAGGAACTAATTCTATATTAAAATCTTAAGGGTAGAACAATATTATTCTCTTGTGTGTATCTCTCCGAGAGTAGGCGGCATGGCAGCAGACGGAGTCTCCAGTTTTATGAGCCTTCGGCAATGGCCGCAGGCCTCCGCCTTCAATCCTCAACTGTTAGGGACAGCATCCCAACAAAGGGAGTCTGTCCCGTCCTAACAGGGCTCATCCACTCATCTGCTCATTCACTCTTCCACCAGTCATATCAGCTCGTTCAACTGTCTCAGAGTAGGCACTCAATCGAATGCCTTACTACTCCATCTTGCCACGTCACCTTCCCCAACCATGCCTTGTCCCCTGTCGTGACATGCCCTCGCCCGCCACACTACACCTCATCGTTGGCCAATCCGTGCTAAATACGACACCTTACTCCCATCGACCTCGTCCGTCTCGGCCACGACATCTCCCATCCACCTCGTCCGTCTTGGCCATGGCATCCACTGCGCCCTAACCATTGTCATGTCGTGTCCAACCCTGCCATGCCACACCCCCATCGTCGGCCACGCCACGCCACAATACCGCACCTCACCCCCATGCACCTGGCTCATCATGGCCACGATGTCCACCGCGCCACTACTCCTCTAGCGCCACTTGGAGGTCACCACGGATCCAGACTTTGTCTCCCATAGCCGTCCGAAGACACCATGGCAAGAAGGGGAGGCCTACGCCTGGGTGTACTCTAGGTTGCTCTCGATATCCCCTGGCACTACCGGAAACAGGGCTGCTGCTGAGGCCCGCTGCCTTTGCCAAGAGCCAGAAGTCAGGTGCCTTTGCCAAGAGCCAGAAGTCAGGCTCTCGGCAACGTAATCTTTGCCGAGTGCCGACTGTCGGCAAAGGTGAACCGTCGGCAAAAGACTCTTTGCCGAGGGCCACGGACCGTCGGTAAAATTTGACCTTTACAGAGGGCCGGATGTCTGCAAAAATCTGTTGTCGGCAAAATATGACGGCAGGCCAACATATATTATAGGCTTACTTATCTAGCTGCCGGTTTTGCCCAGCAGGGGCCGTGGCCACTGACGACGCCATGTTTCAAGTGTTTATAGGCTTATTATACTTATGTTTCAAGTGTTAACGTAGATCTGGAATATTGCATATATAACTACCTTGCAACCAATAAATGAATCTCGCACAGGTTCATAATTCTTCTTTGAAAAAAAAACAATCAGGGAGACTGTGTCTTCGGGCCCTTCAGACCACTCAGATGGGCTGCATATTAGAGTTGTAACAATGAATCAATGATGCAACGGTAATGCTAATTACCATACGTTCTAACATCGAACAAGCCCATTGGGCCGTGCCCCTTGGTTAGCTAGCTAGCTTTGCGCGTGTGTGTGTGGTCATTGCTGGTTCGTCCAGACGACCGTCCCTCGTCGATCTCAAGTGAGTGTTGAAACTTGAGAAACCTACCCTTGATGCCGTGCCGGCTCATCGTCGTGCAACTGCATGCAGCCGTAACAGCGTCCGTTGGTGCTTCCTGACCTGCGCCCCGTGCAGCCGGTCCTTGCTTGCATGCTTGACCTGTCTATGGCTAGCTAGCTAGGTGACTGTGTGTGTTTTTTTACAACTTATATGTGAATAGTGTATGATGCACATGTCTTTTTTAAGAGTACAGTATACATATACACATCTTCCTACTATTGATCTGCTCCTATTTTTTTTATGTATAAATAGACATTTCTAGTTGTTTCAATACCTATTTATAGATTTGTTTCAATATAAGGTTGTGGATTTTTCGCAATATGTATTTTTTGTGTTTTGTTTCAATATATGTTTACCGCTTATTTCAACTTATTTTTCTAGGTTGTTCAACATATGTTTATGGATTCTCCGCAAAACAAGGTTTCTGGGTTGTTTCAATATATGTTTCTAAGGTGTTTCAACGTATGTTTGTGGGTGTTTCAACATGGTTTTAGAGGTATTTTCAACATATTATTTTTTGGTTATTGTAATAGGTATTTTCTGGGGTGTTTAAATATATGTCCCAGGTTTGTTTCAACGAACATTAGAAGATGTTTAAACAACTGATTTTTGGGTGTGTTGTAATAGGTATTTTACGTTGTTTCAACATATTCTCCTGGTTTGTTTCAACACACGTTTTGGGTTGTTTCAAAAATAGATCGGCCGTACATCTAGATGAGAAAATGTTTTTTTTAAAAAGTTATCAAAATATATCCATGTTGGGTCTTATTTTGAAGATCTTAACACGAGAAACACGATGGTGCAATCGAATTTTAATTATGATATTCGGTTTATGAGATATGGATTTTTTTAAAGTATGTAGACACATAACTTTCCTGTCCAAACACATGCTGGGTTCTGGTGGGCTGGGGACAGCGTTCTGCCATATAACGTTCTATCGGCAGCACGTCCCATGATGCAAGTATCAGCACCGCCATGTAAAAGGAACGTGTACAACATTTGGCGCGAAAAGAGGCAACGCGCAGCTCATTGCCGGGGCCGTATCGTACTCGTGTCCGTATCCGTTTGCTGTTAGGGCTTGGGCGCTATTGCGTATACAAAAGAATCGTGTCCGCCGCGGCGTAAGTCAAGTCTGAACTGCGGCCATCGATCGAAACTTCGAAAGCCCCGGCTCTCTCGATTACGACGCAACCAGAAAAAAGATGCAGATCTTCGTGAAGACTCTGACAGGGAAGACGATCACGCTGGAGGTCGAGAGCAGCGACACCGTCGATAATGTCAAGGCCAAGATCCAAGACAAGGAAGGTACGCATATATATACGTTACACATACACACGCCTATATGATTACACGAAACAATCTAACTAAACAAATCGATGCTGGTCTCATGAATATTTGTCGCTGCGTTTTTTTCTGAATCTGAATGTGATTTCTTGTTTCAGGTATCCCGCCGGACCAGCAGCGCCTCATCTTCGCTGGGAAGCAGCTGGACGACGGGCGCACCCTGGCCGACTACAACATCCAGAAAGAGTCCACGCTGCACCTAGTCCTGCGTCTGGGCGGTGGTCACCGTGGCGGTTACCCACACATCGCGCCAAATCTCCTCAAGCTCGCGCAGAAGTACAACGAGGACAAGAAGATCTGCCGAAAGTAAGCACACAATGATATCAGTTGGAAATCAATTGTGTTTCCAATAACTTTTGTGTCTTCTACAAAAACCGGAACTTGTGTGTAATTTACATGTTCCGTTAACTGCAACGTTTTTATATTTGGCAAAGTAAAGGCAACACGAATTGTGAATTTCCGTGATCGTGACCTGTTTGTTTCGTGCAGGTGCTATGCACGGCTTCACAAGAGGGCGACAAACTGCAGAAAAAAGAAGTGTGGTCACAGCAATCAGGTGAGACTTGGTTAACCTGTAATCAGTCCCTGTTGAAGTTGTACATATACATACATGACTATATCGAAAGATGTCTCAACGTTCCTGCTTTTTGATTTGTTTTAGATAAAGTTCCTGCTTTTAGATACCAGAGCGTTGTCAGTGTTCACTATTTTTGTTATGAGTTGAGTTGTTATAAACACTTGAAACCACAGTTTAATTTTGAGTGAAGTTGTTATATACCTGTCTGGTGGTGTGCATAAGATTAGTAATGATTTTAATTTGTTGATGTGTCAGATAAAGATCGAGTCTTCATATGAATGCTGTTTGTGTAATTCAGATTCAATACTTATTCTGTTACTGTTTTGTACTGAATTTGTATTTACATATTGAACTGATGTTACCTTTTTTTCCTTGATTGATTTCAACTCAGCTGAGACCGAAGAGAAAGCTATACGAGCGACAATATTAACAACCAAGCATGCTCCCGGTGTTCCAAATAACAATCTTCGCATCCTTTGGTTGTTACAGAACTTTAATTTATTATACTAGTGTCTTCAAAAAAAAACTATGGCTAGTTACAGAAATGCTTTTACAGCTTAAACCTTCTATTTGTTAATTCAATATATGAAGACTCGATGTTTTTTCTCTCTCCCACAGAATTCCTAGCTATGCATTTGTGTCTTCTCCATTTATCGTCATTGTTGTTTCATTTGCAATGGTTTACATGGGTTTGCCGTGGCACATTTTGTAATGCAATAGGTAGATCTGTGGTTGTTAGCAGTTCAAAGTTAAACAAACTAGGAGACTTCCCCGCACGTTGCCGCCGGCACGAAAGAGGAACAAAAAGTCAAGTGCACCTTGTATGTCAAGATAATTATTAGTGGCAAATAATAGTCGATTGGTGAGGTGTACGCATTGCACTAAAAGAAATAGATAGCGGGTTTGATAGTGGATGCTGAGGTGTACGCGTTGCATGTCTAGAGAAATAGATTATGGGATTTGTCTATATAAGAGTTATTATAGATAGGGAAACCACTTTAAAACCCTCACAAGTTTCACAACGGGCAATTAAAAGTCGGATAGCCACAATCATCTGGTGTTTATTGCAATCATCCGGTGTTTAAAGCCGGTATGTCCCTCCGAATAATGTTTATGCTTGACAATTACACTAACGAACATTTTTTACTAACAATTAAAAACAGATCTTTAGAGTCGGTTAATAAAACAGATACTGTGCCACCAATTGTAAAAATAAGTTATTCCCACAGATGGTTTTAAAACTGTTCATGCAAATTGATTTTTATGAACGATTTTGTTAAGACAACAACCATTCAAAATTGATTTTTAGAGAAGCTTCAATTAAATCAATGGTCCCTGAACATATTTTTTCAGATTTTGTTTTAATCATCTAGAGGTCGTAAAAATAAGAAAAGAAATTTAATATGGTTGGAAGCATAGAGGACCAGCTACCACTTGCTGATATTAATTTTTCCTATTGCTACAACCACTAGGGTTCAAACCCATAGCCTCCCACCTCGCATGTTCGGCCTATAACCGTATCATGTAGTTACTTGTGACTACTTATATGATGTTATATCTATTTTGACTTGTACTCCTCCGTTCCAAAATATGTGTCGTTTTGTATTTTCGTGCCATAAGTTTTCGTCCTTAAAAATAGATCTATTTCTAGTGATAGTTTAATAAATCACCAATAAAAATGTATTTCTAGGGACGGTTCATTGCTCCTGAAAGAAATGACTTGCTAAGTAAATCGTCCGAGTAAGAAATAGGATGCGCCTAATAAATCTTTTTCTACTAGTGTTGTTCACGTTTTTGGGTGATCTTCAGTTAACTCTACAAAGTTTAATCGAAGCATTTTCATATCAGAGTGGCTGTCCAAGCCAACTCAGCATGTATGCGCCAGCCCGTTGGAAACATTATTACACTACATTATTAAACTATACACCGACTGAAAAGGTGATCAATGAACCAACCATAGGCGCCGCTGCTCCGTTCACAATTTGCCCTCGGATAGATATATATAGGTTAGTCCGAGAGTATCTATGGCTGACAGCAACACAGCCAACCGATGCGCCTCGTCGTGTTTCCTGATACTGAAAACGATATTTTTTCCCCTTCTTGACTGACCGCCAGCCGTGGGCCGTGCCGTTGGAAATCAACGACGGGCCTCCATCTCAGGCGTAAAGGCTACCTTTTTGTTTTTGTTTTTTCTTTTGAGGGAACAGGTGGAAGCCTGTCCAAAGACGAGATGTTTAGCCACAGCTTTTTACCCCTCATTTCCAGGTGACCAAGTGGGCCAATGGCGTGATCACAACACTAGGTTACCATGTTTCAAAAGGTTTTTTTTTTTAAAAAAAAACACTACGTAGGTTACTAGCACACTGCTGGGCAGCCATCGTTGGGAACTTGCGATCTGATCTGTGTTTGCACGTTTCGACGCTGCACGGACGGGTGAATTCGTTAACTATGAGAATGATAATCTACAGTTCATGATTTTTAAACCTTATACGGCTAACCTCTCAATATATTTTTGCTTATTTGGTGAAAAGAAACAAGATCTTCTCTATATTCTGCTAACCCCTATCCCACACTACAAGTCGTTACTCTCTTATCCTAAATTATAATAAATCGTTTTGACATTTCTCGATAAACATACGCTATATCTAGGACACGCATATAGCAAAACCGACTAAGAAAGCGTATGGACTAGCAACAGGGAAACCATGACAAGTCTTGCCACGAGTCATGACCGGGCTGCAAGAGTCCAAGATGAGGCAATAGCCAGTGGCTTTTAGCTTTCCTGTTTGCCAAAAACGACACGAACCACTTCATCATGATGGGACGATCCCGGCTGGATTGTGAAGACAAAGTATCCTGGCGACAACGAAGACTACCCTAATCAGAGAGGAGGCAACGAATCCTATCCCTTGCACATGCTTGACGCACGCATTCCAGTGCGCTGGTAAACAGCGACCCCACTGCAGCCCCACTGCAGAATTTAGGGTCTCATTAGTTTCGGTGCATTGCATCTGCCGTATAAGCATCAGAGCCGACAATCTTCTTTGCCATTTTCTTGCTCACTTCATTGTCCATCAGGCTGTCGCTTTCTATTAGCCACGGTTGCACAGGATGAATAACTTGGTGCAAAAAGAGCATCCTTTTCTAATTTTGACCGTTTAGCCTCACTGTGCTGCAAACGAGTGGTGTGTTTAAGCTCCTAGCTTGTTTGCGAATGTGTGAGCAACAAAACATCACTGTTGCATGTATGAAATCTCTGATCCCATGTCTCTATTTTTCTCTAGATGGTTATAAGTTGATGAATGGAGAGAGAACATGGAAAAGATAGTTTTAGATGTTAACAGCATTCAATTTTAGATAGTTACCAGGAAGTTTGGCTGTAAAGGCCACTTCACGGTTAAATCTGTTTATAATTCTCTTATTTCTAGCGAAACTAGGCCTTATCGAGAGGTTCTTCGTTAGTACGTTTAGTTGGCTCCCTTAGTCCTTTCTGTTTCTGCTCTTCTATGCCTGTTATACTCTTAGAAGTCCATATTTCTATTATGTCTTTAACTAGTTCACCAACCCGTGCTCTTGCACGGGTTAGAATCTTATAAGACACTAAGACATTATTATTACTTATATTAAGTTTCTTTTTGTGTTCACTAATATTCCAAAATAATAACTATAATATATAGGTAACTTATAGTCTATACACAATTGTGTTAATCTATCAAATATCAATTGATATTTTTCCCTTCCTCCATAGTTTTTCTCCAATATACATTTAGTAGAAACATTTGTTTAAACTATGATAGTTTTAATTGAAGTGTCTATTGGATGACATATGCCTAAATTTTGATTCTTTTCCTCAAATTTTAAGCATATTAGTTCCTCATAAACATTAGCTATTATTTACATCTATATTATAGTCTACCAGATTGATGGCAAAATATTTTAGATTTTGTAAGAATTTTAGTATCTATCCTTTTTACTTCTACTATTTTATTATGTAGCAATTTGTACAATTAATTTTTTTATCACTGTTGAAACATAAATAAACTTGATGTGTGTAAACTTTATTTCATCCCTTTTGATCTACTTCATATTTTTAATGCTTATTGTATCATTTACTAAAAAAATTTATATTGTATTTTACTAAAATAATATTCTATATCCTAGGATACCCTCTCAGTTTTGACTATGTCACAAATATTTCTTTTAGCATGCACCGTGGCACTCAAGATTTTAAACTTTTTTGTGTCATATTGGTATTTGTTTTTATTAAAAAAATAATTCTTAAATTAAGTTACTAAGATTCATATGATATAATGTTTTGATCAAAATGTTTAAACTTTTTGTTGAGGATAGTGACTTATAAAATTTATTATCATTATCGTTAATATAACTTATAGTAGTAAGTGTCATTTATACTGGTTTGCTAAGGATGTTTTTCACGCTTATAAGCCTATAAAAACATTATTTATACTAATACGTGTTTTGACTTATGGATGTTGAACTATTATTTGTAATAGCTTATATTAGCATTTACATATAAATTTGAGAGAAATTTGTATTTTTGTAATAATTTTGAGAGGTAGGATAATTTAGATACAAATTATATATGTATATATTACTTTACATTATCTATTGTAATGATTGAGATGTATGACTTATAAGAAGGACATTATTAGATTAGTTTAATTACCTTTTATAATTGTGGAATTTGAGTTTTTTAATATAGGTTTTATTGATAACTCCAAGGATCATAGTCGCCTAAATTTTTAACAATAGTAGCATATAATTTGAGGTAGTTCAGTGACAATATTGTTAAGTTGCGAACGTTTCTTCAACCTAGTTGTTAGAGCTCCTTCCCCACCGATGCTTCAAAAAATATTATTATTAAGTTAATAAAAGTTATATATGATACTCAATAATGATTATATGAATACCTATTTGCGTGAAGTATTCCATCGACATTAAAATTAAACTTAAAATTATACCTAATGGTTAATAAGTATCATACCTTGTACAAACAAATTAAATTGTAATTATGAGATCTAGCAAAATAGGCATATCTTTAAACAGGTGTAGCCGGTGCTGACCTTAATGTAGATGCCAAGGATGTCGGACGTCATGGCACTTGTGGCCTCCATGTTCCCACATTCCCTTTCTTGACATAGATCTCGTCACCCCCATCAGTGTTTGTCGTTAGGTAGCCGGTGTAGCATCGCCTTCCTCGTCGCTATTTATCGATAAATAGTTGGTGTAGCATCTCTTGCCTCAATGGTGTCGGCTGGCATTGTATGGTCGCCTTCTCTATGTGTCGTTGCAGATGGTGACGACCATACTCATCTCGATGTCACTCGGCACGGTTGGACCGTTTTGGATGGCGTCCTTGCCAACTCCATGCATCGAGACAATAGATGACAGCGTACATGGAGCTATGTAAGAATAGAGAAAAATTGGATTTGTTTCTCTTCCTCACCTATGGAGGAGGAGAACGTGCATGTCATCAGCCTCCTCGCTTCAGGGCATACCATCTTTGGTCTCTAGCAGACAACGCAAACTATGTGATGATCCACAGGAGCTTTAGACATTGATAGATGAGGTGGGTGATTATCATGAAGATGTTGTTGAATACATGGTCCGTGTCAGTCTTGCTCCCGCACAACCTGCTCGTGCTACAGTTGGTGCTACTGGTAAATTCGTTTGCTCCAATGTTCCACGGCGACCAGCAAGCTTTGTAAATCGTTGATGGAGAGTCGGGGCCTTGTGTTCCCATCCAGTCGGTTTGTGTGCATCCATAGCAATCAAAGATCTGGAAGCTCTTTTTGCGCCAGCGTAAGATGAGGCACTCGTTTTCTCACGCACTCTCGAGGTTGAGATCCCTTGAAAGAAGAAAAAGGTAAGAAAACATTATTATGGTGTTATTAATAATATATATGCTCCATAAGGAAGTTATTAGGGACATTAAAATTTAAACAAAAATTATACCTAATGATTAATTAATAGATATCATATCACTTATGTTGCAGAAGACAAAAGTGATCAAAAAATTGCTGATGCTTGTAGCCATGTATTGTCGGTGCCGATAAATACAAAATTTCCGGAATAATATACAAATAGTAATAATAATAACAACAACAATAATAATAATAATATAAATAGGAGTAAAGTATTGATATACTCATAACTACATAAGCAAATAACAATGTACTACAAAGAAAAATAAAGTATCTAATCTAAAGGTCTTATTTTATTTTTTAGAATAAACAAAAGAGTTCGCAAATAAAAGCGCTAGTGCCACAACCGGTCCATAAATTATTTCAGACTAATGCGCTAGTTCCAGGACCGGTCCCTATTTTTTTTTAGACTAATTCTACAAATAATCTTCAATACATGTACCTTCAAACAGTCACTAATTGTGATCAATAGGACACTATAGACAACAATGAACACCCTCAAACAATAATTCATGTTGAACCAAGTCCCCTCATCACCACATTGTTGGATTGCACATCCTGTCCGCAGCTCGCTAGAAAGAAATCCATCGGAAACTGTACGGTGAAGGCTAACACAGGCTAATACCACGGGAACCCATCACTAAGAGTTGTGGTAAGTTCAACAAAGAAATTGGGAGTGGGTTGAGTGCAGACCTGGTGTCAGTACACGTCGTGGACATCGAGCGTCACCATGTGGAAGGAGTCAGCACCGCGTGGGCAGTGCAGATATGTACCTGCCTGCTATGTGCCTATGGGTGTGTTTGGTTTGCTGGATAAGGCCAGCCCAAGCCTGGCTAAGGAATTTTGGCCTTGTTTGGTTTTCTTTTGAGGCGGGCTAGCCTGGCTCCAGCGGGCCTCCGTACGTGGGCTTGCCAGGCCCCAGAAAAACGGAGGGGGCGGCCATTTTTCTGGAGCCTGGCTTGGGCCAGCCGCTGGCCCGCTCCTGTCACCCCCGCGTGTTTCACCTCGGCGTGTTTTAGCTCCCGCATCACCGCGGCTCCTTGGCTCGCTTCTTTCATCGCCGCTTGCATCTCTGCTTCCTCCGGCCGCCTCACCGCCCCGGCCCCTCCTCCTCCGTGCTCGCCAGGGCCGGCTGCCGGTCCATCTCAGATCCCCGTCCTTCCTCCACCCGGCGGATCCATGGGGAGTTGCGTCGGAGGAGACGCCACGGGAGAGGACTGACGGCGAGGACGACACCGAGTCAGTGGAGGCTTGACGGCGGAGGTTCGAGCGGAGGAGGGCGACAACTTGGGCGAGCTCCGACCACCACACGAGCTCGACGGCAGTGCCTGGGCCACCAACGCGGAGGTTCACGCGGAGCTTCATCGTCTTGCTCTTGGGCTGCAGCCGGTATATTGGGGACGAATCCAGAATCTAGTGTGTGTTCCTGTTGTCAAGAAATTCGATTCGATTTGAGGCGTCCCCGTATGTACGTATGCTCCAATCGAATCAAAATGGAACCGAAGCAATCCTGAAGCTGCGATTCCTATTGCTGCTGCTCACTTTGGGATTAAAAAAACCGTGTGTGCTGTGCTTGATTCAGAGAGTTGATTCAGTTTCGTCAGGTTCTTGCTCTGCTTGCCGTCGTTCTCAACATTGCTCGCCGTCGTGCCGATCTTGCTGTGCTTGCTGTGGTTCTGCAGTGCTGACCGTGCTCGTCGAGACGCCCACCACGGGTTAGACGAAATGCCTCCACGGAGGTAAACTTACCAATCCGGAGAAGAGGTCATTGTATTAAAATAAACCCTGCAACCAAACACATTGTAGAGCTAGCCAGGCCAATAATACATACAACCAAACACCAGTTGTTGGCTTGTTAGAGCATGGAAACAAAAAAAAAGTTTTCTAAGTCCTGGCTGTTGAATTTAGCACTGGTTTCATAAAGAAGCTAAGGGTCAGGGAGGAGGAATCCTGGTTGGCTCAATGCGATAAGTTTGATATGGTAGTTTTCAGTACACTTGCTCATGGAACTTATACTTCTCAATCCTTTTATAAAATAGTTAATTTCAGAGGGATCAAAAACAAACCAAACACACCCTTATGAATAATAAAAACATGACCAGAGACAATTTAGCAAAAAGGAGGGAAGTAAAAGATCTATTGATTTTTTTGGTATTCAGTAAGGTAGTAGTCTTGATAATGTTGGTCAATTCTGGTTGAGTAACAAAAGAAACAGTCTGTTGAATATAGTTACTTCTGCTGTTATGTGGTGTGTGTGGAAACTATGAGTTGGTTTTCGAGAACTCGGGTTGGAAAGGAATGGACACTTATCACTTGCTTGCTAGGTCCCGGCGACCACAAAAAAGCTAGAGCCATCCGTAGGCGGCACCCTGCAGGAGATGGAATAGCAAATTTTCAAGTCAGATGCCCTATTAGATGCGGTGGTTGTCGCGTGGAGCCGTCCGTGAAAGGCGCCGACCTAAATTTCCTCCGTTGGGACATCTGATGTTGCCTTACTCTTGCTTGCTAGGTCCCGCGACCACAAAAAAGCTAGAGCCATCCGTAGGCGGCACCCTAAATTTTCAAGTCAGATGCCCGGCGGTGGTTGTCGCGTGGAGCCGTCCGTAGGCGCCGACCTAAATTTCCTCCGTTGGGACATCTGAATGGATATCTCGCGATATTAGTTTCCTTCAGGCTCGATGGAAAAATCATTGATATACGTAGATGAGTAATTTCCGGCTCGATGGAAACCCTTTGCTATATACGTAGATGTGAAAAGTAATGGATTTGTTTTTTTTCCTTTTTTATTTATAATAATGGTAATAAAGAATGGCAAAGGTGGGTAATTTTCTCTAGAATAAAGTAGATCCGATGGTTATGAATTGTCGGAGTCGATAGATTGATGGCTAGATGTCTCTGATTAATGCGAGAATTTCTAGTATTTATCTTTTTTCTCAACGCGTCTGGTGAGGATCAACGTGGAGCCTCCGTTGGAGCCTCCAATTAGTAATAGTAAGATAAGATGGAAACAGATTCATCTCGGTTCTAAGAAATGGTGTTTGGTGTATGCCATGTATTCGCTGGAGGCGTCACCTAGGAGATCTTGCACCACCTTGCCAAGGATGTCAGTTCATGTAGGATGTCTGTAGGCCTAGGTTTGTCAATGAAGTCATGCCTCCATGGGTCCTCGTGCTGCACACTACGTGTTGCCACTATAACACTAACCCTCGTTTAGCACGAATCAATAGCAACGGAAATTAGATATATGTTGCAGTCGTTCCGCGTAACAATAATAACCCACCATCCACCTCGGGAAGTCGTCCCCCTCCAATTGCCCATGACCCTCTAATTCCGCCCAACTTACCACGTGCAGAAGGGCGGCCACAACCTCCTCCGGATCCCACACCGCTGCAACACCAAGTGAAACACCTACCGTCGATCTATGCCACCCACCGGATCCCCTCTCGCACAACCGACCAATAGCGGCGGCGGCGAAGCGAGGGCAGCGAAGTACAGGGAGCGATGAGGCAGAGGAAACCAGATCGGGAGGCGCTAGGTGGAGAAGGAGAAGCGGGTGTCATTTTGTAGTGTGCATACCCTCCAGGGTGACTTACAGGCTTATAGCAGTGAAGTCGGAGATGCTTTCATGTGGGATTCGTGAAGCTTAGGCACTCTTTGATTCTAGCATTGTTGTAGCAAGCTCGACAACGATGATGTGTGATGGCCCACATCATTTGTTATCTTTGTGTGCTGGTGGGTTGCTCAAATGAGCCACTATAACTTTGGTTTAGGTTGGTTTTCCATCAATAGACTTGCACTTTACGGTTGTTAGGACAAGTTTTTTAATAAGGTGGGTCAATTCTTTTGAAAGTGTGGCATGGACGCCGTGCCATTTTTGGAGGTTGCGTTGCAAAAAGAACACTGTTGGTACCTAGAAGTCGACTTTTAGAGGGTTTTATGTGCTTATGTGCTCCTACAAACTTGTTTCTAGAGGTCTCCAGAGACAGTGTAACAATTGGTTATATAGTAGTGTTTGCGTGACTGTGACCGATGGGATGAGCTCTCAATTAGAACTTCCACGAGGAGAACATGTATGACCGAACTAAACTGAGAGGACAAATTAAGGGTCAGCTTGATTTTCTTGTCTGGCTTGCTTGCCTGACCTCACAGAGCAAGACTAGCTAGCCTTGTCAGGTCTAGAGAACCAATTGGCTCACCAAGCTAGCAAGACACTACTACAGATTTTCATATCACAGCCAGTTCGCAACCCTCATCACTGACGGAAAGTGAACCGGCAGTGAGCAAGCGGCAGTGTTGTGCGTGGTGCATCACAGCCGGAATTTTCACCCCGGCTGCGATGAGCACACAACACTGCCGGCGCGTAGAAAGCCCCGGCAGTGTTATTCGATGACAACACTGCCGGCTCTTCTTAGGAGCCGACAGTGTTGTAAGCGCGAACACTGCCGGTTCATTCCAGGAGCCGCCAGTGTTGTCAGGGTCAACACTGCCGGCTGGTTCGTCGAGCCGTCAGTGTTATAATGCACGACACTGCCGGCTCGTAGAATTAGCCGGCCGTGTTGGCTCTGACAAAACGAACGGCTTGTGCAACGAGCCGACAGTATTGTTCGGAGCCAGCACTGCCGGCTCGTTGCAGCCGGCAGTGATGGTGGTTTTTTTCAATTTATTTTTTTAAAAATTTTAAATAAATTATATATTTTGGTTTTTATTTTATAATGCTTTATTGTTTAAAATAATGTACTTATAATTATAATTATATTAATTATAGTTATAATAATTATAATTATATTAATTACAATTATAATACAGCATCGGGTTCCTTCGAACATGTTGCCGTACAACCCTCAAAATGTAACTTATAGTTCAATGAAATAAAAATTACATTAGACGATTAAGTTGGCAAGCCAACTCTTCCTTGTACTTCCCTTCGGCTCGAGCAATTGAAAATAATCCATTCTTCGAAAGCACCATGGTGTTGATGAAGTCCGCCAACTCCGCTTGAAATGCAGAGACTTCGAAGTCTAACAACATTTGGTGCTTTTGTTTCTTCCGCTGTCATTCCAAAACGCAAACAAGGAATCAGTACAATCATAATTTATTTAAATTATTAAGAGACATAGAAAAGAGGATTATACTTACAAGTTCATCTGGCTCGTTCGCAGTGTAGCCGAGGAATCGAAACATGGCCCACATCACATAGAAACCGCATTGGGCGTTGCCCTTAGGCTGCTTCAAGTACGCGATCTTCTTCATTATTTGCATCTTGAATGCTCTTTGCGTCGGGTCTCTATATCTTGTTCGAAGACTGTGTAAAAATAGGGGGAACATTAGAAAGACACATGTGTGATCAGATAATAATATGTTATTAGTACCACTTACTTATTGAATAGTTGCAACAAAGTGGATCCAGTCCTTAAGTGGAATCTTCTTTGAATCCCACACCTCGATCGATTGGTGTCAAGATCGACGGTGATGAAAGCCCAATGACCTCTGCAATCACATGATCTAAATTAACAAATAATCTTGACGAAAAGAGAAGTATAAAAACAAAGGTGGAGAACTCATACGCAAAGTTGTAGGGCGGAAGTATCGTGGTTTTCCCATTCTTCACGAACTCTTCGAAAATTGGGACCAAGAGATTTAGTACCTCGTTCGGGATACTGATAAGAAGCCCTTGATTGACTCTGATGGGGTCAATGAAGCCTAAGTGTTGCCATTTCTGCTTTATTGAAGCATAGCACCAAATTAGCCGGCATAAAAACATTCAAAGTTGAAAACAATTAACAGTTGGTGACTCGAAAGAGCATTACTTAGGATTTCATGTGTTTACGGTACTTACATAGTCCACAATGTCATGTGTTGTACGTCGACGCCCCGCTCCACCACCGCGCCGCGCGGTCCACCGCCGTGAGGATCAAGGATCCACACCAAGGTCCTTCAGTGCCGCCTCCAGTGCCGCCACACGGTCGTTAGCGTCGGCGAGCATGCGGCGCTGCTCCACCGACTCTTCCTCGGCAGCGGCTCGGGCCGCATGCTCGGCATGCAGCCTCTGCCGCAGATCGGCGACTTGGGCGCTGTCGACGAAATATCGGCGATAGTCCGACCAGGGGTATGCCCTGACCGGTAATGGATTGGCGGAAGGCGCACGAGATTGCGAGCAAGACGTAAACAGGGAGCAATCACACGAGGTTTACCCAGGTTCAGGCCGCAAAGATGCGTAAAACCCTAGTCCCACTGCTCTCTGTTTCGATTATGATGTGGATGTATGAGTGCGTGCGTTATGCCGGATTCGTCCTCCGGCATGGGGGTCCTTGCTCTCCTTATATATCGCGGGAGCAAGGTTACAAGTCGGAACTAGCCTATCCGGTACTAAGTTTATATACTTTACAAGTCTAAACTTTCCTATCTCGGCTAGGTCTTATCCTCCTTGTCGGTCTTCGATATTTTTGCTGTTTTAGGCTGTCCAGGCCCGGCCCGAGCCGATCGATCTTGAAGCTTGATGGGCCGGCCTGGTGATAGCATGTCGGCCCAAACTAGGCCGTGAGGGTATATGGAGTTTATACCTCCACGAGCTAGTCCCCGAGCATCATGGATCTTGAGGAAAAAACACCGTCTTGCTTGGTTGAGTGAGAAAGGGTGGTCGGACACACGTTTGACATGTGGTCCGAGCAGGGCTGGAGGACCGTCTAATGCTTCCGACCACACTTTGCTTACACTTGGTTGACGTTTTCGGTTTTGACCGAAAGATTTATGATGCTCCTGAAAAGAAAAAAGAATTTTGAAAAGGGTCCCAAATCTGGAGACGTGGGCCCACGTTAGTATGTGATGCCTGCCATCACATGTTATCTGTCGCTATTGGTTGTTGCCTTAGCTTAGTTTTGAATTAAACTTCTTTGTAAAGAGAAAGATTCAGGCCGAGTCATGCAAATGACGTGGGCCCACGTAGTCCCGAGGTTCTTTGTAAGATAGTATATGTTGCGTAAGCTCTAAAAGAAGGATCTAGCCCATGTCACCTCTCATGTGACGTGGGCCCACGTAGTCCCCGAGCTCGAGATGAGGTGGAACACGTTATGTCGTGGTCTAAAAAAGAAGACAAGCGATCATTATATCGTGCTTTATGTGTTTCCGACCACTCTTTGAGTGAGACCGAAAGCAGCCAAATTTCATTTGGGCCGGTCGGTTTGAACCATGCCATGACTTTGTCATGATTAAGTTAAGGTAGCTTTGCTATTTAACTCGGTCAGTCCCAGCGTGGGCTGTGAGACCATGGTTTTGAATCTAAACCCATGAAAATAGCTTTGCTATTTGTGTGCCGAAATAACCGGTATCATTGGCGAAAAAATCCCAGCTTTTGTCGGATTGTGTGGGTTGAATTGTTGATGCCATCGTAACTTTGTTACGGCGGGTTGGAACGCTTCTTCGAGTTGTTGCTTTGCAAAGAGAAAATTTGGTATGAGTGAATGTTTTGATGAGGTATGCTTGAATCGTATTGATTTGATATAATCTATGACACGAAGTTGTATCGGGATGTATTATTTAAGAATGGTCTTGGTAATCGCCTCTCCTTAGAGTTAATCGGTCCTCGGGTGTGTAGATGACCTATAGTGAATAGCGCGTTGCCGAATCACTTAGGGCCCTATTTCCGTTGGAAGCGACCTGTCATCCCGTGTTGTATAGCGTTGGAGCCGTGAACACATAGCGGGATTGATCGAGAGACGGTGCATGCCGATTGTTTTTGTTGGAGGGGTGACGTACTTGGCCATTTGGTACAAAGAAAAGAGGATGTTTTTAGCTTTGTAAATATGTGTTGAACGTACTTTGAAGTAGTTCGTGTAAAGAAATCTTTTGTGAAAAAAGATTGGTGAGGGCATGTATGTTAGGTTAGGAGAGCACTTATCTGTATTTTGCTGTGAGCCACCGTCTTCCCGTGGTGGATTTTGATCATGCCTTTGTTCCTTTTAGTCCGTTGTGTCACGTCACGATCGCGTGTGGAGCAAAAAATATTCGCTTGCTGATGCAACCGTGCATCAGCAACCGACCTGTCACGTCCATCTGGGGTACATTTTTGGACTCCGGTCGGGTCAATTCTCTTTGTTGGCGTGGGATCGAGATGTCAGTGACTCAATCGCTCCAACTCCCTGACGATGTGAGTCAGCGAGCGCGCGGGGGGTTCCCGATGCAAGGGAAACGTATAAATGCATATCGTGCTAGTGGAGCGGTTTTTCGTCACTTCGTGCTCTTGGGGAACGAGAGGGCCGCGGGGTTTTGATTACCCACGATCCCATCGGTTGCCTTCTCGAGTCCTCCAATCTCTCTATAAATTGGCGCCTGCGCTGAGAACTTCTCTATCCGCAGCGCATTTTCTGTTCTTGCTCCTCTCCTTCTGCCCTCCAAATTTAGGGTTTTAGATTGCATTCGCTCGTCGCCGCCATCTAGATGGACCGCCGCCATGGTAAGCGCCCGGCGGGGGAGGAGGAGTCGTGAACTCCCCTCGGGAGGTGAGGCCGCGGAGGAGGTGAGCTTGGATTGGAGTTTTTCCTTGATTAATCTTGGGGTTTTCTTCTTTTGGTGTTACCGCAATTCGTCGTTCACAATGTAGGTATACCCTCCCCGACCATTGGAGGCGCGGCCGGTACCCTGCCGCGGCGCGCCGAGGCGGCAAGAAGAGCGGCGGAGGAGGACGGGCGGTGCCGGGGCGGCGGCCCCGAGCGAGGTGGCTCCGTCGTGGAGGCCGGAGCTGCCATTGCCTGCGGCGGAGCGAGCGGCTCCCGTCGTGGCGGAGGAGGCGGCGGCGGAAGAGGCGGCGGTGGAAGAGGCGGCGGTGGCCGCCGGTGTCTCCATGCCGCGTTCGGCGGCGGCGTTTCGGCGAACTCCCGGCGTCTGCGCTCGACCGCCGTAGGGCGGAGCCGCGGACGTCGGGATCTCTATTCCGAGGCCACCAAGCAAGCTGGGGGCGGGCGGAGGCGAATGCCGACCTGTTCGAACGCACTCTCCTCCGCCCGGGGAGGAGCTAGAGGCGGAAGCGGCGGGTCGCCGACTTCGACGCGAGGCCAACGCCGCCGTCAATGAGGCGGCGGACGAGAGGTTGGCCCGCAAGGTCCGGTGGACACGTTACTTCGGCGTGCGTGAAGCCGCCGACACGGTCGGCGGTGAGTGTCGTTTCCTTTTGTTCATATTCCCTATTTTACTTTGGTGCTTGTTGTTCTAAGTTTTACTGTTTTTGCGAAGGCGACGGAGCTTGCCGGAGCGGTACGCGGGAGGCCGCGCATGCCGCGGCGGACGCGGTGAACGCCCGGGGTGGCGACGTGGTCGCGCGGGCGGGCGGCGATCCCCGGCCGGGTGGCCGTGGCGCTTCATGGCGTCCGCCATGGTGCCTCCGCCGCCTATGCTACCGTCGATGCCATCTCCGGTGTCGACGTCCGCGGCATGGAGCTGTCGGTGGCGGCGCATGACGCCATGGAGGCGGCGCCGTCGAGTTCGCCCGGGGCAGCGGAGGCCGTCGTTGCCGCGACTCCGTCGACCTCGGTGGTCGGCAAGCTTTTCGGGGATGACTAGATTGCTTAGATGCAATCGGTCCCCCGTTTGTAAAATTTTTTATATTTTTAATGAAAGAATTGGATCTTTTGAGATGTGTCTTGTGCCGGAATCCTTCGAGATTCCTTTTATTTATCTCTTTATTTTGATCTGTTTTATGACTTTGTCATGTTTATGCCGTAGGATTTTGTTTCGGGATTTGGAATCCTCTCGTTTAGAGAATGTCGTAACGCGTCGGATCGAGGGATGATTTTCCTTTGAATGACAAGAAAAATTCATGTGCTCAAGTGTTTGACACGAAGAACTTGATTTCTCATTATAAAATAGTACACATTAGATTGCTTTTTTGTCATTAGAATGACTTACAACGATGTGTACGATCGACGCTAACTTAAACCTTGAAAGGGAAATCGCCTAAAAAGAAAACTTGTCCGATAAAAGAGGAGGACATATCTCTCATTCTTTTTAGTTTTCCGGCTCGCTTCTCCTTCTTCCAAGTCGTGAATCATGACCGGATCTTCTTCGGTGCGAGTAGTAGGTCGTCATCGTCCAAGACTTGATCGTCTCGGCGTCGGGCGTGGTCGGATATACTTATCCCGTTCCGAGTAGTATTGAGATTGTCCTTTTTGGAAAAGGCACATTTGTAAAGGAATCTAAGGAGCTTGAGTTTTTCTCAACCGGCTTCCTTTTTGAACTACTTCGTACCACTCGCCGTTGATAAACATGCCTTCTGATGTTTTGCGCCCTGGTGATCGAACTGTTCTGATGCGCCGAAGGTTATTTGGGTTTATTGGATTAGGGAATATGTGCTCGGTGTGCGGCGGTATCCTATCCTCGGGAGGAGTTGGGCTGGGGAGCCTCCGGTTTGGTTCTCGAGTCGCAAATTGTCCAAGAAAGGAGTGATAAAACCATTGCGGTTTGTTTGGACGGATGGAACCGTTCGACCGGGGGAGGACTCCGAGCACGTTTGTATACGGTGGTCGTTTGTATGGGTTGGTTACAACAACGAGGCTCATCCATGTTAGGTGAATCCCTCGTGCCATCCCTTAATGGGTTCATGCCAAAACTGCGGCGATTTTCTCTGATTGCTGCCATGTGTTTTTGGCGCTCTTCCCTTCGTTTTCTTTCTACGTCTTGGTGTCGGTCAGCGAGTGCCCTGGCCCTGTGTGCAGACGCCCTCGTCATTGAGGGAGACTGAGTTGATCGTGCTCGTGGCCGTTCTGCTCTTTGCTCCGTTGCACCTGATGTTGCCATGGCAGTCAATATCTCTTGCCGTCGTCTTTCCCTTCGTTGTTCATCCCTTCGGGACTGGTCGCCATGACGAAGGGCGGCAGCTAGCTCAGTACGTTCTGCAAACAACCGAGCGTTGGATGTGTTGATTCCTGTAGATTGTTCTTGCTGTGTCGCAGTAGTAGGCGCAGTTGGTGGGTTCCGACCAGATCGTCGAATTTCTCGCTGGCGTCGCCGTCGTTCGTTGCGACGGGCGTTTCTGCGCTGTACTGTTGACGCGTAACTCCGACTAGGTACATCGTGTCGGGTAGTTTGTGTCGTCTGAGCTGGACTGCTGTTGTTCCGTGAGGCTTGTTGTGAAGTCCTCTCTCTCAGATCTTGAATATCGGCTAAGATTCTCTGCCGTATATTGCTCGACTGGCCTCTCCGACCACTACGAACGATGGTTGGCCGTGGTCGGAGCCGTGAGTTTCTTCCGCCACTTTTGTTTGTGTACGGTTGCCACGAGGATTTTTGGAATGTGACGTCGTAGATTCGCCGGCCGCGAACGTGGCCGTTCGGAGCGCCCAAAAGTTACTCGCGACGGTTGTTTTGTCCTCGTGTTGACGGATTAGGAACTTGTTGTTGTCGCGCGGTTTGTAGATCGCGATCGACGCGTCGTCGGAGCGACTCAAAGTTGGCATGGGTTTGTCAACCTCATGTCTTGTTGATGGATCAAACGGAGTAGATCCGTGTTGGCGACATGCCTCCTTTGGTTAGGACCGGTCGGAGGTGTTGACGCCGTGCCGTCAACTATCGGTGGTGGATTGGTTGGGACTGCAATGGTGGTCACCGGGATGAGTTGGATCTGGTTTGGCGCAGCCACCATTGTTGGTGCCATTGTCGGCGTGATAGCCGGAGGCGTGAGAGTTGTAGTAGCGATTCTTGCCGAGTTGGAAGTCCGGGTGAACGTTCCGAAGTTGAAGGTGAGGCCGGCCGAAGATCATGGAAGCCGGGAAGGAAACCATCTTGATCGACGTGAAATCTCGGTGCGCACCCCTACCCGGGTGCGCCACCTGTCGACAAAATATCGGCGATAGTCCGACCCGGGGGTATGCCACGACCGGTAATGGATTGGCGGAAGGCGCACGAGATTGCGAGCAAGACGTAAATAGGGAGCAATCACACGAGGTTTACCCGGGTTCGGGCCGCAAAGATGCGTAAAACCCTAGTCCCGCTCTCTGTTTCGATTATGATGTGGATGTATGAGTCGTGCGTTATGCCGATTCTCGTCCTCCGGCATGGGGGTCCTTGCTCTCCTTATATATCGCGGGGAGCAAGGTTACAAGTCGGAACTAGCCTATACGGTACTAAGTTTATATACTTTGCAAGTCTAAACTTTCTATCTCAGCTAGGTCTTGTCCTCCTTGTCGGTCTTCGATATTCTTGCTGTTTTAGGCCTGTCCGACCCGGCGAGCCGATCGGTCTTGAAGCTTGATGGGCCGGCCTGGTGATAGCATGTCGGCCCAAACTAGGCCGTGAGGGTATATGGAGTTTATACCTCCACAGGCGCGTAGGCCGGCGATTCGCTCCGCCGGTGGGGGGGCTCCGGTGGCCGAGATCCTGGCAAAGAATTGGCGGGCCCTCTCGCCGGATGCTCCGCCCTCACTGCCGTCCTTGGGAGCGCCGCCGTCAGACGCCATGAACACGAGTGTGGAAGAATAGGATGAAGGGAGAATGAGGAGGCGCCGGATTTTCCCCTGGCCGGCGGTTTAAATAGGCATCTTGAAATACACATCACGCCGGCTTGTAATAAGACCCGGCGGTGATATGTATAAAAATATAAAAAAAGTTCAAAAATTTTGAGGGCACGGACTCGAGTGCGGGTCGCGGGTTCCGAGCGCGCGGCCTTAACCGCTGGGACAAAGAGGGGAGATCGAAAGAGTGGAGCAGTATAGGTTACTTAACCGCACATAGCGGTCTCCATCATCACTGCCGAGTCTCCTTCTCTTTTTGCCGAAAGGTTAAAATTTCTATGCGAAGGCTGGCAACTCTCGAAAGAGGGAAGAACGCAAGACAAAATTTGTCTCGATGTTCGTCCCAATTTCCATGAACACCTCCTACGGTACACGCATACCATTGTTTTGCACTCCCCAAAAGGGAAAATGGAAATAATTTCCATTTAATGGTCTCTTGTGTCATGCCAGAAAAAATTAGGCAAGAACACAAGTGCTCAAATTCCCGAAGGTGGGTATAAGGATTTTCATCTTGTTGCCCGGAGAAGGGTTGCTCCCTAACCATGGCTATGAAAGCGGGGCGAATTTCATAGCCATTCGTAAGAATGGGATGGGATGATGGTGGAGGTTCCAATGAATCGCCCTTTAGAACCGAAAATTTATGGATAGGAGTGGAATCCATGTGGTTGGAATGGTAGTGGTGGTGGTATGTTGCATATATTTTTGTAAAAAGATAAATAAAAGAATACACGGATGACTTGGTTCGAATCTAGAACAGCTACCGTTCCCCGGCAACAGCGCCAGAAAGCTTGTTGGTATTTCTTAGCGTAAGCAGATAAATCCGCAAGCGCACGGAGTACCATTGTAGCTTTCACCCGGAAGTATTCAGGGTATCGTATTTTCCACAGGGAACGGAAATGTACTAGAGTGAAGCAAGAGCGCCCGAGAGAAGAAGGTAGAAGGATATTTTTGTAGGGAGAAAGGGTTTTCTAAGGTCAGACCAAGATCACTAGATAACTTAAGTCTCGGCTTACTAACTTACTCACTTCGGAGCAGCGGTACCTTTCCAGTTCTCGAAAAGACTGGGAAGACGTAACCGGGGTCAGGCCGCCAAAAGCTCTACGGAAACACCAACCCGAACGTGGTGGAATACACAGCCTGGTCGGGCTGTCACCTCCGGGGCTACCACAACTATCCGTGGGGTTGGGCGCAAACTCAGGTAACTCCCTAGCCCAGACGCCACGTCTATGCTAGAGGCTACTACTCTAACCCGGTACCTTGGACTAGAGCACTCGGTCGAGCGGAGATCCCATAAGCAAGAGAAGTAGGCGCTAAACTTTAATTATAAAGATCACTAGGAAATTCTGCGGATATTACTCACGAAGGAGTCGGCTCCGTAGAGGTACAAGTTGGAGGAGAACCCGACAAGCCGGCTTCGCCTCCACTCTGCGCCTCCTCTTTCTTCCTCTTTTCTCGCTTGTACAACTAGGTGAGAGCACCTAGAGGGACACTACTACTACTATGAATATATAAGTGGAAGCTCAAGAGATGGAATATATATTGTATAGCTAAAATCTGTAGTGTAGAGTGTGTTACAATGGGGGGAGAGGCCCTCTATATATAGGAGAGAGGGGGAGGACACTTTTGCACATCACCCCCTGCTCTATGATGGTTGTATGCATGCAACCGCCCTACTGTAGGTCGGTACATTAATTATGAGTCAATCAGCGTCGAAAACCGGAGCAAAACCGGCCTCTAAGGCGGTGAACCGGAGGTGAACCGCGCAATCAGGGGGCTGTCAGCATTTCTGGAAGGTAAACTGCAGGCGCGGGCGGTTGAACCGAACAAAACCGGCCCAAACCGGGCGGCCCAACCGCGCCCAGGCGCGCGGACCGCGCCACCGCCTGGCCGCTCCAATCTGGCGTCGCCACGTGGCCCCCGGTCCGGGCGGACGCGCCCGCCCGATTCAAACGCGCGCGTCGCGCGCGGCTCCCGCGCCGGGCCGACAGCCGAGCCACGTGTCGCTCGCTGGTTGGTGGGCGCGGTCGGTTGTCCCCCACATGGGTGCAGCGCCGACAGGGCTGGCCCGCCAGCGCCACGTGGCCGCCTGCGACTGGAGGGTCGGGTCGGCGGTGCCCCCTTGGCCGGCAGCACCTGCGCGGTAGGGCCCAGCCTGGCCCGCCTGTCCCGCTTCGCTCGAGGACAAAGTCAGCAACTGCTGCTGGTGCCACTTGGCGGCCTCTGGTTGGCTGTTTGGAGCCACGTGGCAGTTCCAGGTTGGCTGCCACCGTATAGATTTTCTTCTTCCCATATCTTTTTATTTGGAGCTCCGAATATAGCAAATAATATGTCCATTTCGATCAGCTCGACGAGACCGTCGCAATGGTGCTGTCCAATTCTCCATTTGAGATAGTTTTGTTTCATGAAAAGTTACATTTTCTGCAAAGCAAGTTTGGAAACCAAAACTCGTGGAATTCATTAGATAAATAAAATAATTACTACGATGCTCTCCAGAATTTGGTCATTTTGGATCCTTTTGGCGGTCAAAATATATGCAGTAAGGAGCGCCAACAAGTTCCCCCACACTTGAATCTTTGCTCATCCCAAGCAAAGGCTAGGATAAAGTAGATATGAACATAGCCATTCAAGATATGAAATCGGCATAAAGGTCATTCCAAAATATACCTCATACCTGCGGGATATGTGGGGTGGCTAACAAGTCTCCTTGAGCGGTTGACAAGTGAAACTGCTCTGAAACATAGCCATCTCATCCCATTTTCATATCTTAGTGACTTGGAGTTTTTATGAAATTTTTCAAATAAAGCATAGCTCACATGTACTCCTCAAATGGTGCTCTCGAATCGCTCAAAGTGTATAATTACCTCACCAAAGGCATCTGGAGATTGCCTTTTTCATGACCTACCACTAAAGCTGTGAGTGGATTTTTGGGTAGGCATACAAGGAATGGCTTACTTACCGATCGTGTGTAGCCGAGTCAAAATCCGAACCATGTTAAGGTTAAAGCCATACACTAGGTTGAGATGTGCAAGTGTGTGAAATGGATGAGGAATGATTTCTAACTTTGTGGTATTTTTGGGTCTCCATGCATCATGACAAACTCTCTTTTATTGGTGGATGAAGAGATGAAGAAATATGGGCTATCAAAGAGTAACTAAAATTGTATTGTTTTTTTTTTCTTTTTTTTTCTCTTTTTTTCTCTTTTTTTTTCTTTCCCTTTTTTTATTTTTTTTTTTTTTTTTTTTTCTTTGAACGGGGATCTAAGATTTCCCATTTGTCTACAAGATTGGAATATCTAAAACTTATTTCTCCCTCTTTTTTTTTCTACTAAGAACATGGCCCATAACTTATTGCCTGGAAAAGGATGAAGGAGAGAGAGATGTCATGATGGAATGCATGGAAAATTTTTGGCAATCTAAAAGAGGGGTGCGCGATCCTCAGGGTAAGGGTCGGCACTTTTATTTGGTGGAATGGTGCGCAATTCTCAGTATAAGAATTGGCATTCTGGGCGAAATGGGTGCATGTTATGCGCGACTCTCAGTGTGAGAGTCGGCAATTATTTGGTGGGTGCAAGTGAATCTCAACCATATGTGTAAGACCCAAATCTAGGTTAGGTTCAAACCGTGACAAGGCCCAACAATCGGTAAGAAGCATACGACAAAAAGGTTTTGTAAACTTGTTGATAAGCATGTCGTATTTGGCCTTGGTAGGTATTTTTGCCATTGAGGAGTATGTGAAACTATAATTTTGGTATTTTATCAAAAGAAAATTCTCCAAGTACTTCGATTAGAAAAGGTAAGATAGCCATGCCAAAACCATATCTCACTTCACAACAACTTAGTCAAAATGTTTTTCCTAGATATTTTTCCCACAAGCATGAAGGATATGTAAGGTCTAACAGTTATGCAGTCCATTCTCAAAAAGCTATAATCATAATTACTTTCAAAAATTAATTCCAAGTGGGAAACTTGATTTGCAGGAATGGACATGATAAAAACAGGATCATAAATATGAACAGGTGGGAAGAAAGTGATCAAACCGAGTTTTGTACAGGCTCCTCCACCAGTTCATGATGTGCTTTGGTCCTCCCTTCTTCTTCTTCTTCCTTTTTTTTGATGGGGGTGTTGACACCCCCACACTTCTTTGGAGTCATATCTGGTTTTTTATTCAAAAACAGAAAAAGGTGAAAACAACATGGACTCTTCTGGTAATGAACACCAGAGAGTCAAAAGCTTATTTATTATTATTGAAAACTTGTTCACCCAACTTTTATTAGAGCTCAAGCAAGGCTAACATAAAATAGCAATATGAAACTAGCCTTGACTCATCTCCAAACATGAATTACTTCTATGCTTATGACAACAACTCAAAGATCATTAACCATAATTCAACACCAAGTCAAATTATGAGTAAAGTAAGCTATTTCAACCCAAGCACCATGCTTAATTTGAAAAAGCTTATAGATGCACCCTACAGGAGCACATCTAAACTAGAGCATATGACATGAACAGAGAAGCAAAAATTTGAACGATCATAAGGAGACAAGAATGAGCAAAAGGGGTTGGTGAACATTTAATACCTGTTGCATACCTGAGTGTCCTTATCGGCAGCATATGTAAATTCAGCTTTGAAGATGATGCACTGATGACGCGTTTGTACAGGCTCCAACTCAGGTGAACCATAAGGCCAAATCATACAACTAGTGTATATGGACGTTGGGCCTTAGTGGTAGCAAAGGTAGGAAGAGGCTCTCCTCTTTTTTTTCATAACTCATATGCATATATTTTTTTTCATCTCTCATGCATATTTTTTTTCTTTTCATTTTTTTCAACTATCTTTTTCTTTTCTTTTTGAACTTTCTTTCTTTTCTTTTTTTCATCTTTTTTTTTTTCAACTCTCTTTCTTTTCTCTTTTTTTTAGGTAAAGCTAACATCATCCTTCATCATTTTTTTGGATGGCTCTTGTGTGAGTGGGACTTGAGATTCTCACCATCCTCCCCCACACTTGAACTTTTGTATAAAAGTCAAGTGTAGTGGGTCAGGGTCTCCTTGTGAGTGTGTTCCACTCATCAAGAGCATCATGGTTTGTAGTTGATGTCGCTTCATATTCTCAAGTGCCATATGACCCGTACTCTTCTTGATCTTAACCTGAAACAAAACTATCTCAAATTAGTATGCACCAACCCAAAGTTAGTACCAGGCCTAACTCAAATACCAACCTTCAGGTGCCATCTCAAATGTAACTTTTCATGAAACAAAACTATCTCAAACTTGCTTTGCAGGAAATGTAACTTTTCATGAAGCAAATAATATATCCATTTCGATCAGCTCGACGAGACCGTCGCAATGGTGCTGTCCAATTCACCATTTGAGATAGTTTTGTTTCATGAAAAGTTACATTTCCTGCAAAGCAAGTTTGGAAACCAAAACTCGTGGAATTCATTAGATAAATAAAATAATTACTACGATGCTCTCCAGAATTTGGTCATTTTGGATCCTTTTGGCGGTCAAAATATATGCAGTAAGGAGCGCCAACACTCCTCGGCTGCATTCTCCTCCCACACCTTCCTCTCTTTCTCTCCATATCCTCTCGATCTTCTCTCCTTCGTCCGTCATGGAGTCCGGCGGCCGTGGCGTCGGTGGTGGCCGCAGCGGTGGTGGAGACGGAGCCGGACGCCGGGGACGGCGGTATATGCACCCGTCGACCTCCTCCCCCGGCCGCTAAGTCCGCGCGCCGGAGAACCAAGTCCTCGCCCTGCGCGCGCAGCTTGCCCAAGAGCGGAGCTGGCGCAGGACGGCCGAGGAGGCGCTGCGGTGGAGCGCGCGGCCGCGCGGCGGCCGAGGAGAGGAGGCCGCCATCCTCCGCGATGCGCCGGCGGCCGAGGACGGCCCGCGCGGCCGCCGAGGCGGAGGAGGAGGCTGCTCGTAGCCGGCTCGAGGCGGCGGGCCCCCGTTAGGCGGCGCGAGGGCGCGGCGGCGAGCGAACGTCGAGCGCCACCGCCATTTTTTTATTAGTTTTTTTATTTATAAGAAATTTTAATTATGTAATGGAAATCTTATCATATTATCTATATAATGAATTTTTATTCCTACGAGTTTCGTTTTATTTATTTTATTATTATTTTATTGCCCCTCTTTTTTTTTTTTTTTTTTTTTGAGAAGTGTTGCCCTTTGTTCTTGGGGAGGAGGAAGGAGAAGTGCCGGCTCTCGCTAGACACCGGCGGCGATGAGTCCCATGCCTGCCGGTCTCTGGCTAGAGCCGGCGGTGATATCTGCCCACCTAATCACTGCCGGCTCTAGACACGGGCCGGCAGTAATATATTCATCATTAGGCTCTAGACACGAGCCGGCGTAGATATCCTCATCACTGCCGGTGCCTTCGCTGCCGACGCGAGTCAGCTCCGTCGAGCTTGGCACCGGCTGTGATGAGTCATCACTGCCGGTTTCGCCATTTCCGGCGGTGATTAGGTGGGCTGTGACGTGCGAATCTGTAGTAGTGAGAGAAAACCTTAATTTCAAAGGCAATGAGGTAATGGGCAGAAGTTCCAAACGCGGACACCGTTCTAACTCATTGCTTGGCATGGCGCTACAGTAGCTGGCAAAGGAAACTAAATATATCCTAACATGGCTTCATTCATCGTTCCTTGGCGGCTTGAAAACTGAAAACGAGCGGCAAACAGACGGGACACACAGGAAGCGATTGAACAAATAAAGAAACAGAATCGAAGTCAGACATGCATGTACGTGCAGCCAGCTGACTCTGGTGTTGTTTTGGGTACGAAAACGTATAACGCGTAATATAATCATCCAGCGCTGAAGCAAAAGCGCAGCGGGTACACTACTGTTACATACCATGGGCGCAGGAAGGAAACCGGCCGGCACCCACGGGCAGGGGCAGACAAACCCGCCTCGCCGGTGAGCCAGACCGGACAGCTACCACCGCGCCACCACGCGTCGCCCGCACCGCACCGGCCACCGGGGGCTGGCTGCGCTGCAGTTGGATTTGCAACTCGCACAGTAGACTAGTTAATTAAGCGAGGATGCATCATCATGGCAACGAATGAACCCATAAACAAACAACAAGCAAGACGAACGAACAACACCTAACACAGCCCCGGTTTTGGAATTTGGGTTTGGACGCGCGCCAGCAGCAGGGTTTTGGAATCCAAGTCAAACCCGGCCTCCGCGCGCGGGCGTCGTCGTCATGGGCGTTGACCGTTAATCTCTCGAGGACACGGCCGTCGTCGAGGTTTCAAGGTCGCGCGCGCGTCACGCGACGTAGACAGGCTGCTGACGGGGTAGATTCTGTGCATCGTTCGGAATCCGAGTGATGTTCTTGCTCGCCTTTCCCCCGGGCATATACGCTGCAGGAATACATATCCTCTGTAGTCTATCCCAATCTTTTCTATCATCCCCCACAACGTGGATGAAAAAACCTTCGACTACACCTTGATTTTTTCAAAAAAAAAAAAAAAAAATTAATTGTACTCCATTCACATTCATTTCGATTTAGGTCAAACTTGTATAAGTTATCCAAAAATATAATAGAAAATATGCATGATGTGTTGAATCAGACTTCAACCGGCCACGCTCTATAGAGTTTTCAGTTGTTGCTGTCGTTGTCGTTGCTGGTACGGTATCTTTGCAGTACTCCTTACTTTTAGTATAATCAGCAGTTCTTTCATTGATTCATTTTAAAACTATATGATAAGTATACATGTAAATGTGTTTCTTCAAATTTATAGATGTTTGTATTTTTATAATAAATTTATTAACTTTAGAGAAGTTTGAATTAGAAAAACAGTTTAGTCCAACCAATGAAGAATTTCATTGGTCAAATCAAAATCTGAGCTTGTGATTAAAATCCGAGCCTACCCGAAAGAATAAGGCAAAAATTTAATTGGTGGAACGGATTAAGGATGTTGTGAACATTTATTTTATGGAAACATTTCACAACATACTTATTTAGTGTTACATATTGTTTGACTTTAAACAACCCTAAAAAAAGTATATTTTGGAAAAGAAATAGAAAATACAACCGGTATAAATAAAAGAGATTTTGAAAAAATGGATTAATGATAGTAAAATAATAACCAATTATTGTAAATAGCATGAGCATCATTATAGCTTTTCGAAAGGTCCTAATATATTACCAATGTCGCGCTTATGACTATTAGCTCGCTAAACACTTATCTTCTTAGCAATGAAATAATTTAGCATTGTTAATCATGCTAGTTCAAATATTGATTTCATACTCTAGACAAGTATAACCTATGTCTATCCATGATTTTCTTTACTTATTAATCATTCAATAACTATTAAATTTTTGAATATTGAATGTTGAACAAACATAAATATTGATTGTAGAGGGTATATGTTTACACTATGATATAGCCGGCTTGTGAGCTTTAAGGCTCCTTATAACTTTCTTTCAGCCTACCCATACAAATGGTTAGCACTTCATCATTAATACATGACCCATATGTCTCTCTCCCATAATTTTTTTGTTCTTATGCCCATGCCGGTTGTAAGCTTACAACCACTTCTCCTCTCTTTCCTCCCTTCTCTCCTTCACGTCAGCATTTAGCTGTCTTGTAGCCTGTTATAATACTTACTCTGATTTAGTTAATGTTCATTGGCACGGATACACATTTTACTAGAACCAGTATATGTATTTGAATATTTTGTATTCATAAAATTTTCTTTAGTTAAATTTATTTGTGCATAGTTAATTTTTAGATTCTTTTATAAATGTGGTAAATTAAATAGCCATCATTATAGGCTATCTAAATAGCCTTCATTATAGGCTTCATTATAGCATGCTATTGTTTTTTTAGCTTTACAAAATGTAGCTATGTATTGTAGCAATGTGTACAAAATGTCACCTCCTCCATTCTAAGTTATAAAGTTTTGAATTTTTTGTTTGTATAAATTTTGTTATATACTTAGATATACATTATATCTAGATATATAAAAACTAATAATGTATTAAAAAACCAAAACTTTATAATTTGGAGTTTTTTTAAAACTTTATAATTTGGAGTTGTAATGAAGTAGTACAATACTAAGAGCATCTCTAAGAGATTAGCCAAAAATAATAGCTAAATTTAGTGATTGTGCTATTTTGTAAAATAAATCGCTCTTTAAAAGTATAGACTACTCCAACAACGTATCTAAATGGAGACTCTCTATATTCAAACTAGCTACGTGGCACAAATTCTATGGCGGAGGCCACTAAAGACGCATGTGGGCATGTGGCGGAACAAGGTGCCTTGCGCACAGAGGTCGAGTAGCGAGCGACATAGGCTCGGAAGTCCAGGATGGCGAACTATCCAATTTGAAGAGGCACATGCATAATCTGTTGGAAACTTTTTTTTCCTTAGTAGTAGCTAAATTTAGTTTTGCAAAACCATTTAGACCATCTCTTGGAGATGCTCTAACTCCTGTCATGTGTCTTGTCATGCTGTGGCCACTAGCGGACATGGAAAACCGTAAACAAGAAACCACCGGAGGCAGAAACCAGCGTGCCAAGGCTGGCTCACACGGAGACCGGGAAAACGGAAAAGCGGCAGCGGACGGACACGTCCCCGGTTTCCCCCGCGACTTAAAAAAAGTCCGAGCCTTTCTTGGCCCCAACTTGCGCCGCTAGTGTCCAGCCGTTGCTGCTGCCTCCCTATTAGTCCTAGACGACTATATATACAGTACTCGTCCCGGCTTTCTTCCTCACCAACTTTCTGATCATAATAAGTGTAAAGGTGCCAAGAAGCAGTAGCAAAAGGATTCCATTCGCGTGTTCTTGGAGTGGTGGTCAATCGAGCTTCGTACGAGAGTGAGTGAGAGAGAGCGAAAGAGAGGGAGATCGAGAGCAAGCAATGGCGACCGCAGGGAAGGTGATCAAGTGCAAAGGTCCGTCGTCTTCTACCTCTGTCTTCAGTGATGGCTAGATAGCGGGCTAATCATGGGACTGATTTGGTTCTTGGATTCCCTGCAGCCGCCGTGGCGTGGGAGGCCGGCAAGCCGTTGTCGATCGAGGAGGTGGAGGTGGCGCCGCCGCAGGCCATGGAGGTGCGCGTCAAGATCCTCTACACCGCGCTCTGCCACACCGATGTCTACTTCTGGGAGGCCAAGGTATCCTCGCTACTGCTTTCTCTAGTTCTGCAGAACCTCAACATGCATGACAGATCGGTGCCTAATTTTGTGTGATTCCTGACTGAGAATCTTGTTTCTTTGCAGGGGCAAACTCCGGTGTTCCCGAGGATCCTAGGACACGAAGCGGGAGGGTATGCACTTACCTTCATGATCCTATCACTGTTGTGTTCTTACTGTTTTCTACTGCTTGTACTTGAGCTCATCACTTCTTTCCACTATACTTTTTTAGATGTGTGCTTCTCTGTCTTATTATGCGTTTGGATTTTAGAGTCTGTGTTTCATGCTCCAATCTCCATATTTTGTCAAGGGTTTATGGGGATATGCTCCCATGAAACTCTCATCCTCTCTCTCTTCATTTGGATGGAAACTCTCATGAAACTCCATTGAGACTAGCCTTATAGTTCTTCCATTCCTAATTATAGCTAGTCAATTCATCTCGAGCACAGGTTTGTCAGAGGATTTAAGATCCATTACTAAAGAAAGCAAGTGTGCATATTTTATTGATCTGGTTGTTTAAAGCATCAATTCTTCTCGAACACTGGTTTTGCCGCAGTGGATTTAGGATCCATTACTAAAGAAAGCAAGTGTGCTTATTTTTTATTGATGCAGATTCAAAGAACACAAGCACGCCCACAGTTAGCCCTTGATAGGATATTTTTTTTTTCGAGTTCTAGATTAAATGAAACTGTACTTACGATGTTTATCCTTTCATTGTTTTCATAGACTGACATGTTAGGTCCATAGGATCACTAGCAGTGGAATCTAGCGTGGATAAACCTTGGGAAACTGGTAGGCAGTGGCAGAGAGAAGTAGAGGAAGAGTGGGAGGAGTTTACCAGAGGGTTTGACTTGGGCGGAGGAAGAGGATCCGGCGGCGGAGGAGCTGCCCTCGGCCATCGCGTCGGCGCAGGGGAGGTGCGTCGGTCGGTGAAGGAGTAGACGATGGTGCGGTGCGGTGGCGGCGGCGGAGGAACTTCCCGTCACGGGGCTGCGCCCTAGGGATCGGATTAGGGTTGTCGGTGGGTGTGGCGGCTCACGGTGAACCTCATACTGAGAGCCGCCGGCGCCCACCTCTTTATATAGCGCAGGGTGACAGGGCCCTCCGGCCAATAGATGGGCCGCGCCCCCGATCGTGGCGCGAGGTTCACTAAGGGGCCCGAGTTGGGCCGTTGGGCCAACTCGGGATTGAGATCATCCTAACATTCTCCCCTTGATCTCATCTTTAACTTTATCTTTAACTTTACTATTTCACTTTAACTTTTCATTTTACTTATTGCATCTCGCATTTATGCATAGAACATGTTTCATCGTCACGGTCTATTGCCGTTGGATTTCACCTACAATACACATCTCTCGGTTTGAAATAAATAAATACTTTATCTTTGGGCCCTTATTATTATCCAGGAATCATAGGCTTCTCCTTAAACCCATGCCGGCTACGTGTTCAACGAACACTTTGGGTGGTAAGCCTTTTGTAAGCGGATCCGCGAGCATCTTTTCAGTGCTTATGTGCTCAAGATTTATAACACGATCCTGGATTTTCTCTTTCACAACATAGTACTTTATGTCAATGTGTTTGGCAAAGCACCACTTGACCTATTGTTGTGAGCATATTCTATAGCTGGATTATTATCACAAAGATAGAGTCATTGGTCCATTGATGTCATCGACCACTTTTAAACCGGGTATGAATTTCTTTAGCCAATTCACTCGTTTTGAGCTTTTCCATGATATAGCTCCTTTTGCGAGAGTGAACACATATCCGATGTGGACTTTCTCGTCATCTCCCGCATAATCAACTCGAGTATCCTAAGATTTTTAGCGAGTCGATCTTCCGTACGTTAGCATCGGTCTTTTGTTCCTTGTAAATATCGCAAAACTTTCTTTACCAATTTCCAGTGTTCAACACCTGGATTACTTTGGAATCTCAAGCGACCCGGTTACATAAGCCAAGTCGTATGCGTGTGCATACTTGAGCATACTGTAAATGTCCAACCGCAGAAGCATATGGCACACTTTTCATTTGGTTGAGCTCATACTCATTCTTGGGACACCGAAAATCCCCATACTTATCGCCCTTGACTATAGGTGCGGGTGATGGACTACATTTATGCATCCGGAATTTCTCCAAGACCCTTTCAATGTATGCCTTTTGAGACAGTCCTAATACCCCTTTCTTCTATCACGGTGAATTTCTATGCCCAAAACATAGGAAGCTTCACCAAGATCTTTCATCCCAAACTTTGAGGACAAAAATCTTTTTTTGTTTCCCGTAGTAGACTCATATCGTTACTTGCAAGTAAAATATCGTCTACGTACAGACTAGGAAAATGTATTTCCCATTCTTAAACTTTGTATAAACACAATTGTCCTCGACATTTGCTTTAAACCCAAAATTCTTTACGGCTTTATCAAACTTCAAGTTCCACTGCCTTGAAGCTTGCTTTAACCCATAAATCGATTTCTTTAGGCGACATCCCATCTTTTCTTTGCCTTCCACGACAAAACCTTTTGGTTGTGCCATGTATACATTTTCCTCCAAATCCCCATTTAGGAATGCCGTCTTCACATCCATCTCGATGCAACTCTAAATCATAGTGTGCCACCAATGCCATTATTATTCGAGAGAATCTTTACATGAGACTGGAGAAAAGGTCTCGGTGTAATCAATTCCTCCCTTTGTGTGAAACCTTTAGCCACAAGTCGCGCTTTAAATCTCTCTATGTTCCCTTGGGAGTCATATTTTATTTTGTAGACCCATTTACAGCCCTCTTGTTTTGGCTCCTTTGGGAATTTCTTCCAAGTCCCAAACATCGTTGGCACTCATCGATCTCATTTCATCTTCCATGGCTTCAAACCACTTGGATGAATGATCGCTTCTCATGGCTTGTTCAAATGAGGTGGGATCACCCTCCATTTGATACTCTTCAAAGGATATTATTTAACTCATATATATCACCGGAGATAGCTGGCCTTCTTTCTCTTTGAGACCTTCTAGGGGCCTCTACATTTGGCACATCTACCGTTGGAGGCCGAGATTGCTCCCCCTCATTTGTGGCAACATTTTCAATGGGTTCCCGATGAACAGTTCCTCATTTTCCTCGTCGTTACCACGGGAGGAACAACAACAGTTCTTGCTCCACGTGTCTTGCACTATTGGTGCAAGAACAATAGGTAGCTCGAAAAATGGCTCCCGAATCACAGATTGGGTGCACACACCCGCTTCTCTTCAAGATCAATTTTCCGAGCAGCCATACTCCCCCTCATCATTTCATCCTCTAGAAAAATAGTGTGTCTCGTTTCCACAAACTTTGTGAGTCTATCGGGAGAGAAACGATAACCTTTTGACCTTTCGGGATAGCCAATGAAATGGCAACTCAATGTTTTGGGATCAAGTTTCCCAATATTTGGGTTAAAGACTTTAGCCTCGCAGACACCCCCACACACGGAAGTGATCTAGTGAAGGTACCCTTCTGTCCATAATTCATACGGTGTTTTGGGCACCGATTTACTTGGCCTCTATTGAGAATATGAATGGAGGTTTTTAATGCCTCTATCCATAAACTTAATGGTAAATCGAGTAACTCATCATACCGTGCACCATATCCATCGTGGTACGATTACGCCTTTCAGCTACTCCATTTTGCCGAGGTTCACCCGGCATGGAATACCGGGGCAACTATACCATTTTCCCGTAGAAACCTTGCGAAAGGTCCAAGAACTTGACCATATGGGGTATGCCGACCATAGTACTCCCCCCACGGTCGGACCGGACTAGCTTAATCTTTAAACTATGCTGATTTTCTACTTGACCTTAAATATTTTAAATTTATCCAATGCTTCATCTCTTCCTTTAATTGGATAAATATAGCCAAACCGGAAGTAATCGTCAGTGAATGTAATGAACGAATCATAGCCATCCACACTCTTTAAGGAAAAGGACCACATATGTCGGTGTGAATGATCTCTAATATTCCCGTGCTTCGTTTGGCATTCTTTTTAATTTGCTTTACATATTTTCCTTTTATGCAATCGATGCATTACTCTAATTCGCGAACTCCAAAGGAGGAAGAATTTCATTCTTTACTAGTCTTTCTATTCTCCCCTCGAAATATGGCCTAAACGACGGTGCCATAATTTCGCCGTTGCGTTTGTAGTTCGCTTTCTTTTTCTTTTCTCATTTGTAGATGAGGAAACGCTATCATTCACATTACATATGGAATTCACACTTTCACATAGTGATAACATATATAATTCGTCTTGTCGGAAGGCAAGACCAACACAAATATCATTAAACCAAATGACACATTTGCCATGTCCAAAATTACAGGTAAAACCCGAATCATCCAACTTTATTACACTTATCAAATTGCGCCGCAGTGTAGGAACATAAAAAACATCTCTCAAAGTAAGACTATAGCCATTAGGTAAATCTAATGCTACATCTCCAATTGCCTCTATGCAGCCCGTACGCCATTTGCAACGCTAATGGCCTCTTCTCTTTTAGCGTAGTTCTCGTCGAAATGAATCCCAGTAAAGAATTTGCAACATGAATAGTTGCACCGAGTCAATAAACCATGTTGACTTTGAAAACTTTGCATACAGAGATTCATTTACAAATGAAATAACATTCTCACCCTTTTTCTTCATGAGCTCTCTTAACCATTCGGGCGTCGGTCTTCTTGTGCCCCTCCTTACCACGGTGCCAAAGACAAGTTGTCACCCGCCTCGTGGCTTGCCCCGTTGCCGAAACCGTGGTTTCGTTGCATAGGACCTTTCTTTGTCGGGGAGCCGGGATTGAAGGGCCTTTTGCCCTTCCCTTTGACCAGTTCGCTTGGCCACCGGGTTGGCCATTGATCCCGAGCTCCTCATCAACACACCGAGCAATGAGCTTGTCTAAGTCCCATTTCTCAGCCGCATGTTGTAGTTTATGACAAAATTCTCATACTCTCTAGGCAAGGAAGCTAAAACAAAATGGATAAGGAGCCGTGGTTGTATTTCCGCATCCATTCCTTTCACTTATTTGCCAAGTGACTCATTTTCAAAATATGGTCACGTATGCTACCTCCTTTGAACTTTTCATTTGTCAATTGCTTGAACAAATGGGTAGCATACACTTTGGAGGAACCAGGTGAACTGGTTCTTGATCCTCTCAAAGTAAGCAACAAGAAGTGTCACACTTTTCAATTGACCCCGTAAGAGCCGGGTCAATTGTATTCTCAATGACAAGACAACATTTCTTGTTGTCATCGACCCATCGAGTATGCTTTATGTCATAAGCCATTTTTATGGGTCCAAAATCTTTCACCCTTTTGTCCCATGCTTCATCACTTTCACTGGTCTTCCGCACCGGTTCCACAAGCTTTGTGGGACACGGTTCAGTGAGTACCCAGTCAACCTCGCCTATAGTGAAAGTGAAGTCAATTTTCCTCTTCCACTCAAGGTAGTTGTCTCCCTCGGTGGTGGAATCTCTCTCAAGGCGTACATCGTGGAGGAACTACCTGAAATTACAATTCATATGGGGTGAGAACATAATATAAAATTTACTTTGCAATAATTCTAAATCACCGTTGGGCAGAAATAGAATTAATGTGGGCAACAACTATTAATCAAAATCATAATATTGCTATTAATCAACGTTGGTCAGAATAATAGCAACATTATAATCACAGTAAAATTATCCATTTTCAAATATTAAACTCTCCCGTTGGTTCGAATTTAACAATGAAAACGATAATAACTTTAAATACGCAGCGGAAACTTTAACTTTGCATAATCAATTTTCCGTAAACATGAAAACTTTATCGCTCTCCGTGCAAAATTGTCGTTGGATCAAATTTTGCATGAGATTTGCATCAAAAAAAAATTCAATTTGAGCAAAATATGCTCAAAACAGGTTTCTCGAAAAAAAAAAAGGAAAAACAAAATTTTGCTGTTCACTATGCACCGGCCATTCCGGCCCAAACGCAGCCTTGGCCCGCGGCCATTTGGCCTTCGCGCGGCTGCGCGCGCTGCCCGCGCGGCCACTCCTTTGCCCGGCGCGCGCGCGGCGTCCCCGGCGCGGGCGGCCCTCCAGGCGCATCTTTTTTTTTTTTTGTTTCTCGGCGAGCGAACGGCCCAAGGCAACAAACGGCCCGGCCTGGGGCCGCCGCGGCCTCGTTCTTTATACAAAAAAGAACGGCGCGGCCCAAAGGCTGCCGCATTTGGCCCGGCCCAGCAAGCGGCCGCGCGCGCGCCCGCCTGGGCCGACTTGGCCCGTGCGATCCCCACCGTTCGTCTTGATCCGACGGTCACGCGCGGAGATCGGGAGATCAAAACCCCCAGCAGCCGGCGCCCGGAACCCTAACTCTCCATTTCCTCTCCTCCCTTCTCTCTTCGCGCCGCAAAGACCACGCCCGAGAGCGGCGGGGCGGCCGCCCATGGCGGCCGACCGGAGGAAGGAGATCGGCGCCACCGCAGCCTCTTCGCCGGGGCGCGCGTGCTCGCCCTAGGCGAGCACGCCGCCGTCGAGCGGGTTGGTGGTGGTGCCTTTTCCGCGCGCGCGCAGCCGCAGCGGCGCGGCCCTTTGTTTGTCCTTGCGCCGCCATGGCAACGGCCGGCGGCGAGGATGGACGACGGTCAAGGTAGGTGACACCAGCACCGTCCCCGTCTCTGTTAGGGTTAGGATCTGTTCTTCCCGATCCAAAACTTTAGGGTTAGGGTTTGACCTTGTCTCTTCCCCTTTCCCTGATCTTTTCGTTTAGGGTTCCTTTTCTTTTACCGATTCGAAATCGATTTTGGTTCTTTCTTTTCCCCAAATCCCAGATCCGCTTAGGGTTAGGGTTAGGGTTTTCTGTTTCTGTCCGGATCAAGTCCGGCGAGTCTTTCTTTTGTGATTCAAAACACCACTAGATCCACTAACTAACCAGGCGTCTGATACCATTGTTAGGTCCATAGGATCACTAGCAGTGGAATCTAGCGTGGATAAACCTTGGGAAACTGGTAGGCAGTGGCAGAGAGAAGTAGAGGAAGAGTGGGAGGAGTTTACCAGAGGGTTTGACTGGGGCGGAGGAAGAGGATCCGGCGTCGGAGGAGCTGCCCTCGGCCATCGCGTCGGGGCAGAGGGGAGGTGCGTCGGTCGGTGAAGGAGTAGACGATGGTGCAGTGCAGTGGCGGCGGCGGAGGAACTTCCCGTCACTGGCTGCGCCCCTAGGGATCGGATTAGGGTTGTCGGTGGGTGTGGCGGCTCACGGTGAACCTCATACTGAGAGCCGCCGGCGCCCACCTCTTTATATAGCGCAGGGTGACAGGGGCCCTCCAGCCAATAGATGGGCTGGGCGCCCCCGATCAGGGCGCGAGGTTCACAAGGGGCCCGACTCGGGATTGAGATCATCCTAACATGACACAGAGAACAATCATATTATTCATTTCTTGGAATATCTCGGTTGACTAGTTTTACATACAGAGAGAGGTCGACTGTGTTGAAGTGTGATGCTGATAGCTAGCATTTAAATGAATATTATTATTCACACTCCTAATACAAGTTCAAGCAGTCTAATGAATCCATTTAAGTTTCCAAACTAAACTCACTTTTCTCGCAGCATCGTGGAGAGCGTTGGAGAGGGTGTGACCGAGCTCGCGCCAGGCGACCATGTCCTCCCGGTGTTCACCGGCGAGTGCAAGGAGTGTGCCCACTGCAAGTCGGAGGAGAGCAACATGTGTGACCTCCTCAGGATCAACATCGACCGTGGCGTGATGATCGGCGATGGAAAATCACGCTTCACCATCAACGGGCAGCCCATCTTCCACTTCGTTGGGACATCCACATTCAGCGAGTACACGGTCATCCATGTCGGCTGCCTTGCCAAGATCAACCCGGAGGCGCCTCTCGACAAAGTTTGTATCCTCAGCTGTGGTATCTCAACTGGTAAGATGCATCCATGGTCCTTGATTCCATTATATTGTTTTTTTTTAGGAATACCATGTTTTAGCAGGATGGCTTACTGAATCTGGCATTAACATTATTTTGGTGCAGGCCTTGGCGCAACACTGAATGTGGCAAAACCAGTGAAGGGTTCGACAGTGGCGATTTTGGGTCTTGGAGCTGTAGGCCTTGCTGTAAGTGGTGACAGTTTTCAGAGTTTTTCAGCATCTGATTCTGATGACAATAAATAGTATTCGTGCAACATAATAATCGGAATATGTTTGGACTGAATCTGTGTACTATGTTTGCACGTACGTGATCAGGCTATGGAAGGTGCTAGATTGGCTGGTGCATCAAGGATCTTCGGTGTGGACATCAACCCAGCAAAATACGAGCAAGGTACTTATACACTACTTTAGTGTCACCTTATGCGTGTAACATGACAGTTTGGTATATGGTTCTTAATGCTCACGGTAAACTGAACTTACCAACGTGTTCCATTTTTTTCAGCAAAGAAATTTGGCTGCACTGATTTCGTTAATCCCAAGGACCACGACAAGCCAGTGCAAGAGGTTTGTGTTTCTTTTGTTCTGCAGACTGCTGAGTATTCTGAATTTGACCCTTTGTGTATCTAATATCCACTGCTCTTACATTGCTGTTGCAGGTACTGATTGAGCTGACCAACGGCGGTGTCGACCGCAGCGTGGAGTGCACCGGCAACGTCAACGCCATGATATCTGCCTTCGAATGTGTCCACGACGTATGTCCTCACTCAGCCAGCCCAATGATTCTGTAATTCTATCACCATTTGCTTTCAAAGTTCAGACTGAACCCTGAACTATGTAAATGCAGGGATGGGGCGTCGCCGTGCTGGTGGGTGTCCCGCACAGGGAGGACCAGTTCAAGACCCACCCCATGAACTTCCTCAACGAGAAGACTCTCAAGGGGACCTTCTTCGGCAACTACAAGCCCCGCACCGACCTGCCCAATGTCGTCGAGATGTACATGAAGAAGGTAACCACGACTTGCTGAATCTGCAACTTTTTATTTTTCTGAAAACCAAACCCTGAACCTTGGAGTGTTCGCTGTTAAAACGTATCCCTGACGACGTGACTGATCAGTAACCTGCAATGTGTGTATGTGGTGGTGTTCGTAGGAGCTGGAGCTGGAGAAATTCATCACACACAGCGTGCCCTTCTCGGAGATCAACACGGCGTTCGACCTGATGCTCAAGGGAGAGAGCCTGCGCTGCATCATGAGGATGGAGGATTAGAGCGAGCTTCATTGCAAGCTTTGCTTCTGCATCCATATATGTTGCATATATAACAACGGACATGAAAAGTTGAAGGCACTCCTCCCTTGTGCAGTACAGTAGCAATAAAATGTATTTATGTGTTGTTCTGAGACACGAGCATGCCCATCCTGTACTGTATTCTGTTTCACGGTTTCATCTTTATTGTCAGTGTATGCTCTGTCGTCAGGTGAGTCCTAGAGTTTATATGGCTGACATCAACACAACACAACTGAGTGTCGTGTCTCCGGAAGTCCTGGTCTAATTCTATCAGTTGATAGATAAAGACAGATATAAACTATCCGTTATCTAAAAAAAATATCCCGTCATTTGACTGACTAGCCTTGACCCGTGGCCCGAGGCGTTGGAAATCAACGACGCGTCTCAATCTCAGGCGTCCTGTCTAAACAACAAAAACGAGATGTGCAGCCCAGCACTTTTCCCCATTTCCTTTGCGCAGCAATCGTTGGGAAATTGGGGTCTGATTTGTGCTGCTCGTTTCAACGCTGCACAAACGGGTGAATCCGTTAATTCCATGAGCATGTTAATCTACATTTCATGATTTTTACACCATTTGCGGGTAACCTCAATATATTTATGTCTCTTTTTTGGGTGAAAAGAAACAAGTTCTTTTATACTCCTCCGTTCCAATTTATAATACGTTAGACTTTTCAAGCCCAAGTTTGACCACTCGTCTTATTCAAAAAATTTATACAAAAGTGTATAAATTTTTTGAATAAGAACAGTGTCAAACTGGGGTTAAAAAGTCAAACGTATTATAAATTGGAACGGATTAAGTACTCTGCTATCCCACATTATAAGTCGTTACTCTGTTGTTCTAAACTATAGTATAAGTAGTTTTGACATTTCTCGATAAATGTACACGGTATCTAGGACAAATATATAGCGAAAGGGAAATCTATTTTTATATCTATTTCTACCTAATACTAAAAGACAACGGATCCTATGCAAACTAGGCAAACTTGTAAACTAATGATCTGGACCGCAGGATGTTGATCCGGCGCGGAGTGATTGGGTAATTTTGCACTTAACCGCCCACTCTTAATCACACTTTTACAAATCCCTCCTTCCACCTCTCTCTCATGCGCCCCTTGATCAACATCCATGGTCCAGGATCATTATGTGTAAGTTTGCACGGGATGCCTAGTTTGCATAGGATCCGTTGCCATACTAAAAGCAAAATTTCTATCACTATTTTCTTTTTGCTAGCCTTGGTCAGTTTTTTTCTCTACCTGGCTTGCCCAACTCGGTCTATCTGTTGTCCGTCCATCCAAAGGCACATTAGGAGTGGGGAAGAGAAAGAAAAAAAAATACGAGGTTGGCGTTTTTTATGGAAGTGTCTTAATAATTTTTAAAACATGGGAAAAAATGTGAAAGGTTCTTAATAATTTTTGAAACATGAAACGAAAATGTGAAAGGGTCTTAATGATTTTTGAAATAAATCAGGATTTTTTATAGAAAAATGTTTAAAGCAGGCCTCTCCTCGTGGGCTTTTTTCTACTTAGACCGAATCCTTACAGTTGGGTCGGTTTCATTGTGGGCTAGACCAAGCTTGTGCAAGTGTTTTTCCTTTTCTTTTGTGCCTCTTTTTTCTATAAAAATAGAGATCTTGCAAAATTCATAAAAACACATAGAACAATCCGAAAATGTGATATAGCAATAGATGTTATGATATTGCTAGGTTATTCTTATGTATATGTATGTGACCTTGTAATGACACCCATTTAATAGTTTTTTCTTGCAACACACGGTATAGTGTCACGTCCTGACTGGCCGAGCTCAACTGCATGCATGATGCAACTTGGTGTGTGTGTGTAAGGATGTGTAATTTGCTTTTCCTATTTATTATGACTGTTTGCATGGACATTATATTCACTTTATTTTAATGGAGTTAATCTCTTCATGTTGGGCTAATATTTAATTGGATATTTGATATATTATTAAAAGTATGGTGTTCCAATTAAACACAAACAAACATAGCTATCAGATGACCATATAGTATCTATTGCAATATACAAACACATTTGCCATTAAAGTTGGTACTAAATAATAAATTATTCATCCCGATTAACGCACGGACATGTTTTGCCAGTGCACTTATAATTTATAATGGAGGGAGTACGTATTATTTACTACTCCTAGTAAGAACTAGAGGATTTTTTTGTTAGTTATGATTATGTCATGCATATAGATGAGCAATAGGAAACCAAGACAAGTCTTGCCACTGACTAATGACGGCTGCAAGAATCCAAGATGATGCAGTAGCCAGTGGGTTTTAGCTTTCCCTGCTTGCCAAAAACAACACAAATCACTTCATGATTGGACGTAAACAAAAACTTGGATTGCGAAGACAAAGTTTCCTAACGAAAAGGAAGATTGCGCTAATCAGAGAGGAGCAACAGGAGCAACGAATCATATCCCGCGTGCACATGCTTGACGCAGTCCAGTGCGCTGCTAAACAGCGACCCCACTGTAGAATTTAGCTAGAGTCATTAGTTTGGATTCATGCATCTGCCTTATAAACATCAGAGCCGACAATCTTCACCACCATTTTCTTGCTCGCTTCAGTGTCCATCAGGCTGTCGTTATCTTTTAGCCAAGGTTGCACCGGATATGAACAACTTGGTGCAAATAGGGCATCCATTCTAATTCTGAGCGTTCAGCCAATTACTGCTGCTGCAACCGAATATAAGTGTTTTTAAGTTCATAGCTTCTTGTGCTAGCCATGCTGATATGCTGATAAACCAATCTTGCAATAATTGGCGCTACTAGCTAGTGTCATATGATGCTAATAGGGTTGCAAATGGTTCTTGTACCTGTAGCTTTTAATTTTTTTTTTTCTCAAGATAAGTGTCGAAATAGTGCTTTTCTTATCGGTGTTTGCAAAATCTGAAACTCCAAACATCCTTTTGAAATGAACAGTTTCGATATAAAGACTCCATAGAAAGGACGTGCGGCGAGTCTTACTTGTCTATGCCTGGAAGGTCCCTGGTTCAAGTTGTGGTCTCCTCGCATTGCACATACGAGTATAAGGCTTGTCACTGACATCCTTTTTCCTCAAAACTCGCATAGAGTGGGAGCCCTCTGCACCAAGTACACCCTTGTTTATAAAGACTCCGTAGCCATACTTTGGATTTTCTGGTGGGGACATTGAATGAATAAATTGTTCTCAAGTTTCGGACCACGCATGCAACCCCATAGTCGTACTCCCTCCATCCCATGAATAAATACATATTTTTTATTTCAGCACTCATGTTTGACCGTTCATCTTATTTATAAAGTTTTACTAAATATTATTTATTTTATTATTATACATTTTATCACTAGAGATACTTTCCTAATGATTTATTTATTTTATTATTTGTATAAGAATTTAGATATGAAGAATTGTTAAACAAGAATTATAAAAGTTAAATACGTGCATTTATTTGTGGGATTGACAGAGTTCTCTGTTGCTTGATTTTTTGTAAAAAAAAAATACTAGTTCCTAGAAGCTGATTTCTAGAGAGGGACGTACTGGAGTATGTGCCCATGCAAACATCTTGTTTCTAGAGGTCTCTAGAAGTGTAGAGAATGGTTTTTGAGAGTATAACAATAACAATTGACATCACTTATTCGTTCCTCGGCAGCTTGAAAACAAAAGAACGAGCGGCATATCCTGACACACAGGAAACGACAGATATATAACCAAATAATGAAACTAAATCAAAGTCAGACATGCAAGCATGTGCGGATAGCTCTGGTGAAAAGTAAACGTATTTATATGCGGATAGCTCTGGTAGCAAAAAGCGCAGCGGGTACACTACTGTTACCATGGGCGCGCGCAGGAACAAAACCGCGTAGGCGGGCAACCGGCCACGTGGAGCCGGACAGGAGTCCGAAGTACGGAGTCCGGGCAGCTCACAGCTACCGCACTGGCTGTTGCAAATTTGCAACTCGCAGTAAACAAAGCGAGGATGGCAACGAATGAACACATAAACAAACGGGATCCCAAAACAAGCATGGTCGTCGGGCAGGCTCGAGGACACATGCATATATGATACAGCCCCGGTTTTGGTATTTGGATTTGGATGCGCCAGCAGTAGGGACGAGGGAAGTCAAACCCGGCCTCCCCGTCATCGTCGTTGCCGTTGACCTTCGGCGCGCGATCCCATGTCCGGTCCGGTACCGCTTGCTTGCGGAATGCCTATGTTCACATTTTCAAGATTCGTTCTATACATACGTACACATGTTCCTCCATAAAGGGGTCCTTGGGACCGGAGGATTGGCAATTGGCAAAGGATTTCGAAAGAATTCTACTTTATAAGGCTTATTTTCTATGAGCAAGGAACGTCGTATTCTAGGTAGCCTTTACTACTCATGTTTAGGTCCTGTTTAGGAGGGTTTAGCTTCACTAGTGAAGCTATTTTTAATGTTTCAGCTCCACAAATAGCTCTCTTGATGAAGCCAAAGTTGTTTTGACTACCTATTTGGCAAAATAGCTTCACACTGTGTATTTGCGGAATACAATTACTGTAATGCCCCTTATCCTCTTCTTCAACCCCATCTTTTCCCGTCTCCGTCTCCACGCACCTCGCGGCCCCGGCCTAGCGGCACAGACGGCGGAAACCTCGCCCTACGTCTCCGGCGCCCCCGCTTTGCGCCGGTGATCCCGGCCCCGCGCATCCCGACGGCAGTGGCCCGGGCGGACTGGCCTAGCGCCACCGACGGTGACAGCCGCGCCCGGCCCCAGCAGCGTCACCTCGCCTAGCAGCCAACAACCCCGAGGCAGCACCTCTCTTGGTGGCCCGCTGCACCGACGACGGCTCCTCCCGCGGCCCACGCACGCCGTGCCGCGTCCCTATGGCCACGCCAGCTGCCGCCTCCGTGCCCCATGCACCCACGAGGCGGCACGGCCACGCACCGGCGACCCAACGGCCACACACCCACGCGGTGGAGCCGCGCCGCGGCTGTGCTCCGGCCAGGCGGGCCATGACCCGGCAGGATGCGCCGTCCGCGCCTCCGACACTCTCGTCCAGCCGTCGAGGGTCATGCTCGCGTCCGGCGGCGGCTGAGGTTGCCCTCCAACAGTGCAGCCTGGGTCCCACTTGTGTGGGGTGAAGCTGGAGAGAGCTACTATTTTCAGCTCTCTCTTCCCCAATTGCTCTGTGAGAGGAGGAAAAAAAATAGATTCACTGATGAAGCTGTTTTGAAAAGTGTTGTTTGGCAACAAAAAAAATAAAGTTTCTAATAGCTCCATGGAGCTGTTTAGAGCCCTCCCAAACAAGCCCTTAATCAATAACGTTTCAAGTTTCTAAACTAGGTGAACACTTCAAATAAATTATTTGTTATCAACGTTTTAAAATATACATGTTTAGTTAAAATTAACATGGTTTGATTTAAAATTTAAAATGGTCATATTTTGCGAAATCATTTGTCACATAATTTTTGAAAACCTGCAATATGAAAACCGGTAACCTCGAAACTGCCGCAGGCAAAAACCGGCGGTGCACTAAGGCGGGCTCGCGGAGGCCGGGAAAACAGAAAGCGACGGCGGAAGCCGGAAGGCCTCCCCGGTTTTCCCCGCGACTAAAAAAAAATCCGAGCCTTTCTTGGCCCCAACTTGCGCCGCTAGTGTCCAGGCGTTGCTGCTGCCTCCCTCCTAGTCCTAGACCCTATATATACAGTACTCGTCCCGGCTTTATTCCTCACCAACTTTCTGATCATCAGCCAAGTGTAAAGGTGCGAAGAAGCAGTAGCAAAAGGATTCTATTCTCGTGTTTGCTTGGAGTGTTTCATCGAGCTTCGTGAGAGAGAGAGCTAGTGAGAGACAGAGCAAGCAATGGCGACCGCAGGGAAGGTGATCAAGTGCAAAGGTCCGTTTGATCTTCTACCTCTGACTTTCGTGATGGCTACTAGGCTAATCATCGGACTGATTTGGTTCTTGGATTCCCTGTAGCCGCCGTGGCGTGGGAGGCCGGCAAGCCGCTGTCGATCGAGGAGGTGGAGGTGGCGCCGCCGCAGGCCATGGAGGTGCGCGTCAAGATCCTCTACACCGCGCTCTGCCACACCGACGTCTACTTCTGGGAGGCCAAGGTATATATTCTCTAGATGCAGAACCAGAACGGTGACATGCATGACAGATCGGTGCCTAATTTGTGTGATTCCTGACTGAGAATCTTGTTTTTTTTTCAGGGGCAAACTCCGGTATTCCCGAGGATCTTAGGACACGAAGCGGGAGGGTATGCACCTACCTTCATGCCCATGTCCTGTTGTTGTTTTTTCTACTGCTTGTACTTGAGCTCATCACTTCTTTCCACTATACTTTTTTAGATGTGTGCTTCTCTGTCTTATTATGCGTTTGGACTAGTTATAGTGCTTCCATTCCTAATTATAGCTAGTCAACAACTCGAGCACTGGTTTGTCAGAGGATTTAAGATCCATTAGTACTAAAGAAAGCAAGTGTGCATATTTTATTGATCTGGTTGTATAAACAAAGCATCAATTCATCTCGAACACTGGTTTTGCCGCAGCGGATTTAGGATCCATTACTAAAGAAAGCAAGTGTGCTTATTTTATTGATCTGCAGTGCAGATTCAAAGAACACAAGCACGCCCACAGTTACCCTTTTGATAGGATAATATTTTTTTTCCTAAGTTCTAGATTCTATGAAACTGTACTTACGATGTTTATGCTTTCGTTTGTTTTCATAGATTGACACAGACAACAAATCATATTATTCATTTCTTGGAACATCTCGGTTGACTAATTTTACATACAGACAGAGGTCGATTCTGTTGAAGCGGGATGTTGATAGCTAGCATTTTAATGAATACTATTATTCACATTCCTAATACTAGTTCAATCTGTCTAATAAATTCATTTAAATTTCGAAAATAACTCACTTTTTCTCGCAGCATCGTGGAGAGCGTTGGGGAGGGTGTGACCGAGCTCGCACCAGGCGACCACGTCCTCCCGGTGTTCACCGGCGAGTGCAAGGAGTGTGCTCACTGCAAGTCAGAGGAGAGCAACATGTGTGACCTCCTCAGGATCAACGTGGACCGGGGCGTGATGATCGTCGACGGGAAGTCCCGCTTCACCATCAACGGGCAGCCCATCTTCCACTTCGTTGGGACATCCACCTTCAGCGAGTACACCGTCATCCATGTTGGCTGCCTGGCCAAGATCAACCCCGAGGCGCCTCTCGACAAAGTTTGTATCCTCAGCTGTGGTATCTCAACAGGTAAGATGTATGCTTGCATGGTCCTTGATGATTCCATTGTTTCCAAAGAAAAATACCATGTTTTAGCAGGACGGTTTACTGAATCTGACCTTGTCATTGTTTTGGTGTAGGCCTTGGTGCAACACTGAATGTGGCAAAACCAGTGAAGGGCTCGACAGTGGCGATTTTCGGTCTTGGGGCTGTAGGCCTTGCTGTAAGTGCTTGTAATCTTCAGAGTTTTTCAGCATCAATCTGAGAAGTAATCGTGCAACATGATGAAAATATGTCTGGACTGAATCTCTGTACTATGTTTGCACGTGATCAGGCCATGGAAGGTGCTAGATTGGCCGGTGCATCAAGGATCTTCGGTGTGGACATCAACCCAGCAAAATACGAGCAAGGTAATTATACACTACTGTCAGTGTCACCTTATGTGCAAAATGACAGTTTGGTATATGGTTCTTGATGCTGATGGTACACTGAACTTACCAAAGTGTTCCATTTTCTTTATTCAGCTAAGAAGTTTGGCTGCACTGATTTCGTTAACCCCAAGGACCACGACAAGCCAGTGCAAGAGGTACTGATTGAGCTGACCAATGGCGGTGTCGACCGCAGCGTGGAGTGCACTGGCAACGTCAACGCCATGATATCTGCCTTCGAATGTGTCCACGACGTATGTTCTCCTCAGCCAGCCCAATGAAGATGCTGTAGTTCCATCACCATTTGCATTCAGTGTTCAGACTGAACCCTGAACTAAGTGGCGCTCTGAACTGTAAATGCAGGGCTGGGGCGTCGCCGTGCTGGTGGGTGTCCCGCACAGGGAGGACCAGTTCAAGACCCACCCCATGAACTTCCTGAACGAAAAGACTCTCAAGGGGACCTTCTTCGGCAACTACAAGCCCCGTACCGACCTGCCCAACGTCGTCGAGATGTACATGAAGAAGGTAACCACGACCTGCAGAATCTGCAACTTTCTGCAAATTTTACTGAAAACCAAACCCTGAACTTTGGATCGATGTGTGTATCTGGTGGTGTATGTAGGAGCTGGAGCTGGAGAAGTTCATCACACACAGCGTGCCCTTCTCAGAGATCAACACGGCATTCGACCTGATGCTCAAGGGTGAGAGCCTGCGCTGCATCATGAGGATGGAGGACTAGAGCGAGCTTCATTGCAAGCTTTGCTTCTGCATCCATGCATGTTGCAGATAGCAACGGACATGAAAAAGTTGAAGGCGCTCCTCCTTTGTGCAGTACAGTAGCAATAAAATGTATTTATGTGTTGTCCTGAGACACGAGCATGCCCATGTACTGTATTCTGTTTCACGGTTTCACCTTAATTGCTAGTGTGTGGTCAGGTTTAATTTCAGCCCTTCTTAGAAAAAAAAAAAAAACACAAAAAAAAAACAGTCTCCAGGTTTCAGAGTTTCCCTGTATGTAATTACCATTTTGCATAACAATAATGAAATAGTATTGTCAGTGTTAATAATGTTCCAGCCTTCAAAAGCCTCCCTTCCTTGCAAATTGCAGTTTTACTTGAGGTTGTCTTGATATTCCTTAGGATGAACAAGCCTCTAGCTCGATGGTTATGTTGCTTGGTGAAGCACTACCCACCCAAGCGCGTTTGTGACCGGAACGAGTTTGGGTCATGGTTCACGAGTTTCAGTAATTTCTATGGCGACCCAATGAAAAATCCAAAATTTTGTAGGTGGTGACAGTGTGCGTGTGTGGCTGAGTAGATGGACACCATTGCAAAACCTCTCTATACCGATTTGTCTAGGCTCCAAGCAGATCCACGTGAGGCCGGCCGATCACTCCTTGCCCTGCCAGCCGCAACGGTTCTGTAAAATAACATGTACGACGTACCGGTTTTGACTTAAAGTTGCTTGAATTGAAGTCTGTACTTGTTTGGTGCGCCACGTGTGCAGCTAAAGGCTGGTCCATGTGAAGGAGCGGACCTGAACCCAGGCACACCCCAGCTGCAAGGTTCTGACACGCTGTGGCTATGGGCCGGGGAATCAGGCAATCGGCTGCCTGGTTCTGGTGGTTGAGCTCCCACTGTATCTCCTAATCCAGACTTTGTTCCCACGGTAATGGCCATTGTGGGCACACGCTGTTTGAGACCCGACGCCGCTTTGGACGGCCGCCGGCATGTGGGCAGACAAGTGTCAGTGCAATGGAGGAACACATGAACGTCGAGACCGCCTGATCTGAATCCGAGGTTTTCATCAAAAGCAAGGGTAACTACGGATCTAATGCCACAGCATGCATCGGATCTGATAACCAAGCCACGTTCTGTCGGGTCAGGTGCATAGCTTAAAAACATATAGTTGCCTGGTTTTGAAAAGATAAGTATTGTTAAATCTATAGTCAAAGTTCTTGTAATGTGAGGAACTGCAAACAACAATCAAATGGTGGTGGAAGTTGAGACCCCTCTTCAGCGGCGAGTAGGTATGAAAGGAGCGCAACACCAGGTGCTTTCGGGAAGCAACGTCAAGCATCGCTGACCTATTATCGATCATCCAGCATGAGGCAGATGCATGGATCGAAGTTGGCACGAGGTGTTTGGAAGCCTTAGCACGTTCATAGGCTAGGCTCCATGCTTCAGGCTCTTTCTTTTTCTTGGAAGTTTTATTCAAAATATAGCCATTCTATTTTACAATCGAAATTCTTATATATATACTATTTTCTTCGAATATAATGATATGCACACTCGTGCGTATTTGATACAAATTGCAAGGCTCCCGATCCAACTCTAGCTGCCACCATGAGGGAACCAACCCCACAGTCACTAATGACCGCCCTCCGCCCCTTCCACTCATGTCCCTTCGTCTTCTCCCTCCCCGTCACTACCCACCTCTAGCCCAAGCTCTGACTCTGACCCGCCAAAGACCGCTAACCCCGCCCGATCTAGCTCGACCCCGTCATCGCCAGCGGCGTTGGGTACCCCACTGAAAGCTCTAGTTTGGTTTTGGTAATTAATGAAACCTAATATGCTAACCTCGTGCTCTAAGTGAATATGAGATAGGTTGCATATACCAAGTGTTGAGTTAGTCGGCAAACTATGAAGATGATGGTGATGGCCACATGATGATGGATCAAGTGTTCTACATTTGGAAAAGACAAAAGAGAAAAATAAAATGGGCTCAAGGCAAAGGTATAATTATAGGAGCCATTTTTATTTTGCACTCAAGACACCATAGAGGGTGTGAGTGATTTAGGATTGATAACCGTACTATAAAGAGGGAAATCTTTAATTACAATGGTTATCTAGTGCCACTAAAGTGTGAGTCGCATTTGCATATGCATAACGCTTAGTGATGCGGTGAGTTGAGATTAACTCTAAAATTATTTGTGAAAATCTAACCCAAGTGCTAAAATTATTTCGGTAATTTTTCTTGAGGGTTAGAATTCTGAGAAGGGTTGTCTTTGGACATATATAACTGTCGGATAAATATTCAGAGAACTAGCTGACCGGACCAAGTATCAAGTCCAGGAGCTGATCGCAACCTCACCGGACCAACTATCAGAACCAAAGTTGTTGCTCACTGCATGACCGGACCAAGTATCAAATCCAGAAAAAGGAGATGCCTGGACCAAGAATCAGAACCAGAGCAGGGCGCGCTCGAGACATGCTACTCCATTTATTTTTGGCCTTCACCAAAAATAGAAATGCACCTTGTTTCTGTGCGTGAGAAATAAATGGCTTGCATGCAGGCTTATTTGACTTTGGAAAGAAGGAGTACTGTGGCCACGTGAGTTGATGAGGAAATGGAGAGGCAGCATGAAGACATGCATCGTCCACCAAGTGAGCTTCCAGGAAGTTTCTTCGTGTTTTTATCTTGCTGACCAATTTTAGCCGTTTGAATTCACATGGGGCCAAGTCAAGTAAATGAAGCGGTGAGGAACGGTTGCATGTTTTGGTTCTTTATCCTGTCCATCGTGTGAACTCAAGAAATGGGAGAAGGGTTCTGTGGTTGGCGCATGTGGTCTGTCACAAATAAATGAAGGGACCCGAGTAAATGAAGAGAGGCAGGAGCGCTGGTTTTTCTGCCCTTTGCTCCCATTCTGCCCGTTGGTGGCTGGCCTCGTTGGACATGGAAATAAAAAGAGAGAGCGTACCCCTTCCTTTCAGCCCTCTGGTTCCCCATTCTATTGCTGCATACAGAGAACCAAAAATAACAGAGAGCTCTCCCTTCCTCTCCCTCTCTCACTCTCTAGCACTTGTGCTCCATTCAAGTGAGAGATCGAGCTCTAGTGATTAATCTGAGAGATTCAAGAGCATCTCCTCCCTCTCCTCTCCCTGCTCAAGCATTGTGCTTATTCTTGAGAGGATTTGAAGGAAACATTAACCCTAGTGTGTGCATCTTGTGATTTACTTTTGTGGCAGTAGGTGATTCTTGTGATTGCAGATTTCTTATTACTCTTGGTGATTGCCGTCACCTAGACGGTTGGAGAATTGGTGATTGGTGAGGGGACTTGGTGATTGTGTCCGCCCCCAACCAAGGATTGGATTTGTAAGGGGTTCTTGAGCCTTCCTCGCGGGAGATCGCAATTGGCTACTCTAGTGGATTGCTCGTGGCTTGTGGATCCCCATCTTGTGTTGGTTGTGCGGCACCCGGCTGCGGGTTTGGCTTTGTAACGCCAATCAGCGCGTGAACCTCCAAGTGGGTGAATCGCCACAACGAGGACTAGCTTGCCTGCAAGAAAGTGAACCTCGGTAAAAAATAGTGTGTCATCTCTCTTGCCGAGGATTCATATTGTGGTTGGTAATCTTGTGATTATAATTGATTAGTTCAACTCCTCTACATCGGCGGTATAAAATCACCTCTCTACCTTGTTTTTATTCTGCATAGTTGTAACTAGCTGAAACCTTTCTTAGTGGATAGCGACCTAGCTTTTGTGTGTCTAGATATTATAGCTTTATTAGAACTGTTGGTTTAGTGGCTTGCTTCACACCCTTTGTAGTGCTAGTGCAAAATTCGATTCGCCATCTTATTTACTAACAACTTGTTTTAAGTGTTGTTGTAGAAATTTTTTATTGTCTATTCACCCCCCCTCTAGCCATTTCGGACCTTTCAAGTGGTATCGAAGCCAAGGCACCGTTTAATTGAGGCTTAACAACCTACGGTGAAGAAATGGCTCAATTAAGCCTTCACATCAACAACACCAAAAAGGCACCTCTGTTTGATGGCTCAAATTATGCTTATTGGAAGGTCAAGATGACCGCACATCTCAAGTCAATAAACAGAGATGTTTGGAGGGTTGTGGAGACTAAATTTGAAGTTGCAAATCCGGAGGCACCTACTCCTGTTGAAGAAAAGAAGCTTCAATGCAATGATATTGCTGTGAGTGCAATTCATGAAGCTCTTGATGACAAGACATTTGAGATAATCAAGAATCTTGTGGTTGCACATGATGTATGGGCGAAACTTGAAGAATCATTTGAGGGCACAAAGAGTGTTAAGACCGCAAGGGCATACATGCTACAAGAGAAATTCTGAAGCTTCAAGATTAAGGATGATGAGAGTGTGCCGGAGATGTTTCATGGGTTGCAAGTAATTGTCAATGACTTAAAGGCACTCGGTGAAGAAGTAAAGGACAGTTAATTCTCAACAAAGTTCTTGAGATGCCTACCCAAGAGGTTTGACACACTGATCATAGTGATGGTTAAGACAACTATGACGGAGAACCCAACTCCAAATCGGGTTCTCCAAGAGATCATGGCCGATGATGAATTTAGAGAAGATCATGAGAAGGAAGAATTGATTAACAAGATGAAGAAGGAAAACGAGAAGAAGGATGATGACAAGAAGAAGAGTGTGGCATTCAAGGCCACATCATCAAAGAGCAAGGGCAAAGTAAAGGAAGATACATCAAGTGATGAAGAGCTCCTTAGTTCTTGTGATGATGAAGATGATGAAAAGATGGCTCTTTTTGTGAAGAGATTTGGCAAATTCATGAAGAAGAAGGGCTACCGTGCAAGAAGGAAGAAGTCTTCATCTAAGAAGAGTGAAGAACCAATGAAGTGCTTTAGATGCCGCAGCAAAAATCATCTTATGGCCGAATGTCCGTATGATAGTGATGATGAAGATGCTATCAAGAAAGAAAGAAGGAAGCAAAAGAAGAAGTAAGAGAAAAAGAAGACATCTCAAAAGAAAAAGAAAAATGACTCTCATGTAGCTACATGGGATAGTGATGCATCTTCTAGTGATGAAAGTGATGATGATAATAAGAGCAAGAAGAAGGGTCATGCAAGTATTGCTATTCGGGAGAAGATTTCTATCTTTGACACTCCATCCACATGCTTCATGGCTAAGGACGAAAAGGTACAATCTTATGATGAGAGTGATCTTGATAGTGATAATGATGATGATGAACCCACTAAGGATGAACTCATCGCCATGCTTGAAGATTGTAAAGATCATTTTAAAGCATCTAGAAAGGAATGCAAGGGCTTGCATAAGGACAACAAAACCCTTAGGCAAGAACTTGATGAGCTTAGAGCATCTTATGAGAGTCTAAAGGAAGACCATAAGAAGCTTCAAAAGGCTCACTCCAAGCTTGAAAAAGCTCATTCCTCTCTAAATGAAAAATATGAGAGCATCCCACCTCATGTTGAAAAAGCTAAAACATGCAGCATAGGCATATCATGTGATATTTTTGATGAATCTTTCTATAAGCCTATTGTTGTTGCTCCCACTAACCCTTCCTGCAGCACATCCACTTCTAGCTCATCTAGTAGTGATAGCTTCACTTGTGATGCTTCACTAATGGTTGAGAATGAAACTCTCAAGAAGGAGGTAAAAGAGCTCAATCACACTTTAGCTAAGGCTTATGGTGGTGAGGACCGCTTGCTTATGTGCTTGGGTAGCCAAAGAGCATCTCTCCATAAAGAGGGATTGGGCTATATCCCCAAGAAAGGCAAGGCTGCCTTTGCTCCTCACAAAACTAGTTTTGTGAAGAACAATGGCCGTATTGCAAAAGCTGCAAGCAAGTTGGTCACATAGAGCAAAACTGCATGAACAAGAAACCTAAAGCTAATGTATCCTCAATTAAGCTTGATTCTTTCTATATGCTTACCAAGGGTACAAATGATATTCATGTTAAGTTCATTGGTGCACCATGGATGGGCTCAAAAAGAAAGCCATTTGGGTACCAAAGAGCTTAGTGACTAACCTTGGAGGACCCAAGCAAGTTTGGGTACCTAAAAGGAATCGATCTCTTCTTGTAGGTCAATTACAAAGCGGAGGGAGGCATTGGGTGCTTGATAGTGGGTGCTCTCAACATATGACCGGAGATTCTTGTATGTTCAACTCAATTGACACAAGTGACAATGGTGGATTTGACTCTATCATATTTGGTAACAATAAGAAAGGCAAGGTCAAGGGGCTTGGGAAGATTGCTATATCAAATGATAAGAGCATCTCAAATGTGTTACCAGTTGAAAGCTTGGATTTCAATCTATTGTCGGTGGCACAACTTTGTGATCTTGGCTACAAGTGCATCTTTGATAAGGATTGTGTTGAAGTCATAAGTGTGAAGAAATCCAACATGATATTCAAGGGATTTAGACATGACAGCTTATACTTGGTTGATTTCAATGCTAGTGAAACTCAATTATCATCTTGCTTGCTCAGCAAATCTAGCATGCGTTGGTTATGGCATAGGAGGCTTGGTCATGTTGGAATGAAACAATTGAACAAATTAGTGAAGCATGACTTACTTAGAGGATTGAAGGATGTTACTTTTTGAGAAAGATAAACCTTGTAGTGCTTGTCAAGCCGGCAAACAAGTTGGAAATGCACATCCTAGAAAAAGTGAAATGAGCACAAAGAAGGCATTTGAGTTGCTGCACATGGATTTATTTGGGCCAACAACATACACTAGCATCGGTGGCAACAAGTATGGCTTTATGATAGTGGATGATTACATTAGATACACTTGGGTATTCTTTCTCTATGACAAGAGTGATGTTTATGATCTATTCAAGTCTTTTGTCAAGAGAGTTCAAAATGAGTTTGAGACCACCATCAAGAATATTAGAAGTGACAATAGGAGTGAATTCAAGAACACTAGAATTGGAAATCTATGTGATGAGCTTGGAATTGGACATCAATTCTCTCCAACATACACTTCTCAATCTAATGGTGTGGTTGAAAGAAAGAATAGAATATTGATTGATATGGCAAGATCAATGCTAAGTGAATACAAAGTTAGTCATTCTTTTTGGAGTGAAGCAATCAACACGGCTTGCTATTGTAGCAACCGACTCTATTGCCATGGGAAACTTGGAAAGACACCTTATGAGCTATTGAATGGAAGAAAGCCTAACATTGCATATTTTAGAGTATTTGGTTGCAAATGCTATATTCTCAAGAAAGGCACAAGATCGAACAAGTTTGATGAAAAATGTGATGAAGGTTTCCTACTTGGCTATTCCACTACAAGCAAGGCATATAGAGTTTGGAACTTGGCTAGTGGCAAAATGGAAGAAGTCCATGATGTTGAATTTGATGAAACCCAAGGATCTCAAAGTGAAGCTCAAAATCATGAAGATGTGAGAGGAGATGAATTGGCTAATGCAATGAAGAATATGGATATTGGTGACATTAGGCCGAGGCAAATTGATATTGATGAAGACATTCACTTGACAAGTCAAAATGTGCAAATTGATACAAATCAAGCTAGTTGTTGGCGATCCTTAACTCGTTTCTAACCCCACCAACCTTAGCCTAGGCAACACTAAATTTCACCTAGAATAGGGCTCTACTCTAACTATTTCCATAGTGTGGCGTGAGAATTCTTGTTTTGCGGGACATCACCGAAATACACACAAAATGGGCCAAGACATGTGGAAAAACATCTATGTAAAAATTACTTTTTATTTTGGGCCCAAGCAAACAAGAGAAAAGAGGAGGAAAAGGCCACTCGAAGCCGAACCAACCAAAAGCACTAGCATGAGCCGACTAGAAACCCAGCCAGGAGGCCACCGACCAAAGCTGAAGGCCGGCGGGGCCTAGCCAGGCGCGGGCGCGCCTGAGGCGCGCGCGCGCCCAGTGGAGCGCAGCCCAGGCCCAACTTTGGTCAGTCGGTTTGGTGGGGCCTCCTGATGGTCGGTTCGGTGGTGCTTCTGGTATGGAAGGTCTGAAACCGCCTATGGAGGTCGGTTTTGGTCCTTCCATGTGGGGATGGCACTCTTCCAAAGAGCCCCCTCCTCTCCACCTATAAAAGGAGGGCCATTCCTCCATCATTGAGCAACCATTCAAGGGAGAAAGAGCACCACACTTGAGCTTCATTCCAAAGGGCTATGCCCTAGTAGCTATAGAGTTAGAGAGAGAGATGTGAGGGAAGAGAGAGGGGAAGCACCGGGCTTGTCGGTGTCTCCCCCGAGCTTGTACCTCTACGAACAACTACTTGGCTCCTTAGCGGGATCTTGGCTAAGTAAGTGTTCGTGTTACCTATAGTCTTTTATGTCTTTTGTATGGTTGAGCTTGACCTTCTCTTGTTTACGGGTTCGTCGTTCGTCTTCATGGCGGATGCTCTAGTAGAAGGGCCCCGGAACGGCAACCCCGATATCACGCTAGAGTAGTAGTTGTCGGTATAGACGTGGTGTCTAGATTGACGCTACCTTCGTTTGCCTCGCACTCCACGGTTGAGGGGTAGGCGGCAGGTGGTGACAGCCCTATCCGTCCTCCATAATCCCCCACGTCCGGGTGCGGCGTAGAGCCGTAGGCCGGCAATGCTTGACAGACCAAGTGTTATCCAGTGCCCGAAGTAAGCGAGTAGAAGTATGGCGATGCTAGCCTTGAGACCTAGAAGCTATAGGGAACCATCTCTATCATCTTTCTATCTCTACCTTTGTGTTGTTCCTTGGACGAATTAGCTAGGAGAAATACCTCCGTTCCTGTGGAAAATACGATGCCCGAATACTTCCGGGTGAAGGCTACAACGGTACTTTCGTACGCTTGCGGATTCTCTCGCATACGTTAAGAAATGCCAACAAGCTTTCTGGCGCCGTTGCCGGGGAACGGTTGCTATTTCTTTGAACCTAGTTTGTCCTCGTATCTGTATCCTTTATTCTTTAAAAACAAAAAAAAATCCTTTTTATAAAACATTTCTTTTGACCTACCATTTTGAAGCCAATATCAAATTCAAAATCCTTTTCCTTCAAAGGGGGAGTTCTTTGAGCCAAAAAAATCATCCGGCTATGAACTCCACCCTATTTTTTTTCAAAAAAAAACACAATAGTTCGGGCACAACCCTTCTCAAGGCTTGATCACAAAGTCCCCTTTAACCCCTTGCAAGATTTTGAGGAAATGTGTCCTTGCTTGAGCATTCCTAGCATGGCACCACAAATTCCTGAGTGGAAGTTGTTTTCATTCTCCCCCAAGGGGGAAGTGAAACAATGTTACGCTAATGCCGTAGAGTGTGTGAATGGAGAATAGGATGAACTTAAGAACAAGTTCCATCTTGCATTCATCCACAATTCTCGTATTGCCACTCTACCAAGGGCAATCCTCGATTTCAAGCAAGTTGAGAAGGAATCCATAGGTGCAACCTAGGCTAGGTTCACAATGCCAATACATGCTGGCCTAGACTTGTCTTTAACTGACAGCGTGCAATTGCATCTCTTTTGGGTCTAGACATAGATGCTGCCCTATGACTTGACATGACCGATGGAAGGTCATTTTTACATGAAACCATGACGGAATAGAGGAAAGTATTTGTTCATGCCCTAGAGAAGCACACTTCTCCCGTCATAGAACCCCTCCATAAAAAGGGCATGTCAAGCTTTGAGGATCCCTCATCAGTCGAATCCTTACCCTTGCCATCCTTAGATTCGTCTGTTGAACCCTCACCCGAACCACGAACACCGAAGGAAGGAATGCTATACCCTACGGAGTTCGCCATCAAAATTCGAGGATTATGGCGAACCTTGAATATTCCTTGGCATGAGAAATGCAACATTCCTTTCTAAGGAAGTCTCCTCTAAATGTGGAACATTCAAAAGAATGGTTGTAGGAAGTGAAACGTCCTTCCGAAGCAATTCGATTCTTTCACCTTCCACGACTATATTTTGTTCAATAGATGGGACTCCCATAGAAGCCATAGACATCTTCACAATCGGGACTATTATCATGTCACATTTCCTTGTGGAAATCCTTTTGGGGCAAAACACCACTAGTCCCGACCGACAAACTCTTCAAGAGTTCGTCATGGCTCATTTTTGAGTATTGTGAGATTGCTAGGGCCGTGCCAATTGAAATTCATGAAACCAAGGTTTACATAGAATTTTTCATCTATGCCATCCTCGATTTGAACTTCTCATAGGCCTCCCTCTTGAAAATCTAGTTCAAAAATAAAATTTATTAACCATCTCAACGGAGCCTAGATGAGAAGTTTGAAAGTTTTGCTTTTGTCATGCCCTATCGCTTGCCCCGAAACCCAATGGCAAAGCAAAGCTACTTGTTCGAGCAGGTGAAGTTTACATTCCCATTCACCTGAGCTATCTTTTCATCCTTATGAAATGGAACGTTCGCTTCACCCTTGCTCAAACAAGAGTCATGTCCCTCTGGCCATCAAAACATTGTTCTCGATAAGGGCCGAGATTCAATGTTCATCCTCGACGTTATATCTTTTAAAAAGATGAAATCTTCCAGGCCATGGACATGCCCGAAGCAAGAACTCTAGAGATTAAGCGAGGGCCCCTAAATGAGCATGTTGCAACCTCTCATGTTTTAAGCTCAATTTTAGGGTCTCTAGAGTTTATTTCGCTTCGGACCACCTACTTCTACAAGGATCGAAACCATCTCTTAGTTCTAGTTGTCAAACCTTTTAAGAGAATGGTTGTGATGCTTATGTTATCATGAACATTGCAAATCCCGTAGTAGCACGGTGGGGTGAACCTTGCAGCTTGAACAATTTTGCCAAATGTTTGGTGGAGTAGATGGGGACTACACCACCATTTATAGTTGCAAGATAAAGTTCAAACGGTCAAGCTTAAGACCATAACTTAAGCCTTTGCCCGGGAGATACCCCGAATTATCTTGAAAAAAACTTTTCTTTTCAATAAAAGCAAGGACATGTTTTCAATTTCGTATGCACCTTCGGATATTCCTGTTACTAACCGTTACAGGGGCACGGATCATATGACGCTTGAGAACATGGAAGCTACATCAACTACAAATTTTGATGTCCTTGGGTGATAGGACACACTCCAAGAAAGAAAAGGAGACCCGACCCAACACGCTTGACTTTTATATAAAAGTCCAAGTGTGGGGAGTACAAACAAGAATCCCGAGTTCCAATCACACCAAGAGTCAAGTAAAAAGAAAAAGAGAGAGAGAGAAAGTTGATGCTAGCCTCACCTTGCTAGAAAACAAAGAAAAAAAAAAAGAGGGACACATGAAGGTCCCTAGACTTTTTTAAAAAAATGATGAAAAAAAGAGAAAGAGAAAAAGATTCAAAAAAAAGAGAGAAGGGAGAAAAAAATGAAAAAGAAGAAGAAGAGCCTCCCTCTTCTAGACCTTTGCAATTACTAAGGCCCATGGCACTGTGCACACTAGTTGTGCATATGACCTAGCCTTGGTAATTACTTGAGTGGAGCTCATGGGAACAAGCCACCGTTGCAGCCCACATGAAATTCCCATCCACATCGCCGGTAAGGAAGAACACTCGGGTAAAGCAAAGGTAATAAAAGTTCACCAACTCTCTTGCTTATTTTTGTCTCCATGTGATCATACAAATTCTTGCTTCTCATGTTTATCTCTTATGCTCGGTTTGAGTGTGCTTGTATACGGCCGTATACAATACAACCATAGGCTTTTTAAATTAAGCGTGGTGCTCGGGTTAAAATTGCCTTCTTTGATCAAAATTTCGGCATGGTGTTGATTTTTGATTAATGAACTTGAGTTGTTGCCATAAGCAATAGGAAGTAATGCTGTTATGGAGATTAGTCAAGGTCTGTTTTTACTTTACAACTTAATCTTGACCTTGTTTGAGTTACGAGTTGGTTGAGCAAATAAAAAAAATTATTTGATCAATAAAAATTTTGGCTCCCTGGTTTTCCAACCAATAGAGTCCATGTTTGTTTCCTTTTTATTTTTTGAAAATAAAAGCAGGTATAAGAATAAGTGTGGGGGATATCTCTCAACCATAACTAACTCTCACATTTGAGATCTCCCCAAACACAATGCACAACATTAAGCAACTCATCATGCAGAAGGACAGAGCAAACGACTTTCATCAGCTCCTTCACCTTCAACGGTGGTTTGTGCAACTCTACCCTCGCATCTCCTAAAGTTTTGAAGTTTAAATTGATTAAAACTAAAAACTTTGCAAAACTCCATCTCCTATTTTCACCAATTGAGAACGAGTTGCATACTTTTTATTCCTTGCTGATCTTGATTGTGTGAACAACTTATGCCATAGGGACCCCATGTTTTATCTAAGTTATTGGCAGGTGAGATATAGTAGAATGATATGATGCTTACCAACTCGTACAATGGACTTGGGTATTTTTACGCAAAAATTTAAAACTTTTTAGCACTGCTCCTCGTGTGATAAGCGCTATGTCCTACCAGAGCCAAATATCTACGCTTACACTTATGCAAAACCTGTTCTAGCCACTTTTAGCGATGTCAAGTCTTGAGATTCTTGCTAGAGATGGCCTTATCCCCAAGATCATTGCATTCACCCACCAAATAAAAATGCCGACCCTCACACTGAGAGCCGCGCACATTATGCACCCACCATTCCACCAAAACGCTCATTTCTTACACTGAGAATTGAGCACATATATTCCGCATCTTCTGCCTCACCCACCAAAATACTCCTGCCAATAAAGTCATGCATCTCTCTCTCTCATCTTTCATTCAAGAAGAGTATGGACTGTCATTAGAAAGATCATACAAAAAGAAGGCATAGTTCGTAAATAAGGAAGAGTTAGGCGTCTTCGTGGGCGCTGCAGGTCTTCCTGCACCGCGTCGACTCTCCACCGGCTCGCTACCCACCTCTGCGCCGCCACCCTAGGTATAAATCACCTTTGTGTCTTATAGTTGTTGTAATTACTTTGCGTAACCGAGTTAGGCGTCTCCCGTCTGAAAGGGATCCGCGGTCGTTGGTATGCGGATCAGTGCATATCTGCGACGGTGTCTCTTTCGGATTGTCCACGTTTTTTGGACAGCCCGAGGATGCGTAGATGGGTTAGCTTCCATGTTCCGTCCCCGTTCGAGTCGAAGTTTCGGCAGACCCTCCCCGTTGTTCTCCGGATGCACACTCTCCCAGTCGGGACGTGTATCGGGAGAACAGCGGGGAGGTGCTGCCGAAATTCCATCTCGGACAGGCGCGAAGCATGGAAGCTAACCTCATCTACGCATCCTCGGGTGGGATTAGGACCTATCCTGCACCTATTATATGGTAGGAATGCCTTGTGGATGCAGATGCTGGTTTTATTGCTCGCTTACATTGGCGCATGTCGAGGATGGCTGACCGTGAGTGGATGTACACCGGGGGGGGGGGAAACAGACCACTGAATGGGTTAGGGGGACCAGTGCTTTCCTGGAGCAGGCATTTGACCGAGCTGCTAGAGGGTCGATTCGGATGCGGTGTCCGTGCAGCAAATGTAAGAACAAGAAATGGAGAGACAGGCGTACGGTTATGGAAGATCTTTTAAAGTACGGTTACGTTCCAAACTATACGCGCTGGGTCCACCATGGTGAACGCGTTCCTATTAGGGAGGTGCCGGTGAGACAGCTCCTCGAGGACCTTGATGCAGATGTCGGGATGGCAGATCTGATGGAAGACTACCAGGAAGGGGGGTTCCCTGAAGGAATAGAGGTGGAGAAGGATCCGGAGGAAACCGCAAAGGCATTCTTCGCCATGCTAGAGGCGGCACAGAAGCCCCTTCACGAGAAGACACTTGTTTCACAGCTGGATGCCATTTTTCAACTAATTGCGTTGAAGTCGTCACTGGGCATCAGTCGAGAAGGTTTTGATCTCGTGTTGGCGACGGTTGGCAACTTGCTTCCGAAGCTTCACGAGTTGCCGAAGAGCACGTACGAGTCACGAGAGGATGCTTCGAGCACTCAAGATGCCGTACGAGCCGATTCATGCTTGTAAGAATGGGTGTGTCTGTTTAGGGACGACCACGAGGATGCAACACACTTTGTCCAAAGTGCAAAATCTCTAGGTATGTGGAGGTAGAAGGCGGTGATGGCATCAAGCGGCAGTCAAAGATCCCCGAGATGGTCATAAGGCACCTTCCTTTCACACATCGTCTCCAACATTTTGTATATGATGAGAGGATACCGCGAAAATGATGGTGTGGCACAAGAAAGGCAAAAGGTACACTAACAAGATGGTACACCCAGCGGATGGTGATGCATGGAGGCACTTCGATGCCATGAATCCTGAAAAGGCTGAGGAGGCTCGGAATGTACGCGTAGCGCTGGCAACAGATGGGTTCAACCCATTTGGAATGATGGCGGCCTCGTACACTTGTTGGCCGGTGTTCGTGATCCCCCTCAATCTTCCCCCCGACGTCATGTTTGAACCCAGAAATGTGTTCTTGACGCTGATAATACCTGGACACCCGGGCAACAATATGGGTGTGTTCATGCAGCCAGTGTGGGATGAATTGCAACATGATTGGGACGAGGGGGTACGGTGCTGACGTACGACCGAGCTACAAAGAGGAACTTCACAATGCATGTGTGGTAGCAGTTTTCATTGCATGACTTCTTGGCGTATGGCTTGTTCAGCGCGTGGTGTGTTCACGGAAAGTTCCCTTGCCCAACATGCAAGACAGATGTGATGTTCACCTGGCTGAAAAAGGGTGGCAAGTACTCTTCTTTCGACAAACATCGGCAATTCCTGCCCGAGGGCCATGAATTGAGACGGGATGAAAAGCATTTCACGAAAGGTGTTCAAGTCACCGACCCCATTCCTGAGCCTAGGAGCCCTGCCGCTGTCCTTGCCGAGTTACAGGCTCTCCAAATTGATGAAGTGAAAGGTGGTTTTGTTGGATATGGTACCACACACATGTGGACTCATATATCGGGCTTGCATAGGCTACCGTACTTCAAGCACCTTCTTCTTCCACACAACATCGATGTAATGCACACAGAAAAGAATGTCGCCGAGGCACTCTGGGCAACACTCATAGACCTTGGTAAGAAGTCGAAGGACAACGTTAAGGCTAGACACGACATTGAAACGATTTGTGATAGACCAAAGCTTGTGATGAAGACCCCTACGCCAGGCAAGAGATGGAAAAGGGGCTCGGCCGATTACGTCTGAAAAGGCCGGTTAGGAAGGAAATGCGAAGTGGATGAGCACGTTGCGGTTCCCCGATGGGTATGCGGCAAATCGGCCCGGGGAGTGAACTTGGAGACTATGAAAGTGTTAGGGATGAAGAGTCACGACTTCCACATATGGATTCAGCGGATCCTTCCCGCGATGACCCGAGGATACCTCCCCGAGCCGGTGTGGCGCGTCCGGGCGAGTTGAGCTTTTTTTTTTTTTCCGGCGGCTTTGTGCCAAGCGGTTATCTCGAGAAGTTTGTCTTAAAGCTGGAGAAGGGTGCACCTATGTTGCTCTGCAAGTTGGAGATGATATTTCCACCCGGCTTCTTCCTATCGATGCAGCATCTAATTTTGCACCTACCAAGGGAGGCATGGTTGGGGGGCCCCGTGCAACACCGTCGGTGCTATCCAATCGAGAGGTGTCTAAAGCTACTTCGGAAGAAGTGTAAAAATAAAGCCAAAATTGAGGCTTCTGTGGCAGAGGCATTCATTATGGAGGAGGTGTCGACATTCACACAGGCGTACTATACCGAAAAACTTCAAAGACCGCAAGATCCAACCCCTCGTTACAACGTCGAGGAGAACTCATCGAACCTCAGCCTTTTCAAAGGGGATGTCGGAAAAGGAAGCGCAGCTACCAACAAGAACTTGACCCATGAGGAGTGGACCACTATCATGATGTACTTGTTGTTGAACCTTGATGAGTGCCACGGATTATCGAAGTAAGTTCTCGTACGCTTGTTTCATACACTGTCACTATATCATCTTACATATCGATTCGAACCCCTGTCTCTTGTTTTTCAGGGAATTCATTAATATTCACTGGAGGGGCAATACTGCTCCTACCTCGCAACAAGAGGACCATCTTCTTAGACATGGCAAGCCCAACTTCGTTTCCCGGTTTGTTCAAAGGTACCTATCGTTTCCGACTTTGTGATTCCACTTTGCTCCTAGGAGCGAGTAATTTAACTGGCCGAACCTGTCCTAACCTTGCGAGGCCCGCATGATCCGCAAATGAGTGCTGAATTGAGAGAGGTGGGCCTTGGCTTCAACTGTAAGGTCAAGTCATACACCGTTTATGATGTCAATGGCTATCGCTTTCGCACTAGAGGCTACGAGGAGAGCCGGCCCCCAACAAAAAACCACGTGCAGCGGAGTTCGTACTCCCAGCAATGATAAATTGGACTATTACGGCATAGTCGAAGAGATAGACGAGCTCGAATTCAAGGGTGGCAGTTCTTTGAAGCCAGTGGTATTCAAATGCCATTGGTTCGATCCTTATGTCACGAAACAAGACCCTAAGATTGGGCAAAACGAAATTCGACAGGATTCCAAATATAATGGAGACGATGTCTATATTGTAGCTAACCGAGATGTCAACCAAGTTTATTACCTTCCATGGGCGTGCCAAACTGACCCAAGGCTTGTGGGTTGGAGCCTTGTGCACATGGTATCGCCGCGCTGTAATGCTGCTACCCAAATGATGACGATTACAACTATGACCCAACGACAGATGAGTTCTATCAACCTGAGGGGCTAGATGGGCAATTCGAGATAGACATTTCTGTGCTAATGAGCATGGAAGTAGACAACGACATCGATGAGGACGAGGGTGATGACGTGCTGGATGCTAAGGACTTACAACTCCTTGAGCAATGGCAGAGGAAGCGCGAAGGAGTTGTTCTGGACGATGACGATGACGATGACGATGGAGATGGAGATGATGAGGACGATCGGGAGCTCAACAATATCGATAGTGATGACGAGGAAATTGGTGACGACGTCTCACCGGTCGTATTGCCATACTCGGAGATTATGTCGCCTCCACGTAATACAACTACTTGTCATTTACAATTATGTTTCTTTATTTACAACTACTTGTCATTTATAATTATTATTATTATCACCTTGCAATTTATGCTATTTTTTTTAATCTTTGTCATTGCAGGCACTCGGCGGAATGCCAGGCGGCAGGAAGAGGCTGCCTCCACGGAACTGCCACTCGCTCTTCGGCGGTCGCGGCGTGGAGGAGCCGGACGTGGACGAGGAGACCGGTAGGGAGGAGGTGCGGGTCGACGGAGGAGCTGCCGGTACGGAGGAGACGGCCCGCTCCGGGCGTCTGCGGCAGAGGAGGCTGGAGTTCGAGACGAGGACGAGGACGACGACGACGACCGGGGACGGTGGCAGCGGCGGCAGCGGTAGCTGCGGCGGGGGCGGCGGCGACGATGGCGGCGGCGGCGGCGACATCGACGACGACGATGACGGGGGCCACTGCGACGGGGACGACGGGGGGCCTTCCTCAGGTTCGAGGAAGCTCTTCGAGCACGGGCCCTCGACGCTCCCTAGCCGAAAGCCGCTCCCCCACCAACGCAAGGTGATTTCACCGGTCGGCGACAGGTAAGTAAACTACTTTGTTCACATTGTTCATATGGCATGTAGGAAACCAAACTGCAGACTAACAATTATTGTTAATGACTCGTGCAGGAGCTGGGTGTTTTCGAGGGAGGTTGGAAACTATGCTAAACGGGACTCATGCCATGTCAATGGCATCCTCTCCCTGCCGATTAGGAGTACTACCCGGCATGGTCACCATCGACGGCGTTCGGCCGGCCGCCCATGGTCCGGGACCACTTCCACCCGCACACCGTCCCGTCCCCGAGCCCAAAGGCGGCGATCGTGCCTTGATTCACCGCACGCGAGCCACTTGCGGCGAAGATCAAGAGGGAGTTTTGGGTGAGTGTCTTCATCACAACGCATTTCTCAATACTACACATTCATTGGATGTTCTTGAAACAATGAAATGATACATGATGTCTGCGTGCAGGAATACTTCAGGTGCGAGGATGGGAAACAGGTCAGGGCGCAGGTGGTGCTAGAGAATGCCTGCCACTCACGTCTCAAGGACTTGTACCACGAGGCGCGCATCCAGTGCGTCATCAACCACTACCGCAACGTGCTTGGCGAGGTGATCAAGAAGCCCCGAGTCGGGCGGGGAGATCGTCCGGACGGGGAGACCGACCTCACCGAGGAGGAGTACTTGCGGGTAAGTAAGCGAGGAAACATTCATTCTTATTTCTTCCGTGAAACATTCAATTCATCTTCTGACATGTCAAATACTTGATGTTTCTTAGTGGATACCGGGGTGGTGCGACGCGGACCCGCAATGCTGGGAGGTGATTGTGCGCTACTGGAGATCGGACAAGGCATAAGAGGTGAAAAACGAGCGTCGGGAGTGCCGGCTCAAGAATAACGGTGTAGCACACCACCAAGGGAACCGGTCCCTCCCGCAGTTCATGGACGCATGGGTATGCTCCTTTTGATACACATGGACTCATGTAGCACTCAATCTATTTACCTCTAACCATGTTTGTGTTTTCCTCTCGCAGAGGGAGTCCCATGATGGGGAGGAGATCAACGTGGTGGTGGGGTACGCCCTTTCTAAAAAGGGCAAAGTGTCGGACCCGGACAACAGGTTCGACCCGCAGGACGGGCCGGACGCGTACACCAACGCGAGCGTCCACCCCAAGCTCGTCGAGTAAGCGCCGCGTTTCGCCAGCGCCATGGAGATGACAAGGACCCCACCACGGAGCCCCTGGACCCGGAGCTCATGATGAGGTTGGGAGGAGGGAAGCAGCACGGCTCCTACTGGATGGCCAACAGCACCATCGACCCGACCACTACTCCCACGCTGAGGGAGATTCGAAAAGCCAACTCCAGCAGCTCCTCCCGCATCCCCATAGTGCCACGATGGCCGAGCACCGCCCAGATGTACACGCAGATGGAGGTAAGTGCGGTTCCATTCGTCGTTCACACACGATCCACCTTCGCTTCACATACCAGCAACCATGTGCGGGTGTAATATTGCAGGCTAGGTTCGAAGAGCTGCAGGCCCACCAGGCGGCCCAGGACGAGGCCCACAAGCTGCAGCTGGCGGCGGTGGAGGCGGCCCACCAGGCGCACCTGGCGGCACTGACGCAGCACCACCAGCGTCAGATGGCGGACCTGGCGGGCTTCCTCCGGACCCAGCACCAGCAGGAGCTTCCTCCCTCACTCTTTGCTCCACCACCAGTCCCAGTGCCTGCTCCTGTTCAGCGTCCGGTGAGTATAATACTAATTGCCTCACTTGCTTTAGTTTGTGCGGCCATCCTGCAGGTACTTTACTAATTACCTCACTTGTCCTTTGTGCAGGCTCCGTCGGCGGGTTCGAACCCGACTCCTGGTGCCAGCCCTCCACTGGGTGCCAGCCCTCCACAGCAAGGCTGGCCAGGGTACCCGACCTACCCCACGCAGCCGTACACGTGGGGGCCTCCTCCTCCACAGTCGCAGGGCTACTCCTCGTGGCCGGGGGCGCAGACGCAGCAGGGGCCTCGCGCAGGACTATGGCACTATGAGGCCGCGCCGTCAGGGTGGACTCAGGCACCACCACAACCAGGGTTGTCTGCGTGGGAGCAAGGTGGGGGCGATGGGACCCCTGGGGACGGTGCCACGAGCTAGGTACGTTTGCCTCCCTTAACTACTTGTCGGCCTTCGTGCCGCTATGGTTGTCAGCCTTCGTGCCGCTGTGTTTATCGGCCTTCGTGCCGTGGTGGTTATCGGCCTTCGTGCCGTGGTCGTTGTTGGCCTTCGTGCCATGTTTTTTGCAGGTTTTGGAACCTCCCCATGCGGGGAGGTGCCGAATTTTTGATGGATACTAATCTTTTTATCTCTTTTTGTAGGAGGAGGACCTGTGGGGGTACTCGGTGACGAGCTAGGTACCTTTGCCTCCATCTTCTGGACTAGGATGCATGTTAGACCCTCTCGCCCTTATGTTGGACTTGAAGGACTTATTGGACATGTATGTTGGACATCCATATGTATGTTGGACATGTATGCACTTGTTTCGCGACGTTATGTGTATTTTGGACATGTATCGATGGATTTGATGATGTTGATGTGTGGATTCATGTTAAGATCGAATCCGATGATGAAATGCTGTTTATATGCTATATTGTTGTTATAAATGTGATCTGTGGTATATATATATATATACTATAAATGTGGTTCGAATGCAATGAAACAAAAACAAAAAAAAAAAAAAAAAAATTCCTAGCTTTGCCGGCTGAAGATTGGCCATAGCCGTCGGCAAAGTCGGGCCATTTTTGCCGACATGAAATGTTTGCCGACAATTAAGCCGAATTTGTCGGCAAACAGCCGACTTTGCCGACAATTTGGCCATTTGTCGGCAAACAGTGACTTTGCCGACAGAATCAGACCCGTTGCCGACAGCCTTGTTGACTGGCCGGTTTGTCGGCGCGGAACGGCGCCGAGTTGACGGCGCTGTTCCTTCGCCGACAGACCGGGTGGCTGCCGGGCGAAAAGCACGCGGACCACGCCCGGATTCCTGTCGGCAAAAGCCGGTTTGCCGATAGGATTTTTGCCGACAGCGGTTTGCCGACAGCCCAAGACAAATCCTGTCGGCAAACCCTTTGCCGACTGTATATAGGGCTTCGCCGACAGCTTTAAGCTGTCGGCAAACCCGCGGATTCCTGTAGTGTTCCTTGCTCCTCACACGACACCCGGACCCGGATGACGTTCAGTCTGGTCACTAATCGCACGAGTCCTCGCTTCTTCCTTATTGGAAGCTTCGTGGACCAAGTGGCATCTCCTTAAACTTGGACCAAAATTATTAATTGCTGCGCATGCTTGTTTAATATTATTGAAAAAAATATACCTCCTACATATGTATTCGTGTGGATTTCAGCAAATATGTGAAGTTTGACATATGCTGTACCACCAACTGCCTAGAATGAAGGTAATTCATGAAGTGAACATGTTAATGTCGGGCTTATTGGTTCGGCCTGGTACAAGAGCCCAGGAACCATTCCATCTAGGAAGCTTATACAAATTAGACAAGCGATCCAGCCTGAATTAGTTCCAGGTCATAGTTCCACAGGAACTGAACAGGACTTAAGCCTTAGTTTCAATCAATATTTTTACCAAGGTTAGAATTAGGTCGTGATGGCATTGGTTACGATTTGTGACGACGATTCTGATGGCGATCGACGGCTTCCATGATCCTCTTGTTTTGTTTTTTCAAATCTGACAATGCAAGTGTGGCAACTAATAATAATCCAACTCGGATGATATCCGGAGGAGCTCCTGCATGTAATGGTCGCCGAGGTCCTCTAGCTCGACAACGCCGCCGTGGCACTGGCTGGGCACCAGCGGCATACTAGAACTGGAACTGGATGCGTAGGAGCATTGCTGCACCGGCTGCTGCTGCAACCGTGCCTTGGTGGTAGTAGTATTCCTGACGTCGTCGATGACAGGTGAGACGACGACCTTGCGCATCCGCGTGCGCTTGGAGTGGCGCCGCTTGAGCGCGAGGACAGGTGAACCACCACCTCCTCCTGTGCCAGGGAGCTGGAGCCGGAGCGCCGTGAGCGACTCCACCACGCGCTCCACGGGGAAGTTGAGGACGGCGGCGGCGCCGCGCGCGGCGAAGGCGGCCTGGTCGTACGCCAGCGCGGCGGCCTCCGGGGTGTCGAAGGTGCCGAGCCACACTCGAGCGCCCCGACGCGTGGAGTCGCGGATTTCAGCCGCGAACTTGCCCCACGGCCGCTTGCGCACCCCGATCAAGGCCTGCTGCCGGTTCTTGCAGCGGGACGCGTCCGTAGCCGGGACCTGATGCTGATTTTCGCCGGTATTTGCGGTGGTTTTCGTTGCCGCTCCCACGTCTGGGGAAGTTGGGGCGGAGGATGAGGACGACGACCAGCTGGACGCCGAGGACGACAATGCTTCGGCGGCGGGCTCAGAGTCGTCGGTGCCGAGGAGGAAGGCTTCAAGCTGCCGTAGCATGTCGCTGTCGTCGCCTGTCGTGTCGATGGCGGGCGGCGCGTATGACATTGTGGCTGTGGCGGCAGGGTAGCAGTAGGAGGGGTAATGCTGCTGTTCCATATCGAGCTGATGTGTTCGACGAGGTAGGAGGAGACCAGGAGAGAAAAAGATGCTTCGATCGAACTACTAGCCTAGCCGGCCGTGAGGGAGACAAGGCACGGGAGATTTATAGCCTCCCTGTGCCTGGAGCCCTGGACCCCGATGAGCATCAGGTCCTCCTGATGTCCTGGACCTCAGGTGTGGACGTGGATGGGAGGCAGTTATGTGTATGATCTGCGTGGAAGCCGCCATTGCTTGATTTCACTGGTCAACTAGCAGGACGTCGTCCGGCGGCCTGATGATAACGATGAGGGTATAGCAGGACAAGCCCAAAGTAACGTAAGTTGGGCAGCTTCCATGCTTCTTCCTTCGATTGTCGTTGGTCGTAGACTCGCTGTAGCGACCAGCGGAGTAGCTCACCACATTTTTCATCAAATTCTATAGCCAGACCCATTCCACTCTCCTCAAATAAAAATTAAGAACCATATTATCTTGGTCTTTCTCTTGAACCACATGCAAAGAAAATGAAGAACATTATTGTTAAACACTGTAACTTGTCACGGTGTACATATTGACATATCCAGGTGCATTGCGCTGTATTGCTCCTAGATTGTAGGATAGTTTCGTAGTTTGTAGGCTAAGATAGCTAGAAGATCTTGTTGTACAAGATGATCACATATGTATACGCCGCGTCAGGGGCTGTTTCTGGCTGTATTTAACACGAAGCCAAGCACCAGGAAGAGGTGACTCTTTCTCTCATTTTCACAAACATGTCTTCCACAATTGCCTGAACTTAGAACCTCTCATCATTGTTTGCTTTCCGACTAACAATTCATGGTTCAAATAAAAAAACAGACACATATCTCCTTTGTCATCAACAGTTGCCAACCAAAACCTTTTGTTACCTCACCTCCCATGGATGACGACCTATTATTTTTCACATTGGATTTAATGTTAAACTCAATGTGTTAAATTGATTCATTATCTAAACGAACTTTATTAATAATTGTGGACTGATTACTAAAGAATCTTGATACCCTTGAAACATCCTATTATTTTCCACAGAAATATGATTCCACGGTAAATGAAAAAATGGACATTTATTGTATACAGTACAAGAAGATACAAGAGGCGGGTGAAACAAATAAATTCATAGACGTGGCAGAATAAAGGAGAAAACAGATGTGTCTTTACTAAAAACAAACTAGCAAAAATTAAAATTCAAGTTGAAACATAGTTTCAACCACTCCCATTAATTAGTGAGTTGGGCTTAAAAAGTAGACGTAGTATAAAAATACATTAAAAAAGAATGGATTAAGAATGAAAAAGGTGTCTTGTATTGTTGTGTACAGCTTCGAGGTGATCTATTATTTGTCTCTGTTGCATACTCTACAGAGACTAGCACTAATCCAAGTCCTATGATACTAATTCAATAGATCCTGCATTGTTTTTTGGTGGAGGCAATATCAATCCAGTGTACAAACTATAATTTTGCTGGATTATGAAAGCTTTATCGTTTTTATTAGGTATAGATATTTGGAAAAATTATTGACATATTTTCAGCAGAATATTGTGGGATAAGCTTTTCAATTTTATTTAAAAATGGGTACCATCAATAATACCAAATGATGGGGTCCGCTCTATATATGGACAAATGCGCATGACACCACCTGAGCCAAAGTTCTTCTTCATTTCTGTATTATTTTTAGGACAGGGATACTTCGCTCCATTTGGCGGGTTCCATTAGTGTTTTGTGTATCAAATTTGGTATTTGGAATATTCCTTATGCTATATATATATACTTCATCGAGGTAATTGTACCAACAGTTACTCTATTGTTGGGTAGTTTTATGTAACAGGATCGATATATATTTCTATGGTATATTACGGGTGTTGAACATTATTTATGTGTTACAAATTAATACTCCCTCTATGTCCTAAGAGCATCTCCAAGGGCCTCTCCAAATGAGTTTTGCATTTGAGGTTATTGCAAAGTCTCAAAATAGAATGCAAAGCCTAAAAAGATGCCATCTCCAACGGCCTTTGCAAAATTGGCTTCCGCATTACTAAAAATAGAAGTCGGGGCGAAAGAAGGAGGGGAGAATTCGGGCGCGAGAGGAGAGGACGGCGTTTGGAGAGTCGAGCTCGCTCTCCATATATGCAAAACCGAACAGAGAATTGCAAAACTTGCACAAATGCAAAAGTCATTTGGAGAACCGTTGGAGCCCTCTTTTTGAGGTTTTTTGCAAATTCATAAATGCATAACTCATTTGGAGAGGCTCTTGGAGATGCTCTAAAGAAAGTCGTTTTTGACATTAGCACGGTCTTTAAAAAAAACTTTAACAGCTATAATTTTGCTATAAAATATTTGTAATATACTCAATATTTACTTTTATAAAACTATAGTATATTTTGAGATGAATGAGATCTAGGCATGTCTAAAATTTCATTGAGATCAATTCCTACATTATTATTGGTGCTAGCCTGCTAGGATCGGTCCAATGCAATCACAGATGGGATCTTGAAACATTGGCCCTAATGTCCGCTGCCGGCGCGCTACAATTTATTCATTAAGTTGGGATCCTTTCTTTTATTGGAAATTGCTCTAGGTACGTAGAACAAAAGGATGGTTCGTGGATGGAGGACTGTTAGCTGCCAAACCCTGGCTCATGCACTTGTCGACGAGAAGATGAGAGCTAGACGACGTGGGATGTGGATGTGCATGGCCAGGTGCAGACGATCGCAGCCCCGATGTCCTGGACAGCACAAATTTCATCTCCAAATCTCCATCTGCATTGTATGAACATCGTACATATATAGGATAAGATATAGGAGTATTAGGTAATATTAATCATCATAATTGAGCTGGTCCAGCTGTTTCCTGGAAATCGGCAGAGATGAATGGAGCTTTCCGACCACATGCTGCTTTTTCTTTTTGATCATTTTCTTCATCCGTCGTTTCGTTACATAATGATTGGAGTTCGACTTTCTGACATTTTTCTTTTTTGTCTCGATCTTGGCTTCCGATCCGGCTTGGCAGTCCAAAATTCAATGCCATCGCACTGCATGTCCAGGTACATGCTTCCTGGAGTAGTACTATACTACTTATCTTGTTGTGTGGACGCCCTTTGATCAGATTGCACTTAAACAATGACTCATTTCTACGATCTTACTATTATCAATTACATGCTCCCACCAAAAGTAGTACACGCTAATTATTCTCACTATTTATGCTAAATATTGGATCATAAAAGTTCTCATAATAATTACAAACATGTAACCTTTAACTTAGTACACTCTAATTATCATCTCTAATAATAGCTATTGGATCCCCTTTTTTTATACAAAAATACCGACCCCTACCATCATAAAAAGTTAAGTGGCATCCAAATTTTTGCATCTAAGTTATCCATTTTTACCATTACGAAGAAAAAATGTTTTCTATGTTTTAAGAGTAAATTGGAAACTATTGGAGATGGTTCTCTCAAAAAAACTATTGGAGATGGTTCTCTCAAAAAAATAAACTATTGGAGATGGTTTTATGTTTTTTGTCAAGCGCGAAAACTCTATAGTTTTGCGAAGAAATTCTTTGGCAATCTTGGAGATGCTCTTACATGTCACAGTATGAACATTCCATGCAAATGGATGCAGGCATGTTAGACCTCATTGATTGATATTTTACATAAAATTTTACTTACTTTCCTATTTCTCAGAATTAAAAAAATATTTACCCTTCTACCTTGTAGGAGGTAACATATGTGTTGTCGCCATCCATATCAATGGTCCACGGTTATTTGGGGTACGCAGCAAAACCTATCCAAACTATATTTTGAATGGTTTTCATTAGCTTAGCTTATAAAAGGCTTTCGTTTTTATAAGGAGCATATAAATGATGTTGAATCGATGAAGAAACATCGCAAGTGAAAACTTTGTCACTGTCAATATAAAGTACTACTTTACATAGCACTCCACAAGTCAACTATCTTAGCTTAATTAAATTAAATATTTAGACAATCATGTCAATCCGGTTAACAGATATTCCTAGCATATTCCAGAAGCAATAACGATTGGCAATTGGTAGGCTGGCTTGTTTTGCTCCACGAGAATAAAAGCTACACACTACAGGGACGAAAAATGAGAGACTAGTAGTTTCTAATCCATTAATTAGTCTTTCAAAAGGAGCTATGCCTGTTGGACCCTGTCTGCCGCACATTATTGCCAATCCCCACGAGTCACTTCTCTGTCCTTCCTCTGCTTCTCTGATCTGTACTGCGGACGAAGGTAAGACGCTCCACCGGTGAGCTCATCCGCCGGGCGCTGCGCGCCCACAGCGGCCGCCCGATGAGGCGAGGCAATCTTCGCCTAGTGAGTTGATGCGCTCCCCAGCGAGCTCCTCCGCTCGGCAGGACGAGGCGGTCCCCCGGCGAGCTCCTCCGCCCGACAAGGTGAGGCAGTTCCGTAGCGAGATCCTTTGTCCAGTGCTGCGCGCACTCGCCGACGAGCTGAGGCCGCTTCTGCCCGGCTGGCCCTTCTCCGGTATTTTCAACTATCCACGCTCACTTTCTGGGGCCATCGGCCACCATCTGGGAATGGCGAGGAGGAGCGCACGGTCGCGGGGCGGGGGGGCGGTGGCGGACATCGAGGTGGTTGAATCTAGGCGTCAGTTGCGGGTGCGCTTGAGAGCGCAGCGAGGAGCCTAGGCCAAGTGACAGATGAAGAAGGAAAGGATGGGTGTTTTAGTCACTGTCTAGCTATGTAGTCCTTTAAGCCAAATAGAACCAGGGACTACTATTGGTCCCTATTTAGTCCCGGTCACTGGTTCCTTGGAACCAAACAGGTATCATATTCGCCATTTCATATTATAAATACATGGTATGTTGGTGCACCCCTTCACTATCGTAACATACTAGTTGGGGGCAACTGTACCCAGAGTATTGCATTTAGTGAGTAGTGACACAAGTAGAGAGGCAAGTTGCGGTCAGCTTGAAGTGGCAACACTAGCTAGCTAGAAGAAGTATGGTGATACTACTCAAAGCCAGTAGATAGAAGAGAAATGAAGAACCCACAAGTGCGTGGGTGCTACTCTCAATTCACAAGGAGAAATAACAGGACATCATATATCATAATATTCACGTCCACGTTCAACTACCCATGGGGGTGTGTCGGTGTGACAATGTTCCTATCAATGGCGATGTGACTTTGGTAACTTCGTAAATCTCAAGGATTTACTACTCCAATCTTCGAAAATGTTTATAGAGGTAGAATTTGCGTGCATGTTTTAATAGAGTGACGGTGTTCTATTGCGTAATTCGAGAAGGAATTGGTGCTCATTTCATATGTCAAAAGAACATGCCACTGTATGTCTCTTCATGAATCTGTTTGTCTCTTCCCTTCCTGAACTTAAAAAGTGTCATTTGGGACATCATCATATATCAGAATTTATGTTTGGTTAGTGGGGTACCAAAACTACTCAAACTAGGATGATGTATAGGGCATGAGTGCCACCATAATTGGTTTTAATAGTAAAAAATCCACGACCTTAAATTACGAACTAGGATGATAGGCATGAGTGCCAATGATCAATTCTTTGTATATATAATATATAATCATCAGCAGATTAAAATTTATACAAGGTCGCTCGCTGTGCGATAGCATGATATACAGTGGTGGATCGTAGCACGTAGCGTTGTCGTGATAACGACATGGTGAGGTTGCATGATTTGAACATGTCAACTAGCTAGTACTCCAAGTGCGACGATAGGAGAAGCTCGTCCAAATAATCCGTGCCGAGGTCCTCCAGCTCCACGACGCCGTAACGCAACTGGCTGCACACCGTCACCTGCTGCTGCTGCACCGGCGCCACGGCCATGCTGGACGACGACACGCCGGACAATCCAGAGCATTGGCGATTCGCCACGGGCTGCTGCCGCCGTTGATGCGTCCTGAGATTCTTGCCGTCGCAGGTCGCCGCGGCTGCTGAGGGCTTGTTGCGCCTGCGCGTGCGCTTGGAGTGCCGGCGCTTCAGCGCGAGGACAGGGGAGCCTCCGGCTCCGCCCGCACCGCCGGAGAGTGCGAGCGCGCCCAGCGACTCCACACGCGCTCCACGGGGAAGTTGAGGACGGCGACGGTGCCGCGCGCGGCGAAGGCGGCCTGGTCGTAGGCCAGCGCGGCGGCCTCGGGGGTGTCGAAGGTGCCGAGCCACACACGGGCGCCCTTGCGCGTCGAGTCGCGGATCTCCGCCGCGAACTTGCCCCACGGCCGCTTTCGCACCCCAATAAAGGCCGCGGCCGTCGCCCCCTTGTCGCCTCCCGCCAACGAGGCGACGACGTCGTCGTGGTTGGCCACGTGCGGCCGCTGCCGCCAGTGCTGCACCTCCTTGCTCGGCGACGACGACGTCGTCGCATCTGAGGACGAGGGCGAGGAAGCAGAGAGCCAGTCGGAGCAGCAGTCGTCGGCGGCGCAGGCGGCAACGTCGTCGTCCACCATGCCGAGGAGAATGGCGTCGAGCTGCTGCTGTAGTAGCATGTCGTCGCCGTGGGCCGTGCCGTCGTGGAGCCACGCGGCGGCAGGGTCGAAGCTGGAGGCAGAGGAGGGGGTGTGAGTAGGATTGCAGCCTTGTTCCATTTTCAGCAGACTGTAGTTGTGAGCAGTGCCGGAGGTAGAAGAACGGATTTTATAGGCTCCTCAGCTGAGCTGATGATGAGCTGATGATGGGTGTCAGGATTTGACTTGTCGTCGGCCGTGGTGGATTTCCAGCGTGGGGCCCGCCACAATCTTGATTTTCACCACAGGTCAGCACCACGGCAGCGCTCACGACCTCACGTGATGGTAAAAAGTCGGTAAGAGCGTCATGCTGACGTAGGGCGGCCGGATACGACAAGCCGCCCTACGTCACCTGCGCTGCTGCCATTCCCTCTCCAATAGGACCGTTCGACCATAAAATATCTGAAAGGCGATCATCCTCAGCTGTAATGAAGTTTTAGTGTCACGTTCAGCTTTCCGCTGGTGACTAATTAAGCTGCCTCTTGGGCTTGAGTGACCGACTGATTGCACGGCTCTCTAGTCTCTCCACGGCCCTTTCTCGTCGCCATCACCAAAAGACTTTTAGGCGACTTGACTTTACAGTAACCTGCAGCAGCAGGCAGCTGTGATATGGTATTAACTTTTATGACATTTGATTGGAAAATTATTTTTTTTCAACGCATGTGACATCGGTGATAAAAGAAAAAAAGACACAGTCTCCCACAAAGCACTTAAGCACAACATAAGTGAAGTGGTTTTGCAACAGGGTCATGTCTCAAGAGCAAGTGTGGTTGTCGGATTGGAATTTCTTCTACGCGACCCATCGCGCGCACTCATAGACAAGCGTGCAATACCGGTGCCTCTCCAGAGACAAAAGAATATGGCAGTGGCTAGGGTTCCGATCAGGAACTCGAAGGAGGTGGTTTTTAGGAGATATATTCCCGGCAGGCTTAGAAGAATTTTGGGAGAGCGGCAGTGGCGGAGCCAGGATTTCACGGCTGGGTATTCCGCGTACATAAAAAATTCAATACAAATGTGCATTGGTAATAAACAAAGTGCAAGGTTTGAGTATAGTGACATATTGCCATTGTCTCTATTAATTAAAAAATCCAAAACAGCGAAGGCTCAAAGCTACTAAAATGTAACTCTACGACCCCCTTTTTGAAATTCATTAATGATATCATATAATATTTCACTTGGCTGAAGAATCCTCTCTCAATTAATGTGACCAAGCAATTATGCAAATATTCGTCACCCATTTATTTCTTTCCTTATTCTTCACATAATTCATCGTGTAAGACACTCTTTCAACACTAGCAGTTGCTACAGGATATCAGTACCAACTTAAGAAGCTTGTAGACAAGAAAATATTACTCATGTTTTTTGTGCTAACAAGCATGCTCGCGGGCTGCCGGAGCACTGGGTTCGCCGTCACCGACTCGTTGCAAGCCGCGGTCGCCAAACTTGCCCGGAGCCAAAGCCGAACTGTGGCCGTCGTGGCGTCGCGAACTGCCGGAGCACCGGGCTCGCCGCCGCCATTGCCTGCCGTCGCCGGACTTTCGGGGCAGAATCAAGCCGGGACGGCAGGGCTGGCGCCGCCGCGAAGAGCAGGATGTATCGAGGATTGTTGCATGCGATGCCAGTTGGAGAGCGAACAGCAGGAAACGATGCATTGGTTGTAATTGTGGGCTACTTTCTATTGGGCTTTTGGGCTAGATTTGCAACATGAAGCCATATGTATACAGAATACATATATGTATTTGTGTGTGTTTGCAAAATCTTGGGTGTTCCATGGAATACAGGGGAAGACCCCTAGCGCCGCCCATGGAGAGCGGTGTCCGTGACATGGAGGTGGAGGCGGGAGAGATGGTGTAGCATGGGTGTTGACCATTGTAGGGCAGTGGAAGGTAGCGGTTGGGTGGGGAGGGATTGGCAGGGGCAGGGGGTGTTGTGGCGAGCTGCTATGATTATGGGAGGGCATAGGGCTGAGGGGTGGAGACAGGAGGGTTGCGGGTGGCGCGGCGAGGCAACACGCTACTAGCCACCAGTGATATGTGCTAGGGTGGGGGAACAATGAGGACACCACCTTGGGTTTAACGGAGGGTAGGGCAGAAATGGCGGTGTGGAAGGTGGGCGGCGAGGCAGCTGTTAGCTAATTAATGATGGTGGGGAGAAGGCAGGGGATGAGGAAGGGGTCACGAGGAGAAAGAAGAACAGAAGCCAGGGTTGCACGCTCCCCTACCACACAGTATTGTGCTCCTTGTCGGTTACAGAGGTAGGAGCAGAGCAACTTGGTTGATGGTTATTTGTTCGGGGGCAAGTAGTATGGTTTGAGTGGTGTGGTTTTAGTGCCTAGTTTTCTTATTATCTTTTGATTTTATTAGATGATGAAGGCTTGAGAGCATCGACAAGCAAATCTTCATATCGTTCCTAATTTATTGGAATGGGAATCGAGATTTTCACGAAAAATATTCTCCACGAATCTTCATCTAGATTTCTCCCTAGCCAAAGATACAGACCAAGAATTGCTCTCTTGATTGTGTACAATTTCTTAAAAAGCTGTTGGAGGGTAAATATGTAAAAGGTGATTTTTTGTTACTTAAATGACTCCCCAAATGTTGACTTAGAGACTTAATTTTAGAAAGACTCAAGATTCTCTTAACAAAACTGTTGATCCTTTCCTTTGTAATATCTATCTTCATCTTTCTTTTACAGGGATAGTGAACTTACAATATTAGATGCAGTTTTAATTTACAAAAATAAAAATAAAAATGAAAAAATGGATTAGGGAGACCGTGTCTTCAGGCCTCAAGGCTGGGCCGCATGGTATAGATGGAATGCAATTAAGTATCCAGCTCGGCCAACTAAAAGCAAAGGGGGGCAAAATTTAGCGCGACGAGAGGCAGCGTGGCCCATTTCGTGGGCCTTATTGTACTTCGTATTCCTATCCATGCAGTTAGGGTTCAGCGCCGAGTATACAAAAAGGATTATGTCAGCCGCCGTGCCGCGGCGTGAAGAAGCACGGCGATCCAAAATTCCAAATCGCCGGCGTTCTCGGCTACATCGCAACCTGAAAAAAAGATGCAGATCTTCGTGAAGACGCTGACAGGAAGACGATCACACTGGAGGTTGACGGCAGCAACACGGTCGACAATGTCAAGGCCAAAATCCAGGACAAGGAAGGTACGCATACACGTACACAGCCGCCTATATGATTGCACGAACTAACCTAATTAATCTAATTAAAAAGATCCACCATGGTCGAATGAATATTCCTTGCTGCTTCTTTCAATCAATCTTTCTGCTTTGTTCTGAATCCGAATGCGATTTTTTTGTTTGCAGGTATCCCGCCAGACCAGCAGCGCCTCATCTTTGCTGGGAAGCAGCTGGACGATGTGCGCACCCTGGCCGACTACAACGTCCAGAAAGAGTCCACGCTGCACCTAGTCCTGCGCCTGCGCGGCGGCGGCCACGGTGGCTGCACCCCTCGCGTCGCGCCAAATCTCCTCAAGCTCGCGCAGCAGCACAACGAGGAGAAGATGATCTGCCGAAAGTAAGCAAAATGATATGAATTCATATTAATTTGGATGCAAGTACATGTTCCAAACTTGTGTGTATTAACGAAAGTTGTGCGAAATTTACTGTTGTTCCATGAACGGCAACGTTTTATATTTGGCAAAGGCAACACAAATTCATCAAGTAAGTCTTTTATCACAAAAAAAAGGTCTCTGTTTGGCAAAGGCAATAGACATAAGTCGAACTAAACCTACTTGACTAAAAAACGTGAAACAAGGCTAACTAAAATGGAGACATGGAGTAGGGCAGTCCCAAACACCCCTTTAATAGCCTAAGTTTTTGCAGAAAAGGAAAAACTCAGCATTCATGGTACCATTACAATACTCTTACGTCCCTTCATGTCTTTTTTTTTTCGAAAGATCTTTAAAAGGGAATGCAACACGAGAACTTTCCAGCAGGTCACCCAATTACATTACTCTTATGTCTCGTTCATGCCTAGAACTAGAAGGCTATCTAGAATAGTAAGTTTGCATAACTTGCAACCAAGGTAACAATTCTTTTGTTGCTGTTGCTGCGCGCTACATAGCTACCTATAGCATCTTTATAGTTTTAAATGATGAAGTTGTTTATGCCTGCGGTCTCCTCAAGATTAATTGTTTTTTTCTAACTAAGTAATTTTTTTTTTAATTTGTTGCGTGTTAGATAAAATTTGGTCATGTCCAAGCATGTTCCATCTGAAAATACTAAACCATCTTCGTATGACACTGTTTGCGCAAGTCAGATATAATCGTATATTTCAGTATTAGTAGTCCTGTAATGAATGAATTTTTCGTCAAAAAAAAAGTTCTGTAATGAATTCGATTTTACCAAATGAACTGATTTACCTTTTTTTCTTGATTTTCCCTCAGCTTAGGCCGAAAAGAAAGCTCAACTCCCGATGATTGCAACACATTGGCATAGCTTGGTTGTTAGATAATTTCAATTTACTACAGGTTACATAAATGCTTGTAAAGCTTTAACCTTTTGATATGATTTGCTTCACTATATAGAAACTTGCTGACTCGGACTGATGCTGATTTGTTGGGAGAGAAAAAACAATGTTCAATGGATGGCTATTTGCTGATAGAACAAGCGAGTAGGGCGTTGCTTGATTGTTGTTTGTTGAGTAGTACGCCTTAGTTGGCGTGTGTTTATCACCTAGTTCTCTTATTGTTATTTTTGTTTTTATTAGATGAAGACAATTTTAAAAGACTCTATATTTCTCTTAATTGTTAGCAATAGAGATTTTGATGCAAAAAATCATCTTGAAATACCTTTTCTATTTGTTTATCCAAACATAGTCTAATTTCTCCCCAGCCACAAATAGCAAACGAGAATGGCTCTGGAGAATATGCACAAGATATAAAAAAACTACTGAAGTGTGGTTTGTTTTTTTTTCTTTCTAATATCTATCATCATCTTTTGTTTATGGGGATACTGCATTTATAATTTTTGACGCAAGTTTAATTTGGAAATAAAAAAGGGAATGGAAATCTCTAGGTAGTCATGATTTTGGGCTGGCCAAAGCCTATAGTACGGTGGACTTGTCAAGAAAAAAAAAGCCAATGGTGGAGGGCGGCCTTCCGCCAGAGTGGGCTGTGCTGTGTTCATGGGCCTAGCTAGGTTGGCCAAGAGATAATAATAAGAGTCTCTAATAATAATGCAGAGGCTAAAAAAAAGGAAAACAACCAAAGCAACATACAAGATCCGACAGACTCTTGGTTCTGATCAGAATTTCTAACTTCAAAAAAAAAAAGAATTCGCTTAGATTTTTTAAAAAAAATAATTACAAGAAGTAAAAGCTCACGATACAAAAAAAGAAACAATTTGAAAATAAAAGGGCCAATTATAATTTCAAGAAGCAAAAGCTCACGATACAAAAAAAGAAACAATTTGAAAATAAAAGGGCCAATTGCATAGCTACCCTTGTTTTGAGCTCTAACTGCACGTTTGTCCTTAGTTTTTCAACTTTGTAGATTTGCCCCTATTTTTTTAATACGAAGCTTCCACTTGCCTCTATCCGTAAAACAGAGTTAATCGTGTTAAGTATGCTAAAAAGACAAAAATACCCTTGATGTTAATGATCTAAGAATCAATCTGAATTTCTTTATACACACCTATTATCTATTTATTTTGGGTAAATGCCAATACATATATATTTTCTGTAAATATCAAAGTATAATATTCTGCAAGCACGACATGGTGTATTTGCCTTCTTCCCCTTGGGCTTTGGCACATGAAGCACCTCAGTTCATCGGTCATTATCCCTGACCATAGGAAAGGTAAAACCCCGGGTCAAAAACAATAGCATCTCGCATCACCAAAGTTTTAAATCTTTGGCTAAGATATTTCGCTTTCTATGTCTCAAAACAGGTTATAGCCATCTAAATCGAGCTATAGCGACAACTAAGTATAAACTCGTATATGAAGAAACTTTAATAAATCCTTTTCAAACAGCTACAGTCAGAGATAGCGAAGAGGCTATAGTCGGAGATTTAAAACCTTGTGCATCATCTAGTATAGACCGAAATAAGTCAATCTTGCAGGGAGGCTGCGTGCTTAGGTGGTGTTGCACTCATTGAGCGATCTGCTCGAACTCATCGATGTCGTACACGTGGAATAGGCCATAGCCGGGGGCCGACTCGAACAACAGGTGCAGTGTTATCTCGCCGTTGGATGGCAGTGGCAGCTCCTCCGCTGTTGGTTGGAGGCCGAGGTGCACCGGCTGCCCTCCGCTCTTGGCAACCACGCCACCAGCTGTCAGACACCCGTTGCATGGGCCTATCACGCCGGTCGCCCGCCGCAAATGCCTGCCATGCCGGCCGCACATTACGAAGAAACACCAGCCGCACCCTAGCACCCTTCAGCCGCCGGATCTGTCGTAGCCCACTTGCCCACCACGTTCCCTGCCAGCCGACTCGCCTCTGCTGTGCCGCTTTGCAGGTCATAGCACCGCCTAGTTGTGGGTTGCTTTCTCATACGAAAGGCGTCAGGTGGAAGGGAGAAACAGGAGGAGTCCTTATTTTGGATAAGGGACAGCACAGTCTTAACTCCTTTTTCCAAATATTTTTATTCTTGACCATAATTTATCAACATGTCACGGAGTTCGGAAACATGGGCAGACTATAGCTTAGGTGTCGAAAATAAGGGCAAACATACAAAGTTCAAAATATAAAGGTAAACATGGAATTAGAATTCAAAATAGAATAAAAATAAAGTTTTGAATCAATCAAAGATTTTGTATCCATTAGTCTAAGTAAGGCTACACAAATCAGGGGGGCTTACACCTTGACAAATAAACAACTGAATCCCATTATGGCTAGAGTGTTTGTATCCAATGACTGGGACCAAAAACTCCCTTTAGTGCTTGCAATGTCTCTAACCAGAATTGGATCTGACCACAATCCTTTACTAGCGGAAATAGATCAGGGGGGTGAAAAAAGTCAGGGTGTTCAGTTTTGAAATTGCTTGGCTGAACCAGGAAGGTTTCAGAGACTGGGTGCTGAGTAAGTGGCCAAAGAGGCATAAGCATGGTGTGTTAGACCATTGGAGGATAGTAGTTGGGCTATTGAGGAAAGCAATGAAGGGACAAAGTAAAAATTGGGGGACTGAACAAGAGAAAATGAAACAAGAACTGATGCTTACCATAGAACAATGGGATAAACTAGCTAATGAAAGACCTCTGAGCAATGAGGAGTGGAGTGATAGATATGAGAAGGAGGGGTTATTTGAAAAGATTTATGTAAATGAGGAAATCATGTGGCAAAGGAGGGGGGGAGAAGACTGGCTTCTCAAAGGAGATGCTAATACAAGCTACTTTCACAATGTGACCAGTGGGAGAAAAAGGAACTGCAATATAATTAGCTTAGTTGAGGGGGATAAAGTAATTGAGGAAACATAGGAGCTCAAGAAGTATATTACCAACTTTTATAAAGACCTGTTTGGAGGGGGTGAAGAACCAAAAATCAAATTGAGGGAAGATTTCTGGGCAGGAAGGAGACAAGCCCAGGGATGAAGATAAACAAATGTTAACTAGAGAGTTTTCCATGGCTGAGCAGGAGGTAGCAGTTAAAGAGATGAAGACAAATACAACTCCTGGCCCAGATGGCTTTTCCACAAGGTTTTTCAAATCTTTCTAGGAGCAGATTAAGGGGTATCTACTTGTAATGCTAAATCAGCTGCACAAGGGGGAGCTAGACCTAACAAGGTTGAACTATGGCATCATTGTGCTGCTTCCCAAGATGAGCTTACTAAGGCAATGGTCGTTGCTCGAGAAGAAGGAAAATGCCAAGCTGAAGGAGTTCCCGACAAAGCTGGAGGTGGAGTTGACGACATGGTGATCTGCGTTTGATGGCTAGTGTTGGCGAGTCATGTATAATCCTTTTTAGCCGCTTTTGTTGTAATAAGTTCTGAGGTTCTGTGAGAGAAGAGTCGGGGGGGGGGGGTCATTCAAGAACTTAGTGGGGGTTCGTTTCCTCAGTTTGTTTGCGGAGTTTAAACTGTTTCGATGCGTTAAATTGTAAGGTGGTAACCCTAGCGTAAACAGTTTGGTTACAACTTTCAATATAAAAGTTGGGCACGTAATGTGCCTTTGGTCTAAAAAAGAGATTGTGTGAGAGGGAGATAAAAGAATATAAGATGTGGTTGGCACACCTGATGGTTCGAATAAGGAGCATTGAAGTAAAATATCAGATCTAATTATCTATTTGATTTTAGTATATTATCCACAAAACAAGCAATGATACACTATCACTTTTAGTTTAAGATTTTCGTTGCGTGACAGTCACGGTGGTTGCGTTTTATGGTACAAGGAAACAAGGCTAGCAGCAGTTGCAGAGCCCTAGTTATTCCCGTTTCACATGTTATAGGAACCAAGGGCTTACACCAATGAATTTGCGACAATTGCGATTTTGATCACGGGTCCAGCTGCACCGAATATTCCAACAAGGCCGATGCCTCTGCTTCAGGTCAAGTACTAGTGCTTGAATATCAATCGGTCCGTGTCCAAATATAATTGACGAAATTAAACTAATTTTTTAGTAATGTAATCTAGTAGTAGACCAATATATGGAAACAGGATGCAAGTATCCCGGCCCATTGCCTTGCCGGGGCCGTATCGTATTCTCGTATTCGACTGCTATTTGGGTTCGGACTTCGGAGCTACCGCGCGTGTATAAAAGGATCACCACGTCTGCTGCGGCGTCATCAAGGTTGAATTGCGGACATCGCTCGAAAGCCCTGACGCAACCGGATAAAGATGCAGATCTTCGTGAAGACGCTGACAGGGAAGACGATCACGTTAGAGGTCGAGAGCAGCGAGACCGTCGACAATGTCAAGGCCAAGATCCAGGATAAAGAAGGTATCCCGTCGGACCAGCAGCGCCTCATCTTCGCAGGGAAGCAGCTGGACGACGGGCGCACACTGGCTGACTATAACATCCAGAAAGAGTCCACGCTGCACCTAGTCCTGCGCCTGCGCGGTGGCCATGGCAGCTACCCCTACACCATCGCGCCAGACCTGCTCAAGCTCGCGCTGCAGCACGAGGACAAGAAGATCTGCCGAAAGTAAGCAAAACCATATGACCTCGATATCGCATTTTGATGCCAGTGCGTTCATAACTCTTGTGTCTACCTTGTTTTTAAATAATAAAAACAGAAGTGGTGTAATTAATTATACAGTTTCCGCGCGCTATAGGCTATAGCTACTTGTAGCTATTTAGGTAGTGCAGAGATATTTTGGTCATAGTATTAATTTACCTGTTTTTTTAGCCCACTATAGCCAATCTATTAGCCCGGTCAGGACACTGCACATAAAAGTCCACGTCAAACTAATGTTAATTATACTGCTTGCAACGCAGGTACAAATCAGCGTTGTGATATTACATTGACCATTTTCTTTATGCAGGTGCTATTCACGGCTTCACAAGAGAGCTACAAACTGCAGGAAAAAGAAGTGTGGCCACAGCAATGAGGTCAGCCTTAATTAACCTATAACCACTTCGTGTTGGAGTTGTATATATGGGCCCTTTTGGCACGATTCAACCTTTTGCTACTGTGTTCACTCTCGAGCTGTATTTCTCTCTCTTTTTCTCTCTCTCACGGAGCTAGCAGAAGTTGGTGAAACCAACTCCTACTACTACTAGCTCTGTGAGAGCGATATAGAAGAAAGAAATAGCTCTAGTGAACAATGCATCACAATAGAATGGCAGGTGGGAGTGATGAATCTATGCCAAAGGGCCCATATACATGATGTGAACCACCCTGCTTTTACTTTTTGTTTTTAATATATTTTAAAAATATGAGCAGGAAAGTGTTCACTATTTTTTTTATAATGGATTTGCTATATCAAACCCCGAAACCAGCCACCTTTTCAGTTCTAAATGAATTTGTTATATGCCTGCAGTCTCCGTAGTTAAGATTAGTATCGATTTCGAATTGTTACTTGTTAGATAAATTTGGCTACGTCCAAATGTTCCATCTTGTTCATAATAAAGATAAACCATCTTCATATGATAATGTTTGTGCAATCAGATTCCATCGTATATTTCAGTACTGTTCTGTAATGGATTTGTACTTACCGAATCTCCTAATGTACCTTTGTTTCTTTATTTCCACTCGGCTGAGACCAAAGAAAAAGCTCGTCTCCCGATATTCATGATAGCAACAACAACAAGTTGGAACAGTTTGGTTGTTACAGAATTTCAACTCATTACCAGTTATTATAAAGAAATGTTTGTAACCTTATTGTTAGTCACTATAAGAAGCCTCGATCTTTTTCCTCTCTCTCCCTCTCCCATATAATTCGAAGTTATTGTGTCTTCTCCATTTACATGTCGTTACTGGAGTTTCATATGCCATGCTTCACGTCTGTTTTCTGTGGCACATTTTGTTCTGTAAATAATACGAGCATATCCAATCGCTGTGGTAGGACAGGGTTAAATTTCTTATGCTTAGAATTGTTGTAAACTTAGCATACGGTTAGCTTTCATTTTATCTTTACATGAGTACAATAGTGTTGGTCTCATATAGTTCTAATGTAATTTTAAGACCACATAGGGCAATGAATTTTGGTGTGGTGGCCAATTAGTGAGGCGAATTTTTCTCTTTTTGGTCTAAGGTCCATGGTGTTAGGGTGCCATGTATAGGGTGTGCCATGTGTACATAAAACACTTTTCCTAACTTAATTGAGCTGCAGTGCTCCTGCCATTTCCTTAAAAAAGACGACTTAATGAACAACATCTATAATAATTGTTTTGTTTGAGACCGCTGGTATTTAGGAGTATACTTTTGCCCATAGAATTGCTTAGATTAGATGAAACGTCCGTGAATAGCCCACATTGATTTGTATTTAAGATCCCTAGTAATGAAACTACAACCACCTTAAAAATAGGACTCATAGATAGTTCACATTAACAAACAATCACTATCACATCATCACTGTAAAAAATCTAACCTAATAATTCACCATCTTTTAGCGTTCACTAGCTCAGTTAGCTAGCTGGGACGCGTTGCACCCTGCTGGCTGGGGTCGATTCTGATTAGGGATGAACTTGCGGCCTGGGGCGAAAAAATCCCCTCGTCTCAGAGTTGTGGTACCGCTGTGAATGGGTGGAGTAGTTGTTCGGACCTGCGTGAGAAGGTCATCTTCTAGGCACAATACCCGAGGCTATCTTACCCCGTGGGTCGAGTTTTTTTTCCTAAATCCATACCAAATAGCGTTCCCTGCTGAGAAGCCCATCCTCTGTTCACCCTAACAAGTGTACCAAAAAAAACAATACCAAAAAACAGCATCTTTAAATTAGACTGTCCAGATTTTGTTCTTAGTATTCTCTCTCATTACTCATTTGTAATCCAAGGCACAAGATTATTTGTGTCAACATTCTCATTCTTCACTGCCTAAGGAAAGCCTAGCTCTGCACGCCCTCTGCACCCGCATGGCCTACGCCGCCGGAGATTGAGTCCCACACCCACACACCGTTGTCTTTTATTCGGACAAAAATAATGAATCATCAGGCGCAAGGCTTGAATCATTAGGCGCGAGACTCGCGGCTGATTCCCGGTAGCGCTCGCGCACGGCTAGGGTTTGTCCCATCCTCTTCCTCCCGGCGATGGCAGCCTACCGTCCACATCCGTCTTCTTTGTTTTCAGATTGCAGACTAGGCATGGCTGCTGGGTAGGAGCGGCACAGGGCGGACGTGGCAGACATCGATTCGTCCTCGTCATCACCTCGACCACGATGGGACATCCGGTTGTTTGATGAGTACGACGCGCCGCTCATCGACTTCATGGTGACCTTGCTGGACTGTGGACTCAGTCTTTCTTTCTCACGCTCCCACATAATTCAAAGTTAAGCATTTCTGCCTTCTCCAATTACATGTCGTCAGTGGTATTTTGCACGCCATGGTTTTGGTAGAGTTTGCTATGTAATATGAAGATATCCGATTGGTGTGGTCGGATAGGGTTAAATTTCTTATATTTAAAATGAGATTTTTTTACAATACTTGTGACGAATTTCAATGGCTCACAACGACCGATCCGACGGCCAGAAAGGCCAAAGGCGACGGGAGGCGATTGGAGGCGATTGTTGTGTCTATGACCGGCGTGCCATATGCGCTAAATCACTTCCCATTGCCTCCAAAACTGAGGGTGGAGGCGATGCAAAATAAAGGATGACTAATTGTATTTTTGTAGTTCTTTTTTGTAATCAAGGGTATTAAGGTAATCAGCCGGGCGACCTGGAGGGGTTCCACAAGCCGTACGCCGTCATGACGGAGCTTCTTCTGGTGGAGCGGGAGGTCGTGGTCCTTCTGGTGCTCGTCTCCAACTGCCGGGGCGCATGTGACGTGGTGTGGCTATCGTTCTACCTCGCGTACACTCTGACGAAACATGAGAGTAAGGCATGAGAGTGACCGGATGAAATCAAGCATTAGTCCCCTCGAACTATACTTAAGAGTGTTGGCTTGGTTTCCTCTCAGAGCCGCTGAATTTTTTGAAGCTCTCCATTTTGCATGGCACTGTAGCTCACGAGTGCATGGCATTTTTTGGTTGTATCAACGAGTTTGCCTTGCTTGTGTACAAACGACACTCGTTCCTTGCTTGCATCAACTAGATTGCCTTGTTTGCGTACACAACGACATGGCTTAGCTTGCCTTGTTTCATCTACTCAGTACCACAGACCACTTCTTTCCTTACGGTTGAGAGCAATCCCGTCGGCCCGCACCCTCCGTCAGGCACGCTGGAGCATCCCCCGCGTGTGAGTGAACACCGTCCCGGATTCTCTCTCCCGTCGGTAGGCCACCGTCACGGGTCTCCTGCACGGCTCGGATTTGGTTGGGCGCGCTACGGCGGTGCGGGGTGGCCTAGTCAACAGAGACAGGAACGGGAGGAAAGCGCGGGATCTTCTCCGAAAAAATTTCATTCACATGCGCTTCACATCCCCCCGCCCCGCCCGTGACCTTCTCCGTCCTCTTCCCCAAATCTAATCCTTTCCTCCGAGTCGAGTTCTCCGCCCCAGCAACGTCGCCGGCCTCCGCCACCAGAAGCGCCGCCCGTCATCCCCAGCAACCACAAGCCTGCCGCCCCCTGCAACACCTTCCCCGAGACGCCACTCGTCGCCCCCAGGCGCCCTGGCCACCAGACCCGTCGTCCCCGCCGCCGCCAGCGACCAGATCCGCCACTCGTCGCCCCCAGGCGGCCTGGCCACCAGACCGTCGCCCCAGACCCCAGTCCCGCCGTCCACATTCACAAGGTTTGGATTTCCTGTTTATCCTCTCCGTATGAACTCATCCCCTAAGGAATTTCTTCAGATCTGAATATACCATTATTGTGTAGGGTATTGTTTCCTAGGCTTTTGAGGTGTCCACCAGGAAATTGATTTGCTGCTGCCGTACGCAAGATCTTGGTTCCGCCACATTGATGGTCTCGATGAAATTTCTTCTTTTTCATATGGTGATTTTTTTTTGTTTTTTATTTTTGGCCTTGCAACCATATGGCTTAGCTTGCCTTGTTTCATCTACTGCTTGCCTTGCAACCAATTATATTATGAATGGTTACTCTTCCCTGTGATTCAATCTTTGGCACTATCAAGTAATCTGTGATGGTCATTTTCTGTTTGGTGAACAGTATATTTATGTCTTGTCAATCTGAAATGCCAGGTTAAAGATATCAGGTTTATGTCTTAGGAAATGAAGTGACTGCATCAGGTTTATGTCTTCCTGGAGCAGAGAACATACTTTCAGTTTCAGTTTATTGGATCTCGGTTCTGAAAGCTTGTGAAGCTTGTTAAGCTTGTGGAATCTGTATGTTTACTACAGTTTGGTCCATCAATATTTTCTGTTATATGAAAGGTGAGCTAAGATCAGATTGTTAAGCTTCTAATGGATTCTCGCTGTTGGTGACCGTTCTGTTATGTGATGATGTTAGTGTCTTGTTAACCAGGTTGGAGTTCTGCTCTTGTTAATTTTTTTAGAATAAAAGAGCCTCGCCCCTGCCTTTGTATTAACCAAAGACATAACTAAGTTTCTGTCACAGTTACAGCGCATAGGCGGGATACGCCTGTCCAAACCAGTTCACAGGTCACCGTTTGATTGAAAAGAAACTGAATAAGCTACGAAAGAAACTAGCTACTGAAACTTTGCCACGCTCCTCATGGCCCGCACTCCAAACTATCTCGAACAGCAGAAAGAAACGCCTTGAATTACATCAGGTTCTGGTTCTGCAGCATGAACCACTTCTTGCCAGTGTTTGCTTCACAAGCTTCATCATCTTCTGTTGGAACCGGCGGTGTCGACCTTGTCCCGGCTGCTGGGTGGAACCAGAGCTCATGGCGAGCTCCGGCGACGGTGTGTCAACGGCTGATGGTGATCGCGCCCACTAAGACCCTAACCGCGGCGAGGAGCACAAAACGCACGAGAGAGAGAGAGAGAGAGAGAGTTGTTTTGACTGGCAACTGCACAGCCTCCACGATGCATTCCACTTTGCTTAAGTTCGGGGTCTGATCCGCAACTCCCGCCACGACGCGCTGCTGCACGGTGCGCCGTCATTTGCGGACGCCCGTGCGACAAGCACGGCACGCACGCCGTGGTGGAGCTCACCCCTCCTGACCACGATTCTACGCGCTAATACAAACATGACTGTTACATGATTACAAAACAAACTAATGCACCTATATGTGGATAACTATCTGTCACGATTATAGAGCGGCTTGATCAACATTTCACCCCCTTAATTGTGACAGACATCACTGACGCCCAGCTTCTGCCTCATCTCGATGAACTTCACTCGACCAAGTGGCTTGGTCAGAATGTCAGCAAGCTGCTTGTCGGTCCCGATGTGTTCTACCTCTGCAACAACCTCACACTCTCTGATGAAGTGATAGCGTATGTCGATGTGTTTGCTTCTCTCATGATACACCGGGTTCTTGCTCAACTCCAGAGCTGATTTGTTGTCCATTAACAGCCTGAACTTCGAGGATAAGTGATTTGCGCAATGACTAGAATGCCTTTTTTTAATAAAATCAATAATTTGTGGAACCGATGAGAGGCGATGGGAAGCGATTTCAAGTACCGTAAAACGACTCATTTAAAATTGCTGTTAGGGCAGGATAGGATTTGCTTTCATTTTATCTTTTAAGCAAGTAAGCGGTCTCGTACAGTACTATGTAATTTTAAAACTATTTAACAGAGAATATGTATAAGAGAATTTAACAGTGCCTGGGATAAAACTAGAGCCATCCATTTAGATGGATCTAATGGCTATAAAATAGAAAACCAATGCAAGGAAACTTAAGTTGCAGAGTGAAAGCCTAAATTACATGGGCAACGAACTAATTCCAAATCAATTTCAAAAAAAAAAGTTGTCGAACAGTCTTGTTCTCTCGTGTATCTCTCCGAGAGCAGACGGTATGGCAGCGGACAGTGTCTCCCGTTTTATTTAGAGCTGAGCCTTTAGTAATGGCCACAGGCCTCCGGCTTCAATCCTCGACACTTAGGGACTCCTGCTTCAATCCTCAACAGCTAGGGACAGCATCCCAACAAAGGGAGCATGTCCCGTCCTAACAGGGCTCATCCACTCATCATCTCATTCACTCTTCCACTTCTCCTATCAGCTCGTTCGCATGTCTTGGAGTAGGCACTCAGTCGCACGCTGTACTCCATCCTACCACGTCCCCTTCCCCAACCATGCCTTGTCCCCTGTCGTGCCATGCCCTCCCCCGCCACACTACAACTCATCGTTGGCCAAGCCGTGCCAAATACGACACCTCGCTCCCATCCACCTCGTCTGTCTCGGCCATGGCACCTCCCATCCATCTTGTTCGTCTCGGCCATGGCATCCACCGCGCCCTGACCGTTGCCGTGTCGTGTCGTCCTCTGCCATCCCACACCCCCATCGTCGGCCATGCCACGCCACCATACCGCACCTCGCCCCATGCACCTAGCTCATCAAGGCCATGACGTCCACCGCGCCACTGCTGTGCTCTAGCGCCACTTGGAGGTCACCACGGGTCCAGACTTTGTTCCCCATATTCATCCGAAGACACCATGGCAAGAAGGGGAGGCCTACGCCTGGGTGTACTCTAGGCCATTGCTCTCGACATCCCCTGGCCGAGCCTTCTGGCTGCCGGTTTTGCCCAGCAAGTAGGCCGTGGCCACTGGCGACGCCATGTTTCAAGTGTTTATAGGCTTATTATGTTTCAAGTGTTTATAGGCTTATTATGTTTCAAGTGTTAACGTAGATCTGGAATATTCGATATATAACTACGTTGCAACCAATAAATGAATCTCGCACATGCTCATATTTTTTCTTTGAAACAAACAAAAACAACAAATCAGGGAGACCGTGTCTTCGGGCCCTTCGGAGCACTCAGATGGGCCGCATAGTAGAGTTGTAACAATGATGCAAGTATCAGCACGGCCATGTAAAAGTAAGGTTGACAAAATTTGGCGCGAAAAGATCGAGGCAACGCGCAGCTCATTGCCTGTCGTACTCGTATTCGTATCCGTATGCTGTTAGGGGTTGGGCGCTAGCGTGTATACAAAAGGATCGTGTCCGCCGCGGCGTACGTCAAGTCTGAATTGCGGCCATCGACCGAAACTTCGAAAGCCCCGGCTCTCTCGGTTACCACGCAACCAGGAAAAAGATGCAGATCTTCGTGAAGACGCTGACAGGGAAGACGATCACGCTGGAGGTCGAGAGCAGCGATACCGTCGACAATGTCAAGGCCAAGATCCAAGACAAGGAAGGTACGCATATACGGCATACAAATAAACACGCCTATATGATTACACGAACTAATCTAACTAAACAACAGATCGATGGTCTGATGACTATTTGTCGCTGCGTTTTTTCTGAATCTGAATGTGATTTATTGTTTCAGGTATCCCGCAGGACCAACAGCGCCTCATCTTCGCAGGGAAGCAGCTCGACGATGGGCGCACCCTTGCCGACTACAACATCCAGAAAGAGTCCACGCTGCACCTAGTCCTGCGTCTGCGCGGTGGTCACCTTGGCTTCTACGCACACGTCGCGCCAAATCTCCTCAAGCTTGCGCTGCAGCACAACGAGGACAAGATGATCTGCCGAAAGTAAGCACAACGATATGAGTTGGAAATCAGTTGGAACTTGCGTCTTTTATTAATAACGGAACTTGCATGTAATTGTATATTCCGTGAACTACCAAGTTTTTTAGATTTGGCAAATTAAAGGAAACAGGAATTGTGAATTTTCATGACCATGTTCTTTCATGCAGGTGCTATGCACGGCTTCCCAAGAGGGCTACAAACTGCAGAAAAAAGAAGTGTGGTCACAGCAATCAGGTGAGCCTTGGTTAACCTGTAATCTTTTTTTTTTTACAAAAGGTTAACCTGTAATCACGCCCTGAAGTTGTACATATAGATGACTATACTGACGGAAGATGTCTCAAAGTTCCTGCTTGAAGATACCAGAGCGTTGTCAGTATTCACTTTTTTGGTTATTATTTCAATAGTTATCAACACTTGAAAGCACAGTTTAGTTTTGAGTGAAGTTGTTATATAACTGTCTGGTGGTCTGCATAAGATTAGTACTGATTTTAATTTGTTAGATGTGTAAGATTAAGATCGAGTCAATGGATGGCTATCTTCAAGTTTAATTGGTCATATTTAGCTTAAAATTTAATTCGTTTTGGTTCCTACAACGGTTGGCTGTTTTGTTGACAGCATGTGTTTTTGTGCCCATCGGGTAAACTTTGTAATAATTGGTCTGATTTTATCTTTTGATAGAAGAAGCCGGGTATAATACCCTTTATCTAAAAAAAAAAGATCGAGTCTTCATATGAATGCTGTTTGTGCAATTCAGATTCAATACTTATTCTATTACTGTTGTGTACTAAATTTGTATTTACCTATTGAACTGATGCTACCTTTTTTTCTTGATTGATTTCCACTCAGCTGAGACCGAAAAGAAAGCTCTTCGACCGACGATATTAACAACCAAGGATGCTCCCGGTGTTCCTAATAACAATCTTCGTTGGCATCATTTGGTTGTTACAGAATTTCAACTTATTACTAGTTAGTTTCTTTTAAAAAACTTATTACTAGTTACAGAAATGCTTTCGGAGCATGTAACCTTCTGTTTGTTACTTCACTATATGAAGACTCGATGTTTTTTCTCTCTCCCACAGAATTCCTAGTTATGCATTGTTGTGTCTTCTCCATTTACATGTCGTCACTGGTGTTTCATATGCCATGGTTTACATGGGTTTGCCGTGGCACATTTTGTTCTGCAATAGGTAGATCTGCGGTTGTTAGCAGTTCAAAGTTAAACAAATACACCCACTTTAAAACGCTCACAACAGTTTCACATTATTGTTTTAAACCCGAAATGAAAAGTCATCCATTGCATACAAAGAACTCCATGGCGCAGAATTTAAGACCTAAAACGCCTCAATCATCCGGTGTTTGCAATCATCAGTGAGTTGAAATAAATCCTAGAACTAAAGCCGGCATGGCCCTCTCAATAGAAACTGCAAGAACGTTTTTGAGTGACATTTACACCGACAAACATTTTTTTACTAACGCTCAAAAACAATCTTTAGAGTCGGTTAATAAAACATATACTATGCCATCGATTGTAAAAATAAGTTATTTCCATCGATGGTTTTAAAACGTTCTTGCAAATTGATTTTCATGGACGATTTTGTAAAGACAACAACCCTTAAAAAATGATTTGTAAAGACAACCATCCCAGAATTTTTTTAGATTATTTAAAAATCATTTAGAGGTCGTAAAAGTATGGTTGGAAGCGTAGAGGACCGACCACCACTGATTTTAATTTTTGCTATTTCTAATAGAGTGCAACCATTGGGATTGAAACCCATAGGGTGTGTTTGGTTGGATGCATATCCCCAACCAGGCTTCCTGAGGGCCCAAATTCACTTGTTTGGTTTGGTGGCCAGGGGTCCTGGCCTGGCTAAATGTAGCAAGCCGTACTGACTTAGCCAGGCTAGCCTCGAACAACCGATTTCGTCGTTCATGTGTAGCCAGGCCAGGGCCAGCTCCACTCGCACACGTGGGCCGGTGTGGCCGTGGTTGGCCCGTCTTGGCCACCATGTAAAACCGCACTCTCACCGTCCGGCTAGGGTTTCTGCAGGTACTGTTCACTCACCTCTCCACTGAGCAGCGCTCTTGCTCTTGCTCTCGTGCTTTCTCGCCCTCTGTGTCCCCTCCTTCCTTCCCAGCGTTCCGGCGGCCTGCGGTGACTCTCCTCAGCCTAAATTATGTGGACAAGGAACTAATTCTATATTAAAATATTAAGGGTAGAACAATATTATTCTCTTGTGTCTCCGAGAGTAGGCGGCATAGCAGCAGACGGAGTCTCCTGTTTTATATATAGAGCTGAGCCTTCGGCAATGGCCGCAGGCCTCCTCCTTCAATCCTCAACTGTTAAGGACAGCATCCCAACAAAGGGAGTCTGTCCCGTCCTAACAGGGCTCATTCACTCCTCTGCTCATTCACTCTTCCACCTGTCATATTAGTTCGTTCAACTGTCTCAGAGTAGGCAATCAATCGAAGGCCGCACTACTCCATCCTACCACATCCCCTTCCCCAACCATGTCGTGTCCTCTGTTGTGCCATGCCCTCCCCCGCCACACTACAACTCATCGTTGGCCAATCCGTGACAAATACGACACCTCGCTCCCAACGACCTCGTCCGTCTCGACCACGGCATGTCCCATCCACCTCGTCCGTCTCGGCCACGGCATCCACCGCGCCATAACCATTGTCGTGTCGTGTCCTCCCCTGCCATGCCACACCCCATCGTTGGCCACGCCACGCCACAATACCGCACCTCACCCCCATGCACCTGGCTCATCATGGCCACGATGTCCACCGTGCCAGTACTCCTCTAGCGCCACTTGGAGGTCACCACGGATCCAGACTTTGTCTCCCATAGCCGTCCGAAGACAGCATGCCAAGAAGGGGAGGCCTACGCATGGGTGTACTCTAGGCTGCTCTCGACATCCCCTGGCACTACCGGAAACAGGGCTGCTGCTGAAGCCCACTGCCTTTGCCAAGAGCTAGAAGTCAGTCTCTCGGCAACGTAATCTTTGTCGAGTGCCGACCGTCGGCAAAGGTGAACCTTCGGCAAAAGACTCTTTGCTGAGGGCCACGGACCGTCGGTAAAATATGACGGCATGCCAACATAGATTATAGGCTTACTTATCTGGATGCCGGTTTTGCCCAGCAGGTAGGCCGTGGCCACTGACGACGCCATGTTTCAAGTGTTTATCGGCTTATCTATACCTCTATACCTCTATATCTATATCTATATCTATATCTATATCTATATCTAATAATTAATCATGAAAATTTCCCGCAGCTTTTCAATATCTATACCTAATAATTAATCATGAAAATTTCTCGCAGCTTTTTTGTTCACCATGATTTTTCTTCCGCCGTGCCCAAATCCGCATCGATAAGCATCAACTACGGCAAGACTTTTTCAAAAAAAAAAAAAATCAACTACAGCAAGAAGTCTTGGCACTATCCGAAACGAACTCCATGTCTAACTGCTCAAACACGTGTCTAAGTCAGTGCTAATTAATCAAAGATATTTGATTGGCTACTGCATCTACGCATGCATGCATGAAGATTTCCGACAATCCGAAAAAAACAAGTACAGGCCCGTCATCGGTCTCGCCATCTGTAAATGCAAACCAAGATTAGAAGTGGGCATCAAATACAAATAAATATGAGGTTTCAGTTGTAAAAGATATCAAAGAAAGAAAAAATATCAATTCAAATAGATAAAAAATCCTCATGTAAAATGTCAGTTGGACCAAGCCCATGCAAGTTTTTTTTTTTTTTTTTTTTTTTTTGTCGTTCACTTTTCCCATAAAAAAGGTCTTGTCAAATTAAAAAAAGAATATTAAACCAATTTTATTAGAATTATAAAAATATGATCTATCTATATAGATGTTATGAATTAAGTTAGTTTGTGTTTTATCTATAGGTATGTTAAATCATCCATGTACATGTTGCATACATAGGTTCGTCAATGACCAAGAACATGCAAGATTCCGACCCGAAATATGCGGAGGTGGCTGAGTAGTATGAGTAGGATGTCGTTGCCATCAATGTTTCCAAAGTCTCCACTACCTTTTCGTTGTCTGGTTCCTTGCCAAGGCAAGTCTAAGTGCATAACCCCTACTTTTTAGTACTTATTATCCTTGTTTACGCATTAAGTTTTGAAGACAAAGATTTACAATATCTGGTATTTTGATAAGAAATAATATTTTATTAAAGTATGGATTAGTCAATGGTTTAAGTAACTGTTTTTGAATTGGAAACTTAGGCAAGTTATAGACTAATAAAATCTAAACAAATATATTTATATAAAGCCTGACAACCCCATGTAAAAAACAAGAGAGATCACCCATCATGATCATTGGCATAACATATCGACAAAAAAGTTACAAAGGTTGATAAGATATGTCAAAGTAGCTACATATAGGTTGACACTGAGTCATAGAAACACGTGGGTAATAGAAAAAAGCTACAAAGTTATAATATATTTATATATAAAATATTTATGCATTTTGCAATAGAAAGAAAACTATACCAATGTATATTTTAATTTGATACTGGTTTATTGTCAATAATAACTTATATTATGGACGTGACGATCATCATAAAATACACTATAAAAAAACATAAGTAGTCATGTACTATTTAAATTATCATTTTTTGTAAGAGAACTGCTCCGGTACTCCTTTTTTAAAAAACTGCACACATCTCCAAGCATCCCACCTGAAAAATTAAACAATTTTCTTAATTATTATCTACCTGGGTCCCGTATAGGTCCGTTCTTCTAGGCCCAGACCCTGCCCAGCCCAAACCCAGTCCGTTCGTGTGTGTCTTAGATCCCCTTTGTTCGGAGCTTTCCCACGTGGAGCAGAGCGGATCAGCGGGCAGAGGGCAGCTCTCCACGGCGCTGCCCTTTGTTCGTGCCGTCCGTCGCTGCCTTCTGCCGGTGGAGGAGGTCAACAAGGAGGGACACTACTACGGTTGCGCTATGGACGCCGCCGCAGGCGTCGACGACGAGTAGGGGACCCGTCGGACTGCAGCTAGTGCAAGATGTAATTTAATTGGTTGAAGCTTAATAGAATCATTCAGTGTCTATTCTTTGATGATCTGATCTGAATGTAACTCACAAGGGAGTACTCAGCTACTCTCTGCATTCATCCGTTTTCCCTCCTGTCATTAAATCCCATCTTGCAACAATTATATGTGCTTTATTAAATGCATGTGCTGAAGAATTCCTGCCGAACCATTGCTAATCTGCAACATGTATATGCTTGCAGATAGTATTCCAAACTAGGCCAATGTTGTAATTGCATGAGTCCGTTTGGTTGGCCTACTGGAACGGAAAAGCTGCTACTCCTGAGCAAAGGCCACGAATGTCATGCTGCTGTACATTGGTTTGAAGCCCATCGTATTATCTGATGTTCCAATTAGCATTGGACTAATTATGGATATGACTTAGACTGATGTACTTCGTTTGTTCTGATAGCTTGCCAAAGCTCAAGAACGCCTAGAATACATTGTGTACAGCGGCCTCCTGTGATTTGTCTCTGATCTGAATGTAATGCTATGCTCTGAATGTTCTATACGAAACAACGCTTGTAGTTCTGATTTTTCTGAGAGAGGAACTAAACTTTCTGCAATGGGTCATGGTGTGCATCTTCTGTGCGTGACACCATGCCAAATTGCCGCCCATGCGTGGCAACAACAGGAGGCCCTTCACTCCTCCTTATGGAGGTAGGAATATGTGTACCAGATGTATGCTCCTCCCTAACAGCCGGTGGTGGGCGTTAATCAGATAGTTATTCAGAGGCGTCGGACTTCCTCATGCGGACACCAACCAGCGGCGAACGGAGTAACGGACCAGCGCATCTCCTCACCTCAATCGGAAGATCGCCGGAAATCCAAAGGCCGGAGGGACACGGATGTGACGGGAAAGTTTCAAACAAAGGCCAAAGGCGAGGATGCACGTCATCAAACGGACTGGGTTTAGGCTGGGCGCGATCTGGACTTTGAAGGGCCAGGTCCATTCGGGACTGAGATGGATATAATTAACAAAATTGTTTAATTAATTAAGTGGTCTGCTTTGAGATACGTGCAATTTTTAAAAAGAGGAGTACCGGAGTAGTTCCCTTTCTGTAATTGTTTAGTAGTTTTTTCTCCCATTGCAACTCACGGGCATATTTACTATTTATACTTATGTTTCAAGTGTTAACGTAGATCTGGAATATTGCATATATAACTACCTTGCAACCAATATGAATCTCGCACAGGCTCATAATTCTTCTTTGAAACAAAAAAGAAAACAATCAGGGAGACTGTGTCTTCGGGCCCATTCAGACCACTCAGATGGGCCGCAACGTAGAGTTGTAACAATGAATCAATGATGAAAAGCAAGTATCAGCACGGCCATGTAAAAGGGACGTGCACAAAATTTGGCGCGAAAAGAGGCAACGCGCAGCTCATTGCCGGACCCGTATCGTACTCGTATTCGTATCCGTATGCTGTTAGGACTTGGGCGCTATTGCGTATACAAAAATATCGTGTCCGCCGCGGCGTAAGTCAAGTCTGAACTGCGGCCATCGATCGAAACTTCGAAAGCCCCGGCTCTCTCGATTACGACGCAACCAGAAAAAAGATGCAGATCTTCGTGAAGACTCTGACAGGGAAGACGATCACGCTGGAGGTCGAGAGCAGCGACACTGTCGATAATGTCAAGGCCAAGATCCAAGACAAGGAAGGTACGGCATACACATACACACGCCTATATGATTACACGAAACAGATCGATGCTGGTCTCATGAATATTTGTCGCTGCATTTTTCTGAATCTGAATACGTCTTCTTGTTTCAGGTATCCCGCCGGAGCAGCAGCGCCTCATCTTCGCAGGGAAGCAGCTGGACGACGGGCGCACCCTGGCCGACTACAACATCCAGAAAGAGTCCACGCTGCACCTAGTCCTGCGTCTGCGCGGTGGTCACCGTGGCGGTTACCCACACATCGCGCCAAATCTCCTCAAGCTCGCGCAGAAGCACAACGAGGACAAGATGATCTGCCGAAAGTAAGCACAATGATATCAGTTGGAAATGAGTGTGTTTCCAATAACTTTTGTGTCTTCTACAAAAACCGGAACTTGTGTGTAATTTACATATTCCGTTAACTACAACGTTTTTATATTTGGCAAAGTAAAGGCAACACGAATTGTGAATTTCCGTGACCTGTTTCTTTTGTGCAGGTGCTATGCACGGCTTCACAAGAGGGCGACAAACTGCAGAAAAAAGAAGTGTGGTCACAGCAATCAGGTGAGCCTTGGTTAACCTGTAATCAGTCCCTGTTGAAGTTGTATATATATGACTATATCGAAAGATGTCTCAACGTTCCTGCTTTTAGATACCAGAGCGTTGTCAGTGTTCACTATTTTTGTTATGAGTCGAGTTGTTATCAACACTTGAAACCACAGTTTAATTTTGAGTGAAGTTGTTATATACCTGTCTGGTGGTGTGCATAAGATTAGAAACGATTTTAATTTGTTAGATGTGTCAGATAAAGATCGAGTCTTCATATGAATGATGTTTATATAATTCAGATTCAATACTTATTCTATTACTGTTTTGTACTGAGTTTGTATTTACCTATTGAACTGATGTTACCTTTTTTTCCTTGATTGATTTCAACTCAGCTGAGACCGAAGAGAAAGCTATACGAGCGACAATATTAACAACCAAGCATGCTCCCGGTGTTCCAAATAACAATCTTCGCATCCTTTGGTTCTTACAGAACTTTAATTTATTGTACTAGTTAGTTTTTTTTTTTTTTTTTTTTTTTTTGAGGAAACATTGTACTAGTTAGTTCCTCCAAAGAAAAACTATTACTAGTTACAGAAATGCTTTTAGAGCTTAAACCTTCTATTTGTTAATTCTCTATGAAGACTCGATGTTCTTTCTCTCTCCCACAGAATTCCTAGTTATGCATTTGTGTCTTCTCCATTTACATGTCGCCACTGGTGTTTCATTTGCAATGGTTTACATGGGTTTGCCGTGGCACATATTGTAATGCAATAGGTAGATCTGTGGTTGTTAGCAGTTCAAAGTTAAACAAATAGGGAAACCCATTTTAAAACACTCACCAGTTTCACAACGGGCCTTATAAATCTTTTTCTACTAGTGTTGTTCACGTTTTTGGGTGATCTTCAGTTAACTCTACAAAGTTTAATCGAAGCATTTAACAGATACAAAGTGGAACAGCTCCTAGAAAGGAACAAGCTACCACGTCGTCAGAAATGTTTGGCTCGTCCGATTTCCGATCCGACGGTCTGTGTTGCGCTAGAAGCCAGAAGCTGCTTCGGATTCGTCTTTGGAGCTGCGTTTCGCTCAGCTTCCTCTAGCTTCTCGTCGGAATCTACACCAATGAATATATATTCAGCTTCCCTTCGCTTCCAGTGCCTAGATGCTTCTTGCCCCTCCACCCCCACATCCATCCCGTAAAAAAAAAAAAAAAAAAAAAAAAACAGACCCGGCCTCTCTCCTTCCCCGTCTCCTCCCGATCCGGCACCGCTCGGGGAAAAAAATGGGCGAGCAGGGAGGCAGCGCCGGCGGCAGCAGTGGGGGAGGCCCTCGCCGGCCCCGGCGCTGCGGCGGCCCGCCTCCTCCCCGTCCTTCTCCTCCTCCTCTCCTTCTCCTCCTCGTCCTATTCCCCGAGGCGGCGGCGGCGGTGCAGTGGCGGCAAGGCGGCAGTGGCGCGGCGTGCGGGCGCAGCACCGCCGCGGGTGGGGCCTAGCGGCCCCCTTCCTCTCCTCCACCCTCCACATGGCCTCCTCTGCCGCTGATGCAGGCCCGCCGCCGCTCCTTTGCTGCACGAAACCCTAGGGTTTGGCCTGCCAATGGCGTTCAGGCACCACAGGCAGCCTCGGCGTCTGTGGAGGTATAAACTCCATATACCCTCACGGCCTAGTTTGGGCCGACATGCTATTACCAGGCCGGCCCATCAAGCTCAAAGACCGATCGGCTCAGGCTGGTCGGACAGCCTAAAACGGGCAATTATATCGAAGACCGACAAGGAGGACAAGACCTAGCCGAGATAGGAAAGTTTAGACTTGTAAAGTATGTAAACTTAGTACCGAGATAGGCTAGTTCCGACTTGTAACCTTGCTCCCCGTAATATATAAGGAGAGCAAGGACCCCATGCCGGGGACGGAATCGGCATAACGCACGAGACTCATACATCCACATCATAATCGAAACAGAGAGCGGGACGTAGGGTATTACGCTTCATAGCGGCCCGAACACGGGTAAACCTTGTGTGATTGCTCCTCGTTTACATCTTGCTCGCAACCTCGGTGCGCCTTCCGCCAATCCATTACCGGTCGGGCATACCCCGGGTCGGACTATCGCCGATATTTCGTCGACAGGTGGCGCGCCCGGGTAGGGGTGCGCACCGAGATTTCACGTCGATCAAGATGGTTTCCTTCCCGGCTTCCATGACTTTCGAAGCCGGCCTCACCTTCAACTTTGGAACGTTCACCTGGACTTCCAACTCAGCGACTACGACTCTCACGCCTCCGGCTATCACACCGACAATGGCACCAACAATGGTGGCTGCGCCAAACCAGATTCAATTCATCCCGGTAACCACCATTGCAGTCCCAACCAATCTACCGCTGATAGTTGACGGCACGGTGTCAACACCTCCGACCGGTCCCAACCAAAGGAGGCATATCAGCAACACGGATCTACTCCGTTTGATCCATCAACAAGACATGAGGTTGATCGAAACCCATGCCAACTTCGAGTCACTCCGACGACGCGTCAGGCGCGATCTACAACTCGCGCGACAACAAATCCCTAATCCGTTGACACGAAGGCAGAACAACCATCGTAGAGTCACTTTCGGACGCCCCGAGCGGCTACATTTGCAGCCGGTGAATCTACAACGACGCGTTCCAACAAATCCTCGTGGCAACCATACACGGCCAGATGGCGGCAGAAACTCACAGCGGCTCCGACCACGGCCGATTATCGTGCGTGGTGGTCGGAGAGGACACCCAAGCAACATACGGCAGAGAATCCTGGCCGACATCCAAGATCTGAGAGAAAGGACTTCACAACAAGCCTCACGGGGCAACAGCAGTCTAGTTCAGACGACACAAACTACCCAACGCGATGTACCTAGTCGGAGCTATGTCTCAACAAGATGGCGTAAAACGCCCGTCGCAACGAACGACGGCGACGCCCGAGAAATCCGACGAACCGGTCGGAACGCCGGCCGCACCTATTACGGCAACGCAGCAAGAGCGATCCCCACAAAACAACACATCTAACGCCCGGTTGTTCGCAGAACGCACCGAGCTAACTGCTGCTCTTCGTCGTGATGAACAACAAAGGGAAAGGCGACGGCAAGAGGTATTGGCTGCCATGGCCACGTCAAACGCAACAGAGCAAAGAGCCGAACGACCACGAGCACGTTCAACTCAATCCCCTTCAATGACAATGGCATCGGCACGCAGGGCTAGAGCACTTGCTGACCGACACCAAGATGTAGAAAGAAAACGAAGGGAAGCATATCAGAAACACATGGCAGCAATCAGAGAGAATCGCCGCAGAACCGGCAAGAGCCCATTAAGGGAAGATACAAGGGACTCGCGACATTGACGAGCCTCATGGTTGCACCCAGCAGCCAACTCAGACGACTACTGCATACAAACGTGCTCGGAGCCCTCCTCCTAGACGAATGGTTCCGTCCGTTCAAACAAACCGTAACGGATTCATCACTCCCTTCTTGGACAATTTGCGAGACCGAGAACCAAACCGGAGGCTCCCTAGTCCAACTCCTCCTGAGGACGGGATACCGCCGCACACCGAGCACATATTCCCTAATCCAATGAACCCAGCCAACCTTCGGCGCATCAGAACAGTTAGGTCACCAGGACGCAAAACATCCGAAGGCATGTTCATAAACGGCGAGTGGTATGATGTAGTAGAACAAGGAAGCCAGTTCGAGAAGAATTCAAGCTCCTTAGATTCTTTTACAGATGTACCTTTTCCAAAAAAGGACAATCTCAATACTACTCGGAACGGGATAACTATATCCGACCACGCCAGACGCCGCGACGATCAAATCCTGGACGATAACGACTTACTGCTCTGCACCGAAGAAGATCCGGTCATGATTCACGATTTGGAAAAAGGAGAAGCAGAGCCAGAAAACTAAAAAGATTGAGAGATACGTCCTCCTCTTTTATCAGAACAAGTTTTTCTTTTTTAGGTGATTTCCCTTTCAAGGTTTAAGTTAGCGTCAGTCGTACACATCGTTGTAAGTCATTTCAAATGACAAAAGCAATCTAATGTGTACTATTTTATAAATAAGAATTCAAGTTTTCGTGTCAAACACTTGAGCACATGAATTTTTGTTATCATTCAAAGGAAAATCATTCCTCGATCGACGCGTTACGACATTCTCTAAAACAGAGGATTCCAAATCCTCAAATAAAATCTGCGGCATAAACGTGACAAAGTCATAAAACGGATCAAGACAATGAGATAAATAAAAGGAATCTCGAAGGATTCCGGCACAGGACACATCTCAAAGGATCCACTTCTTTTCATTAAAAACATATAAAAATTTTTACAAACGGGGGACTGATTGCGTCTAAGCAATCTAGTCATCCCCGAACAGCTTGCCGACCACAAGGTCGACAGGAGTCGCGGCGACGACAGCCTCCGCCGCCCCGGTGAACTCGACGGCGCCGCCCTCCATGGCGTCATGCGCCGCCACCGACAGCTCCATGCCACGGACATCAACGCCCGAGATGGCGTCGACGGTGGCATAAGCAGTGGAGGCACCATGGCGGACGCCATGAACCGCCACCGCGGCCACTTGGCCGGGGATCGCCGCCAGCCGCGCGATGACATCGCCGCCCTGGGCGTTCACCGCGTCCGCCGCGGCGTGGGCGGCCTCCTGCAGCTGCTCCAGCTGCTCCGTCTGCTCTGCAAAAAACAGAGTACATTATAGAACAACGAGAACAATTCGGGCGCATGAACAAAAGGGAAATCGCACTTACCGCCGACCCTGATGTCGGCAGCCTCGCGCTGCCGAAGTAGCGTGTCCACCTGGACCTTGCGGGCCAGCCTCTCGTCCGCCGCCTCATTGACGGCGGCGTTGGCTTCGGCGTCGAAGTCCGCGGCCCGCTGCTTCTCCGCCTCCAGCTCCTCCTGGGCGGAGGAGAGTGCGTTCAGGAACAGGTCGGCGTTCGCCTCCGCCTGTCCCAGCTGCTTGGTGGCCTCTGAGTAGAGGTCCCTGATGCGCTCCAGCTCCGCCCGACAGCGGTCGAGCGTCGACACCAAGGAGTTCGTTGAGAAACTGCTCAACGAACGCGCGGTGGAGGCACTGGCGGCCGCCATCGCCGCCTCCGCCACGACAGGAGCTGCCTGCTCCGCCGCAGCAACAATGGCCCCGGCCTCCACGACCGGAGCCACCTGCTCGGGGGCCACAGCCCCCGGCGCCGCCTGTGGCTCCTCCGCCGCCCTCCTCGCCGCCTCGGCGGCGCCTGCAGCAGAGGTGCCCGCCGCACCTCCAATGGTGAGGAGGGTGTACCTACATTGTGAACGACGAGTTGCGGTTACATCAAAAGAAGAGAACCTCAAGATTAATCAAGAAAAATTCCAATCCAAGCTCACCTCCTCCGCGGCCTCACCTCCCGAGGGGAGTTCACCGACTCCTCCTCACCCGCCGGGCGCTTACCATGACGGCGGTCCATTGCAGGTGACGGCGGCGAGCAAATGCGATCTAAAAACCCTAGGCTTTTGGGAGCAGGAGTAGACGAGCAGGAACAGAGAATGCGCGGCGTGTACAGAACTCCCAGCGCAGGCCGTAATTTATAGAAAAGCCCGGAGGACTCGAGAAGGCAACCGATGAGATCGTGGGTAATCAAACCGCCGCGGCCCTCTCGTTCCCCGAGAGCACGAAGCGACGAAAACCGCTCCACTCAAGCAGCGCGCATTTATACGTTCCCCTTGCATCGGGAACCCCCCGTGCGCTCGCTGACCCACGACGAGAGGAAGGTGGAGCATTGAGACACTGACAAGATGGTCCCACCACATCAGCGAGAATTGGCTTGACCAAGACTGAAAACCGTACGTCGGTTTGACGTGACAACCCGGTCGCTGATGTACGGTTGCATCAGCAACCGAATATTTTCGCCCCGCACGCAATCATGACGTGCCACGACGGACAAAAGATAAGTACCCAACATCTCTAAGAAATTTTTTATTCGGTTCACCCATTTCAAAAGACCACGTTTTTGAAAAAACCAGTTTGCACAAATTTCTTTCCTCAAACACGAAGCAAACCAGGAATGCACTGTCTCTGGTCTCACTCGCTACGTGTTCACAGCTCCAACGCTATACAACACAGAGTGCGCCAGCGGTCGCTCCCAAAGGAAAAGGGCTCCAAACATTCCGGCACCGTGCTGTTTGTTTAGGATCATCTAATCCCTAAGGACTGGTCGGCTCTTGAATGAGAAAGAGAAGAATGCTGCTGGCAATTTTTTCTTCCAAACTTGTAATAAAAATGACCTACCTTCTGCATAACAGAATTTTATATACCTTATGACCATTCTTTCAGGAACAAAGGCATGATCAAAAGTCCACATTGGGAAGACAGTGGCCTACAGAAAAATACAGATAAGTGCTCTCGTAACCTAACATACATGCCTTCCCTGATCTTTTTTCACAAAAGATTTCTTTATACGAACTACTTCAAAGTACGTTCGAAAAACTCTTCACGAAGATAAAAACATCTTTTTTCTTTGTATCAAATGGCCAAGTACGTCACCCCTCCAACAGAAAACAATCAGCGTGCACTGTCTCTGATCAACCCCGCTACGTGTTCACAGCTCCAACGCTATACAACACAGGGGTGTCAGCGGTCGCCTCCAATGGAAATAGGGCCCTAAGTGATTCGGCCAAACGCGCTATTCACTATAGGTCACCTACACACCTGCGGACTGATTAACTCTAAGGAGAGGCGATTACTAAAAACCGTTTTCAAACACTACATTTTTGATACAACTCTATGTCATAGATTATATCAAATCAATACGATTCAGAATACCTCATCAAAACATTCGCTCATACAAAATCTTCTCTTTGCAGCAACAACTCGAAGGACTGATCCACAAGTTACAGTATAACAGCAGTATAGCACCAACATTTCAACCCACACAATCCGACAGCTGAGCTGGGATTTTTTGGCCAATGATACCGGTTATTCTGGCGCACAAATAGCTAAGCTATTTTTATGGGTTTAGATTCAAAACCATGGTCTCACAGCCACGCTGGGGACTGAGTTAAGTAGCAAAGCTATCTTAACTTAATCATGACAAAGTCATGGCATGGTTCAAACCGACCAGCCCAAATGAAATTTGGCCTGCTCGGTCTCACTCAAAGAGTGGTCGGAAACACATAGAGCACGACACAATGATCAGTTTGTCTTCTTTTTTAGACCCTGACATAACATGTTCCACCTCATCTCAGGCTCGGGGACTACGTGGGCCCACGTCACCTGAGAGGTGACATGGGCTAGATCCTTCTTTTAGAGCTTGCTGCAACATATACTATCTTACAGCAACCTCGGGGACTACGTGGGCCCACGTCATTTTGCATGACTCGGCCTGATCCTTTTCTTTACAAGAGGGTTTAGTTTCAAAACTAAGCTAAGGCAACGACTAATCACGACAGATACCATGTGATGGCAGGCATCACACACTAACGAGGGCCCACGTCTCCGGATTTGGGACCCTTTCAAAATTCTTTTTTCTTTTCAGGAGCATCATAAATCTTTCGGTCAAAACCGACAACGTCAACCAAGTGCAAGCAAAGTGTGGTCGGAAGCACTAGACGGTCCTCCAGCCCTGCTCGGACCACATGTCGAACGTGTGTCCGACCACCCTTTCTCACTCAGCCAAGCAAGACGGTGTTTTCTCCCTCAAGATCCATGATGCTCGGGGACTAGCTGTGGAGGTATAAACTCCATATACCCTCACGGCCTAGTTTGGGCCGACATGCTATTACCAGGCCGGCCCATCAAGCTCAAAGACCGATCGGCTCAGCGGGTCGGACAGCCTAAAACGGGCAATTATATCGAAGACCGACAAGGAGGACAAGACCTAGCCGAGATAGGAAAGTTTAGACTTGTAAAGTATGTAAACTTAGTACCGAGATAGGCTAGTTCCGACTTGTAACCTTGCTCCCGTAATATATAAGGAGAGCAAGGACCCCCATGCCAGGGGACGGAATCGGCATAACGCACGAGACTCATACATCCACATCATAATCGAAACAGAGAGCAGCGGGACGTAGGGTATTACGCTTCATAGCGGCCCGAACTCCGGGTAAACCTTGTGTGATTGCTCCTCGTTTACATCTTGCTCGCAACCTCGGTGCGCCTTCCGCCAATCCATTACCGGTCAGGGCATACCCCTGGTCGGACTATCGCCGATATTTCGTCGACAGCGTCCTCCTGAGGAGGCCTGTTCTTCATCGCGCCCTTCGATGGTAACAAGTATCTTGGGGATTTGAAAAGTGGCAGCATGAACCCTTTTATTTGGGATTTTGATTTCTAGGTTAGAGAGGACCCATGGTGATTTCTAGGTTTTTGGAGATGTAGGCATATCCTCAAACCATCATCATGATTTGGGATTTTGATTTCTAGGTTCTTAGGGATTTGGGATTTTTGATGCAAGGGCTTTGTGCAGGGACACGCTTGTGCTCCTACTGTGTATGACTTGGGGGAAGTGTGCTACCCTGGTGCTACTGTTCTATGTCCCTACATCAAGATTTTTACCATATATATTCATGTCCGCCACAAATTTGGTGGTGCAGGCTTTGTTTGGTTCTTGATACATATATATATTATGCTCGAAGGCCGAAATTAAAAATATATATGGTGGCAAATTAAATGAGTTACCTATCTTCACCTTCAAAACTACATAAATAGCTCTCGAATCACATATGTATGGTTCTGTATCAGACGTCTTAATTTATCTACATCCTATGTGTATATATATGCATAGCTCTTTTTGATTCATGTGTTAGTGCTGAACATCAGGGATGTTACCAAACTGACTCTCGAATTTTCAATGATATAATGCTGATAGCAACATCTTCAGAAGAAATTGTGATAGCTTGCCTTTACAAGTGTTACGACAGCTTCCCCAAGTTACAATAAGGTTCTATGCATTAATGCATATGTGGTAATACTTTATTATCCTTTACTTTGTTGTCAGAATGAACTTTAAGTGAAATGGACTAACTGTTACTTCGGCCTCCTAATCTTTCTTAGCAAACTGATAAAATTTTCCTGGCTTTGATGCTTGAATTGATAGGGAAGGTAATGCATCTAGATGCTCCCTGTCAAGAAGTTGAGGTAACTGACAACATGTATTGAATTGTTTTACCATTGGCACTTACATTGCAGATGAAATTATTTTATTTGAGAAAATGATATCACAAGAACGATCAATGTTGTGATAGTACACCCTTCATATACTGATAGTACAGCCTTTGTGCTTCTTTCAGGCTTCATTGAGCGTTGATAAGTTTATATTCAGAGTTTTGAGACTACGACCAAAAAACCCACTTCAGCTTATCCACTCCTCTATCCATATTTATTGAGAATATTCTCAGTTTGTTCAGGTAATGCAATTTGCCACATTTATTGACCACCTCAAATCAACAGACCATGCCAGGTCACACTTCTCGGTGCATTAATTATTTCCAGATGAAAGTTGTGTATTGTGATGATCCAGCCAATCGAGTCCAGAGCCAATTCTTTTCGATGTGGTGACAATTACAGCTAATAGGACTCTTTATGGCCATAGTCATATGTTGGAGAGTTTGGGATTAATTTTTTGCCAAGTTTATTTAGGTTGTGTTTAATAGGAGTCCCTGTTTTTTTCCTTGAACCAAAGTAAGCGATTGGTTTTAATCGGCCGGTGAATTGAGGTATAAAACAAAGTGAAAAAAAGTTAATGAGAAATGGTCAGTTTGTATGGAAATTTGAGAGCTAACCCAGGAGTTTGGGACTAATTTTTTGTCAAGTTTATTGAGGTTGTGTTTAATAGTCCCTGTTTTTTTTTGCATTGAACCAAAGCAAGCGATTGGTTTTTATTGGCCGGTGAATTGAGGTATAAAAAATATGGATTACTGACTGGTTTGTTGCTTTGCTTAGTCAGTACGTTAATAGTTTAATATCCAAAACATAATTTGTTATTTCCTGGGTTAGCTCTCAGATTTCCAAACAAACGACCATTTTCCCTTAACTTTTTTCACTTTGTTTTCCCAAATACGAGTGCCATATTGATGGTTGCCATCGACAAGTCCACATCAAGCTCCAGCATACTGTACCATGAAGTAATACTGTTCTGGAAATAATTCAATTTTATTGACAACTGAATTAGATAATAGAATAAAGAAATCATTCTTCTCCTATTTTGATGCTGCTACTGGCTGCTGCTACATGTTAAGGGCTAATGCCAAGTGACAGTAATAGGGTGTACAATTATCCTACCTAATCGGGTGTAAAATCAAAGGGAAACTCCTATTGAGATTTTCTTTGCGCTTATCTCAGATAGAACTTCCAGCCCAAAAAAATCTCACACCTGATCAGAATTCAGAAACATTGGGTACCTATTCTCCATTCTACCTATAACAAGACATACCTAAACATTTAGTGTATGATGTGCAGGAAAAAAACAGTGAGGGAATCCACATAACCAAAGCTGGGCTGAACACTGTAAAAGGTTAGTTTTATCTTTAACAGTCACGGCTCATGAGGTTGATGATGCTTCTTTCATATTTTGTTTACTCGCTATCTGTGTTTGGTCATTAATCTTATAGCAAAGGCAGAAGCACCAACCTTTTTATGTTAGAGCAAGCTGAATGAGGCATCATTAGTTTGATCCCATCAGCCTTTAAAAATGAATATGGAATGATAATAAGCGTTTGCCAAAAAAATGCCTTTGCCATCTTACTAAACCTATATTGGTTGACTGCTATTTGTTTTTTACCATGTATGCTAAATCTACCTTACCGACAAAAAAAAAAAAAAAAAAAAAAAAAAACAAAAAACAAAAAACAAAAAACAAAAAACAAAAAACAAAAAACAAAAAACAAAACGGTATTTATGTTCATTTGAATGCCTGTCTGAACCATATTTTTTTATTAGATGAATGTCCTTTGCTACTCAATAGTTACCTTACCTAAACTTTTGTACAAGTTTACCCATCCGGCTGCTATTAAGTTCATTACCAAAAGTTTCTTAACCTCAGATGTGTTTGTTTCTAAAAGACCTAAGGTCCACCTGCTATGATCATCGACATGAACATCAGCTCATTCACTTCTTCACAAGAAAGTGAAGTGTAGCTAACTTAAACATATGACCATCCTCCTGGAATCACAGTTGTACTAAAATAGTCTATTCGTAGCCTCATGTATTGGGCATACTATGAACATCCTACTAGCGCTTGGTCCCTATGATTCTTGCTGTAGTCTCCACTTAACCCAATGAACCAGTGGCCAGCTCCTGTCGAAGCTACCAAAAATCCCTTTGTGCGCCCATGATATACTGTTGAGCAGCGACCAAGTTTTTGGGATCTTGGGTGAGGACAAGGAGAGGGAAAACAATGATGAGGAAGATGAGGTCCTCATCGACTCCTTGTCCGTGCCACAGCCCTCAGGGGATTATGAACATGACCTGATTGCATATGAAGGTCCTGATTTCAAGTAAGCAGAAATAACTAAGCTAACTCATTTTTCTTTTTTTCCCTGAATGTTCAAATGATTTAACAAATTGTTTTTTGACGCTGACAATCTGCATTTTCTTGTATATGCAGTGACCTTGATAAGAACCTGCAGAGGGCATTCCACAAGTACCTGGAGCTGCGTGGCATCTCACCCATGACCACAAACTTCTTGCACAAGTACATGATCAACAAGGACAACCGTGAGTACCTGCTCTGGCTGAGGAAGCTGAAGGATTACTTCAAGCAGTAGAGAACTACACCGTCACTATCAATTCCTCCAGGCATAAAATGTTTTTTGCACATTGTGATTAGAGCCCTAGATTTCTCATTTTAGATAAATATGAAAGATGCTTGTGCACTTACATGGGCTTCGTAACTTTTATTGGCTATGGTTTTAGTGGTATGATAACCAACGGTTCACCTGCAAGTTGGAACAAGTATGTTTTTGAAAGGTAAGTAGGATTGGAAGTCCTGCTTCTCTGCTGTTTCTAACGTTAGACATGAAATCGTGGTGAGGGGATGTTGCCGCCAAACTCTCTTTATCTTATTCCTGTTTTCTAGGAGAATAAGAATTTGATGTAGATTATAAAACTCAATTTGTATCAATGTATGAGGCATGCTCACTAGCAGACAGTATTAACATTTGCCAAGGCCAAATCCTCACATTGCTGGGCCGGACAAATGGACCAGGCCTAATACACCTAACAGCTGGGCCAGACTGGCGCGCGGATGCGCGCGCCCCACTACACCAGTTTCATATCAGAGTGGCTGTCCAAGCCAACTCAGCATGTATGCACCGGCCCGTTGGAAAAATAGGCGCCGCTGCTCCCCCTTCACAGTTTGCCCTCGGATAGATAGGTGAGTCCGAGAGTATATGTGGCTGACAGCAACAAAGCCAACTGATGCGCCGCGTCGTGTTTCCTGATACTGAAAACGATATCTTTCCCCTTCTTGACTGACCAGCCGTAGGCCGTGCCGTTGGAAATCAACGACGGGCCTCCATCTGAGGCGTAAGGCTGTCCCTTTTTTTATTTTTTTTTATTTTTTGAGGGAACAGGCGTATGCCTGTCCAAAGACGAGATGTCTAGCCACAACTTTTTTTTCCCCATATTTCCAGGTAATTAAGTGGGGAAAAAAACGCTAGGTTACTAGAACACTGCTGTTCATGAGCATGTTAATCTACAGTTCACGATTTTTACACCTTTTGCGGGTAACCTCAATATTTACGTTTTTTCGTGAAAAGAAATAAGTTCTTTTATACTCCGCCGCTAGCCCAATCCACTACTCACACTATATATAGGTCGTTACTCTACTGTCTAAAATTTTAAGTCATTTTTTATATTTCTGGATAAATATATGCAATATATATCTTGGATACACATATAGCAAAACCTGACATAGAAAAAACAAATGTAGTTATAATTTTCTATTTTTTAGATTTACACAAAGACGCACACTCACTCTTATGAAGCACACGTATGTAAACATATCCTATGAAGATCTCCGGAAGGACTGAGCATCCAACAAATATGCAAAATTCTCGAAGTCACTATTGATCTTATCGTTGTCGACGGAAACGTCGCTTACCACTTAATGCATAATATCGATAAATTCTGAGAGTATAATTTTCAATAAAGGGAATATGCATTACTTATTTACTAGTTCTTACTAGACGATTTCTTTGGTAGCTATAATTATGTCACGAAGCATATGGACTAGCAATAGGAAACCATGAAAAGTCTTTGCCACGAGTCATGACCGCGCCGCAAGAGTCCAAGATGAGGCAATAGCCAGTGGCTTTTAGCTTTCCTGTTTGCCAAAAAACGACACGAACCACTTCATCATGATGGGACGTAAATTATGAGCCTGGCTGGATTGTAAAGACAAAGTATCCTGACGAAAAGGAAGGATGCCCTAATCAGAGAGGAGGCAACGAATCCTATCCAATGCACATGCTTGACGCACGCATTCCAGTGCGCTGCTAAACAGCGACCCCACTGCAGAATTTAGGGTCTCATTAGTTTGGGTGCATTGCATCTGCCGTATCAGCATCAGAGCTGACAATCTTCTTCTTCATTGTCCATCAGGCTGTCGCTTTCTATAGCCAAGGTTGCACAGGATGAAGAACTTGGTGCAAAAAGGACATCCTTTTCTGATACTGACCGTTCAGCCTCACTGCTGCTGCAAACGAGTGGTGTGTTTAAGTTCCTGGCTTGTTTGCTAATGTGTGAGCAGCAAAACATCACTGTTGCCGGTATGAAAATCTCTGATCACATGTCACTATAACCTTCTCTAGATGGTTAGTTGACGAATGGAGACAAAACTAGGAAAATATAGTTTCAAATGTTACCAGCATTTCCAAATTATAAATCATTTTTTTTGTGAACACAAATTATAAATCACTCTGATTCTTTTGATATATCTATTCTGATATACATCACATATTATTTTATCTAGACACATAACAAAATGGATATACAAAAAAATGAAAGGTGCTTGTAATTTGGAACAGAGGAAATACAATTGAGCGAGGGTATTGATGTTGTTACTTGGAAGTTTGGCGGTAAAGACCACTTCAAAGTTAAATTTGTTTATAGTGCTCTTACATATAAGGAAACTAGGCCTTATCATAAGAAATTTGTCCCCAACAGCCAAAGACATCAAGCACCATGGTTTTTTTCTAAAACAGAGAAAAATTTTGGTTTCTAAATACTACCGTATTACATGGCTTTGGTATTAAAAACTGTGGTTTCTAGATACTGTAGTTTCAGAATACTCCAACACCCAAACGGGACATAGAGCATCTCCAACAGGTTCCCAATACATGTTCCCCAATAACAAGATAATGGGGGTAGACCAAGACCATTGTTTGATTCATTGGGGAGAGGTGTTGCAGCAGTTACCCAATAATTTGACCCCAATAAAAGGTGGCCCCACCTGTCAGCGGAATCAATAATTTCTCTCCGTAACTTTTCTTTTTCCCCACGTGAAGCGGTCGTCCCTTCCACGCGAAGCGGTCGTCCAGATTCTCGCGTATGCCGCCGCCACTCTCTCGCCCGCTCCCGCAGCCGCTCTCTCGTCCGCCCCCGTCGCTACACGTCCTCTGCCCCCGCTTCCACTGAGCGTGCCTCCACGCTGGGATCGAGCTCCGCCGTCGGGATCGAGCGCCACGAGCCCATCTTCGTCGGCCAAACTCTGCCGTCGGGATTGAAAAAAGCGAGGTCTCCGGCCGCGCATGGTGCCAGTCCCACCGTCGTCGCCATCCCCGTCCACGGCAACAACTCCGGTTGGGTGCAGCATCCTGGCGGTGGCCATGGCCCTGCATCGTGCGAGGAGGTCCACGCCAGATCTCACGTGGCCAGCGGTGTCGCTCCTCCGCGCGGACGGCGGCAACGGCCCGCGGCCGTGGAAGGCGACGACGGCGGGACTAGCACTGTGCGCGTCCGGAGGATCGACGGACTTTGCTCGTGAAATTTCATTCGCGCCAAAATTCCTGGTATGCTGTTATGGAAGTGGAAGAGGTCTCTAGAGGGATGCACGGCCACCAGGTCCTTAGGGGCATGCACCAGGCCTCAGCTCTTGATCGAGCTTGTGGCTAAGAATAAAAGGCCAGGTCCTCATGGGCATGCACCATCAGTCTGGCTTTAGTATATTTGATTTACTATTGTTAGTAGTGTCATTTGAGTTATAAAAGGGCACCGTAGGATGTGTAAGAAATTATCAAAGAAGAATAGAACCAGCCTTGGGCGGCCTGTTCTTCGGCGATCTGGCCGGGTTGCCTGCCCGGCCAGGCTTTCTAGTCTAATTCCTGTTCTAGTCGTTCCATAACAATCTGGTACCGGAGCCATCCATGGGTGCATCGACAATCATGTCCGGCACTCCGTTCGATTCTGTGGCCTTTGAGGCAAGGCTGGATGCGAAGCTCGACCGCATCCTCGCACTACTCGACGTCATCAACGGCACTACATCTGCTGCACCACATTCATCAACACTGAATCTCGTGGTGGATGACCCTGTGTTGCAGCTGGGGGTTGTGGCTGTCTATTCCACTATGGTTGCTGCACCGCCGTCCTCAACAACGTCGCCAGCAGCGCCACCAACAGCTGCAGTGGTGCCTATCCAGTTCCACACTGCTACGCCACTTGCTGCATCAGCGCCATCACCAACAAAGACGGTGCCAGCTATACCGTTGCTCTCCTCCTCTGTAGCCATGGTCACCTTCACCCACCCCTTTCTCTCCGTGAAGGCCTTGAAGGGTGACATCGCTGCCAGCCAGGCCATCATGGACGACAACCAGGTGGCTGCTCTGGCGGGCAGTGTTGTCCAACACTTGACACCACCAGTGCAGGCCCAGGCGGCCATGACTTCGGTGTTGTCACTGCCTCTACCTACGGGGCCATGGCTGCCTCCAGTGCAGTCACGCTCTGCTAAACCCATTGCGAGGGTGGCTGTTGTTGGAGTGCATCATCAACTCCTCCAACTCCATGTGCGGGCGCTCCATGGATTCGATCCGGGTGGATTAGATTCCACCAAATCTTGGTTTTCAGTTGGACTGCATGGTCTTCTACTCCATCAATTGCCACAGCTCGAGGACGAGCTGTCTTGGAGGGGTGGAGTAGTGTTATGGAAGTGGAAGAGGTCTCTAGAGGGATGCACGGCCACCAGGTCCTTAGGGGCATGCACCAGGCCTCAGCTCTTGACCGAGTTTATGGCTAAGAATAAAAGGCCAGGTCCTCATGGGCATTGCACCATCAGTCTGGCTTTAGTATATTTGATTTACTGTTGTTAGTAGTGCTACTTGAGTTATAAAAGGGCACCGTAGGTTGTGTAAGAAATTATCGAAGAAGAATAGAACCAGCCTTGGGCGGCCTGTTCTTCGGCGATCTGGCCGGGTTGCCTGCACGGCTAGGCTTTCTAGTCTAGTTCCTCCTCGTGTTCTAGTCGTTCCATAACATATGCGGGGCGGATTGGGGGAGGGGCTGTTTCCCTTTCTTTGCGGGGTGGAGGCTTGGATTTGAGGGGGTGAGAAAAAAAATTGCTCATTGGGAAGAGGATTGGGAGACTGTTGGAGCATGTTAATCCCTCAAATTTCGGTTTTTTCTCATTGGGGGTGAGAAATAGGAGACTATTGGAGATGCTCTAAGCACTCTTTGATTCTAGCGCTGTTGTAGCAAGCTTGGCAAAGATAATATGTGATGGGCTGCGTCATTTGTGATCTTTGTGTGCTAGTTATTGGTTGCTGAAATGACCGTTATAACTTCGATCGGTTTAGGTTTGATTGTCATCAATAAAGTTGAATTTCATTGGTGTTAGGCCAATTCTTTTGAACCCTAGTGTGGCATTGACGCCCTGTAATTTGTGGAGTTTGCCTTGGTAAATAAAAATGTTGTTGGGTTTCTAGAAATCGATTTCTAAAAAGTTTTGTGCACGTATGTGCTCCTAGAAAGTTTGTAGAGGTCTCTAGAGGACGACTTTGACGGTGTAACAAATGATTATATAGAGGATTGTTTGCGTGACTTTGGCCAAACAATAGTGAGAGGACTAATTAAAGGTCAGCATGATTTTCTTGTCTGGCTTGCTTGCCTGACCTTGCAGAGCAAGGTTAGCTTTGTCAGGTCTAGAGAGCCAATTTGGCTGACCCAAGCTAACCTTGATTCCACAGGTAATGGGGCAATGGGCGGAGGTTCCAAACGTTGCTGTTACTGTTCCAACTTATCGCTGGGCGAGGCACTACAGTAGCCCGCAAAAAAGGAAACCAAAAATGTTCTGACTTGGCTTGGCGGCTTGAAAACTGGAAATGAGCGGCAAACAGACGGCACACACAGGAAGCGATATATGAACCAGTAAAGAAACAGAATCGAAGTCAGACATGCATGTACGTGCAGCCAGCTGACTCTGGTGTTGTTTTTGGGTACGAAAACGTATAACGCGTAATATAATCCAGCGCTGAAGCAAAAGCGCACAGCGGGTACACTACTGTTACATACCATGGGCGCACGAAGGAAACCGGCCGGCACCCATGGGCAGGGGAATTTTTTTTTAATTTTGACCCTTTTTTAAAAGTATTTAAGAAAATGCACCATTTTTTTTTTTATAACTAACCTTTTGGCAAGCCTTTCCACGCTGGCGCGCCATTATCTCACTGTGGCCTTTGCGTGGAGGCCACCAGCGTGGCCGTGAGGCCGCCAGCCAGGCAGCCAGGCTGACGTGGCGCCCGCTGTGGCGCCCCCATGCAAGGCGCCACAGTGTGACGTCTTGCATCTGTGCGCCGCACTGTGGCGCCTCCACCCGGAAAAGGTGAACGTGCGCAGGCGACAGGCGCACAGCGCACAGCAGCAGCGGTACAGCAGCACCCACTCCGTGGGGCCCACCCATGTTGGTGCTGGTCTTGCATCTCCTGCAGTGCTAGTAGGCTAGTACACTGTACACAGCAGTATCCCACTCTCTCTCCTTTCAAATGTTTTTAAACTTCTCCTTTAGCACTCATATGAATATTCTCATCTTCTACTTATATTTCTTATAAGCACCACACATTAATATTTTATTCTATTTTTATTTTTTCATTCGATGTACCTTCTTTTTTTTGCTGTCATTTCTATAACTGTTTATTGCCACAACATTTATAATATTCCTTTTTAATAGCTTACTCCTATATAAATATTTCTACAGTATTTTTTACCATGCACAATATATTTGTTCCAGCTTAATATTCTAGATTTATCTTACAAGTAATATCTTGTCACAAAAAACTATAAAAAGGAAAAAAAATATTGTTCCTATATTCAACTAATATTTCACCCATTATATATATTTCATAATTGTTTCCAAAGGCCATAACACTTTTTATTCTACCCATTTCTTAATTTAGCTTTCGATGTACTTAAACCCTCTTCGCACTACTTCGCCATTCTATTTAGGATAAACTAAAATATTTTGTATCACAGGACAAAGCGAGTAGAAAGCATATGTTTTCTTGTTTACTAGCCTCCTAGCCTACTAGCCTACTAGCAGGACAAAGAGAGTGGGATACTGCTGTGTTGTACTAGCCTACTAGCACTGCAGGAGATGCAAGACCAGCACCAACATGGGTGGGCCCCACGGAGTGGGTGCTGCTGTACCGCTGCTGCTGTGCGCTGTGCGCCTGTCGCCTGCGCACGTTCACCTTTTCCGGGTGGAGGCGCTGTGGCGCCCCCAAAGGAGGCGCCACAGTGCGGCGTATAGATGCAAGGCGTCACACTGTGGCGCCTTGTATGGGGGCGCCACAGCGGGCGCCACGTCAGCCTGGCTGCCTGGCTGGCGCCCTCGCGGGCCCACCCTGCGGCGCCTCCATGCAAGGCGCACAGTAGTAATGGCGCGCCGCGTGGGCGCTGCAAAAGGTTAGTTATAAAAAAAAGAGAAAAACGGGTGCATTTTCTTAAATACTTTTAAAAAAGGGTCAAAATTAAAAAAAATTCGAGCAGGGCAAGGGCAGACAAACCCGCCTCGCCGGTGAGCCAGACCGGACAGCTACCACCGCCACCACGCGTCGCCCGCACCGCGCCGGGGCTGCGCTGCAGTTGGATTTGCAACTCGCACAGTAGACTAGTTAATTAAGCGAGGATGCATCATCATGGCAACGAATGAACCCATAAACAAACAACAAGCAAGACGAACAAACAACACGTAATACAGCCCCGGTTTTGGAATTTGGGTTTGGACGCGCGCCAGCAGCAGGGTTTTGGAATCCAAGTCAAACCCGGCCTCCGCGCGCGGGCGGCGTCGTCATGGGCGTTGACCGTACGTTAATCTCTCGAGGGCACGGCCGTCGTCGAGGTTTCAAGGTCGCGCGCGCGTCACGCGACGTAGACAGGCTGACGAGTGATGCTCTTGCTCGCCTCCCCACGGGCACAGGAATGCATATCCTCTGTAGTCTGATAGAAAATATGCATGATGTGCTTAGACTTCAACCGGCCACTCTCTATAGAGTTTTCAGTTGTTGCTGTCGTTGTCGTTGCTGGTATATCTTTGCAGTACTCCTTACTTTTAATATAATCAGCAGTTCTTTTGCTTGATTCATTTCAAAAACTATAACATAAGTATACATGTAAATGTGTTTCTTCAAATTTATAGATGTTGGTATTTTTATAATAAATTTATTAACTTTAGAGAAGTTTGAATTAGAAAAACAGTTTAGTTCAACCAATGAAGAATTTCATTGGTCAAATCAAAATCTGAGCTTGTGATTAAAATCCGAGCCTACCGAAAAAATAAGGCAAAAAATTTAATTGGTGGAACGGATTAAGGATGTTGTGAACATTTATTTTATGGAAACATTTCACAACATACTTATTTAGTGTTACATATTGTTTGACTTTAAACAACCCAAAAAAAAGTATATTTTGGAAAAGAAATAGAAAATACAACCGGTATAAATAAAAGAGATTTTGAAAAAATGGATTAATGATAGTAAAATAATAACCAATTATTGTAAATAGCATGAGCATCATTATAGCTTTTCGAAAGGCCTATATTACCAATGTCGCCGCTTATGACTATTAGCTCTGCTAAACACTTATCTTCTTAGCAATGAAATAATTTAGCATTGTTAATCATGCTAGTTCAAATATTGATTTCATACTCTAGACAAGTATAACCTATGTCTATCCATGATTTTCTTTACTTATTAATCATTCAATAACTATTAAATTTTTGAATATTGAATGTTGAACAAACATAAATATTGATTGTAGAGGGTATATGTTTACACTATGATACAGCCGGCTTATGAGCTTTACGGTTCCTTATAACCTTCTTTCAGTCTACCTATACAATGGTTAGCACTTCATCATTAATACATGACCCATATGTCTCTCTCCCATAAATTTTTTGGTTCTTATGCCCAAACTAGTTGTAATCTTACAGCCTGCTTCTCCTCTCTCTCCTCCCTTCTCTCCTTCATGTCAGCATTTAGCTGTCTTGTAGCCTATTATAATACTTACTTTGATTTAGTTAATGTTGATTGGCACGGATACACATCTTCCTAGAACCAGTATATGTATTTGAATATTTTGTATTCATAAAATTTTCTTTAGTTAAATTTATTTGTGCATAGTTAATTTTTAGATTCTTTTATAAATGTGGTAAATTAAATAGCCTTCATTATAGGCTATCTAAATAGCCTGCATTATAGGCTTCATTATAGCATGCTATTGTTTTTTTAGCTTTACAAAATGTAGCTATGTATTGTAGCAATGTGTACAAAATGTCACCTCCTCCATTCTAAGTTATAAAGTTTTGAATTTTTTGTTTGTATAAATTTTGTTATATACTTAGATATACATTATATCTAGATATATAAAAACTAACAATGTATTAAAAAACCAAAACTTTATAATTTGGATTTTTTTTTAAAACTTTATAATTTGGAGTTGTAATGAAGTAGTACAATACTAAGAGCATCTCTAAGAGATTAGCCAAAAATAATAGCTAAATTTAGTGATTGTGCTATTTTGTAAAATAAATCGCTCTTTAAAAGTATAGACTACTCCAACAACGTATCTAAATGGAGACTCTCTATATTCAAACTAGCTACGTGGCACAAATTCTATGGCGGAGGCCACTAAAGACGCATGTGGGCATGTGGCGGAACAAGGTGCCTTGCGCACGAGAGGTCGAGTAGCGAGCGACATAGGCTCGGAAGTCCGGGATGGCGAACTATCCAATTTGAAGAGGCACATGCATAATCTGTTGGAAACTTTTTTTTCTTAGTAGTAGCTAAATTTAGCTTTGCAAAACCATTTAGACCATCTCTTGGAGATGCTCTAACTCCTGTCATGTGTCTTGTCATCCTGTGTCCACTAGCGGACATGGAAAACCGTAAACAAGAAACCACCGGAGGCAGAAACCGGCGTGCCAAGGCGGGCTCGCGGAGGCCTGGAAAACGGAAAAGCGGCAGCGGACGGACACCTCCCCCGTTTCCCCCGCGACTAAAAAAAAAAGTCCGAGCCTTTCTTGGCCCCAACTTGCGCCAGGCGTTGCTGCTGCCTCCCTCCTAGTCCTAGACCCTATATAAACAGTACTCGTCCCGGCCTTATTCCTCACCAACTTTCTGATAATCAGCCAAGTGTAAAGGTGCGAAGAAACAGTAGCAAAAGGATTCCATTCTCGAGTTCTTGGAGTGGTGGTCAATCGAGCTTCGTCAAAGAGCGAGTGAGAGAGAGCGAAAGAGAGGGAGATCGAGAGCAAGCAATGGCGACCGCAGGGAAGGTGATCAAGTGCAAAGGTCCGTCGTCTTCTACCTCTGCCTTTCGTGATGGCTAGCTACCTAGCAGGCTAAACATGGGACTAATTTGGTTCTTGGATATTATTCCTGCAGCCGCCGTGGCGTGGGAGGCCGGCAAGCCGCTGTCGATCGAGGAGGTGGAGGTGGCGCCGCCGCAGGCCATGGAGGTGCGCGTCAAGATCCTCTACACCGCGCTCTGCCACACCGACGTCTACTTCTGGGAGGCCAAGGTATATATTCTCTAGTTGCACAACCAGAACACGAAGCGACAGATAGGTGCCTAATTTGTGTGATTCCTGACTGAGAATCTTGGTTTTTTGCAGGGGCAAACTCCGGTGTTCCCGAGGATCCTAGGACACGAAGCGGGAGGGTATGCACTTACCTCCATGCCCCTGTCGTGTTGTGTTCTTACTGTTTTCTATCTACTGCTTATACTTGGGCTCATCACTTCTTTCCACTATGCTTTTCTAGATGTGTGCTTCTCTATTTTATTATGCGTTTGGATGGACCAGTTATAGTTCTTCCATTCCTAATTATAGCTAGTCAATTCATCTCGAGCACAGGTTTGTCAGAGGATTTAAGATCCATTACTAAAGAAAGCAAGTGTGCATATTTTATTGATCTGGTTGTTTAAAGCATCAATTCTTCTCGAACACTGGTTTTGCCGCAGTGGATTTAGGATCCATTACTAAAGAAAGCAAGTGTGCTTATTTTATTGATCTGCAGTTAGCCCTTGATAGGATATTTTTTTATTCTGAGTTCTAGATTAAATGAAACTGTACTTACGATGTTTATCCTTTCATTCTTTTCATAGACTGACATGTTAGGTCCATAGGATCACTAGCAGTGGAATCTAGCGTGGATAAACCTTGGGAAACTGGTAGGCAGTGGCAGAGAGAAGAGGGTTTGACTGGGGCGGAGGAAGAGGATCCGGCGGCGGAGGAGCTGCCCTCGGCCATCGCGTCGGGGCAGAGGGGAGGTGCGTCGGTCGGTGAAGGAGTAGACGATGGTGCAGTGCAGTGGCGGCGGCGGAGGAACTTCCCGTCACTGGCTGCGCCCCTAGGGATCGGATTAGGGTTGTCGGTGGGTGTGGCGGCTCACGGTGAACCTCATGCGAGAGCCGCCGGCGCCCACCTCTTTATATAGCGCGGGGTGACGGGGCCCTCCGGCCCAATAGATGGGTTGCGCGCCCCGATCGGGCGCGAGGTTCAAGGGGCCCGAGTTGGGCCGTTGGGCCCAACTCGGGATTGAGATCATCCTAACATTCTCCCCCTTGATCTCATCTTTAACTTTATCTTTAACTTTACTATTTCACTTTAACTTTTCATTTTACTTATTGCATCTCGATTTGTGCATAGAACATGTTTTATCGTCACGGTCTATTGCCGTTGGATTTCACGGCTACAATACACATCTCTCGGTTTGAAATAAATAAATACTTTATCTTTGGGCCCTTATTATTATCCAGGAATCATAGGCTTCTCCTTAAACCCATGCCGCTACGTGTTCAACGAACACTTTGGGTGGTAAGCCTTTTGTAAGCGGATCCGCGAGCATCTTTTCGGTGCTTATGTGCTCAAGATTTATAACACGATCTGGATTTTCTCTTTCACAACATAGTACTTTATGTCAATGTGTTTGGCAGCACCACTTGACCTATTGTTGTGAGCATATTCTATATTTGGATTATTATCACGGTATAGAGTCATTGGTCCATTGGTGTCATCGACCACTTTTAAACCGGGTATGAATTTCTTTAGCCAATTCAACCTTTGATGCCTCATAACATGCTACAAACTCGGCATACATAGTAGAGTTTGTAGTAAGCTGTTTGTTTTGAGCTTTTCCATGATATAGCTCCTTTTGCGAGAGTGAACACATATCCGGATGTGGACTTTCGTCATCTCCCGCATAATCGAATCCGAGTATCCTAAGATTTTTAGCGAGTCGATCTTACGTACGTTAGCATCGGTCTTTTGTTCCTTGTAAATATCGCAAAACTTTCTTTACCAATTTCCGAGTGTTCAACACCTGGATTACTTTGGAATCTCGCCAAGCGGCCCGGTTACATAAGCCAAGTCGGGCGTGTGCATACTTGAGCATACTTTGTAAATGTCCAAGCTGCAGAAGCATTGGCACACTTTTCATTTGGTTGAGCTCATACTCATTCTTGGGACACGAAAATCCCCATACTTATCGCCCTTGACTATAGGTGCGGGTGATGGACTACATTTATGCATACGGAATTTCTTCAAGACCCTTTCAATGTATGCCTTTTGAGACAGTCCTAATACCCCCTTTCTTCTATCACGGTGAATTTCTATGCCCAAAACATAGGAAGCTTCACCAAGATCTTTCATCCCAAACTTTGAGGACAAAAATCTTTTTGTTTCGTAGTAGACTCATATCGTTACTTGCAAGTAAAATATCGTCTACGTACGGGACTAGGAAAATGTATTTCCCATTCTTAAACTTTGTATAAACACAATTGTCCTCGACATTTGCTTTAAACCCAAAATTCTTTACGGTTTTATCAAACTTCAAGTTCCTTTGCCTTGAAGCTTGCTTTAACCCATAAATCGATTTCTTTAGGCGACATCCCATCTTTTCTTTGCCTTCCACGACAAAACCTTTTGGTTGTGCCATGTATACATTTTCCTCCAAATCCCCATTTAGGAATGCCGTCTTCACATCCATCGATGCAACTCTAAATCATAGTGTGCCACCAATGCCATTATTATTACGAGAGAATCTTTACATGAGGCTGGAGAAAAGGTCTCGGTGTAATCAATTCCCTCCCTTTGTGTGAAACCTTTAGCCACAAGTCGCGCTTTAAATCTCTCTATGTTCCCTTGGGAGTCATATTTTATTTTGTAGACCCATTTACAGCCCTCTTTGTTTTGGCTCCTTTGGGAATTTCTTCCAAGTCCCAAACATCGTTGGCACTCATCGATCTCATTTCATCTTCCATGGCTTCAAACCACTTGGATGAATGATCGCTTCTCATGGCTTGTTCAAATGAGGTGGGATCACCCTCCATTTGATACTCTTGAGTGATATTATTTAACTCATATATATCCTTTGGAGATAGCTGGCCTTCTTTCTCTTTGAGACCTTCTAGGGGCCTCTACATTTGGCACATCTTGTTGGAGGCGAGATTGCTCCCCTCATTTGTGGCAACATTTTCAATGGGTTCTGATGAACAGGTTCCTCATTTTCCTGTTACCACAGGAGGAACAACAACAGGTTCTTGCTCCATAGTGTCTTGCACTATTGGTGCAGGAACAATAGGTAGCTCGAAAAATGGCTCTGAATCACGGGATTGGGTGCACACACCCGCTTCTCTTCAAGATCAATTTTCCGAGCAGCCATACTCCCCTCATCATTTCATCCTCTAGAAAAATAGTGTGTCTCGTTTCCACAAACTTTGTGAGTCTATCGGGACGGTAGAAACGATAACCTTTTGACCTTTCGGGATAGCCAATGAAATGGCAACTCACTTTGTTTTTGGGATCAAGTTTCCCAATATTTGGGTTAAAGACTTTAGCCTCGTGAGGACACCCCACACACGGAAGTGATCTAGTGAAGGTACCCTTCTGTCCATAATTCATACGGTGTTTTGGGCACCGATTTACTTGGCACTCTATTGAGAATATGAATGGAGGTTTTTAATGCCTCTATCCATAAACTCAATGGTAAATCGAGTAACTCATCATACCTTGTGCACCATATCCATCGTGGTACGATTACGCCTTTCGGCTACTCCATTTCTTTGAGGTTCACCCGGCATGGAATGCGGGCAACTATACCATTTTCTGTAGAAACCTTGCGAAAGGTCCAAGAACTTGACCATATGGGGTATGCCGACCATAGTACTCCCCCACGGTCGGACCGGACTAGCTTAATCTTTAAACTATGCTGATTTTCTACTTGGCCTTAAATATTTTAAATTTATCCAATGCTTCATCTCTTCCTTTAATTGGATAAATATAGCCAAACCGGGAGTAATCGTCGTGAATGTAATGAACGAATCATAGCCATCCACACTCTTTACGGGAAAAGGACCACATATGTCGGTGTGAATGATCTCTAATATTCCTGTGCTTCGTTTGGCATTCTTTTTAATTTGCTTTACATATTTTCCTTTTATGCAATCGATGCATTGCTCTAATTCAGCGAACTCTAAAGGAGGAAGAATTTCATTCTTTACTAGTCTTTCTATTCTCCCCCTCGAAATATGGCCTAAACGACGGTGCCATAATTTCGCCGTTGCGTTGTAGTTCGCTTTCTTTTTCTTTTCTCATTTGTAGATGAGGAAACGCTATCATTCACATTACATATGGAATTCACACTTTCACATAGTGATAACATATATAATTCGTCTTGTCGGAAGGCAAGACCAACACAAATATCATTAAACCAAATGACACATTTGCCATGTCCAAAATTACGGGTAAAACCTGAATCATCCAACTTTATTACACTTATCAAATTGCTTGTGCGGTGTAGGAACATAAAAAACATCTCTCAAAGTAAGACTATAGCCATTAGGTAAATCTAATGCTACATCTCCAATTGCCTCTCTACACATGTACGCCATTTGCAACGCTAATGGCCTCTTCTCTTTTTAGCGTAGTTCTCGTCGAAATGAATCAGTAAAGAATTTGCAACATGAATAGTTGCACCGAGTCAATAAACCATGTTGACTTTGAAAACTTTGCATACGAGAGATTCATTTACAAATGAAATAACATTCTCACCCTTTTTCTTCATGAGCTCTCTTAACCATTCGGGCGATCGAGTCTTCTTGTGCCCCTCCTTACCACAGATGCCGGCACAAGTTGTCACTGCCCGTGGCTTGCCCATTCTTTGGAAACTGTGGTTTTCGTTGCATAGGACCTTTCTTTCTTTGCGGGAGCCAGGATTGAAGGGCCTTTTGCCCTTCCCTTTGACCGGGTTCGCTTGGCCACCGGGTTGGCCATTGATCTGAGCTCCTCATCAACACACCTTTGAGCAATGAGCTTGTCTAAGTCCCATTTCTCGGGCTGCATGTTGTAGTTTATGACAAAATTCTCATACTCTCTAGGCAAGGAAGCTAAAACAAAATGGATAAGGAGCTGTGGTTGTATTTCCCGAGATCCATTCCTTTCGGCTTATTTGCCAAGTGACTCATTTTCAAAATATGGTCACGTATGCTACCTCCTTTGAACTTTTCATTTGTCAATTGCTTGAACAAATGGGTAGCATACACTTTGGAGGAACCATGAACTGGTTCTTGATCCTCTCAAAGTAAGCAACAAGAAGTGTCACACTTTTCAATTGACCTTTGTAAGAGTGGGTCAATTGTATTCTCAATGACAAGACAACATTTCTTGTTGTCACCGACCCATCGAGTATGCTTTATGTCATAAGCCATTTTTATGGGTCCAAAATCTTTCACCCTTTTGTCCCATGCTTCATCACTTTCTTGGTCTCCCGCACCGGTTCCACAAGCTTTGTGGGACACGGTTGAGTAGTACCAATCAACCTCGGCTATAGTGAAAGTGAAGTCAATTTTCCTCTTCCACTCAAGGTAGTTGTCTCCCTCGGTGGTGGAATCTCTCAAGGCAGACATCAGGGAGGAACTACCTGAAATTACAATTCATATGGGGTGAGAACATAATATAAAATTTACTTTGCAATAATTCTAAATCACCGTTGGGCAGAAATAGAATTAATGTGGGCAACAACTATTAATCAAAATCATAATATTGCTATTAATCAACGTTGGTCAGAATAATAGCAACATTATAATCACAGTAAAATTATCCATTTTCAAATATTAAACTCTCCCGTTGGTTCGAATTTAACAATGAAAACGATAATAACTTTAAATACGCAGCGGAAACTTTAACTTTGCATAATCAATTTTCCAGAAACATGAAAACTTTACTGCTCTCCGTGCAAAATTGTCGTTGGATCAAATTTTGCATGAGATTTGCATCAAAAAAAATTCAATTTGAGCAAAATATGCTCAAAACAGTTTCTGGAAAAAAAAAAGGAAAAACAAAATTTTGCTGTTCACTATGCAATCGGCCATTCTGGCCCAGAAACGCAGCCTTGGCCCGCGGCCATTTGTCCCTTCGCGCGCTGCGCCTGCCTGCCCTGCCCGGTCCTTTTGCGCGCATCTCCGGCGCTTGGCGCGGGCGGCCCAGCAGGCGCATCTTTTTTTTTTTTTTTTCTCGGCGAGCGAACGGCCCAAGGCAACAAACGGCCCGGCCCAGGGCTGCGGCCTCGTTCTTTATACAAAAAAGAACGGCGCGGCCCAAAGGCTGCCGCATTTGGCCCGGCCCAGCAAGCGGCCGCGCGCGCGCCCGCCTGGGCCGACTTGGCCCGTGCGATCCCCACCGTTCGTCTTGATCCGACGGTCACGCGCGGAGATCGGGAGATCAAAACCCCCAGCAGCCGGCGCCCTGGAACCCTAACTCTCCATTTCCTCTCCTCCCTTCTCTCTCTTCGCGCCGCGGCAGCCACCACGGGCCGAGCGGCGCGGACCGGAGGAAGGAGATGGCGGCGCCACCCGCGAGGCCTCTTCGCCGGCGCGCGTGCTCGCCCTAGGCAGAGCACGCCGCCGTCGAGCGGGTTGGTGGTGGTGCCCTTTCTGGCGCGCGCGCAGCGCAGGCGGCGCGGCCCTTTGTTTGTCCTTGCGCCGGCCATGGCAACGGCCGGCGGCGAGGATGGACGACGGGTCAAGGTAGGTGACACCAGCACCGTCCCCGTCTCTGTTAGGGTTAGGATCTGTTCTTCCCGATCCAAAACTTTAGGGTTAGGGTTTGACCTTGTCTCTTCCCCTTTCCCTGATCTTTTCGTTTAGGGTTCCTTTTCTTTTACCGATTCGAAATCGATTTTGGTTCTTTCTTTTCCCCAAATCCCAGATCCGCTTAGGGTTAGGGTTAGGGTTTTCTGTTTCTATCCGGATCAAGTCCGGCGAGTCTTTCTTTTGTGATTCAAAACACCACTAGATCCACTAACTAACCAGGCGTCTGATACCATTGTTAGGTCCATAGGATCACTAGCAGTGGAATCTAGCGTGGATAAACCTTGGGAAACTGGTAGGCAGTGGCAGAGAGAAGTAGAGGAAGAGTGGGAGGAGTTTACCAGAGGGTTTGACGGGGCGGAGGAAGAGGATCCGGCGGCGGAGGAGCTGCCCTCGGCCATCGCGTCGGGGGCGGAGGGGGAGGTGCGTCGGTCGGTGAAGGAGTAGACGATGGTGCGGTGCGGTGGCGGCGGCGGAGGAACTTCCCGTCACCGGGCTGCGCCCTAGGGATCGGATTAGGGATGTCGGTGGGTGTGGCGGCTCACGGTGAACCTCATGCGAGAGCCGCCGGCGCCCACCTCTTTATATAGCGCAGGGTGACAGGGGCCCTCCAGCCAATAGATGGGCTGGGCGCCCCCGATCAGGGCGCGAGGTTCACAAGGGGCCCGAGTTGGGCCCAACTCGGGATTGAGATCATCCTAACATGACACAGACAACAATCATATTATTCATTTCTTGGAATATCTCGGTTGACTAGTTTTACATACAGAGAGAGGTCGACTGTGTTGAAGTGTGATGCTGATAGCTAGCATTTAAATGAATATTATTATTCACACTCCTAATACAAGTTCAAGCAGTCTAATGAATCCATTTAAGTTTCCAAACTAAACTCACTTTTCTCGCAGCATCGTGGAGAGCGTTGGAGAGGGTGTGACTGAGCTCGCGCCAGGCGACCATGTCCTCCCGGTGTTCACCGGCGAGTGCAAGGAGTGTGCCCACTGCAAGTCGGAGGAGAGCAACATGTGTGACCTCCTCAGGATCAACGTCGACCGTGGCGTGATGATCGGCGATGGAAAATCACGCTTCACCATCAACGGGCAGCCCATCTTCCACTTCGTTGGGACATCCACATTCAGCGAGTACACGGTCATCCATGTCGGCTGCCTTGCCAAGATCAACCCGGAGGCGCCTCTCGACAAAGTTTGTATCCTCAGCTGTGGTATCTCAACTGGTAAGATGCATCCATGGTCCTTGATTCCATTATATTGTTTTTTTTAGGAATACCATGTTTTAGCAGGATGGCTTACTGAATCTGGCATTAACATTATTTTGGTGCAGGCCTTGGAGCAACACTAAATGTGGCAAAACCAGTGAAGGGTTCGACAGTGGCAATTTTCGGTCTTGGGGCTGTAGGCCTTGCTGTAAGTTCTTGCAGTCTTCAGAGTTTTCAGCATCTGATGACAACAAGTAGTACTCGTGTGACATAATAATGAGAATATGTTTGGACTGAATCTCTGTACTATGTTTGCATCTATGTAATCAGGCTATGGAAGGTGCTAGACTGGCTGGGGCATCAAGGATCTTCGGTGTGGACATCAACCCAGCAAAATACGAGCAAGGTACTTATACACTACTTTAGTGTCACCTTATGCGTGTAACATGACAGTTTGGTATATGGTTCTTAATGCTCACGGTAAACTGAACTTACCAACGTGTTCCATTTTTTTTCAGCAAAGAAATTTGGCTGCACTGATTTCGTTAATCCCAAGGACCACGACAAGCCAGTGCAAGAGGTTTGTGTTTCTTTTGTTCTGCAGACTGCTGAGTATTCTGAATTTGACCCTTTGTGTATCTAATATCCACTGCTCTTACATTGCTGTTGCAGGTACTGATTGAGCTGACCAACGGCGGTGTCGACCGCAGCGTGGAGTGCACCGGCAACGTCAACGCCATGATATCTGCCTTCGAATGTGTCCACGACGTATGTCCTCACTCAGCCAGCCCAATGATTCTGTAATTCTATCACCATTTGCTTTCAAAGTTCAGACTGAACCCTGAACTATGTAAATGCAGGGATGGGGCGTCGCCGTGCTGGTGGGTGTCCCGCACAGGGAGGACCAGTTCAAGACCCACCCCATGAACTTCCTCAACGAGAAGACTCTCAAGGGGACCTTCTTCGGCAACTACAAGCCCCGCACCGACCTGCCCAACGTCGTCGAGATGTACATGAAGAAGGTAACCACGACTTGCTGAATCTGCAACTTTTTATTTTTCTGAAAACCAAACCCTGAACCTTGGAGTGTTCGCTGTTAAAACGTATCCCTGACGACGTGACTGATCAGTAACCTGCAATGTGTGTATGTGGTGGTGTTCGTAGGAGCTGGAGCTGGAGAAATTCATCACACACAGCGTGCCCTTCTCGGAGATCAACACGGCGTTCGACCTGATGCTCAAGGGAGAGAGCCTGCGCTGCATCATGAGGATGGAGGATTAGAGCGAGCTTCATTGCAAGCTTTGCTTCTGCATCCATATATGTTGCATATATAACAACGGACATGAAAAGTTGAAGGCACTCCTCCCTTGTGCAGTACAGTAGCAATAAAATGTATTTATGTGTTGTTCTGAGACACGAGCATGCCCATCCTGTACTGTATTCTGTTTCACGGTTTCATCTTTATTGTCAGTGTATGCTCTGTCGTCAGGTGAGTCCTAGAGTTTATATGGCTGACATCAACACAACACAACTGAGTGTCGTGTCTCCGGAAGTCCTGATACTTATACTATATCGGGCGACACTTTATAATAATTGGTCTAATTCTATCAGTTGATAGATAAAGACAGATATAAACTATCCGTTATCTAAAAAAAAATATCCCGTCATTTGACTGACTAGCCTTGACCCGTGGCCCGAGGCGTTGGAAATCAACGACGCGTCTCAATCTCAGGCGTCCTGTCTAAACTCCAAAGACGAGATGTGCAGCCCAGCACTTTTCCCCATTTCCTTTGCGCAGCAATCGTTGGGAAATTGGGGTCTGATTTGTGCTGCTCGTTTCAACGCTGCACAAACGGGTGAATCCGTTAATTCCATGAGCATGTTAATCTACATTTCATGATTTTTACACCATTTGCGGGTAACCTCAATATATTTATGTCTCTTTTTTTGGGTGAAAAGAAACAAGTTCTTTTATACTCCCTCCGTTCCAATTTATAATACGTTTGACTTTTTCAACCCCAAGTTTGACCACTCATCTTATTCAAAAAATTTATACAAAAGTGTATAAATTTTTTGAATAAGACGAGTGGTCAAACTTGGGGTTGAAAAAGTCAAACGTATTATAAATTGGAACGGATTAAGTACTCTGCTATCCCACATTATAAGTCGTTACTCTGTTGTTCTAAACTATAGTATAAGTAGTTTTGACATTTCTCGATAAATGTACACGGTATCTAGGACAAATATATAGCGAAAGGGAAATCTATTTTTATATCTATTTCTACCTAATACTAAAAGACAACGGATCCTATGCAAACTAGGCAAACTTGTAAACTAATGATCTGGACCGCAGGATGTTGATCCAAGGGGCGCGGAGTGATTGGGTAATTTTGCACTTAACCGGCCACTCTTAATCACACTTTTACAAATCCCTCCTTCCACCTCTCTCATGCGCCCCCTTGATCAACATCCTGCGGTCCAGATCATTAGTGTACAAGTTTGCACGGGATGCCTAGTTTGCATAGGATCCGTTGCCATACTAAAAGCAAAATTTCTATCACTATTTTCTTTTTGCTAGCCTTGGTCAGTTTTTTTCTCTACCTGGCTTGCCCAACTCGGTCTATCTGTTGTGCGTCCATCCAAAGGCACATTAGGAGTGGGGAAGAGAAAGAAAAAAAAATACGAGGTTGGCGTTTTTTATGGAAGTGTCTTAATAATTTTTAAAACATGGGAAAAAATGTGAAAGGTTCTTAATAATTTTTGAAACATGAAACGAAAATGTGAAAGGGTCTTAATGATTTTTGAAATAAATCAGGATTTTTTATAGAAAAATGTTTAAAGCAGGCCTCTCCTCGTGGGCTTTTTTCTACTTAGACCGAATCCTTACAGTTGGGTCGGTTTCATTGTGGGCTAGACCAAGCTTGTGCAAGTGTTTTTCCTTTTCTTTTGTGCCTCTTTTTTCTATAAAAATAGAGATCTTGCAAAATTCATAAAAACACATAGAACAATCCGAAAATGTGATATAGCAATAGATGTTATGATATTGCTAGGTTATTCTTATGTATATGTATGTGACCTTGTAATGACACCCATTTAATAGTTTTTTCTTGCAACACACGGTATAGTGTCACGTCCTGACTGGCCGAGCTCAACTGCATGCATGATGCAACTTGGTGTGTGTGTGTAAGGATGTGTAATTTGCTTTTCCTATTTATTATGACTGTTTGCATGGACATTATATTCACTTTATTTTAATGGAGTTAATCTCTTCATGTTGGGCTAATATTTAATTGGATATTTGATATATTATTAAAAGTATGGTGTTCCAATTAAACACAAACAAACATAGCTATCAGATGACCATATAGTATCTATTGCAATATACAAACACATTTGCCATTAAAGTTGGTACTAAATAATAAATTATTCATCCCGATTAACGCACGGACATGTTTTGCCAGTGCACTTATAATTTATAATGGAGGGAGTACGTATTATTTACTACTCCTAGTAAGAACTAGAGGATTTTTTTTGTTAGTTATGATTATGTCATGCATATAGATGAGCAATAGGAAACCAAGACAAGTCTTGCCACTGACTAATGACGGCTGCAAGAATCCAAGATGATGCAGTAGCCAGTGGGTTTTAGCTTTCCCTGCTTGCCAAAAACAACACAAATCACTTCATGATTGGACGTAAACAAAAACTTGGATTGCGAAGACAAAGTTTCCTAACGAAAAGGAAGATTGCGCTAATCAGAGAGGAGCAACAGGAGCAACGAATCATATCCCGCGTGCACATGCTTGACGCAGTCCAGTGCGCTGCTAAACAGCGACCCCACTGTAGAATTTAGCTAGAGTCATTAGTTTGGATTCATGCATCTGCCTTATAAACATCAGAGCCGACAATCTTCACCACCATTTTCTTGCTCGCTTCAGTGTCCATCAGGCTGTCGTTATCTTTTAGCCAAGGTTGCACCGGATATGAACAACTTGGTGCAAATAGGGCATCCATTCTAATTCTGAGCGTTCAGCCAATTACTGCTGCTGCAACCGAATATAAGTGTTTTTAAGTTCATAGCTTCTTGTGCTAGCCATGCTGATATGCTGATAAACCAATCTTGCAATAATTGGCGCTACTAGCTAGTGTCATATGATGCTAATAGGGTTGCAAATGGTTCTTGTACCTGTAGCTTTTAATTTTTTTTCTCAAGATAAGTGTCGAAATAGTGCTTTTCTTATCGGTGTTTGCAAAATCTGAAACTCCAAACATCCTTTTGAAATGAACAGTTTCTGATATAAAGACTCCATAGAAAGGACGTGCGGCAGAGTCTTACTGTCTATGCCTGGAAGGTCCCTGGTTCAAGTTGTGGTCTCCTCGCATTGCACATACGAGTATAAGGCTTGTCACTGACATCCTTTTTCCTCAAAACTCGCATAGAGTGGGAGCCCTCTGCACCAAGTACACCCTTGTTTATAAAGACTCCGTAGCCATACTTTGGATTTTCTGGTGGGGACATTGAATGAATAAATTGTTCTCAAGTTTCGGACCACGCATGCAACCCCATAGTCGTACTCCCTCCATCCCATGAATAAATACATATTTTTTATTTCAGCACTCATGTTTGACCGTTCATCTTATTTATAAAGTTTTACTAAATATTATTTATTTTATTATTATACATTTTATCACTAGAGATACTTTCCTAATGATTTATTTATTTTATTATTTGTATAAGAATTTAGATATGAAGAATTGTTAAACAAGAATTATAAAAGTTAAATACGTGCATTTATTTGTGGGATTGACAGAGTTCTCTGTTGCTTGATTTTTTGTAAAAAAAAATACTAGTTCCTAGAAGCTGATTTCTAGAGAGGGACGTACTGGAGTATGTGCCCATGCAAACATCTTGTTTCTAGAGGTCTCTAGAAGTGTAGAGAATGGTTTTTGAGAGTATAACAATAACAATTGACATCACTTATTCGTTCCTCGGCAGCTTGAAAACAAAAGAACGAGCGGCATATCCTGACACACAGGAAACGACAGATATATAACCAAATAATGAAACTAAATCAAAGTCAGACATGCAAGCATGTGCGGATAGCTCTGGTGAAAAGTAAACGTATTTATATGCGGATAGCTCTGGTAGCAAAAAGCGCAGCGGGTACACTACTGTTACCATGGGCGCGCGCAGGAACAAAACCGCGTAGGCGGGCAACCGGCCACGTGGAGCCGGACAGGAGTCCGAAGTACGGAGTCCGGGCAGCTCACTGCTACCGCACTGGCTGTTGCAAATTTGCAACTCGCAGTAAACAAAGCGAGGATGGCAACGAATGAACACATAAACAAACGGGATCCCAAAACAAGCATGGTCGTCGGGCAGGCTCGAGGACACATGCATATATGATACAGCCCCGGTTTTGGTATTTGGATTTGGATGCGCCAGCAGTAGGGACGAGGGAAGTCAAACCCGGCCTCCCCGTCATCGTCGTTGCCGTTGACCTTCGGCGCGCGATCCCATGTCCGGTCCGGTACCGCTTGCTTGCGGAATGCCTATGTTCACATTTTCAAGATTCGTTCTATACATACGTACACATGTTCCTCCATAAAGGGGTCCTTGGGACCGGAGGATTGGCAATTGGCAAAGGATTTCGAAAGAATTCTACTTTATAAGGCTTATTTTCTATGAGCAAGGAACGTCGTATTCTAGGTAGCCTTTACTACTCATGTTTAGGTCCCTGTTTAGGAGGGTTTAGCTTCACTAGTGAAGCTATTTTTAATGTTTCAGCTCCACAAATAGCTCTCTTGATGAAGCCAAAGTTGTTTTGACTACCTATTTAGCAAAATAGCTTCACACTGTGTATTTGCGGAATACAATTACTGTAATGCCCCTTATCCTCTTCTTCAACCCCATCTTTTCCCGTCTCCGTCTCCACGCACCTCGCGGCCCCGGCCTAGCGGCACAGACGGCGGAAACCTCGCCCTACGTCTCCAGCGCCCCAGCCCTGCCTTGCGCCTGGTGATCCCGGCCCCGCGCATCCCGACGGCAGTGGCCCGGGCGGACTGGCCTAGCGCCACCGACGGTGACAGCCGCGCCCGGCCCCAGCAGCGTCACCTCGCCTAGCAGCCAACAACCCCGAGGCAGCACCTCTCTTGGTGGCCCGCTGCACCGACGACGGCTCCCCTCCCGCGGCCCACGCACGCCGTGCCGCGTCCCTATGGCCACGCCAGCAGCTGCCGCCTCCGTGCCCCATGCACCCACGAGGCGGCACGGCCACGCACCGGCGACCCAACGGCCACACACCCACGCGGTGGAGCCGCGCCGCGGCTGTGCTCCGGCCAGGCGGGCCATGACCCGGCAGGATGCGCCGTCCGCGCCTCCGACACTCTCGTCCAGCCGTCGAGGGTCATGCTCGCGTCCGGCGGCGGCTGAGGTTGCCCTCCAACAGTGCAGCCTGGGTCCCACTTGTGTGGGGTGAAGCTGGAGAGAGCTACTATTTTCAGCTCTCTCTTCCCCAATTGCTCTGTGAGAGGAGGAAAAAAAATAGATTCACCGATGAAGTTTGTTTTTAAAAGTGTTGTTTGGCAAAAAAAAAAAAAAACAGTTTCTAATAGCTCCATGAAGCTGTTTAGAGCCCTCCCAAACAAGCCCTTAATCAATAACGTTTCAAGTTTCTAAACTAGGTGAACACTTCAAATAAATTATTTGTTATCAACGTTTTAAAATATACATGTTTAGTTAAAATTAACATGGTTTGATTTAAAATTTAAAATGGTCATATTTTGCGAAATCATTTGTCACATAATTTTTGAAAACCTGCAATATGAAAACCGGTAACCTCGAAACTGCCGCAGGCAAAAACCGGCGGTGCACTAAGGCGGGCTCGCGGAGGCCGGGAAAACAGAAAGCGACGGCGGAAGCCGGAAGGCCTCCCCGGTTTTCCCCGCGACTAAAAAAAAATCCGAGCCTTTCTTGGCCCCAACTTGCGCCGCTAGTGTCCAGGCGTTGCTGCTGCCTCCCTCCTAGTCCTAGACCCTATATATACAGTACTCGTCCCGGCTTTATTCCTCACCAACTTTCTGATCATCAGCCAAGTGTAAAGGTGCGAAGAAGCAGTAGCAAAAGGATTCTATTCTCGTGTTTGCTTGGAGTGTTTCATCGAGCTTCGTGAGAGAGAGAGCTAGTGAGAGACAGAGCAAGCAATGGCGACCGCAGGGAAGGTGATCAAGTGCAAAGGTCCGTTTGATCTTCTACCTCTGACTTTCGTGATGGCTACTAGGCTAATCATCGGACTGATTTGGTTCTTGGATTCCCTGTAGCCGCCGTGGCGTGGGAGGCCGGCAAGCCGCTGTCGATCGAGGAGGTGGAGGTGGCGCGCCGCAGGCCATGGAGGTGCGCGTCAAGATCCTCTACACCGCGCTCTGCCACACCGACGTCTACTTCTGGGAGGCCAAGGTATATATTCTCTAGATGCAGAACCAGAACGGTGACATGCATGACAGATCGGTGCCTAATTTGTGTGATTCCTGACTGAGAATCTTGTTTTTTTTTCAGGGGCAAACTCCGGTATTCCCGAGGATCTTAGGACACGAAGCGGGAGGGTATGCACCTACCTTCATGCCCATGTCCTGTTGTTGTTTTTTCTACTGCTTGTACTTGAGCTCACCACTTCTTTGCATTGTATTTTTTTAGATGTGTGCTTCTCTGTCTTATTATGCGTTTGGACTAGTTATAGTGCTTCCATTCCTAATTATAGCTAGTCAATTCACCTCGAGCGCTGGTTTGGCAGTGGATTTAAGATCCATTAGTACTAAAGAAAGCAAGTATGCTTATTTTATTGATCTGGTTATTTTATTGATCTGGTTGTATAAACAAACATCAATTCATCTCGAGCACTGGTTTTGCCGCAGTGGGTTTAGGATCCATTACTAAAGAAAGCAAGTGTGCTTATTTTATTGATCTGCAGTGTGCAGATTCGAAGAACATAAGCACGCCCACAGTTACCCTTTTGATAGGATAATATTTTTTTTCTGAGTTCTAGATTATTATATTGTATGAAACTGTACTTACGACGTTTATGGTTTCGTTTGTTTTCATAGATTGACACAGACAACAAATCATATTATTCATTTCTTGGAACATCTCGGTTGACTAATTTTACATACAGACAGAGGTCGATTCTGTTGGAGCGGGATGTTGATAGCTAGCATTTTAATGAATACTATTATTCACATTCCTAATACTAGTTCAATCTGTCTAATAAATCCATTTAAATTTCGAAAATAACTCACTTTTTCTCGCAGCATCGTGGAGAGCGTTGGGGAGGGTGTGACCGAGCTCGCACCAGGCGACCACGTCCTCCCGGTGTTCACCGGCGAGTGCAAGGAGTGTGCTCACTGCAAGTCAGAGGAGAGCAACATGTGTGACCTCCTCAGGATCAACGTGGACCGGGGCGTGATGATCGGCGACGGGAAGTCCCGCTTCACCATCAACGGGCAGCCCATCTTCCACTTCGTTGGGACATCCACCTTCAGCGAGTACACCGTCATCCATGTTGGCTGCCTGGCCAAGATCAACCCCGAGGCGCCTCTCGACAAAGTTTGTATCCTCAGCTGTGGTATCTCAACAGGTAAGATTGTATGCTTGCATGGTCCTTGATGATTCCATTGTTTCCAAAGAAAAATACCATGTTTTAGCAGGACGGTTTACTGAATCTGACCTTGTCATTGTTTTGGTGTAGGCCTTGGTGCAACACTGAATGTGGCAAAACCAGTGAAGGGCTCGACAGTGGCGATTTTCGGTCTTGGGGCTGTAGGCCTTGCTGTAAGTGCTTGTAATCTTCAGAGTTTTTCAGCATCAATCTGAGAAGTAATCGTGCAACATGATGAAAATATGTCTGGACTGAATCTCTGTACTATGTTTGCACGTGATCAGGCCATGGAAGGTGCTAGATTGGCCGGTGCATCAAGGATCTTCGGTGTGGACATCAACCCAGCAAAATACGAGCAAGGTAATTATACACTACTGTCAGTGTCACCTTATGTGCAAAATGACAGTTTGGTATATGGTTCTTGATGCTGATGGTACACTGAACTTACCAAAGTGTTCCATTTTCTTTATTCAGCTAAGAAGTTTGGCTGCACTGATTTCGTTAACCCCAAGGACCACGACAAGCCAGTGCAAGAGGTACTGATTGAGCTGACCAATGGCGGTGTCGACCGCAGCGTGGAGTGCACTGGCAACGTCAACGCCATGATATCTGCCTTCGAATGTGTCCACGACGTATGTTCTCCTCAGCCAGCCCAATGAAGATGCTGTAGTTCCATCACCATTTGCATTCAGTGTTCAGACTGAACCCTGAACTAAGTGGCGCTCTGAACTGTAAATGCAGGGCTGGGGCGTCGCCGTGCTGGTTGGTGTCCCTCACAGGGACGACCAGTTCAAGACCCACCCCATGAACTTCCTCAACGAGAAGACCCTCAAGGGGACCTTCTTCGGCAACTACAAGCCCCGTACCGACTTGCCCAACGTCGTTGAGATGTACATGAAGAAGGTAACCACGACCTGCAGAATCTGCAACTTTCTGCAAATTTTACTGAAAAGCAAACCCTGAAACCTTGGATCGATGTGTGTATCTGGTGGTGTATGTAGGAGCTGGAGCTGGAGAAGTTCATCACACACAGCGTGCCCTTCTCGGAGATCAACACGGCATTCGACCTGATGCTCAAGGGTGAGAGCCTGCGCTGCATCATGAGGATGGAGGACTAGAGCGAGCTTCATTGCAAGCTTTGCTTCTACATCCATGCATGTTGCAGATAGCAACGGACATGAAAAAGTTGAAGGCGCTCCTCCTTTGTGCAGTACAGTAGCAATAAAATGTATTAATGACTCAAAAAAATAAAATGTATTAATGTGTTGTCCTGAGACACGAGCATGCTTGTCCTGTATTCTGTTTCACGGTTTCACCTTTATTGCTAGTGTGTGGTCAGGTTTAATTTCAGCCCTTCTTAGAAACCCAAAAAAAAAAAAAAACAGTCTCCAGGTTTCAGAGTTTCCCTGTATGTAATTACCATTTTGCATAACAATAATGAAATAGTATTGTCAGTGTTAATAATGTTGCAGCCTTTAAAAGCCTCCCTTCCTTGCAAATTGCAGTTTTACTTGAGGTTGTCTTGATATTCCTTAGGATGTGAACAAGCCTCTAGCTCGATTGTTATGTTGCTTGGTGAAGCACTGAGACCGGAACGAGTTTGGGTCATGGTTCACGAGTTTCGGTAATTTCTATGGCGACCCAATGAAAAATCCAAAATTTTGTAGGTGGTGACAGTGTGCGTGTGTGGCTGAGTAGATGGACACCATTGCAAAACCTCTCTGTACCGATTTGTCTAGGCTCCAAGCAGATCCACGTGAGGCCGGCCGATCACTCCTTGCCCTGCCAGCCGCAACGGTTCTGTAAAATAACATGTACGACGTACCGGTTTTGACTTAAAGTTGCTTGAATTGAAGTCTGTACTTGTTTGGTGCGCCACGTGTGCAGCTAAAGGCTGGTCCATGTGAAGGAGCGGACCTGAACCCAGGCACACCCCAGCTGCAAGGTTCTGACACGCTGTGGCTATGGGCCGGGGAATCAGGCAATCGGCTGCCTGGTTCTGGTGGTTGAGCTCCCACTGTATCTCCTAATCCAGACTTTGTTCCCACGGTAATGGCCATTGTGGGCACACGCTGTTTGAGACCCGACGCCGCTTTGGACGGCCGCCGGCATGTGGGCAGACAAGTGTCAGTGCAATGGAGGAACACATGAACGTCGAGACCGCCTGATCTGAATCCGAGGTTTTCATCAAAAGCAAGGGTAACTACGGATCTAATGCCACAGCATGCATCGGATCTGATAACCAAGCCACGTTCTGTCGGGTCAGGTGCATAGCTTAAAAACATATAGTTGCCTGGTTTTGAAAAGATAAGTATTGTTAAATCTATAGTCAAAGTTCTTGTAATGTGAGGAACTGCAAACAACAATCAAATGGTGGTGGAAGTTGAGACCCCTCTTCAGCGGCGTGTAGGTATGAAAGGAGCGCAACACCAGGTGCTTTCGGGAAGCAACGTCAAGCATCGCTGACCTATTATCGATCATCCAGCATGAGGCAGATGCATGGATCGAAGTTGGCACGAGGTGTTTGGAAGCCTTAGCACGTTCATAGGCTAGGCTCCATGCTTCAGGCTCTTTCTTTTTCTTGGAAGTTTTATTCAAAATATAGCCATTCTATTTTACAATCGAAATTCTTATATATATACTATTTTCTTTGAATATAATGATATGCACACTCGTGCGTATTTGATACAAATTGCAAGGCTCCCGATCCAACTCTAGCTGCCACCATGAGGGAACCAACCCCACAGTCACTACTGACCGCCCTCCGCCCCTTCCACTCATGTCCCCTCGTCTTCTGTAACATCTCTGATGTTATATTACCTAAAACCTGACATGTCATCATGTTTAGTTGCAAAGCATTCATGTTAGGTTAACCCTGATATGCATTCACTAAAACAAGATTTATATTCTAGGTTGATTGTGCCTCTGAGATAATGTTTGTTACTGCTTTTGATAGCCTAGAGGTGTGTCGGCTCGATCAAACGCGATTTCATTGCGAAAACCCTGTTTCCGACAAACTCCGTTTTACCCCCTTTTCCCTAGTTCAAAATCTACAAAGAATTTGGGGTTGGTCCAAAAAGCAATATTGTAGGGCTTGATGAGACCTACAATGTTGGTGAACAAAGTTTTTCAAGTTTTCAAAAAGAATTTCAAATAAATTTGAAAATACGGTTTTCCGAAAAGTTGTCCCCTTTTCAATTTCAAACCATAATTCAAAAATTATGCATATTTTGGAAAAACATCTTTTGGAGAAAATGTGCAGTTTGAAAAGTTGAGTTTTTCATAGTTTTGGAGTTTTTCAAGTTCTTTAGAAAAATCCAAAGTAATTTCAAATATTTTATTCTAGGGTTTTGCCCCTTTTCAAAATTTGATTCAAATTCAATTTTCCTTGCAAAATTTGAAAATGTGCCAGTTGAGAAAGTTGTAGAGAATGAAAAATTAGCTAGGGTTGCTTTTTGGAATTTTTCAACTTCAGTTCAAAAATTTGGAGTATTTTGCAAAAATTTCCATCCGCAATAGTGCTTGACGTCATCATCGTCCTCTTTCTCCCTCATTCGTTCATGGCGTCGCCGCGGCCATGCCGGCCGGCCCGCGGTCGCGCCGCGATGCCGAGCGCGAAGGTTCCCCGCCCGTGTCGCTCTCTCCTCCGCCGTCCCAGCGCCATTAAGCCGCGGCCGGACCCCTCCTCCTCTCCCTTATCTTCCACCGACGCGACCTCGCTCTGCTTCGTCCCGTCGCCGCCGCCGCCATTGCTCTTCCCGGCCACGCGCCACCGCCATTAGCCAACCCACGGCTCCGCCTTGAGCTCGCGAAATCGACCAGCACCACCAAGCTCGCCATTTTCGCTCAATCACCCGCCCGCCGTCTTCTTCTTCACGGACGGTGAACCGAGCCGTCGGGGATCGCCGCCGTCGTTCTTCCTCGCCGTAGCTCCTTTTCTCAATTCCTTTCGTGGTTATGTGCTCCTTGACGCGCTGCTCATGGTGCTCTCCTCCTCTTTCTATTTGGTAGACAGACGTCGCCGCCGGAGTGCCGCCCTTGCCATCGGAGTGCGCCGCCGACGCCATTGCCGCCCTCGTCACCGTCACGCTCGCGTCTTCTTCGTCGTCAAGGCTTCATCTTCGAGCGCACCGTCCCCGCGGTGAGCTCCTTCATCTGATCATGCCATCGGTTGGACCGGAGTCGTCCCGTAGCCGTGTCTTCAGGTGCTCGCCGGCGTTCTGCCGTGCCGCCGCCGCCGCGTTCGGTGTCGCGTGGTCTGGGTGCCGCTTAAGCTCGCGCGCGTGCGTAGTTGTGTGAGTTGTGTTGCGTAGCCGCCGTTGCGCTCGCTAGAGCCGCCGGAGAGCCTCCGGCTAGGGTTGCCGTCGAGCCAGCGCTCCGCCGGGCCGCCATGGCCGCCGGCAAGCTTGTCGCTGCCGCTCCGCCGCCGCTTTACCTAGCCCAGGAGGTGCGCCGTGACGTGTAGGGCATGTAGGGCCGAAGCCGACCCCCGGAGACCTCGCCGCCGGCGAGCTCTCGCCGGCGGGATCGCCGTCGCCGTCGGGCCGGGCGGATGGGCCGAATTGCTGCGTTGCTATTGGCCGGCTGTGTGCGATCTTGGCCGCCGAGCAGCCGAATCCGGCCCAGGTGATCCTTTTTCTTTTTCTAAAAGGTTTTTCTATTTCCTGATTTGTGAATAGTAGTGCAATTTGTTTATTTTTGTATAAAATTATTTAGGGCTCCAAAAATCATGAAAATTTTTATGTGTGCTCTCTGTCATGTGCTTGATCTAGGAAAAATATTATATTCCAATTTTGAGTAGTTTTGCTATGTTCAAAAATTATCTCTTTTAATTGAAAAATGCTCCTTCCTTTATTTTTAGTTATTTATTTATTTATCCCAAAATCATGAAAATTTATGGGTGTACTTGTTTTTGATATAAGCTACTTAAAACTAATTTTTGAAATCAATTTGACAACATTTGTTTTAGGATTTAATTTCCTTAGTTAATTAATTAATTGTTTGACTTTGGATTTGAGTGAAGACCCTAGGTCATCAACCCTAATGACCTTCGGCACTTTAATTAATTGTTTACGCTTGTATTTAATCTTTATTATGCATCTGTCGAGCATCATATTTATATTCAATCATGTTGAAGCATTTTAATTATCTCGTGTAGTCCCCGTGATCGAGGAGAGACCTATCGATTCCGTTTCCGAGGAATAGTTGTCGAGACAACCCTAGTTCCTGAGGAAGTCAATCCATCTTTGGTGATTGGTCATCTTCCGAGATACGTCGTTGAAGAACGTCTACACCGACTTTCGAGGCAAGCCCGGATCCATCAACCAATTCCTTGAATTTGCAAAAGTTTATCACTTGATTATGTACCGCATTAAGTAATAGGAGTTGAGTGATCACCTACTTGACGCATTAACTACCTTGATTATTCCAACGTCATCCTTGAAACCGTTTTGATTGAAAATACGTAACAATGCTTAGCCTTGCTAATTTAGTTCGGATTTCGAAAATATTTTTCAAAAGGAAGTGCTTACCCTGTCGGTAAAGTTTTTGTTATTCAGCAATGCTACTTTTGATCAGACGGTTGGATTGCTTCGAAAGACGTTTCGATGTAACGCCCTGTCTGGATCAGTTACATCTTTTAATGAAGTTGAGACCGGTCGGGTAACTTGCATCTGGGTTAGGGATGTAGTGTTTCCGACCGTGTCGATTAAGGACCGTATCGTTGTAGGGCCGCCGTGGTTCGAGCCTTGCAACTAATCACATACTATGGTAAGCCTAAGACCCCGGCTATTCCATCATCGGAACGGATAACCGCAAGACCGGGAGTGGAGAGATGGCGGGAATACGAGTTACCCTCGTGGGCTTGGTCCTGGATTTGAGGCGTACAAGTATTCTCGGGTGGCGCAGACCGGGTTGGTTTTGGAAGATCTGAGTGAAGGTTGATATATGCAAGATGTGGTTCTACATATATCGTGTGATTAGGGATCCCAGTGGGTATAATCGATTCGAATCGTCGTTGCTCCTCGGTTATGGAGACTCGATCACCGACTCGCATCGTAGTAACTTATGGAACTTGAAGGAATTTTGTTGAAAGACTAAGAATGTGATCTCCGTGATTTATCTTGATCTCGCGTAATCAAGCTAGACTAGGCTCACCTTAGAATCTAATGACTAACGGGAAAGTAAAACTTGAGGTTGAAACTAGTTTAGTGCTTTTCGCAAAATACTTTGATTCTTTGCTAAGCCTTACCTTGTCCTATCGGCCTTCATTCCCGAGTCTTCTCCCCTCTTTTTCGTCGGGTAAGTCTTGCGGAGTACTTTTGTACTCGGGGTTTGTTCTACCCTTGTTGCGGGTGTGTCCGTCAAGTGAGGACATCGAGTAGTTTGTTTGGCTCCTGGGCGAGCACTACGTTTTGGTGAATCATAAAGTTAAGTAATGATATTCCACTACTATGGTTGTAACCAACATAACTTTTTATTTGTAAAGTTTTATTTATAAATGATTTGTAAACTTATGTTATTGTAATCCTTCCGCACTTTTACTCGATATAATTTATTTACACAAAATTGTTGTAATACGCAATGTCTCTTATAATGATCGATCCAATTCGAAAGATTCGTGGATGATTCGGGTTTCCCGAGGACACCCGACGAGCTTGTTAAGTTGTGTGGAACACATGCATAGAAATCGAGGTCCGTTAAGACAAGGATTAGTGCATGTGGGCCATATTACTTAGGAGGTTACGCACATTTGTATCGAGCCGGATCGTTATTCTAGAGCTATTGTAGTATTCTTTGCGAAAACTTCAAAAGGTTTTGGATCGAATAAAAATTTAACTTGACTATTTTGGTCCAAATTGCTTATTCCTTATCTATACTCACTCCTATAGCTCTTTAGTCATGTTTAAAAGCTTGTGGTGGAATATCATGTTATATTGCCCTATTTATAAAAAGTTTACTTTTAAGTATGTGTTACATTAAAGTCTTTTAAGCTTAGAACGTAGGTCCGTTCATGCATCATGCTTAATTAACCTGTTAATAAATACTTTCTCTCTTAATGTGAATTGGGTTAGGTAGTACCAATCCTATTCCCGCTAGCCTTCGATCCCACCTATCTATTCTTTAATCTTGATCCTATCTTTTGCTGAAAGCTCGAGTTTAAAGTTTGGCTTGTTATTCAACAGATGCCTGTTCATACCCGAGCATCCGATGCTGCTGGGATTTCTCAAAATGGGGGTGATGATTCCAATCCTCCACCAGTTCAACCCAGTTTGACTGATACCCTTGCCGCTCTGGTCAATGCTACAACTATTCTAGCTCAGAATCAGAATACAACTTATGGTAATCGTGGTCGAAATGTCAGAGATGAGACCACGTATTTTGATTTTGCATCCACTCATCCACGAAATTCAGCGTAACTTAAAGCTCGGTTGAAAGAATTGCTTAATAAAGGTTTTATCGACACGTAGTTCATCTTGGGGTTGTCCGGCCATCTTTGTAAAGAAGAAAGATAAAACCTTGAGGTTGTGTGTTGACTATCGTCCATTGAATGAAGTGACTATCAAAAATAAGTATCCTCGGCCTCGTATTGATCTGCTCTTAGATCAATTGACGGGAGAGCGAAAGTGTTTTCAAAGATCGATCTTCAATCTGGTTATCATCGATCAAGATTCGTCCGAAGATATTTCAAAGAGCGCATTCACAACTAGATATGGTCTGTATGAGTATCTGGTTATGTCTTTTGGACTTGCAAATGCACAAGCTCATTTCTTATATTTGATGAACTCAGTGTTCATGCCAGAACTTGATCAGTTTGTGGTGGTCCTCAGCGATAATATCTTGATTTATTCCAAGAATGAAGAAGAACATGTTGAACACCTCGGAATAGTTCGCAACGTCCGAGAGAACATCGGCTATATGCTAGGTTCGGCAAGTGTGAGTTTTGGCTTAAGGAAGTGCAATTCCTTGGATATGTTTTATCTCGCTAAGGGCATAGCTGTTGACCCTAGTAAAGTAAAGGATATTCTAGATTGGAAATCACCAACCACCATTTCCGAGGTCCGTAGTTTCCTTGGAATGGCAAAGTTATTATCGCAGATTCATTGCTAACTATTCAAAGGTAGCTAAGCCTATAATTGAGCCGTTGAAGAATCAAGCCAAGTTTGTTTGGTCACCTAAGTGTGAGGAGGCATTTCAGTCCCTAAAGAAGTCATTGACTACTTTGCTCCGATTTTAGCTCAACCGAGATATGGGGAAGCAGTTTGATGTTTATTGTGATGCGTCGGCATTGGTCTTGGTTGTGTACTTGATGCAAGAGGGCGAGTTATTGCTTATGCATCAAGACAGCTCAAGTGTCATGAAGAACATTATCCAACTCATGATCTAGAGTTAGCAAGCAGTTGTTCATGCCTTGAAGATTTGGCGTCACTATCTGTTGGGTAACACATGTCATATCTATACGAGATCATAAGAGTTTGAAGTATATCTTCACTCAAGAAGAATTGAATATGAGGCAAAGAAGATGGTTAGAACTGATTAAAGATTATGATCTCGAAGTGCATTACCATCCCGGTAAGGCAAATGTGGTTGCCGATGCACTTAGTCGAAAAATTCATTGCAATTGTTTTGACAAAGTGAAGCCTCTGGATATTTCTTTATGTCATGAGATAGAAAAGTTGGGCATAGAGATGATACAACAAGGATCGACTAACATTTCTATGGAGTCAACTATCCGAGATCAAATTATCATTGCTCAGAGAGATAATAAAGGTATGGAACATATCAAGGAGAAAATTAGAGAGGGAAAATTATCCTGTTTCAGAATTGATGAAGCAGATGTTATATGGTTCAAGAATCGTCTGGTCGTACCAAAAATTCCTGAGTTACGTCAAAAGATCCTCGATGAAGCACATCTTTCAAGATTCTCTATTCATCCAGGAAGCAATAAGATGTACCATGATTTGAAACAGAGATTCTGGTGGACTAAAATGAAGATAGAAATTGCTCGATATGTCGCCAGATGTGACACTTGTCAAAAGGTGAAAGCTGTGCACTTAAAGTCTGCTGGAGAATTGCAACCATTGCCTATTCCCGCTTGGAAGTGGGAAGATATCAGTATGGATTTCATAATGGGCTTACCCAAGACATCAAGAGGATTTGATTCCATCTGGGTTATTGTGGATCGACTCACAAAGTCAGCTCATTTTATTCCAGTCAAGACAGATCATTCAGCTTTGACATATGCTAAGTTATATATTACACGAATCTTAAGCCTTCATGGGGTACCAAGGACTATTGTTTCCGATAGGGGTACACAATTTGTCTCACAGTTTTGGAAGCAATTCCATAAGGCAATGGGTACCAAATCTCTTTATAGTTCAGCCTATCATCCACAGGTGATGGTCGATTTAAAGAGTCAATCGATTCTTGAAGACATGTTGAGGTCTTGTGTATTGAATTTTCCAGAGAAGTGGGATGAATGTTTACCATTAGCAGAATTCTCTTACAACAACAGCTATCAAGAGAGTATCAAGATGGCACCATTTGAAGCACTATATGGTCGCAGATGTCGGACTCCATTGAATTGGTCGAACCCAGGAGAAAGATGGTTTTCGGGGTTGATCCGGGTGAAAGAGACAAGAAAAGGTTAGACAGATCTGAGAACAATTTGAAAGTAGCTCAATCTCGACGAAAAGTTATGCGAGATAAGAGGCGTCGACCTCTAATGTTTGCCAAAGGAGATTATGTATATCCGAAAGTATCACCCATGAAGGGAGTTAGTCGCTTTGGAGTTAAAGGCAAATTAGCACCTCGTTATATTGGTCCATTTCAGATCCTAGCAAAATGTGGTAAGGTAGCATACTGTTTGCAGTTGCCTAAACATTTGTCAGCTGTACACAATGTATTTCATGTGTCACAACTCAAGAAGTGTCTTCGACCACCTGACAAAATTATTAATGTGGAAGGGATTGAACTTGAACCTGATTTGACTTATTCAGAGTATCCTATCAGGGTTCTAGATCGAAAGATCGTGTCACCGAAGCAAAACAATCAAGTGGTACAAGATACGGTGGGAACGTCACTCGGAAGAAGAAGCTACTTGGGAGTCGAGGAATATCGTCGGAAAATTTTCCGGAGTTCTATGCTTCTATCTAAGTTATAATTCCCTCTATGAGTTGTAACTGGTCTAGTGTGAGTTGTAAAAACCCCTTTCCTTATGTACTTGTTCGAGATGTGTTTGCTTGACACATTTCCTTTTCCATTACCTAACCCAAGGCTTTAAATCTCGGGGCGAGATTTCTTTAAGGGGGAAAGGCTGTAACATCTCTGATGTTATATTACCTAAAACCTGACATGTCATCATGTTTAGTTGCAAAGCATTCATGTTAGGTTAACCCTGATATGCATTCACTAAAACAAGATTTATATTCTAGGTTGATTGTGCCTCTGAGATAATGTTTGTTACTGCTTTTGATAGCCTAGAGGTGTGTCGGCTCGATCAAACGCGATTTCATTGCGAAAACCCTGTTTCCGACAAACTCCGTTTTACCCCCTTTTCCCTAGTTCAAAATCTACAAAGAATTTGGGGTTGGTCCAAAAAGCAATATTGTAGGGCTTGATGAGACCTACAATGTTGGTGAACAAAGTTTTTCAAGTTTTCAAAAAAGAATTTCAAATAAATTTGAAAATACGGTTTTCCGACAGTTGTCCCCTTTTCAATTTCAAACCATAATTCAAAAATTATGCATATTTTGGAAAAACATCTTTTGGAGAAAATGTGCAGTTTGAAAAGTTGAGTTTTTCATAGTTTTGGAGTTTTTCAAGTTCTTTAGAAAAATCCAAAGTAATTTCAAATATTTTATTCTAGGGTTTTGCCCCTTTTCAAAATTTGATTCAAATTCAATTTTCCTTGCAAAATTTGAAAATGTGCCAGTTGAGAAAGTTGTAGAGAATGAAAAATTAGCTAGGGTTGCTTTTTGGAATTTTTCAACTTCAGTTCAAAAATTTGGAGTATTTTGCAAAAATTTCCATCCTGCAATAGTGCTGACGTCATCATCGTCCTCTTTCTCCCTCTGTTCATGGCGTCGCCGCGGCCATGCCGGCCGGTCGCCGCGGTCGCCAGCGCGATGCCGAGCGCGAAGGTTCCCCGCCCCGTGTCGCTCTCTCCTCCGCCGTCCCAGCGCCATTAAGCCGCGGCCGGACCCCTCCTCCTCTCCCTTATCTTCCACCGACGCGACCTCGCTCTGCTTCGTCCCGTCGCCGCCGCTCGCCATTGCTCTTCCCGGCCACGCGCCACCGCCATTAGCCAACCCCACGCTCCGCCTTGAGCTCGCGAAATCGACCAAGCACCACCAAGCTCGCCATTTCCTCGCTCAATCACCCGCCCGCCGTCTTCTTCTTCACGGACGGTGAACCGAGCCGTCCCGGGGATCGCCGCCGTCGTTCTTCCTCGCCGTAGCTCCTTTTCTCAATTCCTTTCGTGGTTATGTGCTCCTTGACGCGCTGCTCATGGTGCTCTCCTCCTCTTTCTATTTGGTAGACAGACGTCGCCGGAGTGCCGCCCTTGCCATCGGAGTGCGCCGCCGACGCCATTGCCGCCGCCTCTGTCACCGTCACGCTCGCGTCTTCTTCGTCGTCAAGGCTTCATCTTCGAGCGCACCGTCCCCGCGGTGAGCTCCTTCATCTGATCATGCCATCGGTTGGACCGGAGTCGTCCCGTAGCCGTGTCTTCGGGTGCTCGCGGCGTTGCCCGCCGTGCGCCGCCGCCGCGTTCGGTGTCGCGTGGTCCGGGTGCCGCCGCTCGCGCGCGTGCGTAGTTGTGTGAGTTGTGTTGCGTAGCCGCCGTTGCGCTCGCTAGAGCCGCCGGAGAGCCTCCGGCTAGGGTTGCCGTCGAGCCGGCGCTCCGCCGGCCGCCATGGCCGCCGGCAAGCTTGTCGCCGCGCTCCGCCGCCGCTTTACCTAGCCCGGAGGTGCGCCGTGACGTGTAGGGCATGTAGGGCCGGCCGCCTCGGAGACCTCGCCGCCGGCGAGCTCTCGCCGGCGGGATCGCCGTCGCCGTCGGGCCGGGCCGGATGGGCCGAATTGCTGCGCTATTTGGGCCGGCTGTGTGCGTCTTGGGCCGAGCAGGCCGAATCCGGCCGTGTGATCCTTTTTCTTTTTCTAAAAGGTTTTTCTATTTCCCGATTTGTGAATAGTACTGCAATTTGTTTATTTTTGTATAAAATTATTTAGGGCTCCAAAAATCATGAAAATTTTTATGTGTGCTCTCTGTCATGTGCTTGATCTAGGAAAAATATTATATTCCAATTTTGAGTAGTTTTGCTATGTTCAAAAATTATCTCTTTTAATTGAAAAATGCTCCTTCCTTTATTTTTAGTTATTTATTTATTTATCCCAAAATCATGAAAATTTATGGGTGTACTGTTTTTGATATAAGCTACTTAAAACTAATTTTTGAAATCAATTTGACAACATTTGTTTTAGGATTTAATTTCCTTAGTTAATTAATTAATTGTTTGACTTTGGATTTGAGTGAAGACCCTAGGTCATCAACCCTAATGACCTTCGGCACTTTAATTAATTGTTTACGCTTGTATTTAATCTTTATTATGCATCTGTCGAGCATCATATTTATATTCAATCATGTTGAAGCATTTTAATTATCTCGTGTAGTCCCCGTGATCGAGGAGAGACCTATCGATTCCGTTTCCGAGGAATAGTTGTCGAGACAACCCTAGTTCCTGAGGAAGTCAATCCATCTTTGGTGATTGGTCATCTTCCAGATACGTCGTTGAAGAACGTCTACACCGACTTTCGAGGCAAGCCCCGGATCCATCAACCAATTCCTTGAATTTGCAAAAGTTTATCACTTGAGTATGTATTGCTGCATTAAGTAATAGGAGTTGAGTGATCACCTACTTGACGCATTAACTACCTTGATTATTCCAACGTCATCCTTGAAACCGTTTTGATTGAAAATACGTAACAATGCTTAGCCTTGCTAATTTAGTTCGGATTTCGAAAATATTTTCAAAAGGAAGTGCTTACCCTGTCGGTAAAGTTTTTGTTATTCAAGCAATGCTACTTTTGATCGACGGTTGGATTGCATCGAAAGACGTTTCGGTGTAACGCTCTCGTCGGATCACGTTACATCTTTTAATGAAGTTGAGACCGGTCGGGTAACTTGCATCCGGGTTAGGGATGTAGTGTTTCCGACGTGTCGATTAAGGACCGTATCGTTGTAGGGCCGCCCGTGGTTCGAGCCTTGCAACTAATCACATACTATGGTAAGCCTAAGACCCCAGCTATTCCATCATCAGAACGGATAACTGCGCACTGGGAGTGGAGAGATGGCGGGAATACGAGTTACCCTCGTGGGCTTGGTCCTGGATTTGAGGCGTACAGTATTCTCGGGTGGCGCAGACCCGGGTTGGTTTTGGAAGATCTGAGTGAAGGTTGATATATGCAAGATGTGGTTCTACATATATCGTGTGATTAGGGATCCCCAGCTGGGTATAATCGATTCGAATCGTCGTTGCTCCTCGGTTATGGAGACTCGATCACGACTGCATCGTAGTAACTTATGGAACTTGAAGGAATTTTGTTGAAAGACTAAGAATGTGATCTCCGTGATTTATCTTGATCCGCTGTAATCAAGCTAGACTAGGCTCACCTTAGAATCTAATGACTAATGCGGAAAGTAAAACTTGAGGTTGAAACTAGTTTAGTGCTTTTCTGCAAAATACTTTGATTCTTTGCTAAGCCTTACCTTGTCCTATCTGGCCTTCATTCCTGAGTCTTCTCCCCTCTTTTTCGTCGGGTAAGTCTTGCGGAGTACTTTTGTACTCGGGTTTGTTCTACCCTTGTTGCGGTGTGTCCGTCAAGTGAGGACATCGAGTAGTTTGTTTGGCTCTGGGCGAGCACTACGTTTTGGTGAATCATAAAGTTAAGTAATGATATTCCACTACTATGGTTGTAACCAACATAACTTTTTATTTGTAAAGTTTTATTTATAAATGATTTGTAAACTTATGTTATTGTAATCCTTCCGCACTTTTACTCGATATAATTTATTTACACAAAATTGTTGTAATACGCAATGTCTCTTATAATGATCGATCCAGTTCGAAAGATTCGTGGATGATTCGGGTTTCCCGAGGACACCCGACAGAGCTTGTTAAGTTGTGTGGAACACATGCATAGAAATCTGAGGTCTGTTAAGACAAGGATTAGTGCATGTGGGCCATATTACTTAGGAGGTTCTGCCACATCTTCTCCCTCCCCGTCACTACCCACCTCTAGCCCAAGCTCTGACTCTGACCCGCCAAAGACCGCTAACCCCGCCCGATCTAGCTCGACCCCGTCATCGCCAGCGGCGTTGGGTACCCCACTGAAAGCTCTAGTTTGGTTTTGGTAATTAATGAAACCTAATATGCTAACCTCGTGCTCTAAGTGAATATGAGATAGGTTGCATATACCAAGTGTTGAGTTAGTCGGCAAACCATGAAGATGATGGTGATGGCCACATGATGATGGATCAAGTGTTCTACTTTTGGAAAAGACAAAAGAGAAAAATAAAATGGGCTCAAGGCAAAGGTATAATTATAGGAGCCATTTTTATTTTGCACTCAAGACACCATAGAGGGTGTGAGTGATTTAGGATTGATAACCGTACTATAAAGAGGGGAAATCTTAATTACAATGGTTATCTAGTGCCACTAAAGTGTGAGTCGCATTTGCATATGCATAACGCTTAGTGATGCGGTGAGTTGAGATTAACTCTAAAATTATTTGTGAAAATCTAACCCAAGTGCTAAAATTATTTCGGTAATTTTTCTTGAGGGTTAGAATTCTGAGAAGGGTTGTCTTTGGACATATATAACTGTCGGATAAATATTCAGAGAACTAGCTGACCGGACCAAGTATCAAGTCCAGGAGCTGATCGCAACCTCACCGGACCAACTATCAGAACCAAAGTTGTTGCTCACTGCATGACCGGACCAAGTATCAAATCCAGAAAAAGGAGATGCCTGGACCAAGAATCAGAACCAGAGCAGGGCGCGCTCGAGACATGCTACTCCATTTATTTTTGGCCTTCACCAAAAATAGAAATGCACCTTGTTTCTGTGCGTGAGAAATAAATGGCTTGCATGCAGGCTTATTTGACTTTGGAAAGAAGGAGTACTGTGGCCACGTGAGTTGATGAGGAAATGGAGAGGCAGCATGAAGACATGCATCGTCCACCAAGTGAGCTTCCAGGAAGTTTCTTCGTGTTTTTATCTTGCTGACCAATTTTAGCCGTTTGAATTCACATGGGGCCAAGTCAAGTAAATGAAGCGGTGAGGAACGGTTGCATGTTTTGGTTCTTTATCCTGTCCATCGTGTGAACTCAAGAAATGGGAGAAGGGTTCTGTGGTTGGCGCATGTGGTCTGTCACAAATAAATGAAGGGACCCGAGTAAATGAAGAGAGGCAGGAGCGCTGGTTTTTCTGCCCTTTGCTCCCATTCTGCCCGTTGGTGGCTGGCCTCGTTGGACATGGAAATAAAGAGAGAGCGTACCCCTTCCTTTCAGCCCTCTGGTTCCCCATTCTATTGCTGCATACAGAGAACCAAAAAGAACAGAGAGCTCTCCCTTCCTCTCCCTCTCTCACTCTCTAGCACTTGTGCTCCATTCAAGTGAGAGATCGAGCTCTAGTGATTAATCTGAGAGATTCAAGAGCATCTCCTCCCTCTCCTCTCCCTGCTCAAGCATTGTGCTTATTCTTGAGAGGATTTGAAGGAAACATTAACCCTAGTGTGTGCATCTTGTGATTTACTTTTGTGGCAGTAGGTGATTCTTGTGATTGCAGATTTCTTATTACTCTTGGTGATTGCCGTCACCTAGACGGTTGGAGAATTGGTGATTGGTGAGGGGACTTGGTGATTGTGTCCGCCCCCAACCAAGGATTGGATTTGTAAGGGGTTCTTGAGCCTTCCTCGCGGAGATCGCAATTGGCTACTCTAGTGGATTGCTCGTGGCTTGTGGATCCCCATCTTGTGTTGGTTGTGCGGCACCCGGCTGCGGGTTTGGCTTTGTAACGCCAATCAGCGCGTGAACCTCCAAGTGGGTGAATCGCCACAACGAGGACTAGCTTGCCTGCAAGAAAGTGAACCTCGGTAAAAAATAGTGTGTCATCTCTCTTGCCGAGGATTCATATTGTGGTTGGTAATCTTGTGATTATAATTGATTAGTTCAACTCCTCTACATCGGCGGTATAAAATCACCTCTCTACCTTGTTTTTATTCTGCATAGTTGTAACTAGCTGAAACCTTTCTTAGTGGATAGCGACCTAGCTTTTGTGTGTCTAGATATTATAGCTTTATTAGAACTGTTGGTTTAGTGGCTTGCTTCACACCCTTTGTAGTGCTAGTGCAAAATTCGCTTCGCCATCTTATTTACTAACAACTTGTTTTAAGTGTTGTTGTAGAAATTTTTTATTGTCTATTCACCCCCCCCTCTAGCCATTTCGGACCTTTCAAGTGGTATCGAAGCCAAGGCACCGTTTAATTGAGGCTTAACAACCTACAGTGAAGAAATGGCTCAATTAAGCCTTCACATCAACAACACCAAAAAGGCACCTCTGTTTGATGGCTCAAATTATGCTTATTGGAAGGTCAAGATGACCGCACATCTCAAGTCAATAAACAGAGATGTTTGGAGGGTTGTGGAGACTAAATTTGAAGTTGCAAATCCGGAGGCACCTACTCGTTGAAGAAAAGAAGCTTCAATGCAATGATATTGCTGTGAGTGCAATTCATGAAGCTCTTGATGACAAGACATTTGAGATAATCAAGAATCTTGTGGTTGCACATGATGTATGGGCGAGACTTGAAGAATCATTTGAGGGCACAAAGAGTGTTAAGACCGCAAGGGCATACATGCTACAAGAGAAATTCTGAAGCTTCAAGATTAAGGATGATGAGAGTGTGCCGGAGATGTTTCATGGGTTGCAAGTAATTGTCAATGACTTAAAGGCTCTCGGTGAAGAAGTAAAGGACAGTTAATTCTCAACAAAGTTCTTGAGATGCCTACCCAAGAGGTTTGACACACTGATCATAGTGATGGTGAAGACAACTATGACGGAGAACCCAACTCCAAATCAGGTTCTCCAAGAGATCATGGCCGATGATGAATTTAGAGAAGATCATGAGAAGGAAGAATTGATTAACAAGATGAAGAAGGAAAATGAGAAGAAGGATGATGACAAGAAGAAGAGTGTGGCATTCAAGGCCACATCATCAAAGAGCAAGGGCAAAGTAAAGGAAGATACATCAAGTGATGAAGAGCTCCTTAGTTCTTGTGATGATGAAGATGATGAAAAGATGGCTCTTTTTGTGAAGAGATTTGGCAAATTCATGAAGAAGAAGGGCTACCGTGCAAGAAGGAAGAAGTCTTCATCTAAGAAGAGTGAAGAACCAATGAAGTGCTTTAGATGCCGCAGCAAAAATCATCTTATGGCCGAATGTCCGTATGATAGTGATGATGAAGATGCTATCAAGAAAGAAAGAAGGAAGCAAAAGAAGAAGTAAGAGAAAAAGAAGACATCTCAAAAGAAAAAGAAAAATGACTCTCATGTAGCTACATGGGATAGTGATGCATCTTCTAGTGATGAAAGTGATGATGATAATAAGAGCAAGAAGAAGGGTCATGCAAGTATTGCTATTCAGGAGAAGATTTCTATCTTTGACACTCCATCCACATGCTTCATGGCTAAGGACGAAAAGGTACAATCTTATGATGAGAGTGATCTTGATAGTGATAATGATGATGATGAACCCACTAAGGATGAACTCATCGCCATGCTTGAAGATTGTAAAGATCATTTTAAAGCATCTAGAAAGGAATGCACGAGGGGGCTTGCATAAGGACAACAAAACCCTTAGGCAAGAACTTGATGAGCTTAGAGCATCTTATGAGAGTCTAAAGGAAGACCATAAGAAGCTTCAAAAGGCTCACTCCAAGCTTGAAAAAGCTCATTCCTCTCTAAATGAAAAATATGAGAGCATCCCACCTCATGTTGAAAAAGCTAAAACATGCAGCATAGGCATATCATGTGATATTTTTGATGAATCTTTCTATAAGCCTATTGTTGTTGCTCCCACTAACCCTTCTGCAGCAAAGACATCCACTTCTAGCTCATCTAGTAGTGATAGCTTCACTTGTGATGCTTCACTAATGGTTGAGAATGAAACTCTCAAGAAGGAGGTAAAAGAGCTCAATCACACTTTAGCTAAGGCTTATGGTGGTGAGGACCGCTTGCTTATGTGCTTGGGTAGCCAAAGAGCATCTCTCCATAAAGAGGGATTGGGCTATATCCCCAAGAAAGGCAAGGCTGCCTTTGCTCCTCACAAAACTAGTTTTGTGAAGAACAATGGCCGGTATTGCAAAAGCTGCAAGCAAGTTGGTCACATAGAGCAAAACTGCATGAACAAGAAACCTAAAGCTAATGTATCCTCAATTAAGCTTGATTCTTTCTATATGCTTACCAAGGGTACAAATGGTGTTCATGTTAAATTCATTGGTGCACCATGGATGGGCTCAAAAAAGAAAGCCATTTGGGTACCAAAGAGCTTAGTGACTAACCTTGGAGGACCCAAGCAAGTTTGGGTACCTAAAATGAATCGATCTCTTCTTGTAGGTCAATTACAAAGCTGGAGGGAGGCATTGGGTGCTTGATAGTGGGTGCTCTCAACATATGACCGGAGATTCTTGTATGTTCAACTCAATTGACACAAGTGACAATGGTGGATTTGACTCTATCACATTTGGTAACAATAAGAAAGGCAAGGTCAAGGGGCTTGGGAAGATTGCTATATCAAATGATAAGAGCATCTCAAATGTGTTACCAGTTGAAAGCTTGGATTTCAATCTATTGTCGGTGGCACAACTTTGTGATCTTGGCTACAAGTGCATCTTTGATAAGGATTGTGTTGAAGTCATAAGTGTGAAGAAATCCAACAAAATATTCAAGGGATTTAGACATGTGCTTATACTTGGTTGATTTCAATGCTAGTGAAACTCAATTATCATCTTGCTTGCTCAGCAAATCTAGCATGCGTTGGTTATGGCATAGGAGGCTTGGTCATGTTGGAATGAAACAATTGAACAAATTAGTGAAGCATGACTTACTTAGAGGATTGAAGGATGTTACTTTTGAGAAAGATAAACCTTGTAGTGCTTGTCAAGCGGCAAACAAGTTGGAAATGCACATCCTAGAAAAAGTGAAATGAGCACAAAGAAGGCATTTGAGTTGCTTTTGCACATGGATTTATTTGGGCCAACAACATACACTAGCATCGGTGGCAACAAGTATGGCTTTATGATAGTGGATGATTACATTAGATACACTTGGGTATTCTTTCTCTATGACAAAGTGATGTTTATGATCTATTCAAGTCTTTTGTCAAGAGAGTTCAAAATGAGTTTGAGACCACCATCAAGAATATTAGAAGTGACAATAGGAGTGATTCAAGAACACTAGAATTGGAAATCTATGTGATGAGCTTGGAATTGGACATCAATTCTCTCCAACATACACTTCTCAATCTAATGGTGTGGTTGAAAGAAAGAATAGAATATTGATTGATATGGCAAGATCAATGCTAAGTGAATACAAAGTTAGTCATTCTTTTTGGAGTGAAGCAATCAACACGGCTTGCTATTGTAGCAACCGACTCTATTGCCATGGGAAACTTGGAAAGACACCTTATGAGCTATTGAATGGAAGAAAGCCTAACATTGCATATTTTAGAGTATTTGGTTGCAAATGCTATATTCTCAAGAAAGGCACAAGACTGAACAAGTTTGATGAAAAATGTGATGAAGGTTTCCTACTTGGCTATTCCACTACAAGCAAGGCATATAGAGTTTGGAACTTGGCTAGTGGCAAAATGGAAGAAGTCCATGATGTTGAATTTGATGAAACCCAAGGATCTCAAAGTGAAGCTCAAAATCATGAAGATGTGAGAGGAGATGAATTGGCTAATGCAATGAAGAATATGGATATTGGTGACATTAGGCCGAGGCAAATTGATATTGATGAAGACATTCACTTGACAAGTCAAAATGTGCAAATTGATACAAATCAAGCTAGTTGTTGGCGGTCCTTAACTCGTTTCTAACCCCACCAACCTTAGCCTAGGCAACACTAAATTTCACCTAGAATAGGGCTCTACTCTAACTATTTCCATAGTGTGGCGCAGAATTCTTGTTTTGCAGGACATCACTGAAATACACACAAAATGGGCCAAGACATGTGGAAAAACATCTATGTAAAAATTACTTTTTATTTTGGGCCCAAGCAAACAAGAGAAAAGAGGAGGAAAAGGCCACTCGAAGCCGAACCAACCAAAAGCACTAGCATGAGCCGACTAGAAACCCAGCCAGGAGGCCACCGACCAAAGCCGAAGGCCGGCGGGGCCTAGCCGAGCGCGGCGCGCGGAGGCGCGCGCGCGCCCGGTGGAGCGCAGCCCAGGCCCAACTTTGGTCAGTCGGTTTGGTGGGGCCTCCTGATGGTCGGTTCGGTGGTGCTTCTGGTATGGAAGGTCTGAAACCGCCTATGGAGGTCGGTTTTGGTCCTTCCATGTGGGGATGGCACTCTTCCAAAGAGCCCCTCCTCTCCACCTATAAAAGGAGGGCCATTCCTCCATCATTGAGCAACCATTCAAGGGAGAAAGAGCACCACACTTGAGCTTCATTCCAAAGGGCTATGCCCTAGTAGCTATAGAGTTAGAGAGAGAGATGTGAGGGAAGAGAGAGGGGAAGCACCGGGCTTGTCGGTGTCTCCCCCGAGCTTGTACCTCTACGAACAACTACTTGGCTCCTTAGCGGGATCTTGGCTAAGTAAGTGTTCGTGTTACCTATAGTCTTTTATGTCTTTTGTATGGTTGAGCTTGACCTTCTCTTGTTTACGGGTTCGTCGTTCGTCTTCATGGCGGATGCTCTAGTACAAGGGCCCCGGGAACGGCAACCCCTGATATCACGCTAGAGTAGTAGTTGTCAGTATAGACGTGGTGTCTAGATTGACGCTACCTTCGTTTGCCTCGCACTCCACGGTTGAGGGGTAGGCGGCAGGTGGTGACAGCCCTGTCCGTCCTCCATAATCCCCCACGTCCGGGTGCGGCGTAGAGCCGTAGGCCGGCAATGCTTGACAGACCAAGTGTTATCCAGTGCCCGAAGTAAGCGAGTAGAAGTATGGCGATGCTAACCTTGAGACCTAGAAGCTATAGGGAACCATCTCTATCATCTTTCTATCTCTACCTTTGTGTTGTTCCTTGGACGAATTAGCTAGGAGAAATACCTCCGTTCCCTGTGGAAAATACGATGCCCTGAATACTTCCGGGTGAAGGCTACAACGGTACTTTCGTACGCTTGCGGATTCTCTGCATACGTTAAGAAATGCCAACAAGCTTTTCGGCGCCGTTGCGGGGAACGGTTGCTATTTCTTTGAACCTAGTTTGTCCTCGTATCTCGTATCCTTTATTCTTTAAAAACAAAAAAAATCCTTTTTATAAAACATTTCTTTTGACCTACCATTTTGAAGCCAATATCAAATTCAAAATCCTTTTCCTTCAAAGGGGAGTTCTTTGAGCCAAAAAAAATCATCCGGCTATGAACTCCACCCTATTTTTTTCAAAAAAAAAACACAATAGTTCGGGCACAACCCTTCTCAAGGCTTGATCACAAAGTCCCCTTTAACCCCTTGCAAGATTTTGAAAAAATGTGTCCTTGCTTGAGCATTCCTAGCATGGCACCACAAATTCCTGAGTGGAAGTTGTTTTCATTCTCCCCCAAGGGGGAAGTGAAACAATGTTACGCTAATGCCGTAGAGTGTGTGAATGGAGAATAGGATGAACTTAAGAACAAGTTCCATCTTGCATTCATCCACAATTCTCGCATTGCCACTCTACCAAGGGCAATCCTCGATTTCAAGCAAGTTGAGAAGGAATCCATAGGTGCAACCTAGGCTAGGTTCACAATGCCAATACATGCTTGGCCTAGACTTGTCTTTAAGCGACGGCGTGCAATTGCATCTCTTTTGGGTCTAGACATAGATGCTTTGCCCTATGACTTGACATGACCGATGGAAGGTCATTTTTACATGAAACCATGACGGAATAGAGGAAAGTATTTGTTCATGCCCTAGAGAAGCACACTTCTCCCGTCATAGAACCCCTCCATAAAAAGGGCATGTCAAGCTTTGAGGATCCCTCATCAGTCGAATTCTTACCCTTGCCATCCTTAGATTCGTCTGTTGAACCCTCACCCGAACCACGAACACCGAAGGAAGGAATGCTATACCCTACGGAGTTCGCCATCAAAATTCGAGGATTATGGCAGAACCTTGAATATTCCTTGGCATGAGAAATGCAACATTCCTTTCTAAGGAAGTCTCCTCTAAATGTGGAACATTCAAAAGAATGGTTGTAGGAAGTGAAACGTCCTTCTGAAGCAATTCAGATTCTTTCACCTTCCACGACTATATTTTGTTCAATAGATGGGACTCCCATAGAAGCCATAGACATCTTCACAATCGGGACTATTATCATGTCACATTTCCTTGCGGAAATCCTTTTGGGGCAAAACACCACTAGTCCCGACCGACAAACTCTTCAAGAGTTCGTCATGGCTCATTTTTGAGTATTGTGAGATTGCTAGGGCCGTGCCAATTGAAATTCATGAAACCAAGGTTTACATAGAATTTTTCATCTATGCCATCCTCGATTTGAACTTCTCATAGGCCTCCCTCTTGAAAATCTAGTTCAAAAATAAAATTTATTAACCATCTCAACGGAGCCTAGATGAGAAGTTTGAAAGTTTTGCTTTTGTCATGCCCTATCGCTTGCCCCGAAACCCAATGGCAAAGCAAAGCTACTTGTTCGAGCAGGTGAAGTTTACATTCCCATTCACACGAGCTATCTTTTCATCCTTATGAAATGGAACATTCGCTTCACCCTTGCTCAAACAAGAGTCATGTCCCTCGGCCATCAAAACATTGTTCTCGATAAGGGCCGAGATTCAATGTTCATCCTCGACGTTATATCTTTTAAAAAGATGAAATCTTCCAGGCCATGGACATGCCCGAAGCAAGAACTCTAGAGATTAGCGAGGGCCCCTAAATGAGCATGTTGCAACCTCTCATGTTTTAAGCTCAATTTTAGGGTCTCTAGAGTTTATTTCGCTTCGGACCACCTACTTCTACAAGGATCGAAACCATCTCTTAGTTCTAGTTGTCAAACCTTTTAAGAGAATGGTTGTGATGCTTATGTTATCATGAACATTGCAAATCCCGTAGTAGCACGGTGGGGTGAACCTTGCAGCTTGAACAATTTTGCCAAATGTTTGGTGGAGTAGATGGGGACTACACCACCATTTATAGTTGCAAGATAAAGTTCAAACGGTCAAGCTTAAGACCATAACTTAAGCACTGCCGGGAGATACCCCGAATTATCTTGAAAAAAACTTTTCTTTTCAATAAAAGCAAGGACATGTTTTCAATTTCGTATGCACCTTCGGATATTCCTGTTACTAACCGTTACAGGGGCACGGGTCATATGACGCTTGAGAACATGGAAGCTACATCAACTATAAATTTTGATGTCCTTGGGTGATAGGACACACTCCAAGAAAGAAAAGGAGACCCTGACCCAACACGCTTGACTTTTATATAAAAGTCCAAGTGTGGGGAGTACAGCAAGAATCCTGAGTTCCAATCACACCAAGAGTCAAGTAAAAAGAAAAAGAGAGAGAGAGAAAGTTGATGCTAGCCTCACCTTGCTAGAAAACAAAGAAAAAAAAAAGAGGGACACATGAAGGTCCCTAGACTTTTTAAAAAAATGATGAAAAAAAGAGAAAGAGAAAAAGATTCAAAAAAAAAAAAAGAGAGAAGGGAGAAAAAAATGAAAAAGAAGAAAAAGAGCCTCCCTCTTCTAGACCTTTGCAATTACTAAGGCCCATGGCCTGTGCACACTAGTTGTGCATATGACCTAGCCTTGGTAATTACTTGAGTGGAGCTCATGGGAACAAGCCACCGTTGCAGCCCACATGAAATTCCCATCCACATGCTGCCGGTAAGGAAGAACACTCAGGTAAAGCAAAGGTAATAAAAGTTCACCAACTCTCTTGCTCATTTTTGTCTCCATGTGATCATACAAATTCTTGCTTCTCATGTTTATCTCTTATGCTCTGGTTTGGGTGTGCTTGTATACGGCCATATACAATACAACCATAGGCTTTTTAAATTAAGCGTGGTGCTTAGGTTAAAATTGCCTTCTTTGATCAAAATTTGGGCATGGTGTTGATTTTTGATTAATGAACTTGAGTTGTTGCCATAAGCAATAGGAAGTAATCTGTTATGGAGATTAGTCAAGGTCTGTTTTACTTTACAACTTAATCTTGACCTTGTTTGAGTTACGAGTTGGTTGAGCAAATAAAAAAAAATTATTTGATCAATAAAAATTTTGGCTCCCTGGTTTTCCAACCAATAGAGTCCATGTTTGTTTCCTTTTTGTTTTTTTGAAAATAAAAGCAGGTATAAGAATAAGTGTGGGGGATATCTCTCAACCATAACTAACTCTCACATTTGAGATCTCCCCAAACACAATGCACAACATTAAGCAACTCATCATGCGAATGACGAGCAAACGACTTTCATCGGCTCCTTCACCTTCAACGGTGGTTTGTGCAACTCTACCTCGCATCTCCTAAAGTTTTGAAGTTTAAATTGATTAAAACTAAAAACTTTGCAAAACTCCATCTCCTATTTTCACCAATTGAGAACGAGTTGCATACTTTTTATTCCTTGCTGATCTTGATTGTGTGAACAACTTATGCCATAGGGACCCCATGTTTTATCTAAGTTATTGGCAGGTGAGATATAGTAGAATGATATGATGCTTACCAACTCGTACAATGGACTTGGGTATTTTTACGCAAAAATTTAAAACTTTTAGCACTGCTCCTCGTGTGATAAGCGCTATGTCCTACGAGCCAAATATCTACGCTTACACTTATGCAAAACCTGTTCTAGCCACTTTTAGCGATGTCAAGTCTTGAGATTCTTGCTAGAGATGGCCTTATCCCCAAGATCATTGCATTCACCCACCAAATAAAAATGCCGACCCTCACACTGAGAGCCGCGCACATTATGCACCCACCATTCCACCAAAACGCTCATTTCTTACACTGAGAATTGAGCACATATATTCCGCATCTTCTGCCTCACCCACCAAAATACTCCTGCCAATAAAGTCATGCATCTCTCTCTCATCTTTCATTCAAGAAGAGTATGGACTGTCATTAGAAAGATCATACAAAAAGAAGGCATAGTTCATAAATAAGGAAGATTTCTTTTTTTCCCCAAGGTCTTGAGAAAGAAAAAAAAAAAGAGAGAAGAAAGAAAAGAAAAGAAAAAAAAAGAGAGAAGAAAGAAAAAAAGAGAAAAGAAAGGAAGAAATAAAGCAAGTTTTAGAGATATTCTTTGAGTCCACACCTTCTTGCATATTCCTTCATAAAGAGAGAAACATGATCAGAGTCCACAAATATTTCTACACTTTCACTTGCACTTGCATCATCTAGGGATATGGCCTTCTCTTCATGAATCCAGTTGGTTTGACATTGAAACTTGTTCATCATCCATACCCAAAACTCCACATATCAGCCTGTAGCAGTAGGATGATCAAGAACACCTGGATAGGACTAGCCACCTGAAAAGAGAGACTTGAGAGTATCACATGAGGAAGCTAAGGCTATCTTTGCGAAAATTCTAAAACCCAAAGTCTCAAAGCATGGGTAGTGTGAGTTGACTTAATTTCAAGCTATTCCTCCTTCAATAGCTATAAGATAACTTGGTAGCCACCATGAATGTTCACAAATGCAGGAAGAAGCTCAGAATAATCTGTATGCAGGTCAGCTCTTGAGAGAATACAACCACCTTAGCCCTTCAACCTTTACTCGAGGACGAGCAAAGAGCTAAGTGTGGGGGAGTTGTTGGCGGTCCTTAACTCGTTTCTAACCCCGCCAACCTTAGCCTAGGCAACACTAAATTTCACCTAGAATAGGGCTCTACTCTAACTATTTCCATAGTGTGGCGCAGAATTCTTGTTTTGCAGGACATCACTGAAATACACACAAAATGGGCCAACACATGAGGAAAAACATCTATGTAAAAATTACTTTTTATTTTGAGCCCAAGCAAACAAGAGAAAAGAGGAGGAAAAGGCCACTCGAAGCCGAACCAACCAAAAGCACCAGCATGGGCCGACTAGAAACCCAGCCAGGAGGCCACCGACCAAAGCTGAAGGCCGGCGGGGCCCAGCCAGGCGTGGGCGCGCTTGAGGCGCGCGCGCGCCCAGTGGAGCGCAGCCCAGGCCCAACTTTGGTCGGGCCTGTTTGGTGGGGCCCTCGATGGTCGGTTCGGTGGTGCTTACGGTATGGAAGGTGCGAAACCACCGATGGAGGTCGGTTTTGGTCCTTCCATGTGGGGATGGCACTCTTCCAAAGAGCCCCCTCCTCTCCACCTATAAAAGGAGGGCCATTCCTCCATCATTGAGCAACCATTCAAGGGAGAAAGAGCACCACACTTGAGCTTCATTCCAAAGGGCTATGCCCTAGTAGCTATAGAGTTAGAGAGAGAGAGATGTGAGGGAAAAGAGCGGGGAAGCACCGGGCTTGTCGGTGTCTCCCCCGAGCTTGTACCTCTACGAACAACTACTTGGCTCCTTAGCGGGATCTTGGCTAAGTAAGTGTTCGTGTTACCTATAGTCTTTTATGTCTTTTGTATGGTTGAGCTTGACCTTCTCTTGTTTACGGGTTTGTCGTTCGTCTTCATGGCGGATGCTCTAGTAGAAGGGCCCCGGGAACGGGCAACCCTTGATATCACGCTAGAGTAGTAGTTGTCAGTATAGACGTGGTGTCTAGACTGACGCTACCTTCATTTGCCTCGCACTCCACGGTTGAGGGGTAGGCGGCAGGTGGTGACAGCCCTGTCCGTCCTCCGTAATCCCCCACGTCCGGGTGCGGCATAGAGCCGTAGGCCGGCAATGCTTGGCAGACCAAGTGTTATCCGGTGCCCGAAGTAAGCGAGTAGAAGTATGGCGATGCTAACCTTGAGACCTAGAAGCTATAGGGAACCATCTCTATCATCTTTCTATCTCTACCTTTGTGTTGTTCCTTGGACGAATTAGCTAGGAGAAATACCTCCGTTCCCTGTGGAAAATACGATACCCTGAATACTTCCGGGTGAAGGCTACAACGGTACTTCCGTACGCTTGTAGATTCTCTGCATACGTTAAGAAATGCCAACACTAGTACAAGTGGATCTCATGATGATTCTCAAGTTCAAGTTCAACAAGCTAGTACATCTCATCCAAGCCATCAAGTTCAAGTGCTCCAACCATCCAACAGAGCAAGGGATCATCCTCTTGATCATATCATTGGTGATATTCAAAGAGGTGTGCAAACTAGATCAAGATTGGCTTCAATCTATGAACACTATTCTTTTGTATCATATATTGAGCCAACCAAAATTGAAGAAGCTTTGAAGGATGCTGATTGGATCAATGCTATGCAAGAGGAACTAAACAACTTCACTAAAAATCAAGTTTGGGAGCTTGTTGAGAGACCAAAGAATTACAATGTGATAGGTACCAAATGGGTTTTTAAGAACAAACAAGATCAAGATGGCTTAGTTGTGAGAAACAAAGCAAGATTGGTGGCACAAGGTTACACTCAAGTTGAAGGTCTTGACTTTGGAGAAACATATGCACCGGTTGCAAGATTAGAGGCAATTAGAATCTTACTAGCCTATGCTTGTGCCCACAACATCAAGCTATATCAAATGGATATGAAAAGTGCATTTCTAAATGGGTACATAAATGAGTTGGTCTATGTTGAGCAACCTCCCGGTTTTGAAGATGAGAAGAAGCCCGACCATGTTTACAAGCTCAAAAAGGCATTGTATGGTTTGAAGCAAGCACCCAGAGCATGGTATGAGAGGTTAAGAGATTATCTATTCTCTAAAGGATTCAAAATGGGAAGGGTTGACACCACCCTCTTCACAAAGAAGATAGGCAAAGACTTGTTTGTGTTGCAAATCTATGTTGATGATATTATATTTGGCTCAACCAACCAAGATTTTTGTGAAGAGTTTGGGAAAATGATGGCAAGTGAATTTGAAATGTCAATGATTGGAGAACTTAGTTAAGAATGGTATATTTGTTAGTCAAGGCAAGTACATCAAGTACATGATCAAGAAATTTGGCTTGCAAGATGCTAAACCAATTAGTACACCGATGGGTACAAATGGAAATTTAGATGTTGATGCAAGTGGCAACATGGTAGATCAAAAGCTCTACAATCCATAATTAGAAGTTTGCTATATGTCACTTCTTCTAGGCCAGATGTCATGTTCAGTGTATGCATGTGTGCTAGATATCAAGCCTCTCCAAGAGAAAGTCACTTGACAGCTGCCAAGAGAATTTTAAGGTATCTAAAAGGCACACAAGAAAATAAAGATGTTGTGCATTTGCATCCAGAAAACTACTAAGCCCCATGTGAATAATCATTCTTGTGGTGGCATAAAAATAATTTTTTTCAGCATATCTATTTTCTCTGTACGCATCCCTTTATAAAATGATAAAAAAATATTTCTTGTGATCTGTTAGAAGACATTTGAGTTAAGGCAGTTCTAGACAACCAAGGCTTAGAGGTTTTTATCACTAATGCTTAATCAGTCCATAAGCTTTGTTGTCTATTTGAGCTTCACGGGATCAAGAAGAGCTAACGAGACGAAGGATGTCCGGTCTTACGGCGGAGTGCTGCCCTCAACGGTCAAACGCGGTCTCCAACAGCAACTATCTACGACACTCCGGGAAGACTAGAACGTCTTCACTTTGCCCGTCGGCCTATATCCATGAGACTATGTCAACATCCGGCTTGGGGAGAGCATCCCCCATGTATCAAGCTAAGTGTTCCAACTTGTCTATTTATTCATAGAGCTTGCTTTGCTAAAACAACCAAAAAAATGCATAACCTTAGAAACCCAAAAAAGATTTATCTTTTCTACTTTTGGAGAGCTCTTATTAATCTGTCTTTAAGTAATCCCTGGAATAAACTCTATATGGAGATGATGAATAGTTGCTCTGCCGTAATTCCTTTCAAGTACCTAGATTTCAACCTTGCACTCTCCTGAGTTTTGGACACAACTTGTTTAGATTTGAGATTTGCTCGAACTCGAAACTTGTGGGTAGCAAACACTTGATCTAAGTCTAGGTGGTTGACGGGTATGATATGGGAAGGTTTTGAGCTGTTGTTCATCTTGTTCCTAGAGATACTAGAGTTCTGGAGAATTTATTTGAAAATATTAAATTCCTGCATGATGAGTTCCTTTATGATGAGAGTTCGAATTTCTACCACAGCCATATATTCATGCTTACTAGATTAGGAAAACCTATCTATTTATATAGATCATTTTGTAGGCATTGAGTGTAGTCTTTATAGGCATTGAGTATGGTTATCTTTGTGGACCCATAAGGAATCGATCATGCGGCTAAAGTCAATACTATGTGCTCTCCATCCATTGATCTATGCTACTTACGTCCTCGAAGCATGCACCCATTTTATAAATACTACTTTCATTCGTGCTACTACTGTCCCTAGAGGTACCACCTACATATAGATCCATATCCACCACATATTGTGCTATCTCTACCACGGAGATACGCACCATCTTTTCTACCCTAGGAGTACGCATTTCCCCATATGATGTGTTGTCTCTACCCCGGAGATACGCACTTATGTCCGCTCCTACCCCGGGAGTACGCATCCATCCATTCATCCATCTATCCATCCACATATACATACGCCACTCATTTCACCTCATCCGAGAAAAAGTTATTCCTATCCGGGAGTGAACATCTAGAAATAATCATCGCCATTCCATTTGCCTACATAAAAGCTCCGGTCACTATCATTTCAAGTTATACACTCCCCGTTGCTAAAGTTTTGTTTCCGGAGGATTGGTTTCTCTAAAAAAAAGAGAGAAAAAAAGAAAAAAAAAAGAGAAGAAGAAAGAGAAAGAGTAGCCAAGTCCTTCCTTCAAGAAGTTTCAAAGTTTCCAAATAAAGGGAGTCATGTTATCCTCAAAGGAGCAAGTGTAGAAGTAGATGTTCACCAAGTAATCACCCCTCATAATCATTTCCTTATCATCATCATCCTACCATTCATTTCATTCCCTCATTCACATGCACATATGACTTTATTATTATTTAGTTCCTTTGGATCCATGGCTTAACTATGCAATATATGCAAGTGAGTTTCAGTGTCTCCCCACCTATGAGTTCCACATAAGCCTATTAAAAAGTAGGGTGAGAGAGAGAAGGCACTTTCCACTATGCCTTAGTTCCACAAATACCACATATTTTGAGAGAAGAGAGAAGGCATACACTACTCATGCCTTAGAGAGGATCCAGAAATACCACAAATGAGAGACTTGAAAGGGTCATACAAGGAAACTCTGAGTTTTATTTGAAAATCTTGCAAAAACTCTGGAATAATAGTTGATCAAAGAGCGAGAAACTTAGCGCTTGACTTGACCGTTCTATCTTTCAACTACTCAAGACCCAAGTGAAGGTTACAAGCCCCATGGTGAAAGGTAATATGAGTAAGTTTTGAGTCCGAATAGTTCACTCTAATCTAGAGGAGAGTTCTTGTTTGAACGCATGTGTACCTTTGAGGCGTGAAAGCATTCTAGCAACTCCGATCCACACCGAGTTTATCTTTGCTCGGGGACGAGCAAAAGGTAAGCTTGGGGAGTTGTTGACGGTCCATAAGTGTCAATTTTTACCGTCAACTAGACATGAAAAAGGACCTAAACATAATTACCTTCTAGATATAGGGCTTACACTAATGGAATTCCACGAGTTTTGGTGAATGTATGTTTCTGCAGGGTGTCAGCTGAAAATACCCAAGGAAGGCCCACATGTCAGGTTTACATAGAGATAATCGGGAACCAACCAAAATTCTGTAATCAGGAAGGTTCGAGAAGGCTCTGGACCAAACGGGAGCCCGAACCGGCTCGGTGACGGGGCGGTCGCCTCGGGCATGAAGTCGGCCGCCCCAGCACTTCAACCAATCAGAACAAGTCTCGCGGATCCCTGTTCCACCGCCTTTGAGGATGAATAATAATTGTCCATTTAGGTCGGTTTGATCCGAGGGCTGTGGTGCATCCTAGAGGGCTATATAAACAGGGCCCCTGGCCCCTGGAGGAGGCATCCCTTAAACCCTAATTCATTATCTCCCAGCGGGATCAGAGTTGTAGAGGCGTCCCTTGAATGGATGACTTCTCTTCTCTAGAGAATTAGAGCTAGACATATCAATGTAGTAGATTAGATCCAGATGAGAGTTAGGGAGAGCGAAGGCAAGCCGCGCTCGGTTACGGAGAAGTCTTGAGGAGATTTGGTATGTCTTTGTATCTATTCTTGCAAGACTTATGCTTTAATATATATTTATCTTCTCTATGTACTTTTATGCATCTTGTGATGATTAGTATAGTTGTTATTCTTTGGCATGGGATCTTTGCTCGTATTGAGTGCTCTAGTTATCTATAGTGATTAGAGTAGTAATTGATAGTGTAGGCATGGTGTCTAGACTATAGGTTACACGAGGTTGCGCCCAATTCCACGGATAGTTGTGGTAGCCCCGAGGTGACGGCTACGTCGGGCCTTTGTATTCCACCACGTTCGGGTTGGTGTTTCGTAGAGCTTTTTGGCGGCCTTCCCCGACTACTCTTTACCCGGTCTTCTTCGAGAGTCGGAAAGGCTTGTTGCTCCAAAGTGCTATTGTGTGACCGCTATACTTATCCATCCCCCTGTTATCATAGAACCAAAGTAGTAGATAAGAACATAGGAACCTAGATCTTTTCCGTTGTCCTCCCACTATAGCTAGCTACGCATTTATTAGTTAATTCTCCTATTTGTGCTTATACATATATCCTATCATATATCTTTTACCCCTGCTTTAGTCTAGTTGGTTTACTAAGTTAGTAGATACATGATGGTGATTTATTAGATTCTTTAACCCTTGCTTCCCTGTGGTAAAATATAAATAACGATACCTGGTTTACTCCCGGTAAAATGCTACAATGGTATTACGTGCGCTTGGAATCGATACCAACATGTGTGCATCTTGTGATTTACTTTTGTGGCACTAGGTGATTCTTGTGATTGCAGATTTCTTATTACTCTTGGTGATTGCCGTCACCTAGACGTTTGGAGAATTGGTGATTGGTGAGGGGACTTGGTGATTGTGTCCGCCCCCAATCAAGGATTGGATTTGTAAGGGGTTCTTGAGCCTTCCCCGCGGGAGATCGCAATTGGCTACTCTAGTGGATTGCTCGTGGCTTGTGGATCCCCATCTTGTGTTGGTTGTGCAGCACCCGACTGCGGGTTTGGCTTTGTAACGCCAATCAGCGCGTGAACCTCCAAGTGGGTGAATCGCCACAACGAGGACTAGCTTGCCGGCAAGCAAGTGAACCTCGGTAAAAAATAGTGTGTCATCTCTCTTGCCGAGGATTCATATTGTGGTTCGTAATCTTGTGATTATAATTGATTGGTTCAACTCCTCTACATCGGCGGTATAAAATCACTTCTCTACCTTGTTTTTATTCTGCATAGTTGTAACTAGCTGAAACCTTTCTTAGTGGATAGTGACCTAGCTTTTGTGTGTCTAGATATTATAGCTTTATTAGAACTGTTGGTTTAGGTGGCTTGCTTCACACCCTTTGTAGTGCTAGTGCAAAATTCGCTTCGCCATCTTATTTACTAACAGCTTATTTTAAGTGTTGTTGTAGAAATTTTTATAGGCTATTCACCCCCTCTAGTCATTTCAGACCTTTCACCCACCCGCTGCCGACGCCCACTGCCACTGCCATCTCCCCCACCCCACCCATCTCCTCTCCCCTCCCCGCTATCAGCATGCAAGTTGTTTAACTAGACAATGCACTATCACAAACAATTAACATTCACTAGCGCATGGAACTATAATGTCCATGTCAGCCAGACACATACGCATTTTGTTGTCCGCATCATCACACCACATAATCCACTACTTCTTGTTGTGATAATATTATATAATATAATATCATGTCCCTGCATATATACACATCTTTCTAATTCTTAGTTAATATTAACTTATTTATTTCTTCTTCATACCCGTGGCAACATGCGAGGAATTATCATAATCAAATATATGTTAAAAACATTTATTTGTTTCCATTATTTTTATTTTTCTTTCCCTTTGGGTCTATGAATTTTGCAATTACATTACTATAAGGGGAAGAGAGGAAAAAGACAGTTTTAACCTTTGGAACATGTGGAAGTATTCTTTCTTCTAGTCTTTTAATCCTTCCATGTCACTAATTACAAAAGCCAATTATGTATATATCTTGTTGTTACCGATTTTTATTCGCAGAATAAGATGAAAAATATTACAAAACCAATTATGTGTATCTTGCTGTTACCAATTTTTATTCGTGAATATTCAATATATAATTATTAACCATGACACTCATGGGATAAAAGCCCCTAAAGGAATGATTTAAAAAAAAAAAAAACTGGGTGTAATCTCATTACTCAACAGCTAACATGTGGAGCTACGGATTTGCTCCTTTCCTTGATTACACAAATGACCCAGTTTAGCCAGCTCATCAACGGCTCTATTACAATCTCGACTTTTAAAAGAACACTCAAAACTACGAAAAGCAGAAAACGCTGAAGATTTAATGTCCTCGATTAGAACACCGACAGCAGTGGCGTCATACTCATTAGTGTTAATCGCCTGTACCACCATCTTCGCATCCGTCTCAACGATAAGCTGACTGATCCTATAATTTTTAATAGCGCAGAAGAAATTTGCACATTTGTCTTGCATGTTTGCAACGCTGTCGGCGCCAAGAAATCCTTTTATTATCCCGGTCCTAATCTCACAATCTCCTTCGTTTTTTTGAATCGTTATCACAAGTGGCACTTTGTTCGGTTATAATGCTATTAGTAGTTGAGCAAGATAACAACTCTTTTCCGTCACGGCGCAACAATTCCGGTTTTTCTTGTTGGAGCTTAATTTTTGCATCATAAATTGTAAAAATAGCCTACATGACAAGGATAACACATCTCTTGGAGTTGCTCTCAACATCCACTAATCAAAACTCCACTAGCTATTATCTCAACATGTAAACTATCCTACTAAAACAGTACACTATCACAAACAACTAAAATCCACTAACACTTAGAACTATAATGTCTTTGTCAGCCAGACACATAACATTTTATTGTCCACATCATCATACCACGTAATCCACTTATTATTAGTAATATAATATTATATAATATCATGTCCCTTCATACATATATATATTTTTCTAATTCTTAGTGATTAACATTCTAACTTATTTATATTTCTTCTTCATACCAATGACAACACGCGAGGAATCCTCCTAATTAAATGCATGTTGTTATTATATTACTTTTTTGGGGGGGGAGGGGGGGGTGGCGCTAATATTAAGGGAAAGAAGACAAATGCAGTTTTCACCTTGGGAACATGTGGATGTATTTTTTATTTCTAGTCTTTTAATCCTTCCATGTCATTAATTACAAAAGCCAATTATGTATATCTTGTTATTACCAATTTTTATTCACTGAATATTAACATATACTCCCTCCATTCCAATTTATAAGACGTTTGACTTTTTTGGCATAAACTTTGACCGTTCGTCTTATTCAAAAATTTGTTCAAAATATCACTTTTTTTTTGACATGGCTTCCTTTATTAATAAATGTTCTTCAATAATGACTTGAATTTGACTATTTTTTAACAAATTTTTTGAATAAGATGAGTGGTCAAACTTGCGGTTGAAAAAGTCAAACGTCTTATAAATTGGAACGGATTAAGTAATTATTAACCATGACATTTAAGGGATGAAAACCCATAAATGAATGATTTAGAATTTTTACTAGCGCACAAGAAGTTTGCACAGTTGTCTTACATGTTTGCAACGCTGTCGGCGCCAAGAAATCCTTTCTATTCCGGTTCTATTTTTTTGAATTGTTGCCACAAGTGACACTTTGTTCGGTTATAATGTTATTAGTAGTTGAGCAAGATAACAACTCTTTTCCTTCACGGCGCAACAATTCCGGGTTTCCTTTTTTTCTTGTGTATCGGCGGCCATCCAGAAAGACCACCCTATGCTCTGATTCAGCGGCGCGTCTCCCAGCCGCAGATCCTATCCCACGCGGCGCATCCGATGGCCGCAACGCACCTGGGCGGGACCCACAGGCCACAGCAAGACCGCGGCCCCCACGAGCGGAAACCACGGCTGCGTTCCAGCTTCCAGGTGGAGGCAGATATGTGGTTTTAGAGTTGGATGGCTATTTTCAGACTTCGCCAAAGAAGCTATAAGAATATTTACAGGTATATGGGTATTCAAAACATGCGTTGGTTAACTCGAGAAATACACATGCAGAAGCACCAAGCATTAGATGCTCCATTGGAGCCTCCGTTTAATCCTCATGAAATACACCACACAAAAAAAAAATCAAACTCTTAAAATTGTTTTTCTTAGCATCACAGACTTTCATTAAATCATAACAGGAGTACAATCAGCTGTTGCTAATCCCACAAGCCACTCCGGGATGCAGTGAAGCCAGAATTGGGAGCGCTCAGATCATCTCCAACAGTCTCCCAATATGACTTTCCCAACCCAGTGACAATGGCAGAGCTCAAAACTACTTTTGTAACTATTGGGGAGAGAAGTTGTAGCAGTTTTCCAATAATCTCCCCCAATATATGGGCCCTACTTGTCAGATTATATTATTTTTATTTTTTACTCCTTTCTCTTCCACACGGCCATGGCGTAGCAGCGTGCGGAATTTCCGCCTGTCCACAAGATCTGCAGCCCTGGGGCAGAAATCTTCGGCGGCGGCGCCCATGGGGTAGCAGCGCGTGGCCTGACACAGACGGCGGCGGCCATAGTGTTGCAGCCCACGGGCATGACCCGGCGGCGGCCATGGCTGTAGCTCAAAGCGCGGCCCTAGCCAAGGGCGGCGGCGGTCATGGCGTGCGTCCAACCCACGTGCCGGAGCAGAGCGTCCAGATCGGTGTTGGAGAAAGCGTCACGAACCAAGATTTGGCGGCGGCGGCCATGGCCAAGCTGGCAGCGGTGGTCGGCAGCGAGCTCCATGGCCGGTGAGTTCCGAGTTCTATTGCTCCGGTATGGTGGATTGGTGGGTCCCAGTGTATTGGAGAGAGGCATGTTTCCCTCATCTTTGAGGGATTGGAGGGTGGTTTTTGAGGGACTGAGAATTTTTTTTTTCTCATTGGGGGTTGGATTGGGGAACTGTTGGAGGCCTCAAATCTCCCAAAACACAAGTTTTTTTCATTGGGGATTGAAATTGGGAGCTTGTTGGAGATGCTCTCGGTGTACCTTACTAGCACAGACATGCGCCACTGAGTTAGCCTCCCGACACACCCACTCAACCCTAAAGCTCTTAAAATTGTTGAAAAATGGGCCACTACTTGTTGAGGAGATTGATTATATGTATAAAAATATTTGAATTTTTTGTCTCCATTTTTGAATTCTTCTTTTCATTATGCGTCTATGATTTTTGCAATTACATTACTATTTAGGGAAAGCAGAAAAAAGACAATTTCACCTTAGGAACATGCGCAAGCATTTTCTAGTGCCTTAATCGCAAAAGACAACTATGCATAAATTATTGTTACCAATTTTTATTCACACAATAATCAATACTTAAAAAATAAAAAATTAGTAACCTTGGCATATAAGGGATGAAAAAAACCGTAACTGAATGCCAATGAAAGGAACGTACATTTTTAATGGCACATAAGAGAAATCCTTGTTATTTGGGTCGTAATCACACAATCTATACCTTTTTATAAAATGATATTACAAGTGGCACTTTTTTCGGTTGATGCTGCCAGTAGATAGTGACTCCTTTTTCGTCCCGGCGCAACAATTCCGGCTTTTTGTCTCGGCGGCCGTCTAGAAATGCCAGGACCCACCTTCAGCGGCGCTTCTCCCAGCCGCAGATCGTAGCCGGCGCGGCGCATCCGACGGCCACGAAGGCCCGCGCGGTGGGAGGCGGCGTATCGGGGCCCCACAGCCCGCGGCGCCCACGAGCGAAAACCACGGCTGCGTTCCAGGTGTAGGCAGCACGGGAGGAGTCCGGTTTCGGTCGCCACGCCACGCCGTGGTTTGCTCCTCAAGAAGGTGGACGCCGACGGAGGTGGCGAAACCGCAACAGCCTCCTGCTTTTGGAGCTCCTATATATACACAGGGTTCTCCCCTCCTGCCTCCTCACAGATTCGATTTGGATTGATTGATTTGGTTTGGTTCCATCGGTGGTGTGGTGGTGACGTTCTTGGAGGGAGCTTCTTGATTTGGGATTCCGTCGGGGGATTTTGGTTGAGGAAAGAGCGCAATGGCGACCGCGGGGAAGGTGATCAAGTGCAGAGGTCCGTGCTTGCTCCTCTCTCTATCTCGAACATCTCGATCCGTCCAATTTTCTGTCTCTGTTTCGGGGATGAACAGTGTCGTTTCTTGTCGTGCTAGTCTGCAACGGGGTGCTTCTTTTCTTGTCCGTCCTTTTATTTTTTTATCATATAAATGCTATGATTTTTGTTTGTTCTAATGTGAGATTGGAAGTAGTTCGTCGCCATACTGTTTGGCCATGAGACATAAATGTTGCAACTTGCAATGAGCTAATTTTTTCTTGCTAGACTAGATTATGGGACTAAACTGACTGCGTGCTTTTCTGCTGGTGATTTTCTTGGAACGCTGCAGCCGCGGTGGCATGGGAGGCCGGCAAGCCGCTGTCGATCGAGGAGGTGGAGGTGGCGCCGCCGCAAGCCATGGAGGTGCGCGTCAAGATCCTCTTCACCTCGCTCTGCCACACCGACGTCTACTTCTGGGAGGCCAAGGTATGCAGTCACCTCGTTCCTATCCTGTCAGTACATATGCTTGATGATGAAGCAACTCGCAGTTGCAGCTGACTTGTGCCTTCTTGGGGGGCTTATCTTTTCTCAGGGCCAGACACCCGTGTTCCCTCGGATCTTCGGTCATGAGGCTGGAGGGTATGTCATCTTCCCTGATCCACTTTATTTTCTTGCAATCTGTGGATGGTTAGCTTGAATTTTATGGTCTCCTGCTTCTGTTTATGGTAACCTTGTCACTGTGGTCATTGTTTATTGACATATTAGATGCAGAGCAATCTGTTATGTTGCCTGGACCCTGGAGAACATGTGACTAAGAGTTATAAGAAATAGTTTGTGGTGTTATGACATGTTATAACAGTGATTGAATATTAGTATCTGAGTGGAAGTCAGATGTTTTTGACCTCCTGGAAGTAGACTTTCATGGATTTAGTATATGGTTATTTCAGCAGCAATTTAATTTATTATCTTCCAAGGACATGTACATTTATCTGACTTATTCCATCATCAAGTTTTTCTTGAAGTAAACTGATTAGGTGTCTCTTTAAATTCCTGAAATTTCTTCATGTTACAGCATTGTAGAAAGTGTCGGAGAGGGCGTAACTGACCTTGCCCCTGGTGACCACGTCCTCCCGGTATTCACTGGGGAGTGCAAGGAGTGTGCCCACTGCAAGTCGGCAGAGAGCAACATGTGTGATCTGCTCAGGATCAACACTGACCGGGGTGTGATGATTGGTGATGGCAAATCGAGGTTTTCCATCAATGGGAAGCCTATCTACCATTTTGTTGGGACTTCCACCTTCAGTGAGTACACGGTCATGCATGTGGGCTGTGTTGCAAAGATCAACCCTGAGGCTCCCTTGGACAAAGTTTGTGTTCTTAGCTGTGGTATTTCTACCGGTAAGTTGATTTGTTACATTTGGGTATGCATGTTCGAGGATATATATCTGATGATGTGGGATGGCTTACCAAATTTCTTTCTGAAGGTCTTGGTGCATCAATCAATGTTGCAAAACCACCAAAGGGTTCAACCGTTGCTATTTTTGGTCTAGGAGCTGTTGGCCTTGCTGTAAGTATCGAATTGTTTTTTCTGTTATCCTATGCCTTTTAACTCTAATGTTTGTTAGGGTTGGATCTGATTACCCATATTTGCCTGAGCAGGCTGCAGAAGGTGCAAGGATTGCTGGAGCATCAAGGATCATTGGTATTGATCTGAATGCCAACAGATTCGAAGAAGGTATCCCTTTGATTGTTCTCAATCCTCATTTTACTGTTGGTTTTGATAAGTCCATAAGCTCATCTATTTACCCATTTTCAGCTAAGAAGTTTGGTTGCACTGAATTTGTGAACCCAAAAGACCACAACAAGCCAGTGCAGGAGGTCTGTTTCTTTACCTGAGCCAACCTGTGACAGCTTATGCAGAACTTGACATAATGATATCCAATTTTCTGATGCTTTAGGTACTTGCTGAGATGACAAATGGAGGGGTTGACCGTAGTGTGGAGTGCACTGGTAACATCAACGCTATGATCCAGGCATTTGAATGTGTTCATGATGTAAGGCCTGAATAAACACTTCCTTTTCCTGCTAGCATGATAGTCCGTTCTATTTAGACTGAATTTTAACAGCTCTATCTATTCTAAATCCAGGGGTGGGGTGTTGCTGTGCTGGTGGGCGTGCCATACAAGGACGCTGAATTCAAGACTCACCCAATGAACTTCCTGAATGAGAGGACCCTGAAGGGAACCTTCTTCGGCAACTACAAGCCTCGCACTGACCTGCCCAATGTGGTTGAGCTGTACATGAAGAAGGTAAATGCAAGCAAAGTGCTATTTCTTTAGTAGACTTGTTACTTGAGCTATGCTGACATTGGTAGTCCCCTGATACAACAATTCTGATTTTTTGCGCGCCCAGGAGCTGGAGGTGGAGAAGTTCATCACGCACAGCGTGCCGTTCGCGGAGATCAACAAGGCGTTCGACCTGATGGCCAAGGGGGAGGGCATCCGCTGCATCATCCGCATGGAGAATTAGATTGCTTGTTCAGTTGTTCTGGTTGTCTGGTCTAGGTTGGGTTAATAAAGGGGGCAGTGTCCTCCGTGGATGTGGAGCCACGCTTGTGTTTATCACGTCCATTTGGCCTTTTCAATCAGTAGAGTAGCTTCCAGTATCTGTAATTATCTATGGTCATCAGAGTCTCGCAAACTTGCTCGGCGCAATGAATATGGTTTGCGACCAATATGAGTTCCATTCAGTCTGCCAACCTGTTATGGTTTACCCTTGCTCTGATGCTTTGGTTGTGTTTGATGCAGCCTGTGTGCAAATCTGATAGAGTTTTGTCTGCATTGAGTTTTTTTGGGATTATAGTGAACGGCGGCAGGCAATAAACAAAATCTCTTATATTTTTGGATAGTGAACGGCGGCAGGCAATAACAAAGTCTCTTCAGAGCTTTGCAGGACCTGTTTGGGCTTGTCTCCTTGTATATCTCTTACAGTTGCCAATTCTTTTGCAAGGTTGTATAGCAATTAGCAACTAGCAGTAGTACGTAATAGAATCTGCAATTTGGGAAGGTACCAATGCTGCTCTTTTAGTCGAAATACTCAAATGCATGCTGTATATCAAGAATTACAAATCCCAGCCACATCATGTCACAATATTCAGAATTGGAACCCGAACACAGATGAGTTATATAGAAGTGAACGCATTTTGGCTTCCGTTCTGACTAGAGCAGAGTGTAATATTTCGCTGCAAATGGTGTATGCGAAATTGAATATTTCCTATATATTTATATATGTCAATGGATGAAAGACGAGATCGCGAATAGTTACCGAATTTAAATTATAACAAAAGCAGAGGATTTTTCATTCAGTCGAGTAATTCAGAGCACGCCGGTAATAAACAGAAAATTTCTTCAGTTAGTGAAGGGCGGCAGGCAATAAACAAAATTTCTTCAGAGCTTTTCAGGACCTGTTCGGGGTTGTCTCCTTGTGTACATCGCTTACTGTTGCCAATTATTTTTATGAAAGGTTAGCAGTAGTACGTTGTGGAACCTGCAATTTGGGCAGGCAGAAAAATCTGTTCTTTCAATAAAAAATACATGCTGTACATCAAGAGTCAAAAATGGAGCCCGAGCACTGTTGAGCAAGTTACACAGAAGCAGTGGAGAACGCATTTTGGCTTCCCGTTCTGACTAGAGCAGAGTATAATATTTATCTGCAAATGGCGTTTGGGAAATTGATTTGTTTCTTATATATATATCTCAGTGGATGACACACGAGATCGCGAATAATTACAGAACTACAAAAAGAACAGAAAAAATCACTCGATCGAGGAATTCAGAGCAAGCCTCAATCGAGGAATTCAGAGCAAGCCGGGGCGCGAGTGGAAGGGGAACTGATGCACCACGATCGGGGGAGCCTTGTCATGTTCCCGCCTCTTGCTCCTCACGTTCTTCCCCACTGCTGCTCTCTGCTCGGCTCCCTTGTTAAGCTTCTGCTGCTCCTGCTTAGCCTCCGATTGCTTACCGGCAGCAGGTGACACGGCGGCGACGGCGGCAGCGCCGCAGCATCCTCCCAAGAAGCCCAGCACCATGATTGACTGGCTGGCCGACAGAGCGACGAAGTTCTTGCTCAGCTCGATCTTAGCACGGCCTTAACCTCCTCACCTCTTGTGGTCTACAACGTGTTGCTCCGATGTTCTGTGTTCTCCTGCTGCTGTGTGCCTGTGTCTCTGAGTGTGGCAGCTGTATTTATAGGAGGCCGGTTCTGACGAGTTGCGTGACGGGCTGAAGTGCTTTTGTTGCTGCGGTCCTCCGGATGCCGGATGGTAAGGGAGGGTTAGCTTGAAGCTTCGTCCAAGAAGGCCAGGGTGAATGAGCGAGTCTCTTGGCTTGTATTGCTCTTGCTCCATCCGCCTGCGGATGTGATGCTGACGCTGCCTTGGTTGCCAAGGTTTCTAGTCCCGTGCTTTGACTTGAATCGGTAGATGCTCAGCTCGGCGGCGTCCACAGTCAAAGCAACATGTCCAGTTTTTGTTTAACGAACTAACATGTCCCTTTTTTTGGATTAATTAACGAACCAAAACGTGCTTTGGAGAGGGTTGCTGCTACCTGCTACTCCATTAGTTCATCGATCGAGACAGAATGGTGCGGCGGAAATAAACGAGTGCGAGGAACTTTCTCGTGTCGTGGCATCGTGTGGGAGGACGGCGCTGTCAGGTGAAAACGACCACTCGTGCAGTGGGTTCTTTCACTTGCTACTGTGTGCCACGTGCCACGTGGCACATGTCACTGTCTTGCTCCATATTCAGTCCACCAACTTGTTCTGCTTCACTCTTTGCTTTGATACTTTGGTTGTGTTTGATGGACAACGTATCATATACAAACCAAAACCTTCGTGAAAATCCGTGCAAATCATTATAAAAAAAGGTCGTCTGATGGTACACAACCTTGTAAAATATTTTTTCCAAACTCACTTCGTTTGTGGGATAAAAATAACAAATTTTAAGCCAGAAAGTCGTCTAGATGATTTGTTAGAAATTTGTAGAGTACTACGCTGCCCGCATTGTAAGGGCTTCCACCATTGCGCGCAGGACTACAAGAAGCTGCATGCGTTGGGTTCGGTAGGGGCAAAGGGAACGAAGAGAAGAGGTTTAGTATAAGAACAGAGGAAGGGTTAGAAAATGATAAAAAGGACTAGACAGATTGAACGGAAGACTATAAAGAAGTCGGAAGCAATTCATCGCCTGTGGGAGCTTGCTGATAGTAAGGAAGCCATAATCAGTCTATCGGATTGCCTATTTGTCTATTTGTCTGGTGAGGAGAGAATGTAAGATACTCTCAATAGGACCGTTATTCCTGAAGACTTGGGTGCCCTACCTCGTCGTGACCCCTCGTGCGCTCAGGGAGACATGTGAGGCACGGATGGATCAGCTATGCCAAGCATGCCTGGTCGTTGCGGTAGAGGATGTCGACGTCATAGACACCAAGAGACATCAACGACGACCGAGCGGGGACGACACCGCTGCGGCACTGGCCTCCACAGCCGCCACCGACAGTGCTACCCAGGAAGGTCATGGCAAGCCGACCAGCGAGACACCGGACACACCAGATATGGGGGCCTCTCCGAGCTTGATCTGTTGTTGCTCTCACCATTCAACGGTCTCGCTGAGCTTCATCGCGATAGCACGGAGGACCCGATGCTGGTGGAGCTCACGACCTTGATCGATAGCAGACGGATCATCACATGGCCTCCGCTGGACACCTAGCTGGAAGACAAGGCACGTTGGTGGTCACTTGTGTCTACACGCAGATGTCTTTCCGGCATGCAGACTCGACGCTACGGATACCACCCTCGCAGCCCGCCTCGCTCCTGTTACTCATCAGCAGGGGGATAGCCATTAGATCGTTGATGATAATGCCTCCTTCAAACGCCTCCTCGACAATGTCACCAAGGCAGTGGTGTGTAAGAAGGACCCTCCACCGATTCGTAAGCCTCCCAAGCAACCGCCTGCTAGTCGATGCTGCCGTGGCAGAGCAAACGGTTGGTGGCTCAAAGCTTGTCCCGAGTACCTTCTTCCAAGCGAGGTGAGCTGTTGATCACGCAGCGTAATGGCTATATGAAAGGCCCATTAGCGCCATCCGTGTCGGAGGTAGCCTTTGACAAGCTTTTCAATGACCCAGACTACGTCCAACATTGTGGTGGTCTTCCCGGCCATTGGAAAGGCCCATCCAAGCAGCTATGAACATGCAAGGCCACCTCTTAGGTCACACCGCTGCATTAGTAATGGTTATTTCTTTGTATGTAATCTCAAAATAAGAGGAATTTTCTATGACGGTCCAACTACGGTTGCGTTATGCATACATCTTTTGGCGCCCGAGACAAACAAGTTGTATGTTTGTTTAAACTCTTCTATTTAATATAATAACACACAAATGTTTTGTGTATTCAAGAAAAAAGACAAACACACTTTTTCTTAGAACATAGGGCATAAATTAGAATTTCCAGCAAGCAACTGTGTCCATTGACCTTCAGATCTAATCAGTGAACCGGGCAATTGGTATATTCCATCAATTTATCTCCAAGGAGCATATGGTGCGTGCAGGTCACAATTATTCAGAAATGGAACCGAGGCAGTGAACAACGCATTGGCTTCCGTTCGGACTAGAGCAGTTTTTTTTTTTTTTTTTTTTTTTTTTTTTTTTTTTTTTTTTTTGCTGCAATTGATGTTGTAGAAGTTGGTTTTTTCTTATATATTTCAATGGATCACGCTCGACGTCGAATTACTAAGGAATTACACCTGGCTCTCATGTCCAGAGTTAAAAAAAGAAGAAAAAAAGGACTAATCATTCAATCAAGAAATTCAGAGCAAGCCGGGGCGGGAGTGGAAGGGGAACTGATGCACCACGATCGGGGCAGCCTTGTCACCATCCCGCCTCTTCCTCATCTCTTTGTTCTTGGATCCTGCTGCTCCACCCAGCTCGCCTCGCTTGTTCATCTTCTCCTCACCTGCCCCACGCTTCTGCTGCTGTTGCCGCTTAGCCTCTTGATCGCCTCCCGATTGCTTGCCGACGACAGCAGGCGACTCGGCGGCGACGGCAGCAGCGCCGCAGCATCCTCCCAAGAAGCCCAGCACCATGATTTCTTGCCGATGACCGAGCAATGGATCGATCGACGAAGTTTGCTCAGCTCGATCTTAGCACGGCCTTGACTCTGTTCAGCCGATCGATCACCTCCAGACCTCCTGATGGCTATTGCGTTTGAGCTCTGGTGGTCTACAACGTGTTGCTCGGATGTTTCTTTGTGATCCTGTTGCTGTGTGCCTGTGTTTCTGAGTGGCAGCTGTTTTTATAGGAGGCCGGTGCTGAGCCTGAGGAGTTGCGTGATGGGCTGGAGTGCTTTTGTTGCTGCGGTCCTCCGGATGCCTGATGGCACAGCTTTCCAAGAAGGCCGGGGTGGTGAGAGTGACACCGTGAGGAACGAGTCTGTTGGCTTGTATTGCTTTCGCAGTCTTTCGTCCGTGAGCTTGCGGTTGCAGATATGATGCTCACGCTGCCTTGGTTGCCAAGGTTTCCACTCCCGTGCTTTGACTTGAATCGGTAGATGCTCAGCTCGACGGCGTCCACAGTCAAAACCAACGTGTCCTTTTTTTAGTTAACGAACCAGCATGTCTTTTTTTGGGTTAATTAAGGAACCAACAACATGTGCTTTGGAGAGGGGCTTTGCTACTACTCCATTAGTTTATCGATCGAGACAGAGTGGTGCGGCGGAAATAAACGAGAGCCAGGAACTTTGTCGTGTCGTGGCATCGTGTGGGAGGACGCTGTCAGGTGAAAACGGCCACTCGTGCAGTCACTGCAGTGGGTTTGTTAACTTGGGGCGCCCATTAACTTGCCACTGTGTGCCACGTGGCACGTGCCCACATGTCACTATCTTGCTCCATTCAGTCTACAACCTTGTTCTGCTTTACCCTCGCTTTGATGCGTTGTTTGATGTCTGTATATTATCCATAGAATTTTGTGGAATATGGTGGGAGTATATGTTCCTTTCACCGTAGTATTGAGTTTTTTCACTTACACTACGGGAAAAACGTAATTTGCCGGCTGCAAAATGTTTTGCCGGGTGTTTTTCCTCGGGCACCCGGCAAAGGCATTCTTTGCCGGGAGCCTGGCCCTGAGGCACCCGGCAAAGAACGGCCTCCGGCAAATAAGCCTTTGCCGGGAGCCAGGCACCCGGCAAAGTCCAGCCCCCGGCAAACGTCCACCTTTGCCGGGGGTCGACACCCGGCAAATGTTGACACCCGGCAAATCCTAATCATTGCCGGGAGCCGGCTCCCGGCAAAATATAGCCTCCGGCAAAGGTGGCCGGCGTGACGGCCGCCACCCGCCGTCAGTCGTTGCCGGGAGCCACGCCGTTAGGCTCCCGGCAAAGAATTTTAAATTTTTTTAAAAGAAAATTCTTTGTCGGCAAAGAAAATATTTTTTTTGTTTTTTTGGCCCAATTTTTTTCTGAGGCCTTGCTACAGTAATGCCAACCTCATATCAAAATTTGGGACAATTTCGACTTATGACACTATATTTCTTGAATTATTTAAATTCACTTGAATATTTCCGACCACTCGAGATTTGAACTGCAGGTACATGAAATAATCGAATTGGGTCATTCCAAAAATGATATTCATGATTTTTGGCGTATGTTGACACTGTATCAAAGAACTCACATTAAATTATGACCATCATGTTGTCGTGACATGACGAGGTAATCACGGGAAAACAATATTTAAATTATATTAAATCCAAACGAAGTCCAAAAATCACGAAACTTGGCGATGTATCATGTCATGGCATGTGGATGCATTGGTAAAAATTTCAAAAGATTTGGAGCAAGTTTCAACGTCGGATGGTAAAAACTTAGACATCTCCACATGTGACCACAGTGTCCACATGCGATGACATGATACATGGCCGTTTCGTGATTTTCGGACTTCGTTTGAATTTTATATAATTTAAATACACTTTTCCTACAATTATATCCTCATGTTACGATAACATGATGGACGTACTTTAATGCGAGTTCTTGGGTACAATGTCAACATAAGCCAAACATCATGAATATCATTTTTCGAATGACCCAATTCCATTATTTTATGTACCTGCAGTTCAAATCTTGACTAGTCGAAAAAATTCAAGTGAACAAAAAAAATTCAAGAAATATAGTGTAAAATAACAAAAATGTTCCAATTTTTGATATGAGGTTTTAATCACTGTAGAAAGTGCTCGAAAAAAACCTGAGCCCAAAAAAGTAAAAAATATTAGTTTGCCGGGTGCCGAGCCGACACCCGGTAAAGATTATTTTTTTTTAAAAAAATAAATAAACCTTTGCCGGAGAGCTGCTAGGCCAGGCTCCCGGCAAAGGCCCAAAACCTAATGTTCCCGGGCCCACGACCCAACTCACTCCCACACCCTCTCGCCCCCACTCTCGCCCACGGCCAGACACCCCCGCGCCGCCACTCCCTCTCGCCCAACCGCGCCTGCATGCTGCCGGCCGCCTGCTTGCCCGTCGCCTGCACGCCGCCACTTCCTCTCGCCCCCGACGCCTGCACGCCGCCGGCTCGCCCGCCAGTTTCCCCCCTCTCCTCGCCACCTAGTCCGCCCCATCGCCCCCGCTTCTGGAAGCTTCCAGAAGGTCGCCGGTCGGAGGGAAGCCAAGCCGGGAAGGGCGACATGGGGCTGTCACGGCTGCGGGTGCTGCGGGAGGCGCCAAGTGAGCAAGGCGTCAGTGTATCGCGAATAGCGCATTCCTGTGTTTACGTTTTCATTTAGTCAATGACATGTGGGCCCCAGGCCAATTGCTGTAACCAGCACATAAGTGCTCTCGCCGTGAGCGAGGAACATCATCTTGCAATTCAGACATTCAGTCGGCCAAGGCACGGGGGTTTACCCGGCCAACGCCATCGTCGCTACCCAAATTCTTGAGTGATTTGCTGTGTGCGTGCTCATGCCGGCCGTCGGCGACGGACGCCGGCCACCGGGCGTGACAGTTGGTATCGAGAGCCTACCTACCTCGACAGCGGCGGCGGGCACCAAGCTCGGCGTCGGCGCTAGTTATCCGGCGGCGGCGGCGGAATTCGTCACCACCACCACCACCACCACCACCCCAACCACCACCTTCACTCTTCCTCACGGGTAAGCTCATCTATCTTCTAGCGTTGCAGCCCCGTAGTCGCTCCCGATTCGTAAATCTTAGGTTACCGGAGATCTCCTGTTGTGCCCGCCGGGTGCTCGAGTGGAGGTCCCAGTAGGTTGCCTTGAGTAGAATTGGAGTACTTCGGCGTCCGTGTAACCCTAGCGAGTTGATTGAGCAAGCCTTCCACCAAAGAAACACACACACATAGAAAATTTTCATTTTTATTGTTGTTTTTGGTTTGATCACTCTGTTTGGCGGCGGTGAGCGAGCAGAGTTCGATCGAGCCCCATACTCTGGCCGGCAGATAGCAGTGATAAGGGTTGTGCGGCTTGTCCACACGTAAAATTCCGGAGTCTCTAGAGCTACTGCTGTGCGGTGGTGAACGGCGGGGAAGGGTTCACTCACAAGGGTTGCTGAGCAAGTCTCAGTGTAAAATTCTGGCGTGGTGCCACTCTTCCAGGTGTAGAGATACAGAAATGCTTTTGGCAGATTGAGAGGGGAAGGTTGCAGACCAAACCTGTTGCCAAGAGTTTACAAGTTTCAGTTTTGATTCAACACAACGGCAGGACCAAAGAAAGTTACCACTTTTCCTTCACAGCAGACTCAGCTTATTCTTGAAGCAATGACTCGAAGATCAGATGAGGAGAACAGCAAGTAGGAACAATTGCAGAAAAATTTTGATACTTTGTTCAGCCAGATGGCTGAAATGACCACATCCCAGAAAGAGATGAGTACAGCCCAACTGGAGATGAAGGCACAGATGAATTTGTATGGCTCAGTCATGGATGATTACTCTAAGGAGCAGCAGAATATCACTAGGCATGTCTTGTCCAATGGGGATGAGATTGCAAAGATCAACTTGAAGCTGAATGATCCTACAAGCCATCAACCAGAGCCACCTCCAATCTTTGATGCAGAACCAGTTTTTGATGAAGAGGATCTTGATTCCTTGCTCCAGGATCAACCACCATTTGAGAATGTCTTTGCTGACAAGACAACCAAAGCTAAAGCTTCCAAAAGCTTGAAGACTGATCATCATCATTCAGTCAGGCATGAAGAGAGACCAGCTCCTGTCTATCCTATTCAGCATCACAATGAGCAGCATACTGATGACAGAGATCACAGATTGCCTAAACACATGATGCCTAAGATGGATTTCCCAGATTTCTTTGGTACAGACCGAAAAGTGTGGCTTGACAACTGTAGGGATTACTTTGATCTCTACAAAATCCCAGAAGGCATGTGGATTACAGTAGCAAGGGTGCATTTGAAAGATAAGGCTGCTAGGTAGTACCAAGCTTTTAAGCAGAACAATGCTTTAAGAAGCTGGACACATTTCTGTCATGAGATTATGCAGCAGTTTGGAGCTGATGATCTTAGGAAAGCTATGCATGCCCTGTTGGCACTCAGGCACACCACAACAGTGGAGGAATACACAAGCAAGTTTGAGCACTTGCAGTATGGCATCATGATGCACAGTGCTGGTTATGATGACCTCTTCTTCACCAATCAGTTTGTCAATGGCTTGAAAGAAGAAGTCAGGGGCTATGTAGAGGGACACATGCCAACCTCAGTACAAAAAGCTACTACCTTAGCTGAGGTACAGCAAGCCATATTGGAGAGAGCTAAACCAAGATAGAACAAACCCCAGTACCAGCAGAAACAATACCCTCAACAGAGACATGATCACAAGCCACCACCACAAAATCCCAATCTTTGGCAAGATAGGCAACTCAGAGACTACAGAAAGGCTAATAACCTTTGCTATAGATGTGGAGAGAAATATGTGCCAGGCCACAATGCTGTTTGCAAGGCAAAAAATAAACCCCAAGCCAATGCTCTAGCCCTCAATGATCTGGACAGAGAAATTCCTGAGGAGTCCCTGAATGAAATGGCCGTAGAAGATGCTCTTCAAGAAGAATTCTGCAACCTGTCCATCAATGCATTGACATGTAAAGAACCTCTAGCTTGCATGAAGTTCAGAGCTAAGGTTAGAGATAAAACAATGTTGATTCTGTTAGACAGTGGCAGTTCTCACAGCTTCATTAGCTCAGAGTTTGCAAAATTGGCACAAATCCCTACCATTGCTATGCCACCTAAGAGAGTTACATTGGCAAATGGAGAGTCTACATTGACAGATCAACTTGCTCCAGACCTTCAGTGGTTTTGCCAAGGTAATACCCTTACCAGCAACATGATTGTTTTACCCATGCAACCTTATGATGCCATTTTGGGGTATGACTGGCTCACTGCTCAAGGAGAAATGAGTTTTGATTGGGGCAACAGGACCATGAGTTTTAGCCACAACAGCAAGACCATCACTTTGCAAGGCATTCAACCCCCACAACCCAGCCTCAACCCCATTTATGCTACCCAAGTATACAAGTCTACCAAGAGCAATGATGTTTGGGCCTTGGTCATGCTGGCACCACACACAAACCCCACAAACATAACCCAAATCCCAAACAACCCAGATCCTATCCACCACCTCATAACCCAATACAAAGACATCTTTCAAACACCAAATACCCTACCACCCCACAGGATATATGACCATACCATACCTTTAATACATGGTTCAATACCTGTCAATAGCAAACCTTACCATTACTCCCCACACCACAAAACAGAAATAGAAACCCAAGTCCAAGAGCTCTTACAATCTGGCTTCATCACACCAAGCACCAGTCCTTTTGCATCCCTAGTTTTGCTGGTAAAAAAGAAAGATGGTTGCTGGAGAATGTGTGTTGATTACAGGAAGTTAAACTCCATGACAATCAAGAATAGATTTCCCATGCCTCTGATTGAAGAGATACTGGATGAATTAGCAGGAGCTAAGTACTTCACTAAATTGGACATGAAGTCAGGGTACCATCAGGTGAGAATGAAACCTGAGGATGAGCTGAAGACAGCTTTCAAAACACATCAGGGGCATTACCAATACAAGGTCATGCCATTTGGCCTTACAAATGCACCAGCTACCTTCCAGTGTTTGATGAATCAGATCCTTCAACCTCTGCTAAGAAAATCAGTCCTGGTTTTCCTAGATGATATTCTCATCTACAGCTCCACCCTCCAAGATCATGTCATCCATCTACAGGAGGTGTTTGATTTGTTGAGAAAGAACCAACTCTTTTTGAAGGAGACCAAATGCTCTTTTGCTCAGCAAAGCTTAGAATATCTGGGCCACATAATCTCAGCTCAAGGGGTAGCAACAGACCTAGCAAAGATTAGAGACATGTTGAAATGGCCAGCACCTACTTCAATGACAGAGTTGAGAGGATTTTTAGGCCTCACAGGCTACTATAGAAGATTTGTCAAAGGATATGGCATCCTGACCAAACCACTGACCTCTATCCTCAGATTGAAAGAGTTTGAATGGTCACCTGTAGCACAAGAGGCATTTGTGCACATCAAGGATATCATGACAAAAACACCAGTATTGGCAATACCAAATTTTCAGGAGCAGTTCTCTGTGGAAACAGATGCATGTGCTGATGGCATAGGAGCTGTCCTGATGCAACATGGCAGACCTATAGCATATCTCAGTAAGGCATTAGGCCCCAAGAACAGGCAACTTTCAATCTATGAGAAAGAGTTTCTTGCACTTATCATGGCTGTGGAAAGATAGAGACATTATCTGCAGAGAGCTGAATTCTTGATCATCACAGATCACAAATCACTCTCCTACTTGAATGAGCAGAACCTTCACTCAGAAATGCAAAGAAAGGCTATGACTAGACTGATGGGCCTCAACTTCAGAATTGTGTACAGGAAAGGCAAGGAGAACAAGGCAGCTGATGCCCTGTCCAGAGTGGCACATCTGTTGTCTCTCCAAGCAGTGTCCACTATCCAACCTGCCTGGCTTCAAGAAGTGTTAAACAGCTATACTACTGATCTCAAAGCTCAGCAGCTCTTGCAACAGCTAGCTATTAGTAGTCCTAACAATGAGGGATATTCCTTGGATAAAGGCATCATCTACCATAATGGCAAGGTATGGCTAGGACAGAATTCTGCACTTCAAACAAAAATCATTGCATCTTGTCATGCTAGTGCTATTGGAGGTCATTCAGGGGTGGCAGCAACACATTTCAGGCTGAAAAGATACTTTGCCTGGAAAGGCATGAAACAAGATGTGCTGAACTATGTTAAGCAGTGTGCCATTTGTCAGCAATCAAAGCACACAAACACCCACCCACTGGGTTTGCTACAGCCATTACCTATTCCCCAGGGTTTATGGCAGGATTTGACAATGGATTTTATAGAAGGTTTGCCAAAATCATAGGGCTATAGTGTCATCATGGTGATTGTTGATAGATTGTCTAAATATGCCCACTTCCTGCCAGTCAGACATCCATATAATGCAGAGTCAATTGCAAACACATTCTTGGATACAGTGGTCAAGATTCATGGGCTTCCTAAGTCTATTCTCACTGACAGAGACCCTATCTTCATCAGTCATTTCTGGAAGCATTTCTTCAAAGCTTACAAGGTTGACTTGAACCTCACAACTGCTTACCATCCTCAATCTGATGGGCAGAGTGAGAGGGTGAATCAATGTCTGGAGATGTACCTCAGATGCTCAGTCCAGGATGCACCTACAACATGGAAGGCCTGGCTTCCTTTGGCACAACTGTGGTACAATTCATCAGTCCACTCTGCCATTGGATGCTCACCATTCAGAGCTTTGTTTGGTTATGATCCAAATCTTGGTGCTGTACCTGTCATCACAGAAGACACTCCACAGGATGTTCAGACTGTCATTGCCAACAGAGAGCTGCATTGGGAAGCTCTGAAAACTCATATGGCCAGAGCTCAGAATCGAATGAAGCTGATGGCTGATCGCAAGCGCCAGGACTTCAAGTTTGCTGTTGGAGACAAAGTTCTGCTGAAACTCCAGCCATACACACAATCTTCAGTGGCCAATCGGCCATATCCAAAGTTGGCCTTCAAATATTATGGCCCTTACACAGTCTTGGAGAGAATTGGCTCGGTTGCATACCGACTTCAGCTTCCTAATGATGCTAAGATCCATAATGTGTTCCACATATCACAACTTAAGCCCTTCTTACCTGATTTCACTCCTGTCTTTGATGAGTTGCCACTGACGACTGACCTTGAAGCTGCAGCAGCTGTTCCACTGGAGGTCATTGATCGGCGCCTGGTACACAAGGGGAATGCCGCTGTCCCTCAAGTCAAGGTAACGTGGACCAACTTGCCAAGCTCTTCATCCACCTGGGAAGACTACTACACCATCAAGCATCGCTTTCCGGCCGCGCCAGCTTGGGGACAAGCTGTGTCTCCAGCGGGGGGAGGTGTCACGGCTGCGGGTGCTGCGGGAGGCGCCAAGTGAGCAAGGCGTCAGTGTATCGCGAATAGCGCATTCCTATGTTTACGGTTTCATTTAGTCAATGACATGTGGGCCCCAGGCCAATTGCTGTAACCAGCACATAAGTGCTCTCGCCGTGAGCGAGGAACATCATCTTGCAATTCAGACATTCAGTTGGCCAAGGCACGGGGGTTTACCCGGCCAACGGCATCGTCGCTACCCAAATTCTCGAGTGATCTGCTGTGTGCGTGCTCACGCCGGCCGTCGGCGACGGACGCCGGCCATGGGGCGTGACAGGGGCCCTGCTTCCGGTAGCTTCCTCCCGTCGTCCGCCGCGCCGCCGCCGCCGCCAGGTCAGTCAGTCAGTCATCGCCGTCCGTCCCGGGCCTCGTCGGCCGTTTCGTCGCCCCCACCCGCCAATCCCCTGTCGGCCCCACCGCATCTGCATCGCCCCGCTGCCGCCCGCCACTTCCTCCTCCTACTGTAGCACCTCCCCTAATTTTGGAGGGGATGAGTTTCAAAACTCGAGGTGACTTAGAACCTGATTTGGATGGGATGAGTTTGGTGCAATCAGGAATCAGCAATCCGATGAAAAGATTTTTGGGCTGGTTGGCACAGCTCGTACATTTTCCACATAGTTTGCATAATGCATTGCCTGCTCTATTTTGAGGTGTCAGATAGGTGATAGGCATTGTGTTTGGGTTCGTGCATTTTGGCTAGTTTATTCAGTGAGCTTGAACTACATGATTTACTTTATTCAATTGCGATTGGGTAGACTATGCAGTTGCATTTTAGAACTATGAAAAGGTACCTACATAAACAGATTCATCTGCATTCTTAAAGCTGACAGATTGCTTACTGAATCTGTACTGTCACTAATTAGTTCTCATTCTCAACTTAGATGGATCATAACTGTGACAAAAATCTCAGAAGAATAAGGATATTTTTTGCAGATTACTAATCTTGTGCTCTGTTTAGAATTTTTAGCATATAGGAGTACACCGAGGAGTTGTTAAACTAGATATCTACTATGGGTGAAAGTTCAGAAGTCTGACATTACATACATCATTTTGCTGGTTTGCAGAGTGAAGGGAAGAGGGGCAGCGGAGTACTTCGACATGGCTTGACCTTGCCGGAGAGGAAACTGAACCCTGCACTTCGACGCCCGGCTCACCCTAGGTAAAACTCTCATTGCGGATGTCGGCCTTCGTGCCCTATGTGGTTGTGCGGGCCTTCGTGCCTTAAGTTGATATGAGGGCCTTCGTGCCGTTGTGGATGTCGGCGTTCGTGCCGTTTTGGGTGCCGACCATCGTGTCGGTTTTGTTTGCAGGTTTGGAAACTTCCTCGTGCAGGGGAGGTGCTGCCGAAATTTTGAGCAAACACTGACCTTTTGCTGCCCTTTTTAATCAGGAGTGGAGCAAGGAGAGAAGCAAGTCGGAGGGGAGCCGTTGGACGTAGACTCGGCACTGCCCCGCTATCCTGACTTCACTGACCCCCTAGGTATAAACCGCCTCTTATTCCGCATGTCTGTCGTCGTAGGTCGGTGTAGCCCAGTTAGGCGTCTCCCGTCCAAAAGAGATATGTGGTTGTTGGTATGCGGATCAGTGCATATCTGCGACGGTATCTCTTTCGGATTGTCCACGTTTTTTGGACAGCCCGTGAATGCGTAGATGGGTTAGTTTCCATGCTTCGGTCCGGTTCGAGACAGAGTTTCGGCATCACCTCTCAGTTGTTCTCCGGATACACACTCTCCCTTGCAGGACATGTATCGGGAGAACAGCGGGGAGGTGCTGCCAAAATTCCGTCTCGAGCCGGAGCGGAGCATGGAAACTAACCTCATCTACGCATCCGCAGGTGGGATTAGGACCTATCCTCACCTATTAGAGAGCAGGGACACCGCGTAGTTGCAATTGATGGTCACCTGTGGAGATGTTATATATGCTATAGGATGGCGAACCGTCAGTGGATGTACACGGGTCGGACAAGTCAGGGTGATTGTTGATGTTTATTAAGTGCAACTGAAATATGGAGGGTTCCGCAAGTGCACAGAAAATATCATCGTAGCATTTTAACCAGGAGTAAACCAGGTATCGTTATTTATAATTTTACCACTGGGAAGGGAATGCACTGGATAATGAGTGATGAGCAATGCACATGCGATAATGGAGAGCTTAACCTTGTCTGTATCTATCATCTCATACAGGGTAAGTGTCACATAAAATATAGGAATGAATGATAATTGACATAAGATAAATGAGAGCATTTAGCCACATAAAATAATAGTAATCATCTCAACTTAGCACTCTAAGCTTATAACACTAGCATGGACTAGGATGATCTAGGATATAATCCTATGTTATTCTAACTATAAAGTCAAAGCATACAATGATTAGTGCAAGAACATCTCGCAATCATGGCGGGAAAAGGTTACATCTATGCATAGTGATATTACCAGAGAAGACTAGAGACATAGCAATGACTTCAATATAATAGGGGTATTCTGCTAGACCTATACTCGGGAGAATGACTACAAAGGACTCAACAGGACTGTCACTCCCGCGATCTACCTCACGATCCAGAATATAGGGTGCAACCGCAGATAAATACGGTCTAGGCACCACGCCTACAAAATATTTACCACTCACCCATCGATCTAATGAGCAAGCACTATACGATCCTATGCGTAAACATAATTCTAGTCCAACTACGCTAAACATATAATCAAAGTAGACTAAGAACAATATAATTGAGAACATAATCAAATAGAGCAAAGTCAATTCTGATATAATAGAATAGAATAAAGTACTATTCGTAGTATCACGAACAATGATGAATATTACAAGAATGTAGAGGGGAATTACTAAGAACTCTGACAGATCCGGACTCTAAGCTAGGCTTGATTCCCTCTAGATCTATTCCTATGTAGCTATGCTACTAAACTATGGAGCTCTAATTGAGATGGTGGCTCTGGCTTCTATGAATTCTCTCAGATGAATGAATAGAGAATGAATTAGAATTAGGGTTTCTCCTGGGGTCAGGGGCTCTGAATATATAGCCCTCTAGAATGCACCACAGCCCTCGGATCAAACCGACCTAAACGGATGATTAGTATTCATCCTCAAAGGCGGTGGAGGCATAATCCGCGAGACTCGACCTCATTGGTTGAGGTGGAGAGGCGGCCGCCCCTAGGGGGAGTCGGCCGCCCCTGGAGGCTGCCAGATGGGGCCCAGCTTCCAGGGGTCGCCTTCCCGAGTCTTCTAGAGTATTGTTTTTTACCCGTTCGGTCTTTATCTCTATGTAATCCCGACATGTGGGCCTTCTTTAGGTTCTTTCATGACAACCCCCTGCAGAAATAGACAATCACCAAAACTTGTGGAATTATGTCAGTGTAACCCCTATATCTAGTAGGTGAACTTGTTTTAATCCTTTCTCTTGCTGCGTTGACAGTATAAAATTGATAATTAACTACCGTCAACAGTGATGCCAGCTTTGAATGGATTGAAAAGACCGACCATTTCTTGAAGCGTGCATTTGGCAAGGCCGCAAAATACCCGAAAATGGCTTTGTGTCCATGCAGCACGTGTGGTAACATGAGAATGGTAGACAAGAATCTCATGGGTAGACATCTGCACAATAATGGGTTTACACCGAACTACACCCGATGGATCCACCATGGTGAAGCCAATCGTATGAGAGAGCAGGTGGTGAGACAACACGTCGAGGCTTTCGATGCTGATGCCGGGGTACCAGACATGATAGATGATGCTCACCAAGCACAGTTTGCTGAAGGACATGAGGAGGCGGAGATGTAGGCAGCCGAAGATGCGTTCCAGTACATGATGGACTCGGCTCAGAAACCCCTTCACACTGATAGTGACACCTCCCAACTGGATGCCATAAGTCGCTTGATGGGCTTGAAGTCCGAGTTAAACTGGAGTCGAGCAGGCTTCGATAAGGTGTTGGCCGTGGTTGGGTCCCTGCTCCCGAAAAATCACATGTTGCCAAAGAGCATGTACAAGGCGCAAAAGCTGCTTAAAGCACTAAAGATGCCGTATAAGCAGATACATGCTTGTCCGAACGGGTGTGTCCTATTTCAGGAAGAACACAAGGAGGCAAACTACTGTCCGAAGTGTAAAGCCTCAAGGTTCATGGAGGTAGAGTCTAGTGACGGTGGTGGCCAGAAGATCCAACTTAAGATACCTGCCCGAGTCGTACGCACCTTCCCTTTGGGCCGAGGCTTCAAAGTCTATACATGACCGAGGAAACCACGAAACAGATGACATGGCACAAGAATGGCAAACGTTACAATCCTGACAAGATGGTGCATCCATCTGATGGTGACGCATGGAAATGGTTTGATGACAAGCATCGTCTGAAATCCGATGAGGCTCGCAATGTACGTGTCGCGCTGGCAACTGATGGGTTCAATCCTTATGGCAACATGTCCGCCCCTTACACATGTTGGCCCGTGTTTGTTGTCCCCCTTAATCTCCCCCCTGGCGTCGCATATCAACGGAAAAATGTGATCTTGATGTTGATAATTCCTGGACACCCGAGGAAGAATATGGGTGTGTACATGGCGCCTGTGATTGATGAACTGATCAAAGCTTGGAATGAAGGGTTGTGGACATATGACCGAGCAATGAAGCAAAGCTTCAAAATGTATGTCTGGTACCAGTACTCCATGCATGACTTCCTGGCATATGGGTTATTCTGCGCCTAGTGTGTTCAGGGGAAGTTCCCATGCCCAATATGCCAGGAAGCTGTGAGGTTCATTTGGTTGAAGAAGAGTGGCAAGTATTCGTCGTTCGATCAATATCATCAATTCCTAGAGTCGAACCATCCATTCCGACATGACACCAAGAACTTTAGGAAAGGTGTTGCAGTCACAGACCCTAAACCGCACTTGAAGACTTGTGCCGAGGCTCATGCTCAGATAGATGCTCTCGTGCCGGATGAAGGAGGTGGTTTTGTGGGATATGGTGAGCAACACATGTGGACTCATAAGTGTGGCTTGACGAGGCTCCCCTATTTCAACGACCTCCTATTGCCCCATAACATTGATGTAATGCACACTGAAAACAATATCGCTGAGGCACTTTGGTCAACACTCATGGACACTGACAAGTCTAAGGACAACCCTAAAGCTAGAGTGGACCTACAGACGTTGTGCGATAGGCCACAACAAGAGATGCAGCCTCCTGCAAACGGCAAGAACTGGAAAAGGCCTAAGGCCAATTTCGTCTTGAAACCCGAACAAAGGAGGGAAGTACTACGATGGATCAAGGAGTTAATGTTCCCTGATGGGTATGCAGCAAACCTGAGGAGGGGAGTGAACTTAGGCACTATGAGACTCAACGGGATGAAGAGTCATGACTACCACGTATGGATTGAGCGGCTTCTTTCGGCAATGGTACGAGGCTATGTTCCTGAGCATATCTGGCTAGTGCTGGCAGAGTTGAGCTATTTCTTCCTCCAGCTTTGTGCCAAGGAGCTATCTCGGACCATGGTTGCAAACTTGGAGAAAGTGGCTCCCGAGTTGCTTTGTAAGCTAGAGAAGATCTTTCCACCCGGCTTCTTCTTGTCGATGCAGCATTTGATTGTGCACCTCCTGTGTAGGCCCGCTGGTGCTATCCAATCGAGAGATGTCTGAAGGACATGCGCAAGAAATGTAGAAATAAAGCCAAAATTGAGGCTTCCATTGCAGAGGCTACCATTCTGGAGGAGGTGACAAACTTCACACAACTATACTACACGGAGAAACTTCATAGCGTGCATAATCCACTCCATCGCTACAATGTTGATGAGAATGGATGCACCCTCAGCCTTTTCCAAGGGCAACTCGGCAGATCAAGTGGATCGACCAATAAGGAGATGGAGAATGAAGAGTGGCGCATGATCATGCTATATGTGCTGCAGAACCTACCTGAGGTGAAGCCGTTCATTGAGTAAGTTCTCAAAGAACTTGTTTCAATACACCCTCATTATTCTGCATCAAACTAATTCTTTCTCGTTTGCATAGGGAATTGATTCGTGTATCCTGGCATCATCCAAGGGATCCTACCCAATGGCAAACCGAAACCCTTATTTCAAAGGGGCCGGGAGCAGGGAGGCCCGATTTCATTTCTTGGTTCAAAACAAAGGTATTGTCTAATGTACCTCATACCTAATTCAAGATTCTGAGTTTTGCGTATGTAGTCCGACAATCTTTCCTTGCGCTTGCAGGCCAAAACCGATAAAACTATGAGTCAGGAGTTGAGACAGGTTGCAAATGGCTTCGACAGTAAGGTGAAAGCTTATTCATGTTATGATGTGAATGGATATCGCTTTCACACAAAAAAGCTACGAGGAAGCTCAACCCCATCGAAAAAGCACAAACACCGGAGTTTGTACTCCGGGCACCGATGGGTTCGAGTATCATGGCATAACTGAAGATATCTATGAGCTTTCATTCTATGGAGATAAACCTCTTAGGCTTATCATGTTCAAATGCCACTGGTTTAATCCTCTACTAACAAAACGGAGCCCTAATATTGGTCAAGTCGAGATTCGACACGATTCCGTCTATGAAGGAAAAGATGTCTTTATTGTGGCGGATCAGGGCGTGCAAGTTTATTATTTGCCTTACGCATGCCAAGGCAACAAGGATCTTCAGGGTTGGTCTATTGTGCACCATGTATCGCCACATGGTACATGTCCTGTCCCAAACGATGAAGATTACAACTTTTCCTTTGACCCAAACACATATGATGGAGACTTCTTTCAAGAAGAAAATGGGCTACAAGGGAGGTTGGTGATAGACTTAACTGAGGCAATCGGAATGGAAGTAGACAATGAAAGGGTTGATGGCGAGGAAGGAGATGAGGTGCAAAATCTCGATGACATAGAAATGCTTGAGCGATTACATTTAGACGATGACGATGACGATGAAGGCAACATTGAACCTTCGATCAATTTTGACAATTTTGATAGTGATGACGAGACATATGTTCCAGATAATCCCAGTACTGATGATTACTTCTAATACATGTAATACTATGTTATTTTCTAATCAAGTTTTGTTTATTTACTTAGCATATATTTCTAATACATGTACTAATATGATCTTGTTTGTTTCCTTTTAATTACAGGTGATTGAACAAAGATGAACCAACGTCCGCCAAGGAATGTGAGGTCGTTGTACCGGACCCATCGTGATGATGAAAGGACTCAAGATGGGTCGTCGGACGGGAGGAGGAGGCGAAGATGGGAGCAACGGACGGGAGGGGCGAGGGAGCAGCACAGGAGGAGGCAGCGGCAGTGGCAGCAGGAGGGGCAGCAGGAGAGGCGAGGGAGTGGCACAAGAGGATGGCAGCGGCACTGGCAGTGGCACTGGCAGCAGGAGGGGGCGCCCTCCTCTATCCAGGCAGCTTCTTGTGTAGGAGGAGGAGGAGGAGGAGGAGCGTCTCCCGGGGGACTCCTCGGACGGCGACCAGGTTGGGGCGACAAACGACAAGGGAGCGGCACAGACGGACGATGAGGGAGCGGCACAGGAGGACGGTAGCGCTGGAGGCAGTTGCACTGCTGCCCCCAAGCCATACTTGCGAGGTCCCTCAAAACTCCCTCCGTACCCGCCTCCTCCCCTACGCCTAGTGATCCGCCCCCAGGGGGAATTGTAAGTAACTTTGGATTTTCTCACAACTATTTCATATAACCTGTTGAAAACTGTTATAAACTAATAATGTTTGTTAATGACTTATGCAGGCACTGGAAGGTTTTGACGCCAGGTTGTTCACGCAACCCCAACCACATCTTGGGTCTTGTGTGCAGGCAATTTTACCTTGGTATTGTCACATACAAAAAAGAAACCGGGCCGGCCAGAACTTGGGACCACTACAAAGTTGCCCCCGACACAGACTATGGTGACAAGCAGGACCGGGTCAGGAAAGAGTTCTGGGTAAGTATCCCTCGCACAACTTTAATCAATACATCAAATTCATTTGAGATAATGAATTGATACATTGTGTTTGTCTGCAGAAATTTTTCATGTGTGAAGAGGGAAAGGAGGAGAGGGCGGAGAAGAACTTGGTGAAAAGTGCCAGGAAATGCATCTCTGACATGCACTACGAGGAGCGTCTCACTTGCATCATCAAGTACTACGCCAAGCGACTTGGTCAGAGACTCAACAAGAAAGAAGCAAGACTGGCACTGATGACGCCGGAACAGTACCATGAGGTAAATGAAGAAGCAAAATACCACTTCATTTTGAGATTAACAAGTTTTAGTTTGGTCGTCTTATATCTCTTTATCTTTGTGACATGTAGATGATTCCATGGTGGTGCAAGTCGTATGCTGACTGCTGGGAGCAGATTGTGGCCAAGTGGTTCACACGGGAGTATATTGAGGAGCACGAAGCGGCCCGGGATCGGGCTTTGCAGGTGAAAGTCCCCACACACCATCAAGGCAGCCACAGCCTCAGCGGGTACAAGGAAGCATGGGTACGTGAATTCATTTATAATACTGCGACTCTACATTCTGCATGTTTCTTCTGAATATCTTGTTGTCTTTCTCACAGTCGGCATCACATGGTGGCCAGTCTGTGTCCACGTTCGTGGCATATGGACTGGCCCGCAAGGGAAAGGCGGCTTCCGACGCCACCTTCAGCCCGAATGACCCACCCGAGTCGTACAGCAAACCGAGCTCGTACACCCGCATCAGCTCCTACGCGTCGGAGGCAAGGTCGGTCCAGGGGGGAACATGGGATCCGAACACCGACGACATTGATGGGCCGACTGTCATGAGGATCGGACAGGGCAAGAAGCATGGGCGGTACTGGCTTGGCAATGGCACCTTCGAGCCCGGCTCTGTTCCCACCCTCTCCCAGGTCCGAGCAGAGACCCCGACCGGAGGACCGGCCATACGCCAACGGCCATCCTCTTCACAGTCCCGTGTCGACGTACTAGAGGTTTGTCCCCTTTAACTCTTCATACATTGATCGTTACATAACTTAGTTGCCTTTGCATTGTTAAAACATTCGATTCATATGTTGCAGGCCGATAACCAGAGGATTCAGGAAGATAACGAGAGGATGGCTGAGGAATTGCGCGCCCGAAGGCGAGGGCCGAGCAGGTCGAGCGGGAACGAGATCTCGAGAAGGTCGAACGGGAAAGAAATGCCAAGCAATTGGCGGAGATTACGGCGTTCCTACAGAACAACTTCAATGGTGCAACTGTGCCGTCGTTCGCGGTTCCACTTAGGAATAGTACAGTGAGTATGAATCCATATTGGTTCGACTTGTGCCTTAATTAGATGACCCACTCTGACAGATGCAATCTCTTGTGGTTTATGCAGCCTCCGTCGGCCGCGTGTTCGAATGCTCCATCTCACGCGCAAGCAGGCGACGGCACTCCAGGCGACGGCACTCCAGGCAACGGCACTCCAGGTGATGGCACAGTTCCTTCACCAGGGACTCAGTTCCCCACCTAGGTAAAACTCTCATTGTCGACCTTCGTGCCTTAAGTTGATATGAGGGCCTTCGTGCCTTAAGTTGATATGAGGGCCTTCGTGCCGTTGCGGATGTCGGCGTTTGTGCCGTTCTGGGTGCCGGCCATCGTGTCGGTTTTCTTTGCAGGTTTGGAAACTTCCCCGTGCAGGGGAGGTGCTGCCGAAATTTTGAGCAAACACTGACCTTTTCCCTTTTTTAAATCAAGAGAGGAGCAAGTCGGAGGGGAGCCAAAGGACCCCGATTGTCTTCGTCGGCGTCGCGGGTCGGGCTGCACTAGTTTGATTCTCTTTTGCACTTCTTGATGGACATGTATGTGAGATATTGGACCTATTATGTTCACGATGTCGTGTATGTGAGAACTTGTGGGCTTGAGATGTGAGATATTGGACCTATTATGCGAGTTTTTTTTGTTTGTGATGAGATGGATTTATATATATATATATATATATATATATATATATATATATATATATATATATATATATATATATATATATATATATATATATATATATATATATATATATATATATATATATATGTGATATATTGTGTCTGTGATGTCAAATATGTGATATATACCTTTTATATGCAATGTCTGTGATTTTAAAATCAGAAAAAAAAATAAAAAAATTAATTTTAGGTTCTTTGCCGGGTGTCTTAGCCATTGCACCCGGCAAATCTGGAATTTTTCGTGTTCCCAGGTTCCAGATTTGCCGGGAGCCAAGGCTCCGGCACCCGGCAAAGATTTTCCCTATTTTCCTTTTAATTTCTTTGCCTGGAGCCTTCTGACATGACACCCGGCAAAGAAATTACAGCAAAAAAAGAAAAAATTTCTTTGTCGGGAACTTCTCTGACAAGACACCCGGCAAAGAAATTCAAAAAAGAAAAAAAATAATTCTTTGCCGGGAGCCGCTGACATGGCACCCGGCAAAGAAGCCGCTGACGGCGCCGGGCCATGACGGTCGCTTTTCTTTGCCGGGAGCCGGTTTTACTCCCGGCAAAGGGTTTGCCGGGTGCCCGATAAACGGCTCCCCCGTTTTTATAGCCTTTGCCGGGTGTTTCCGGCACCCGGCAAATTACCTGATTCCCGTAGTGTTAGTGCACCGCGGCAGGCAATAAACAAGATCCCTTCAGAGCTTTTAATGGCCGGTTCGGAGTTGTCACCTTGTCCTTGTGCACATATCTTTCAATTGTCAATTCTTGGTTGCTCATTGCGGTTATATAGCAACCAAATAGGAGTAGTACACTGTAGGATTTCATATATAATATTAGTATTGTTTTATATATATCGGGTTAAACGTTCACAAAAAATATTTAGTTAGAATTAAAGATGTTTAACTTCTTCATAACTGACAACAACACTTCCCACTCTATACAGACGAGCTCCACGTAGGGCGGATTCGTGGCCGCCACTTCTCCCTCCCCTCTTCACCCATACACCGAAGCGGTATTGGCCTTGGCGCCCAGCTCTCAGCAATGGCCTCCTCCGGCATCGGAGATCAAGGTCTTCCTCGTCCGTCCATCCCCAGCTCTCTGCAGCTCGCCATCCTCTCTCTCCTCCCTCACCTCCCCTTCCACCTACGGGACGACTTGGTGGGACGTTCCATGGCGTGATGATGGGTGGAAGAGGACCTTGACGAGTATGATGCAGAGTTATCGCTGGTCATTTCCCTAGCCCTACCTCGATGTTGTTCGGCAGGGGTCGTAGCTCCGGACGTCGATATTGCCGGAGTGTGCCCAACTGCGCTTCAGTGCCAGGGGTGGGGAAAGCACCCCTGGTTGTGGGTGCACGGGGTCATCCAACATCGCGCACAGTGGTGCAGCTGATTTTGGCGCTGTGCGTGGGTGACACAACCACAAGCCTCACCGGCCCATGTCCACGACAACTGCTTGTTAAGATGGTGCTACCTTGGCGAAGCAAGCGGTTGGTGGCTCAGAGCTGCCCCGAGTATCTATTTCCAAGTGAGGTGAGGTGTTGATCATGCAGTGTATGGACTACGGCAAGGGTCCATTAGCTCCATCTGTGTTAGAGGTGGTGGCCATTGACAAGCTTTTTGACTGTGTCCAACGTCGAGGCGCTGGATGTGATCTTCGTGGCCATTGGAAAGGGGCCATCCAGTAGCTACAAAAGACGCAAGGTTACCTCCTATGACGCACCGCTGCATCGGTGTTTGTTGTTTTCTTTTATCTAATAACAAAACAAGAAGTCTTTTGTTAGGATGGTCCGTCTAAGGTTTTGTTTGATTGACCTATTTCGGCGATCCAGCTATGGTTGTGTCAGACTGACCTATTTCGGCGCTCGAGTGAAGCGCGTTGTATGTTTATATGAACTTTTATACTTAACTTAATATAATTATACACAAATATTGATTTTAAGTATGTTTATAAAAAACAATAACACTTCTTTTAGAATAGACCTTGACCTTCAGGTCTAATCCATGAATGGGCAAATCTGGTATTTTCCATCAATTTATCAAAGGTGGCGCGTGCTGGTCACAATATTCAGAAATGGGACCGAGTCGGTGAAGAACGCATTGGCTTCCGTTCGGACTAGAGCAGACAGCAACAGCAGAGTATAATATTTTGCTGCAAATGATTTTGGGAAATTGGGTTTTTCTTATATGTCTCAATGGATCACATCACACACGAGATCGAATAACTAAAGAATTACACGTGGCTCTCATGGCCAAGGGGAAAAAAATGAAAACAAAAAAGAAGAGGAGGTATCATTCAATCGAGGAATTCAGAGCAAGCCCGGGCGCGAGTGGAAGGGGAACTGATGCACCACGATCGGTGGAGCCTTGTCATGGTCCCGCCTCTTCCTCCTCTCCTTGTCCTTGCCCCCTGGTGCTGCTCCCTGCTCGCCTCCCTTGTTCACCTTCTCCTCACTTGCCCCCCGCTTTTTCTGCTCCAGCTTAGCCTCCGACTGCTTTCCGGCGGCAGGTGACACGGCTGCAGCGCCCCAGCATCCTCCCAAGAAGCCCAGCACCATGATTACTGGCCGATGACCGAGCGATGGACGGATCGACGATGTTTTTCTTCCTCAGCTCGATCTTAGCACGGCTGACCTTGACTCTGCTCAGCCGATCAGCTATGGTGGTCTACGTGTTGCTCTGATGTTTTGTGTGCTTGTGCCTCTGAGTGGCAGTTGTATTTATAGGAGGCCGATGGTGATGAGTTGCGTGATGGGCTGGGGTGCCTTTGTTGCTCTTGGGATGCCAGATGTCAAAGGAATATGGAACCGCACTCCAGTCACAGGGACCAGGGACCTGAGGATAGGTTGAAGCTTCGTCCAAGAAGGCCGGGTCTGGAGTTCAACGAACGAGAGTCTCATTCCTGCATCAGCCTGAGGATATGATGCTGACGCTGCCTTGGCTGCCAAGGTTTCTACTCCTACTCTTGTTTTGACTGTCCACGGTCAAACCAACGTGGGCTTTGCTGCTATACCTACTACTCCATTAGTTTATCGATCGAGACAGAGTGGTGTGGTCGGAAATAAACGAGAGCGAGGAACTTTCTCGTGTCGTGGCAACGTGGCAGAGAAGTGATGGACGAGGACGACGGCGCTGTGCAAAACGACCACTCGTGTGGTGGGATTTCGTTAGCCGGCCACTGTGTGCCACATGGCACGTGCTACTAGTGTATTGTTTTTTTTTTTATTTTAAGGCAGTGCTGAAGTACACTGTTTACCTATAAGTAGATAATATCTCAAATCAATCTGAACCATTGATTTTTCTTAATTTAATAATTTACTAAGTAAATTAATAAATAAAAAAATAAAAATAAAACACCCGCATGCGACGGGAGGTGAAATCCCGCTGCCGTTTCCGATCTCGCGGGATCTTCGTCTATTTCTCGATGCATGCAGCAGGCTATTCCGTTTTTCGGTCGTCAAACAAATCTTTCCCGGCCGCATGGCAGGTGCAGAGAAAAAAATAGATCTGTTTACGTAACGTGACTTAAAAATTGATCTTCGTCTTTTCTAGAGATCACCTAAACCTTAATTTATGGAGATCCATTTTATAAAATTATAAGCTAACAACGGCAATATACCAAGTACAAAAATATAAAATAAAATAAAAGATTTTCCATATCATTTACGGAATCGCATGCATTAACCAAATCTTAACAACCAAATCTTAAAAAGATTTTTAAGTATTTCAAACCGTCCTTATTTACCTTATTTTTTTATAAAATTAAAATTTAATAAATACTATTACCTAGATGACTATGATCGTTGGATCAAAATAAATGAACGGTCTACAGTCATTTCAGAGTACCGTAGCAAAAGTATTTTATTATGGGAGAGCAGCTGCCGTCCCTGGATTAATAGTTCTTGTACCTGTCTATCTGACGGCTTCCGTGAGAGTTCTTTACTGCGTTACAGTACTCCTTTTCAAAATTCATAACCACCCTTTTATTAATTTGTTGTACTAGCATATCTATATGTGATGTACTAGTATGTGCATTGACTGGAATTTGATTTCCTCATCTCATCGCCCCAAAAAGAAACACTTCCTTAGTACTGCTGCTGACCTTTCTACCGTAGCTCACATGTCGATTTGACTTTGACCGCGCCGAAGGAAAACAGCAGCATCAGCAGTCAGCTCAGCAGTGCGTGGGAGTAGGATTCCCCCCGAAGCATGCCTGCCTGCGTGCTCAATTCTTCTTTTTTTAGAAAGGCGACCTGCTTAAATCTTCAAGAACATCCTTCATTAGCAGAAGGAAATGCCAGCAACTCCACTATAAATATGAGTATATATACGTATACTACTACTAGTACCCTGCATCAGCAATACTAGCTTCATACACGCAGCGCCCCTAACTCAACATTCAGAACAACCAGCAAGTCGATGGCTCAGCTCGGAATCGGCGGCAGCCCCACCCGGCCTTTCGCCGGAGCTCTCCTGAAGCAGCGACGACGAACACGACGGCCTCACCGCCGGCGAAAGCCGGAGATGGAGAGCTGAAGAAGCACCAACCAGTCCAGGTCAACAGAGCTGGCCACCAGAAGACGCAAGGAGACGATCAGGTCGAGGTTGCAAAGCTAGAGGGGAACAAGAAGAATAAGAACGAGCGAGTACCCATCCTCGTGCACCACTTCCCCTTCCCTACTCGCCATGGACTGCTGTGACCTCGGTCGCTGGCTCGTTTATAATTTCCCTGACGTCATCACCTTTACTTCTCGTGTGTCCTGTTTGGAAAATATGTAGTACACACATGGGCCATCTGCCACTGGCCCACTGCCATAGATTTGTTTTTATGTTTTTGCAAAAGGAAACAGTGTATATGATGACATATATGACATCAATATTAATGGACGACAAGCAGTATGAGGCTATTCTTAGTGCAAGATTTAGTGGCGAGTTGTTTTCAAAACATACTCTTAGCGCATATTATTTTTTTCATAGCTTCTCTATAACATTCAACTCCACGAGTTCAAAACTGAGCCAAAGTGTGTTTCATCTAAATTTTTCTCTCTTCTTGAAAATATTGTCATGTCATCAAAAATCACTATATAACGCGCCCAATTAATGTGGATGAAAATCCCACTGAAACAGGATTTAGTGATGAATACGCTGCTTGTGACAACCCATCTTGTTCACCATCCTCATAGTATCATTAAAAAAAAAAAGACTGTTTGGTAGCACCACCGGACACTCCGCCAAGCAGCAAACGGATTTGAGCTAGCACCATCTCCAGGTCCAGCGCATCATCCACTCACAAGTAGTCTCTCTCGCACTCTCCACCACCTTACAACAAAATGGTCAAATTTAGAACTGCAAATTCAAATGACAGAAATAAGGGATTTTATTGTTTCTACCCCTGTTCCAAAGTCCAATGGTGTTTTTGCCTCTCTTTTTTTTAACTTTGTGATTTTACCTTCATTTTTTTTCTCAATGAGGCTCCCGTTTACCCTGGTATGTAACACCGTCGAGATAGATTGATTAAATGGCCAAAAGATAAAAAAAAAAAAGAAAAAACACTCGCAAAAAAGACAATGGTACCCTTATGTCCGTCTCCTACCGCTGAGATGCGATAATTCACGCATCTGTGTAATATTAAATTGTGTTTAGTGTCTTGTTAACTAAAATGTTGCTGGATTTTTTTTAAAAAAATCTGTGCAAAAAAAGAGAGAGCTTGTCGGGGTAAAAACACAACATAATAAAACAGGAGTAAAAACAATTTGGTAAAGTCATCATTTTGTCCAAAAAATTACAGAGTAAAGCCTTCCTTTGTTTATAAATTATAGGGGTAAAATCACAAAGTAAAAAAAATGAGGGCAAAATAAACCGACTTTAAAATAGGGGTAGAAACGCTCAAGCCCCTAGAAGTAACTACCATATGTATTTTGTGCTCATTAGATTTTTTGTTTCTTATGAGGACTGCACATTGTATTTATATAGGATTAGGCTGACATTTGAGGTGATTCCCCCCCACACACACCCCCACACACACACACAAACACTCATGTGTTTTGTCTTCTCATGTATAAAAATCAAGTATTTGTAGGTGACCTTTTCTCCACAAACAAACACATAAATGTATAAAACCATTTATGGCATTTGGGGTTCAAATGGATCAGCAAGTTGTTTGATCCGATGTTGATCCAATATACACAAGAGGTCATCGATAAAAATAGTTAGTTAAGTCACAATAAAAGAGATAATCCGTCATCATTCTGGGGCCTCCGCTTGAGGAGTTGAGGTGATCGGCTTTGCATGAACCAGAAATCTTGCAATGGCAAGTTGGGACGAAAGAACATGCTGCAATTGAAGTCCTTTTCATGGTAACAGACAAGTCAAGAGTGACTGAATTTAACCGTGATTATGTAGGCAACTTGCCTCGAGGTTCATGCTGACATTTCCACGCCTCATTTTCACATTCCTTCACGATGAAGTTCCTCTCCCCTAGCTTGCAAAATCACCAAACACAGGAGAAAAATAAGTGACGTGTCAGTTTGTCTTGGTTTGCTAGCCCTACACAACAATTCATGATGGCCAGCTTTGGTCCTTGGTGGTGGAGGTACACAACTTTCGAGTCCGCACGGCTCTTCTCTTCAGCAGCTGGGAGCTTACCCCATCCTTCAACACAAAGGAATGTTTCCAGCAGCTCCCTTATAAATAGGTTCCTGAATCAGTAACACTTCACACACAGAGAAGAAAAACAACAACCCAACCCAACAGTAGATTGTTGTCGTCAGAAAAAAAGCAAGTGAGATGGTTCTGGGACTATGCAGATGCTTTGGAGCGGCTCCTGCGGTAGATGAAAAGAAGCCGACACCTGCTGAAAAAGAGCAACCTAAGAAGCAGCAGGCAGCCAGAGATCAGGAAGCAGCTGGTGGCGAAGCGAGTGAGCCGAAGATGGCGGTTGATAGGTCCATGGTAGTAAAGGAGAAGGAAGCACCAGTAGTTATGCATCAGTTCCCCTTTCATTCTCGGCCTGGACTGCTGTAATTTTGCTTGGTTCTTTTGTGACCTCAGCTCTTTGTCGTCTTGGGCGGTCTGGTTTGGAACATGCATTGCTTTCGTTTGAACTAGAAGCTTAATATAAACTTTTATTTTCTTGATCTCAGAAGTTTGAGAAGTATGCAGTAGTGTATGGAGAGGGACTGATATCGCTGATCTGAAGCAAGCTTGTGGTTGTTTCAGTTCTTAATGCTTTATAATGATCAAAACAGTAATAATTTCCTGTGCGAGGATAGTTGCATGGATAAGTTGTAATACTCCCCAGATTGAAACCCAGAGCATATTTTGTTCTACTAGAACAAGACTTTGACCAAATATTACTATTTAATTAATACTTGATTATTTTTAACACCAACTTGATAGATTCATTGAACACATATATTAGTACCTATCATTGTTTTTATAGCACATGAATGACATGTTAATAAACACCCCGAAATAAACATGAAAATTATTTCACTTTCTACAGAAATAATCATAAAAGTGCATTTTCGAACAATAAGGATCCAGTATTCTACATTTTTCATGTTTCTTCTACGTTAGAATACAGTAGCACCGTGCTCAAGAATGATATAAGAAACATAAGCATTTTTTAAAAAAAAAACTTCGTGTGTTGTAACAAATAAAAATTAGTTCACACAAAAAATACAAATAAAGATTATTTTTGTGATTATTTATTTTTTTATTTTCTAACACAATATACATGTATATAAATACTCTATAATTTCCCCCCGGGTTGTGATAAACTTATTACTTAAGCCCTCATAAAAACTTGTCAATTAATATACATGTTATTCATTCATACCCAATTACCCATATATTTTGTTCTATTTGCATGGCACATGCCCAACTATCCATATTTTGTTCTGTTTGCACAGCACAGACAGCAATAGCTCCCACTAACTAATCCTTTAACCCTTCCTTGCGCCACATCATCTACTAATCCAGTAGTCGCACCGCACCATCTCCGCTCAACATGCAAGCTGTCACTTCATAAGTCCATTATGAGATGCAATTATGGTCAACTAGCATTTGCAATATGTTAGCAAGACACATCATCCACTAACATCTACTAATTAGCATTATGCCATGTCACCCACTGATATCAACTTATAATTGTTTATCCCTTTGTATAACTAATCTTATTCTAAATCATCATTAATTTTGTCAGCAACGTGCAGGGTATGCTTTCGGTTTGCAATTCTCATTAAATAACTCATATTTTTATCTCTCTCTTTCATTCATCAAATGGTCACCAAAATAACATTAAATTCCCCTGGCAATACAAGTGCAATCCACCTAACAAAAAGAAAAGGTAGGACAACTCCAGTTGTGTTCTATAATTAACTTGCTAAACCAATAAATTTAGCAAGTTAAAATCAAAATGCGTGTGAACCATTTCCTCTCTAATAGTTTCTTGTATTAGCTCCCTAAACGATTTTGCATTGGGAACACAACCTATTTCTAACTATCCAAACCTTCCTAAATCATTTAGGGAACTCGAACTATTTCTAACAAACCAAATATTTTCAAATATTTTTTTGTCTCTTACTGTTTTCTCACTAGAACATTTATTTTCTTGTATAACTTACTCAAGAGTCCAATTTATTCAGATCTCCCAAGAAAAACGTTGGATGAAGAATAGATATGGAGTTCTTCTCGACTGCGGAAACTTACGGGTTGAAAAGAATCGAAAATCCTATCCTACCGTCGTCTGGCATCTGTCCGCCGGCCCAGGCGACACGCGTCGCGCGCGTGGTCGAGCGGAGCAACGCGCGTTCACAGGCATCCACATCCAGGCAATGCACGCGTGTCTGTCTTGTAATCGGGTCCATATTGTAACCAAACCCGCTACCGCTTCCGATAGCCAACAGGCACCCGCTAATCTCAATCCGGACACAACACTGGACAGGAAAGGGGGGAGGGAGAGCTTTCTCTGGCGTTGTCCATGGCGGAGGGGGCGATTGCTCTGGCGATTTTGGTGCTCCTCTCCGTCGAGGTCAACTGGAGGTTCTCCGTCGCCGATTTGGAGGCCCGCCAGAGGTGCTTCCTCATTGGCGTTGGCAGGTTCGTCTCCCTCGGTCATGGCTTGCTTTCCCTTGATTTGAACTTGTTTGTTTGGAGGTTTTTCCTCCAGATCTGGCTCGATTCCATGTGTGGTCTGAAGATTGGGCGGGTGATTTGTCTTTTGAGAGGGATGATTTGTCGAAATGGAGGATCCGCTCCTTATATGTGTTGGGATGTTGTCGGTTCCTTTAAGATCCAGGCTGTGGGGAGGGGAAACGGAAGACGGGATGAAGAGTGGTTTGTAGCGGTGGATGTGGGTGTTCCTTTGATGTTGTCCTCTATTCCGTGTTGTCATGCATGCATGCATCTCTACTTTGTGGTGAATTGCTTCATAGTTGTGGTGCTGGGAGTGGGGGATTTCGCGAAATGGTGAACTGCATCATTCAGAATCTATTTTAGGCTTTTCTATTTTTTGTTGCTATTTGGTGAACTGCATGATCCATAGTTTTTATGCAGATTTTAGTTTTTAAGAAGCTAGTTGTCTGGTGTTCAGTGGTGTGCAAGCGAAATGTTGTGTGTGGGATTTCTATGAACAACCTATAATTAGGGTAGTGTGTTGAATGGTTTATTCACATGCTGCCCCAGCATGCACAGTTTTTGCCTATAATTAGTTCAGTGGTGAAAACATTGATATGTAGCATTCCATTTTAGTTATGGTTGTTCATTGAGATTATGGAGCACCTATTTTGGTCTAGGCCACACTGATTACAAAAATGATTGTAGTGAGGCTCGAATGGGTGAAGCTGCTGCAGGATGGAGGTGTTGCAATCACTGCTAGTTTGATGTTGATTGTTTGATGATAGGTTACATGTTCCAACAATTGAAATATTTCTCCTATTTATCTAGATTAACGGTTGAATGTTCTATAGCAATTTGTTTTGTATTTAAGGTAGAATGGGGAATGTCCTGTTTATGCTGAGGTGGTGATTTGATCTGTAGAAAGGTGGTATCTCATTTGAAGCCATTTTGACGGATCTGAAGGCATTGCTCGTTTTCATTGCCTGAACTGTAGTCGTCATCTACTTATCATCGGTTAGTTTTGAATGTTCATATGAATCTGATCTGGGTTCAGTTGTCTCCTGGTATAAATTTTGAATGGTCATTATTTGTACTGATTAGTTAAACATAGACTTTCTGTAATGTCTTAGTTCGGTTTACTAAAAATTGGAGAACTACATAGCATTTTTCCGTTGCTTTGTGGTACATCAATATGTCTGTCTTGTGTAGCTGACTGACTATAATTATTTGTTTTAGGTCTTTATACCATCGGCAGTGGAGCTACTCCATCCAGATAGAGTAAGGTAATACATATCTTGCATTCTTTAGGCATATTAAGTTTGTCATTCTTTGTCAGATTACATTTTAGGATTCATTCTTTGTTTATTCTCCAATGACATGATTGAATTAAGACACGTGGTTAATTTGGCTAGAGTTGGCATAGTTATCATAATTTGGGACCTCAATTTGATTCATTGTTAATTCATTGTTTGTACGACTCTTTGTTGCTCTGTTTGCTCATGTGTGTGCGGCTGATCCCATTTCCTACATGAAGCAGGGCGGGGCGATTTGATCCATGCCGACGTTTAGCTTGATTTCACTGACACGGATTTAGCAAGTCCCATCATGCGGAGGTTGTCCGGCGGAGGGGGCGACCGGCTGCTCCTCACCGTACTCCTCTCTATTTTCGGCACTTTGGGTATATCTGGTGTCCAGTTGTGGTTGGGGTAGGACCTCCTCTCTCCTGTGTTTGTGATTTCAGAGACAGGAAGAAACAAGAGTAACGAGATATCATGGATGTAGAATGCATTCTATGGTATGGACTATGGGGTGGGTTTGTCTGGATTGTGGATTGTGGACTTGTGTGTGTCGTGGAGAAGCATGCAGTTGTAGCGTCACTGTGTGTGTTTCTTGCAGACTTGGATCGTCATGGTAGTGGTAGTGGTAGATGTTGAGGGAGTACAATAAGGTAGAGGAGATGTGTAAGATTAGTTAATGGTGTCTTCCCTATTTGCTGATGAGTAATGCATTCTGATTCTGAACAAGTGGCCAAGTGAGATGTGATGCTGGACCATGGCTGATTCATTCAGTTCGTGCTTTGTTTACTGATATGACATTGAGGAAACTCAGGTTTGCTGTGCGTAGGTTCAGTCAGATTTGCTAGTGTTGTCCACAATAGAACTATTGATTCTGTCAATGGAGGTTAGTAATTTATTGTTTGTCTAACTTTAGAGACCAAATTGCTCCAGAGTTTCTGCCACTTGACTTACTAATTAACCGTTGCTTTTGTAGTGCTATTATAAAAGCCTACTCAACTAGAATAACTCTAGCACGCTTATGGACTTTATGATTTGAAATCTGTGCATTCCATGTGAAATTATTAATGTTATTCCTTTTTGCTATTTGTAGACTAGTGGTTGATTGGAGGGATGCATGATGCATGTATGTACCAATTGTCATAGTTGTCGAATGTAGTGTGGTTTAAAAGGGTTCCTGAAGTATCATTCAAAGTGTGGAGTTGTTGTGGTTGTCTGGAACTACTCTGTGGTTGCATGTTGTTTCCTAAAATGTGTCAAGTGTTCTTTTGCAAGTGCAGTTTTGTGAAATATGAACTTGCTGAACTGCCATACATGGGATGGAGACGAATTTTATTGGACCAACAGGCACTAGTACTGAAACACATTGTCCAATTTTCTTGTTGTGCTTTCAGTGCCTGAATAATCTGTAGAATTAGATGATAGGCATTGTAGATTTGTTAGTTTGTTAATTCCGGAAGTGCTAATGTGCTTGTAATTTTGCTTACCCGGGTTGTAAAATTTGATTCGTGGCCTTTTCTTTGGTGAATAGTATTCCTGTTATTTTTAGACGCTGATGAACTTCATTGTAGATCACCAGTCACTAGTGGTGCAATATCTGCATAGCTATTACGATGCTGATTATAGTTCAGAGTTGTCTTTGTGCACAGGTGCATGACACCACCTTGTTTGTTTACGTACTTTGTTACAGTACATAGGTGGCCACGGCTCTAGTGCCGTAGCTAGAGCTATCGGCCAAAGCCACTTTTCAAGCTTTGGTCCCATACAAAAAAAACTCTAGCTCCGTGCTTAGATGGTCTAAAGCCCTCCTTGTAGGAGCAGCATAAACCTGATTGCTGTTTGTAGAATTGGATTTGTCTTTATGCTAACATATTTCATAATTTTGTTAATTGTGCTTTTCTATATGTTCACTTTTCACTAGGACAAGTTAAATGTACTCAGTACTCACAGCTGGCTTCACATGTATGAGTTGGATTTTCTAATTATATACATATACAATATAATTGCATTATCAACAAGTATGATTTGCACTATTTCAAATGTGCAATTTTGATATATATGTTCAGTATTTTGCAAGATCATATTCATTATGCCTTGTTTATGGTCAGACATGTATTATAAGTGTGCAATTATTGCGCTTGTGCCATGTCCGTGTGTCCATATATAGTTGAGCTGCCCTAGCTATGATTGGATTAGTATTAGGGAGGTAAATCATATTTGGTTCTGTTTTTATAAACCGATCCCTCCCTCCCTATACATATACATGTACATCATTCCTCTCTAAACAACGCGTGTGTTTTTTGGAAAACCAACACATGGATTTTTCTGTGCCTATGATAGTGGGTCCCACACCTCTCTCTCCCCACCTCCTTCTTCCTCCCAATCTCGCGCCCCGCCCGTGACCCGCACCCGTGCCGCCGCTCTCCAAAGCCGTGCCATGGCTGCCTTGCTCCTCCTCCCCTCCTCTCTGTCTCTTGTCCTACTATAGAAAAAAATTGTCCTCTCGGTAATTGTGGTTGTTATAGATGGAGAAGAAAAAAATTGTCCTCTCTGTAATTGTGGTTGTTCTAGATGGAGAAGAGAAGAAGCGCTGGACGTAGAAGATCCCGATTAAGGGGGAAATTTTTTGTCTATTGTCCTTCCATAGAAAAAAGATTGTCCCTCTGTACTTGTGCTTGTTTCAATTTTAGGGGGAATTTTTTGTCTATTGTCTTTCCATAGAAAAAACATTGTCTCTCTGTCATTATGGTTGTTTCGATCTAGGGGGCAAGTTTTTGTCAATTGTCCTTCCATAGAAAAAGATTGTCTTCTTTGTCATTGTGGTTGTTTAGAACTAGGGAGAAATTTCTGTCTATTGTCTATCCATAGAAAAAAAAGTTGTCCTTCTGTAGTTGTGCTTGTTATTGTAATTGTTATTGTCTTCGATCTTTTTGAAATTTTTTGTCTCTTGGCTTTCCATAGAAAAAAAATTTGTCTCTCTGTAATTGTTATTGTTATTGTAATTTTCATTGTGCTTGTCTATAGTCCATTTGTCTATTGTGCTTGTCTATTGTCCATTTGTCTATTGTGCTTGTCTATTGTCCATTTGTAATTCTCTCATTGTTCTTTTTTCAGGGAAGCATTTGCGGAAAGTGAGGCCTCCATCTTCATGGATCAGCCCCTTCCATATGTATGTATGTTGTTGAACTGTTCTCCTTCTCTACCTGTCTACCTATTTGGATATTCCTTCCATATCTATTGTCCATCTGTGATTGTACTTGTTTAGGTGAAAAAAATCTGATGTGGATAAATCAAATTTGGAAAAAGATTGAGTTCAGTGTGTCCCTGTCCCTGTAGGTCTAGTTCATGTATATCCCTCATTCCCTCATGACTCTAGTTCAAGAGCTCTTCTAGTGACAAATTGAGTAGTACATAATCTGTTATTGAGCAATATAAATAGCACATGCTCTTGTTTGCTATGTTTTGTTTTGCCTTTTATGTGCTTAGCTGCCTGTGTAAAATTCATGATTGGCCTTCAGCCTGTTAAGTATCTTGGCAAATGGCCTTAGAAGTGTACCCTTTGTGTTTCAGGTAGTTCATTGTTGCTTTGATGGTTGATGTTGTGACATTGGCAATGCTTACAAGGTGGATCCTTTGTGAAGAAAATGAAAAGGTGATTTTACTTTACTTTTTGTTTGTGACCTCTGTTGTCATCTCAATTCAGAGTATAGGAGTGTGTGTGGGTTTTTCTCATCCCCTTGGTTGCAACAGTCAAAAAATGCTTGTGAAATAAGTAAAAATTCCATTATCAGGAAATACTAGTTGCACTATTTCAAATATGCAATTTGTTTTTTAGAATTCTATAATTGTGTTTCCTGTAATTCTAATTCCTGGATTTGTTTGCAGCAAATACTAGAAGTTTTGGATTACATGTTCATGAGGAAATTGGTGCACAGGGAGTTTTGAAGGTTTCAGCAGTATGGTAATACAAACATCCATTAGTTTGACATTGTGTCTATCTTTGAACCCACTGATCCATTAGTTCCATTTGTTAGTGTTTTGTTCCCTAAACATCTAAACATGCAAAGATAGCATTCAACACTTGAATCTACCTTTTCCATTTGACTGATACTCTGTGAACATTGCCACCATTTAATTCCTCCAAAATCCATTAACACATCAAACTATTCTCTATAGTATACTAAGGTGTTTTTCTCTCAACTATTGTCTATCTTTAGAAACATTCTATTGAGGCTGTAGATCGTAAGGAGAGAGAGGAACTTGACATTGTAATTTTTGGTTGGCGCTATCCTATTTTCAGACATGAACTATACATGTGTCTATCTTTTAGAAGTTTAGAGCAAGTTAGTGAATTTACATTAGTTTGACATATTCTGTTTCATTGATCATTTTGTAAAAGGTACTTGTGCTAAGCAACTTTTCTACATCTGAAAGTGTAAATGCTTGTTCTGTGTTCTTGTTCCTTAATGAGAAATAGGAGCCCATGGCCTAGTATTTGACTCAAACTAACTGATCATGTATCATGACAGAGGATGTAGCACAAATCACACTCAGGGAGAAATCTCTCACTCACTAATGAATATGTGCATTTTCAGATTTAGAATTGCATTGAACCATTTCACTGTCTTTGTGTACCTTTAGCCTTGCAAATATTTAGCATTTCTCTGTTTTATCTGATGATTATTGCACACATCTTATGCTAAAGTTGTAGGTTTCATTAGCCGCAATTTGTATAGGTGCAATGTGTAATTTCTGGTGGCTGAGAATAAAAAATCAATTTCCCTTTTGGATCAGGGATGACAGAGAAATAGTGTTAGAGAAGATGATAGAGAAGCTACAGGGATGGTGTTAGGGGGAAAGCAATGGACCGAGAAGGAATCGGCCATCCTTATGCCAGAAGACATCATCAGTGTGAAGCTTGGGGATATCATTCCAGCTAACGCTCATCTGCTTGAAGGGGATCCACTAAAAAATTGAAGCTGCTCCTCTCTATGTGGATTGGGTTGATGCTAAATTGTTCCTATCCTGACTTTGGAGTTGCCCCCAGTCTGCACTCACTGGCGAGTCCCTTCCGGTGATCACAGGACCTGGTGATGGAGTGTACTCTGGCTCTACATGCAAACAGGGCGAGATTGAGGTCGTTGTCATTGCCACTGGTGTGCACACGTTCTTTGGCAAGGAATCACATCCTGTCGATTCAACTAACAAAGTCGGTCATTTCCAGAAGGCAAGTTTCTAATCCTGTTTTTCAAAACTTGCTTACTTTCCAGAAGGCAAGAGTCTTGTAGAGGTAGGCTGTTGTTACTAGATGTTCAATTGCCTTTCTGTTTATGGATCATTGCAGCCATCGTAAACTGATTGTTCATTCTTTACTCAGTTCAAATGATTATGCCTTTGTTGGGGGATGGGTAGCCATGCTCCACCCCCTCTTTGTAAAAAGGCCCAATGAGCTAAAATAGATTAGAGGACTTATATGTAAATACATCATTTAAAAGGGGAAGGAAGGAAGATTTTCTCCTCCCACCTACACTATAAATAGAACCCCAAGGCCAAGGGGGAGAGGGGGGCTGACTCCTCATTCATTTGGCATCAACTGTTAGTTCTCTGTCTGGGACTAGACCTAAGTATAACTTCGTCCCGGAGGAGGTACCTTCACCATGTTTGGAGAAGGTACCTCCGCCACAGCCGGTGGAGGTTTAGCTAAGGATCTATATGCCCAACAGCTGGCGCCGACCGTGGGGATCGACACAAAAATTCTACCTTCGTCGCTCTACCGTGACTAGTGCTGGACAGAGCTACCCTCGCTGAGTCATCCTAGCTACCCTCGCCGAGTCATCCTTGCCTACATCGCTTTAAGCACATTACCTATTGCAGTGCTGGCCGCGCGAGGGTCTCTCTGCCTGAGCCACATGCTCGACGGGCAGAGCAAACCTTCGCCACGGCCGGGCGCTACGACAACCTCCGCCACGGCACTGCAGCCAGCCAGGACGACCTCCGCCACACACCACGGCCGGCCGCGACGAGCTTCGCCCAGGCCGGACACGACAACTCCGCCACGGTACTGCAGCCGGCCAGGACGAGCTTCGCCATGGCACCTCGGCCGACCACGACGACGACGTCGTGGCGGCGGGGAGCGACGACCCTCGCCACGGCCGGACACCGTGACCATCAATAAGCTAGGCACGCGGTGCCGGCGGCCTTCGCCGACAGCAGCCCGTAGCAAGGCAGCAACGGCTCCTGGAAGTGCAGCGAGGGTGCATGCTCCATTCAAATAAGCAGAACTACGGGCGTTCACATGTGTGTAGAACCACACAACAATCACGATATTCTGATGTCTCGTTCATATATAGCCGTATATCTTTACTCATATATTGGCACATGTGACTAACAGTTCGTTACTTTCTTACATCTATGAGAAACCTGCTGGTGAACCTGAGCGAGTTGTTTGCTGCACCCTCGCGTCATAGACGACGCAAACAACTGTGCATGTCCACATGAACCAATCCTTATATTCCTAGCACACATGCATCAATGGCTCTTGCAGGATCGTCGAAATGATGGCCCACGCGCAGCTACCTTCGACGGACCCTCGTGGCAAGCGAGCCGGATCAACCCTCGTCGCGGCACGGCATACCAACCTTCGTCGCCGCTCAGCAGACCAACCTTCGTCGCCTCTCAGCAGACCAACCTTCGTCGCGGCTCGGCGGAGCGTGGCAACCTTCGCCGTCGCCGACGTCGAACAACCTTCGTCGCACCTTCGTCGTCGTCGACGCCGAGCAACCTTCGTCGCACCTTCGTCGTCGTACCTTCGTCGTCGTCGACGCCGAGCAACCATCGTCGTACCTTCGTCGTCGTCAACGCCGAGCAACCTTCGTCGTACCTTCGTCGTCGTCAACGACGAGCAACCTTCGTCGTACATTCGTCGGCAGAACGACCTTCGTCACCGAGCAACCTTCGTCGTCGTCGTACCTTCGTCGTCGTCGACGCCGAGCAACCTTCGTCGCACCTTCGTCGTCGTCGACGCCGAGCAACCTTCGTCGCGGCTCGACGGATCAACCTTCGTCACCGCTCAACAGAGCAAACCTTCGTCGCCGCTCAGCAGATCAACCTTCGTCGCGGCTCAGCAGAGCAATCTTCGTCGCGGCTCGACGGAGCAACCTTCGTCGCCGCTCAGCAGAACTGCCCTCGTGTCAGCATGGCTGAAAGCACACCCTGACAAAGCAGCAGAGTTCTGCGGAGGCACACGCACCACGACCCCGCGAGAAGGTCTGCACCAAGCGAGGTTCATGCCTGGGTCTACATTCAGTCGCACCCGTCTTCAGCGTGCCGAAAAAGCTAAGACCCTCGCTGCATGAACTATAATATTTGCTCCGACTGGCTCTTAACCCCGTTGAGGTTCATCGACTTTTGGGGATATCGAACTCTAGCAGACCATAGTGTTCTTTTATAAAACACTGTGTCTTATAAAACACTCTGCTCAAACCTCGCCGGCAGTTTAGCGGAGGAACTGCTTGCTTGTGGAAATTTCCCAACCGTGGTAGAACGTGTTCTGACTTCAGACACTATTATAATATATACAAGCAAAAAAGTAATAACCAGTAACTGTGATAATCAAACTTTGATACTTTCACTGAACCTGACATTCTAAACATACTGCCTTACACACACGGTTTCGTGCCTACTAGTTGACTATACTTTCCCAGCTAACTCCTACTTGAAAACCAAGGCTTCATTTCAGATTCACACAGGCGAAGGTATCCTCGTGGCCGCCGGGCCGACGGCACCCTCAACGACCCACGACGACGCTCGCCGGCCGAGCACGATGACCATCGCCACGACTGGGCGCAGCAGCCCCCGCCGCCGGTGGGCTCGACGACCATCGCCGCGGCTGGGCACGGAGACCCCTGCCGGCCGGGCATGACGACCCTCGCTGCGGCTGGGCAGGGACAGGGTCACCCTCGCCGAACCACCATCGCCTACGTCGGGCGCGAGCCACCCTCGCCAGATACGGCGACCCTCGTCATGGCCAGACGTGAGTGACCCTCGTCGAGCTATCTTCGCCGCGCTACCATGATCGGGCGGAGCTACCCTCGCCGTGATCAAGCTGAACTACCATCGTCAAAACCTCTGGCATGCGGCTGCCTTCGACGTGGACAAATAGTTAAGTACTCCAGTCATTTGTATCCGTTTCTACTGACCATTTTCTATGGCTTGTGTCCGCATCCGCAATCGTTTCCAGCAGGAACCCATGAGACACGAGGACTATTCACTACTATAGTTATCATCGCACCAATCACGCTTCCCCAGTTCACCAACCAAGATTATCATCAGAGTCTCGGCGAGGGTTCGATGGCCCCAAAATTCAGCACCGTTTTCTTTTCTCCCGTCAAAGTGAAACGGCCCACGTACGGCTTGTGTCGCCAACAAAACTACCCCCGACTCCTCCATAAGCAAATGGCCCACGCGAGCCAGATAAGTATCCCAATACTTCTCATTTTCTAAAAATATATATACACACATATATATTATAAAGCATCGAGTTTTTGCTCCGCACAGAAGTTCGAACCATCAGTCACTTGCTCTACATTTGCTTGCAATGCTATAAAACTAATTCGAGCTCAGTTCAATTCACCCTCGACCTTAGATAAGTTGTCTTGGGCCTCGCGTAAAATTTTTGTTCCACTGCAACTCACCCTCGCTTTTACTTAACATATATGTATACGTATACACTGAAACCAAATTGTCTGACCACTCGCTCAGGGAAGCTTAGATGCTTTGTGTATCCAGACACATCTTGCACGTATATCACTTGGCTTTTGCAGGATATGTCTACAAGGCTACCTTCACCGTGGTCAGCGTGCGGCTACCCTTGCAGTGGCCAGGCGCCTCTGCTACAGAGACAGTGATGGAAGTCCATGAGGTATAGAGCGACCCTCGCCGCGACACGCCAGAGCGACCCTCGTCGCGGCACCCAGAGCAACCCTCGTCGCTGCCAGGCGGAGCCACACCCTCGCGGATCCCTCATCATGGTTGGGCGGAGCAACCCTCGCCACGACCAGGCTGAGCATTCCTCATCGCAAGCCTCGTCGTGCCTGGACAAAGCTAAGTATCCCATCAAATTGTGAAAAAAAGAAAACCTAGCTGGAAGCTATACTCTTGTGGTCTACTGAACCCTCACAACATTTTCATCCAAGTATATACATGTATTTGCTAGAGCATCAGGTTTCATGCTTCTACTTAAGTAGCAAAAGTAACCCTCGCATCTCCACTTAAATTTGTGCAAAAATATATACACTGACAGGGCTTTGATGCAGAGAAAAGTTGGAGCGCTCCCCACCATCACTCTGCTAACCGTTCATGCATACTATTCTGCGTAGCTACCATATATATATATATATGATGCCTGGAAATTTTACAAGTGTCGCAAAAAGTAAATTTATGTTGTGCTAACATGCAGGTTATTAGCACTGTAAGTATTCTCATCCACTCCAACTAACTTCTACCAAAACTATCGCTAACCATGACTGCATGTTCCCGTTCTCCACAAGGCAACATTCTACCGCACACATCTCCCTATACTCTCGCATGAAAGTTTAAATCAAACTAGTAGCGGCGCTAACCTCTGCTACATAAGCCAATGTGCCTCTATATTGCAAGTCTCTGTCCCTCTCTCGAGGTAACGGTTTCTGTCATACAAAGGACTAACCATCTTTTGCAGGAGAAAAATCACATCGCAAGTATTTCTGATATTTTTCATATGCTCATGATTTTTAGCCATAAAAACGAATATGAAACGATGAAATGAGTCGAGTTTTTCCTGACCTATTGCAACTCGCAACTTAACAACTCGTGCACTCAACCTTCGCAATATGAGTGTGCAGTTTATATCAGTACCTTCAATTCACGTTTTATATTATATAACATGTGTTTCAATATGATCATGCAGTTCATACTAGCATTCTATACACTCACATGAAAGTTATCTAGTAGCTATGCTAACCTTCGCTACGAAGAACAATACACCTCTTTTGCAGGTCTACACACACCAGCCAAGGATTCCTTCTTATGAATGTTTGGCCTACCTTCGCATTCATTCATGTTAAAGCACTTGCCATAAACGCATTAAGCATACTCATTCATCATACCATCGCATTCAGGAGCACCATGGATACAAAAGCAAATTCCATAGCAGGCCCCCGCCAGTCGGGCCTGGGGCCTGGGGCTGGATACAAAAGCAAATTCCATAGCAGGCCCCCGCTAGTTGAGCCTGGGGCCTGGGGCTGGATACAAAAGCAAAGTCCATAGCAGACCCCCGCCAGTCGGGCCTGGGGCTGCCTACAAAAGCAAACTCCACCTCAAGACGAGGCGCGGAGGTTCTCTAGTTTACTTTACAGTTATGCAAACTCCACCTCAAGGCGAGGCGCGGAGGTTCTCCAGTTTACTTTACAGTTATGCAAACTCCACCTCAAGGCGAGGCGCGGAGGTTCTCCAGTTTACTTTACAGTTATGCAAACTCCACCTCAAGGCGAGGCGCGGAGGTTCTCCAGTTTACTTTACAGTTATGCAAACTCCACCTCAAGGCGAGGCGCGGAGGTTCTCCAAATTTACTTTACAGTTATGCAAACTCCACCTCAAGGCGAGACGCGGAGGTTCTCCAGTTTACTTTACAGTTATGCAAACTCCACCTCAAGGCGAGGCGCGGAGGTTCTCCAGTTTACTTTACAGTTATGCAAACTCCACCTCAAGGCGAGGCGCGGAGGTTCTCCAAATTTACTTTACAGTTATGCAAACTCCACCTCAAGGCGAGGCGCGGAGGTTCTCCAATTTACTTTACAGTTATGCAAACTCCACCTCAAGACGAGGCGCGGAGGTTCTCCAGTTTACTTTACAATTGTGCAAACTCCACCTTTATCCCCAACAAAAGAGAGGCGCAGAGGTTGAAATTCATCACAAGCAGTTCGTCCATTGTCGTATGTAAACAACTCCGCTTTGCAAGGATTCTTGTTCGTGTAACCCTTGCAAAACAGATCTAACACTACTGGTGGAAGTTTCAACGAGCTTATCATATGAGTGAAATTCCATTAAGGAACCTTCACCAATCGACCCTGATGACACCAACCGTACCCTCGCCACTACTTTGGCAAGGGGCTCGCCATCGACCCCGTTTGCACAAAAACTTCGGCAAGGGGCTTGCCAATCGACCTCGCCAATGCAACCACTTTGGCAAGGGGCTCGCCATCGACCCCGCTTGCACAAACACTTCAGCAAGGAGCTTATCGTCAACCTGGCCAATGCAAACACTTCAGCAAGGGGCTCGCCATCAACCCCACCAACACAAACACTTCGCCAAGGGGCTCACCATCGACCACATCAAGCACACCCTCGCCAACACCTCGGCTAGGGGCTCGCCAGCACAAACACTTCGCCAAGGGGCTCTCCATTGAGCTTGTCGTACGCTCATCAATACAGACCACTTATCGTGTTACCTCTGCTGAGTCCTTATACGCTGAAACGGGCAGAGCCCAACGTCCGCCCTCATCAGCAGCCGAATCTAAATACAAGGATTGCCCCGGGTCGACAACCGACGCAGGTCGAGGGTCGCCCCAGTGCAAACCTCCGCATAAGATCCGCGAGCCTCGCTTAAGGAAAAAGTGGGGCGCCGCTGTGCAAACCTTCGCATAAGATTCGCGAGTCTCGCTTAAGGAAAAATGGGGCGCAAACCTTCGCATAAGATTCGCGAGTCTCGCTTAAGGAAAAAGTGGGGCGCCGCTGCGCAAACCTTCGCATAAGATTCGCGAGTCTCGGTTAAGGAAAAAGTGGGGCGCCGCTGCGCAAACCTTCGCATAAGATTCGCGAGCCTCGCTTAAGGAAAAAGCGGGGCATCGCTGTGCAAACCTTCGCATAAGATTCGCGAGCCTCGCTTAAGGAAAAAGTGGGGCGCCGCTGCGCAAACCTTCGCATAAGATTCGCGAGTCTCGCTTAAGGAAAAAGTGGGGCATCGCTGTGCAAACCTTCGCATAAGATTCGCGAGCCTCGCTTAAGGAAAAAGCGGGGCATCGCTGTGCAAACCTTCGCATAAGATTCGCGAGCCTCGCTTAAGGAAAAGGGGGGCATCGCTGTGCAAACCTTCGCATAAGATTTGCGAGCCTTGCTTAAGGAAAAAGTGGGGCATCGCTGTGCAAACCTTCGCATAAGATTCACGAGCCTCGCTCAAGGAAAAAGTGGGGCGTCGGTGTGCAAACCTCCGCTTAAGATTTGCAAGCCTCGCTCAAGGAAAAGATGGGGCATTGCTGTGCAAACCTCCGTCCTTATAAAAAGTCGGCTCCTGCTCATAAGCTTCGACCAAGAGGGGCTAGGGGGGTTGGATTGGAGGGCCAATCCAACCAGATGATATGTCTTGTCCGCTGCTCATGAGCTAGAGCAAGCAAGACTAGCAATTCCGGCGTCTGCCTACGTCCGACGATCATGACTACTACTGCTACTACGATCACATCGACCACGGAGACCTGCTTCCAGTAAGCCAAAGACCCTCGTAATGGCCGAGCCGGGCCAAAACTCAAATCGTCGACCTCCGCACCGTCAAATACGTCATCGTCGACCTTCGACAGCAGCTTCCGCATCTCATGAGCCAGAGCAACTCCGGCATCTACCACTCCGGCCTCTACCTTCGTCCGTTGTTCATGAACAACTCTGGCATCCACCTTCATCCAACTTTTTGGCAACTCCGGCATCTACCCACGCCCGACGACTGCAACCGCTTCTGCTACAACAACCCCTTCGGCCACATGAATGACCTGCTCCTACCAAGGCAAAGACCCCCGTGACGGTCGAGCCGGGCCGAACCAAGTCGTCAATCTCCGTCCCGTAAAAAAAACGTCTTCAACAACCTTCGACAGACAGCTCCCACATCAGACAGCGCCCGACGACTACAGCCAGCTACCTCCGCTACCAGGACAACTCGGGCGACAGAAGGCCACTCTCAGCAAGGTGAAGACCATCGCGGTAGCCTATCCGAGCAGAACCAAGGCCATCGACCTCCGCATTCGCCAAGTCATCACCATCCAAACATGGCCTCGTCGAAGCGCTCTTGCTCTGAGGACACCTAGAAGCCTAGGATCGACTAAGGAATCGTACTTTTAGGCCTTTTTACAATTTATGTAGCGACTAGATTCTGTTGTATCTCCAGAACCTAGTAGCTAAGGGGCTACTGTTGGGGGATGGGTAGCCATGCTCCACCCCCCTCTTTGTAAAAAGGCCCAATGAGCTAAAATAGATTAGAGGACTTATATGTAAATACATCATTTAAAAGGGGAAGGAAGGAAGATTTCCTCCTCCCACCTACACTATAAATAGAACCCCAAGGCCAAGGGGGAGAGGGGGCTGACTCCTCATTCATTTGGCATCAACTGTTAGTTCTCTGTCTGGGACTAGACCTAAGTATAACTTCGTCCCGGAGGAGGTACCTTCACCATGTTTGGAGAAGGTACCTCCGCCACAGCCGGTGGAGGTTTAGCTAAGGATCTATATGCCCAACAGCCTTCATTGTTACGCAGTTCATAATGTCTTCTATGTAAACTTGAGTGTATTCAACACAAAATTTCTAATCCTAATGTAGTGTAAATTTGCAGTACCAAGCAATAGTGTCCACACAATTTTTTATGGAGTCTTACACATCCTACACATTCCTTTGCATAAAGAACAACAACAAGTGTACAGAAGAGGACAGAAGCAAGGAGATTAAGGCCATGATTTATCCTTTTGTTGCATGGATCATCTAATTCGTTCATTTTCTTCTTTTTTCCGGCACACTCTGTTTCTACGTGCTTTTCTGAATCTGTAGTTCATCTCGATCTATTTCTTTCTTGTAGTAGGTGCAGTGGCACTTTTGATATTTTAATGACAAAGGTATAGATGTGTCAGTGTTTTCGTTGCTTCTTTCTCGTTTTGTGTGGCCCAGTGTATAAAAGCAGTGTGTAAAAGCCCAAATTCATTGGTTTAACAGAGTCCAATGCTTAGCGGGTTTAGTTCGCGGGCCCGTTAATGGTCAGTGCTGTTTTACCAGGTATTTTCGGACCCGTTTGAGTGCATGTTCGACAGAAACAACACAGACAGAGATCTGACTCTTGGATGCAGATCCAAGGGTCATGAGTGTCGCCTGGGATTTTTGCTATATTCCAGGCGACTGGAATATAGCAACTCCCGAAAAGAATATTTAACAACTTTTTAGTTCTTTGTTAAAAAAAAAGCTCTTTCACCAAACTGTTACAAGGGATTTTTTATTCGTTTTAGTAAAAAAAAATCAAAATAGGAACTCGGAAGTTGTTTCATAAAACTTCAAGAGATTCTAGAATGAGGCGAGTAAAAAGTTGGATGTAGCACGCGTCAAGTGCTAGGTTGGCAAGCCGCTGGACGAAGGCATCGACTCCACCTCACCTGCAAGTCTATGGCCATCGGATGAAGGATCTACGCAGCAGATCAATCCGGGGAGGTGTCTCCGGTCCCCGTACGTGGTCGGTCGGGTCTGATCTCCTCGCTTGACAGAAACATCTCCTTTTTTTTCTTCGTTTCAATTCTTTCGAAACAAAAGTCTTCTTTGCTTCCGTAGTAGGACTATATAGAGCCCCTGCTTCTGCATATGTCATGTCAAGTCGTGTTCTAGTATCTCTAGGACAGCATTATACCGAGCAAGACGTGCGCCGCAGTGCAAGTGCTGGCCTCTCGTCGGCGGCGATGTTGTTTCTGGTGGACTGGTTCTACGACTTGTTTGTCTCCCTGGGCCTCTGGCAGAAGGAGGCCAAGATCCTCTTCCTCGGCCTCGACAACTCCGGCAAGACTACGCTGCTCCACATGCTCAAGGACGAGGTAATACACATTCTGCTGCCTGTTCTTGCTTCCCCGGAGATTAAATGGTTGTCATGTTCACGTACTATACATGTATATATATGCAGAGGTTGAGTCAGCACGCGCCGACGCAGCACCCGACGTCGGAGGAGCTGAGCATCGGGCGGATCAGGTTCAGGGCCTTCGACCTGGGCGGCCACCGGATCGCGCGCCGCGTCTGGCGGGACTACTACGCCCGCGTCGACGCGGTGGTGTACATGGTGGACGCCGCCGACGGCGACCGGTTCGGCGAGTCCAGGGCGGAGCTGGGCGCGCTGCTGTCGGACGACGCGCTGGCCGGCGTGCCGTTCCTCGTGCTCGGGAACAAGATCGACGTCCCGCAGGCGGCGCCCGAGCACGCGCTCGCCTACTACCTCGGGCTCAACGGCTGCACCACCGGCAAGGGCGACGTCGACCTCGCCGGCACCGGCGTGCGGCCCGTCGAGGTCTTCATGTGCAGCGTCGTTCGCAAGATGGGCTACGGCGAAGGGTTCAGGTGGATGTCGCAGTACATCAAGTAGGCCGGCCCGTCCGGTAGCCTACTGCCGAGTCCCTGATCGACCCTGACATCTCTCTGTGTGCACGGACGTGGTTGCATGGTGCTTTGAGTTGTGCTGAGGCGGTGCGTTTTGTTATCCCAATCTAACCTTACCGTTGACTGTGGTTATTCTTTTTTTCTCGAATATATGAGTGTGCATATCAGTGTATTAAAAGTAGAAGTTTATAACACAAAAAAGTTGTATTTTGGCTATTTTTGCTTCCTTTGTAATTGCTTGATCTCTTGTTAGGTTTTGTAACTCAATTGTAAGGCCTAAAATGCACATAGTCGGCTGTTTTATTTGTTTTAAAAAAGCAAAGACTTGATATTGGTACATGAATTTTAGTTTATTTTCAAGCGATGGTTATTGCATATACAAATGTTAAAATTGCAGCATTAGTTCATTATAGTTTCTTTAGACATAATCTAGAACTTTTCAGATCCGGCAATTAAAAAACCTGTTAAATAAAACCACAATAAATCGGATAAAATCTGATTTTATAACACACAAATACAATTAACATTTTACAATTATTTTTATAATCAGACAAGAACAAAAAATGCATATATTATTATGACTAAAAACAATTAAGAAATCATAAATTTTTGAACAGACAATCCATACATCAATCGGGGCCCTGCTACTGCTAGTGGAACTTAACTGACCGTCGCCTTAAATCTGGCTCTTTTTCGGGCATCTGAAGCGCCAAGGAGTCAGGAAAAAAACTTATAGCGGTCGCTGCTTCAGGAGTCAGGAAAAAAAACATATAGCGGTCGCTTTCAACTGACCGTGCCATTTCTTCTTCCTTCGTAGCAAATGTTCTATTTATTTGTTCATATCAACGCTTACAGCCAGCCATTTATGAGTGTTTTTCTATCGTACTAAATCAGCATCAGGCAGATAACTAGATGAACATCATTCGGTCCTTTTCCATCTGTCCGGTCGAAGTCCATGCAAATTCACGTGCTGAATTGACTACACACCAGAAAGCTGATTTCCAAAACGGATAACGCAGAAGAACCTTGGCAGCCAAGGCACAGATTATTAGCTGCTTGCAGAAAAATAACAAGTCAACATACTCACCCTGCCCTTCCGCTCCAAGCCAAATCAGTCCTTTTCTTGTATGAAGCTTCAAGCCTCGTTCGTCACAACAAAAGGACCTCACAATTCGTGATTAACTCGGCAACCAGTCCCCTATAAACCACCTGCCAGCACCGCTCAGACTCACAGAAACGTAGCATTACAAAAGATCATCAGAGTATCAGCTAGTGTAGTTCATCAGAATTCGAACACAGTCGTGTGAGGTGCCGATTGAGGTGAGAAAATATCCATCATGGTGCTGGGTTTGGGAGGATGCTGCGGCAGCGTCGCCGTTGCCGCCGATGAAAGGAAGGTGTCGCCTGCAGAAGCTAAGATTCAACGGCGAGTTGTAAAAGAAGCGGCATCGTCAGGCTTTTCTTCATTAGGAGAGAAGGAGAAGACGAAAGAGCAGAGGAAGAAGAGGGATCAGGAGAAGGCTCCCCCAATCATGATGCATCAGTTCCCCTTCCACTCTCGCCCAGGCTTACTCTGAATACCGATTGTTGGTCTGGTTCTAGTTCGTCCTGATTGTCTTCAGACGCCATTCGGACGATCAGCAATGTAATTTTTTGGTTCTTTGTTCATTTTTCATCACATAAAAACTATTACTTTTGGTCCTCATTGTCTTCAGATGCCTTTTGGACGATCCGCAATGTAATTTTTGGGTTCTTTGTTCATTTTGCACCGGGTAATGTGTATAAAAATTACTTTTGAATACCATTTGCATCCATCACCATCTCCTTCTTGGATTATTTGCCGATGCCAAACTAATAAACCTTCTCTCTTTGCTCGCAAAAAAATAAATAATAATTTACTGGTGTAGTGCTGTGCTGAGAAACATACCACTCAATCCAAAAGATTGTATATAAAAAAAAAAAAAGAAGGGATGTTCCTACTTTAGTCTTGGGCCGGGCCAACCTCTTTGATCACTTGCCAAGATGATGATGAATCGGTCCATGGTTCCTCTTCCTAAACAAGTCATGCTTCCAGCTTCCATACTTGGCCTACCTAAACAGGCCATGTTGAGGCCGAGCGTTAGCTCGTGCGGTGCGTCTTGCCGTGGGCAGACCGCCAGACGCGAGTTCGATCCCTGGATGGGCTGCGTTTTCCTCACCCAGGAACAGTTCCTATATATTTCCTTTGCCTCGCACGGATGTGGCACAACTGTCAGATCTCTCAGCCGGCTTTCATAGCCTAGGTATAAGATGTATGTCTAGCTTGTGCACTAGGTGTGTGAGTGAGTGGGTGCGTGCGTGTGGTGTGTGTTGGTGCATAAGTTCAGATACTACAGCTTGTACTATAAGGTTGAGGCAATAAAAAAATAAAAATAAATAATAATAAAAAAAAACAGGCCATGTTGTGTGGCTGCAAGTCCATGGATTGCTGCGAGTCCCGCATTACACGATTTGTCAGGCGCGTGTGACTGTTAGGGATTGCTTCCCTATCATTGTACCTCAGAGTCACCTGTGACTAAATGGCACATACATTCATTTCGTAGTGAATATTATGATGCGTATTTGAGATCCTAAATGAGTTTAAATGAAATGGTATTATATTGAAATGCTTTAGATCTCTTTGAGTGCAACACCTTTGGTTTAGAGCATTTGAATTTTTTTTAAAAAAAGTCGAAATCACTCATCTTAAAACAAAATTTTCAAGGCCTAAATGATCTTAAATAAAAAAAAGTAGTCAACTTAAAGCTCCATATCTTTTCGAGCACTACAATTTTGATTTAGGGGGTTTCTCCACATTTGAAATATTCAAAAACCTTTATTTCAAATCATTTTTACTGATGGTAGGTTAAAAAAATCGCCACCATAAACATATTTATACTAGTCACTGGCTTAAGGCCATCACTAGTATCCAAGATTGACAATAACGTTTTCTTGAGCCAACCACAGGTAAAAATACAAAATTGACTATGGTGGCTTCTTAAGCCAATCCCACTATGATTCCAAGATTGACGTTGACGGTTACTTAAGCCAACCGTCAATATAAATCGAAGATTGCCACTAACGGTTCCTTATGCCAACTACTAGTATTGATCCAATTTGTACGTCTTAAGTCTACCAGCAATGGAAATAGGTGACTTGTATTGACGTTAACCTTAGAAATCAACCGGTAGAAATGTATCTCTACTGATGTAGCAATAGGCCCACAATTCTGTTTGTACTAGAGCCTGTTCTTTATGAACTACTAGTACACTCATAAAATTAATATTTTATGATAAATTGTGTAGATTAAAAATATATAGAAAACAAATTTTCTCAAATGACTCTCCAAGAAATGATGTAGATATCAAAATTTAGAAATACTCTTGAAGATGCTCTTAGGGGCTAATATGTCAAATATACATTTGTAACATAGTATGAACAAGGATGGTTTCATATTTAAAAACATTACCACTAGATCTAAAGGGTGATGTTTCTTTGAGAAGGAAAGAGGAATTACATTAAAACATGGCATACTACGTTATGAAATTACATATGAAAAAAACTGAAGGACCGGTAACGGCGACCAGAGGTGGGGGGGGGGTGAATGGGAGCCTCAAAAATTTCTTTCGAAACTTTTACGTCCTAGGCCCAAAACTATCAACCCCAAAATGCGATGCTCAAATCGTAGTGATCACGACCCTAATGAGAGGGTGGATGTTCCCTAGGAACACAGCGGATCACTACAATAGTAGCGGAAGAACAATCGGAGCACAACCAAACGCAAGACGCAGAAACCTGCACTGTCAGATCAACTGCGCACTGTCCGCGGTGTCTGTCCGGACTGTCCGGGTCGGACTGTCCACGAGGATGGGCCGGACTGTCCGCGGTTGATCTTCCAGAGAACAGACAGTTCAGAACAAGTTCTGGACAAACACCAGAAAAGCACGTCGGACTGTCCGCGCGTGGGGGCCGGACTGTCCGCCTAAAATTCGTACCGACGTCGAACGAAGATGGAGAAATCAGCCAAGCACCCGGACTGTCCACGGTTTGGGACTCGGACTGTCCGCAGGTCAAATCCTGAAAAACTAACTTCCTGGACAGATTCTGTCCTGCAGTTGCAGAACACCGTCGGACTGTCCGAGCTGTATGGCCGGACTGTCCGCGGGTCAACGTCCAGAAAGAGAACAGGAAGCTAAGAGCTCGGTACTGTTCTGGGGCTGTCCGCGCTGTAGGGGCCGGACTGTCTGCGAGTCACCTCAACAGAAAGATCACGAAAGCCACTGTCTCCGATCTTCCGGCCGTCGGACTGTCCGCGCGTAGAGGCCGGACTGTCCGCGGTTGCAGAAAAGAACACGTCAGCCAAGAAACTGAAACGACACCCCACGAACATAAGGGCCGGACAGTCCGCGAGTCAGGGCTGGACTGTCCGCGACCCTAGAAACAGAAACGCCCGAAAATCGCCTCTTCCAAGATTCGACCCAAACTTCCTCAAATCGAAACCTCTTGCAACCAAATTTAGGAATGTTGTTGCTTATGGAGAGGAGAGCCTATCTACTAAGAACCATCGGCCAATTCGAAGTAGAGAGGGAGAAATCAAGAGAGGGGCGGAAAAGAGTGTTCTTGAGCGACCGGAGAGAAAATCGCGTGGATCTTTGATCTCAAGAGGAGCTAGCTCGATTCCTTCGGTGGAAACATCACTCTTGTGTCATAGATCGATCCAACACAAGAAGAATGGCTCAAAACGGTCTAGAAACAGAGAAATCACGCGAAGAACAAATAGGCCCAAAAGTCAACTCGGGAAGAACACAAAATCCATCTCAGAGACACAGGCACAGATGATTTACTCACAGAGGAAACAACTGAGACTCAGCACTCAGCTTGCCATACACACTGGTTCGAGTACAAATCAAAGATTTGCAGACCTCTCTCTCACAGCATCTAGAGGAAGGGAAAAACCTAAGGAAAAATGGAAATAGCTGAGGTAAGGGGGAAGGAGAACCTTCATCCCTTATTTATGGAGGGGGCAAGTCTATTTTACATTCCTTCTTTGCCCTTGGATACATGAAGAGCCAACCACTTAGTCAGGGGCATAAGGGTCCAACTCAGGCTTTACTTGATCCGACGGCCACCGCGCCTTCTCACCGGTAGCCTTGCTTCCAAGCAATCTCCCCGATGCCGCCACGTGTCGTCCGTCCGCACCGGGACCTCCGCCCCCCGGTTTTGAGGCGCAAACCAGGGAAACCCGCCACTGATGGTTTTGAGGCGAAACCACCAAACCCTCCGCGAGTAGCGTAGCCCATACGCATCCCCCGCCATGTACACTTGCGCTCGTCGATGTCCCAGCTGTCAGCCACCACGGCTGGCCACCCGGTCCTCAGGTCCCTATCCAAGCCTCACATGCGCCCTTCACCGCACCCGGTCCGTCAGCACGGCACGCCCTACTTGATCTTCACCGACCGTCGACCACCGTCTCTGAGCTCGACACCTGCAGACAACATGAGCCAAGAGACACAATTGTTTGACATGTATCCGCGTGCCATCGGTTAGTAAGAACACACACACGCCTTGTGTTGGCATGTTGACAATCACTCATCACAGAAAGGTCCACACAATGGTTATGGTAAAAACCATGTGTCCTCAATCTCCCCCTTGATGAGTGCATTGTCAACACCAACACAAACCAGAGACAACCCATCCAAATGACCAAAAGTCAAAGACAAGCAGAAAATGTGTCATTTGTATTGAGCAAAGCGAAGTCACAACTTGGTCCCCAAAAACATGGGCAATGGCTCGACGCGACCAAAAAAACACCAAAACTAGCCCTCAAGAAGAGGTAAAAGGCTCAACACTACTAGCAAAGCAACTCAAACCGGAGTGCAACCCCCCTTGACAAATGCATACTCACCAATGAACTCTCTGGATTTGTGGATGTTTCTCCCCCTTATTGGCACATGCACTTATCAAGATTAGATCAAAAGAGACTGCAACTCCCCCTCAAATCATGCCATGAAAGAAATGCAACAGGTAGAGCTTCACAAGTATAGTAATTTGAGTACATAGATGCTCTAGCAAGTATGGCAAGTGTATAGCAACAAGCACAAGACAAAGCCAATGCTCAACCTGATCAAGTGATACGGAATATGAAACATAAGCATTTTGATCAAGTGTTGGGCATTATATACAAGATGTTCACCAAAAAAGAATAGCACCTAGCTCATATAAGCAGGAGATCAAACAGGTGCTAACACATGTATACAAAAGGGAACTACCCCATATAACGGTCACACATCATGTCTCAAAGATACACTTAACAACACTTGTTACTACAACATTGATCAGAGTTAAAACAGTAGTTAACAAGGTTTCATTTAGACATGTGTGTACGAGAGGATCAAAAACTGTCTGCCAAAAAGATTGGTTTTTATCATGTTTTTCAACCACGCCGAGTTCATCCCTTAGTGCAAGTGGGAAGCTGTCTCGTCACGAGTGGTTGTGGACTAGCACTACAATGCCCAAGTTCATCTCACTCGAATGAATGAGAAGCAATCTTGTGACATTGCCGTGGGACAAAAAAGATCCAACTCAAAACTTTTCATTATTTCTTAGCTTAGACATCAAGTTTTAGCACAAGATTATCAAGAGATCCGAGCTAAGTGAATGACTCAAGAAACATGAGACATAGCAACTCAAGCATACATAAGAAAGCAACAAGGTTCTCACAAAACCTACACATGCTAGTTGCCATCTCAAAGGTGAACAGTTTTTGAATTGCATTAAGATATAAGCAGGTTCACATTCAGAAAACAGGCTTAGCTCATAACATGTAACAAGTGATCAGAAGAAGCCTAAGCCGCAAGTTCCAAGTGACATACACGGGTCATACTAACAAGAACATAGATGTAATCAAAACTACTATAGTCATGAAGCTCAACAAAGGTAGTATGATACATGATGAAATGCACTATGATACAAAGGTGCAAAAAGAAAGCTAAAAGTAAAAGAAGAAAGCCAAAAACCATACTATACAAAGAGATACAGCTACCCCACTCTAAAAAGGATAGCAAATGCCCAACTCCGCTCTCAAGTGGGCAAACTGGGTTTGATCGAGGGGCTTTGTGAAGATATCCGCAAGTTGTTCATGGGTTCGCACAGGCTGAAGGTCTATGTCACCTTTCTCTTGGTGATCTCTCAAAAAGTGATATCGGATCTCAATGTGCCTGGTTTTTGAGTGGAGTACTGGGTTCTTAGCGACGCTAATGGCACTAGTGCTGTCACTGTAAAGAGGCACTTTCCTAAAGTTCAACCCATAGTCTCTCAAGGTAGCAACCACCCAAAGCAACCGAGAACAACACGCAGCCAGCCAGCCGACATACTCGGCCTCACACGTGGATTGGGAAATAGAAGACTGTTTGCGAGATGACCAAGAGATCAACGACGAACCCAAAAACTCACAAGTTCCCGAAGTGGACTTTCTCTTAATTCGATCACCCGCATAATCAGCATCAGAATAACCCGAAAGAGAAAGAGATGAAGAAGTCGAGTACCATAGTCCAAGCTCGGGAGTAAAGCGTAGGTACCGTAAGATGCGTTTGACGGCCTGCCGATGCGAAGTGCGCGATGAAGACTGGAAGCGTGCGCAAAGGCAGACGGCGAACTGGATGTTGGGCCTTGTCGCCGTCAGGTACAACAGCGACCCAATCATGCTGCGGTACTCCTTCTGGTCCACGGCTTCTCCTTCTAGATCGGCGTCTAGAGCAGTCGTGGTCGACATGGGAGTTTGAAGTGGCTTGGCATCACCCATGTCGAAGCACTTCAGGAGATTCTTCGTGTACTTGCCTTGATGTACAAATGTCCCTTCTCGGGTTTGCTTGATTTGCAAACCGAGAAAGAATGTCAGCTCGCCCATCATGCTCATCTCGAACTCCCTGCTCATCATATCTGAAAACTTTGCAACAAGAGCATGTGACGAACCACCAAAAATGATGTCATCGACATAAATCTGCACCAAGAGAGTGTCACTACCATGCTTGAGGAGAAACAAGGTTTTGTCAACCGACCCCATGGTAAAACCCTTTCCCAGCAAAAAGGACTTCAGTCACTCATACCATGCTCTCGGGGCTTGTTTGAGACCATATAGGGCTTTGTGGAGTTTAAAACATGGTCGGGATGCTTGGGATTTTCAAAGCCTGGGGGTTGCCTCACATACACCTCCTCATCTATGTACCCATTCAGAAAAGCACTCTTCACATCCATTTGATACAGCTTGAACCCTTTTGAAGCTGCATAGGCTAGAAAAATCCTAATGGCTTCTAAACGGGCAACAGGTGCAAAGGTTTCCTCATAATCTATCCCCTCTTCCGACAAGCGGTTCCCCTGAGCAACCAACCTAGCCTTGTTCCTCACCACAACTCCATCCTCACTCTGTTTGTTCTTGAACACCCACTTGGTTCCTATGAGATGACACTGAGGTGGAGGTGGCACTAAAACCCACACTTGGTTTCTTTCAAAGTTCTCAAGCTCCTCATGCATGACATTTACCCAATCTGGATCAGTTAATGCCTCAACCACTTCTTTGGGTTCGAAATTTGCAACAAAAGCAGAATGTGCAAAGTGCGAAATCTCATAAGATCTGTTGCGAGTGACACCCTCATTTATGTTACCAATCATGGTTGAAGGAGGGTGGCGATGCTGAATGTGTCGTGGTGCTTCCCTTGATGAAGACGCCTCCCCCTCAACAGCAGCTGGAGCTCCCTCAGGTGCAGCTGGAACAAGCTGAGGAGCCTGGTCGTACGGCCCCCATATGGTGGATGATGTAGCAGTGGGACTGTCAACCGAGGTAGTCGTCGCAGGGTCAACTGGGGCAGCCGGTGGAGTCGGCTCGGGATCACCCCAATCGGCATCGTCCTGCTCCTCCTCCACAAAAATGCTCTTGTTCATCTCCTCATCACTTGCACTTTCAAAGACAGGAGAAGAACAAGGTGCGGTCTCGTCGAAGGTGACTTCACAAGTCTCCATGACACGGTTAGTTTCAAGGTTAAGTACTCAATAAGCATGCGAATGAGATGCATAACCAAGAAAAATCCCGTCAGAAGATCTTGATTCAAATTTGTCTAAGTTTTCCTTCTTCAAGATAAAGCACTTGCAGCCAAACACCCGGAAATGGCTCACTTTTGGCAAACAATCAAACCGCAACTCATAAGAAGTCTTCTTCGTAAAAGCTCGAAGGAAAATGCGATTTGAAACATAACAAGCCGTGTTGATTGCTTCGGCCCAATAGCGCCTAGGAGTCCTATGCTCATCAAGCATCGTCCTGGCCATCTCAACAAGGGTCCGATTCTTGCGTTCAACAATCCCATTTTCTTTGTGGGACATATGGCGAGGAAAACCGATGTTCAAGACCTATGGATGAGCAAAAGGTCTCAAAATGAGTATTCTTAAATTCTTGCCATTGTCCTTTGCGAATAGCTCGCATGGCATGCTTTGGTAACTCATTTTGCAACCTCAAGATTAAGTCATGAACATGAGTAAAAGCCTCATCTTTACTCTCCATGAAAAAGACCCACGAATAGCGAGAAAAGTCATCAACCACGACCAACACGTACCACTTTCCACCATCTGACCGAACCCGAGCTGGACCTACAGTGTCCATATGTAAAAGCTCGCCGGGTCCCTTGGTCATCACTTGGTTCACGGGAGAATGAGAAGCTGCAATCATCTTCCCGTGATGGCATGGGTGACAAACAAGATCCTTCTCAAACTTGAGCTTGGGCAAACCTCGAATTAGATCAAGTGAGCTCAATCTTGCAAGCAAGTCAAAACTCAAGTGACCAAGTCTGCGGTGCCACTTCCAGAGCTCTTAGGAGGAACTGGCCACCAAACAACGGGAAAGGCCAAAAGATTGAGAAAAGTCAGCATGAAACACTTTCCCAAAAGGCACAATCTTGCAAACGAGGTTCTCCTGAGCATCAAGAACACGGCAAAGTCTTGGCTTAAACCGAACCTCAAAACCGTCATCAAGAAGCTGAGAGACAGAAAGCAGATTGAAGTGCAAGTTTGAAACCAAGGCCACATCCTTAAGCACAAAGTTCTCATTTAGACGGATGGACCCACGTGAAAGCACTTTACCCTTGCTGTTATCCCCAAATGTAATGTATTCACTACACTTTATTTGGGTGAGGCTGGAGAACCATTTTGAGTTCCCGGTCATGTGTCGAGAGCAACCGGAATCAACTAGCCACGTGTTCTCCAGCCCTTCATCCTGTATCAATAGCGAGACATGGGATGAGCAAATGATCCAACACTGGGGTTAGTGAACTAAGGAGAAAACCAGTGTTGGCTCATTCGCCCACGAGAAGTGTTAGCAAAAGCATCATGCATGCCATGTCCCATTTGAGTAGAGCGATCACCACGATGAGAAAAATGTGGTTCGCTCATCCTATGAGACTGAAAGCCATGGTCACGAGATCCAAGGTCATAAGCAAAACCTGAACCCCGCTGGGCACGACCACCTCTTGGTCTCACACCTTGAGGCCTAGGTCCTTGAGGTGTTGCACCTCTTGGCCTAGCACTGTGCCTCTGGAAATGTGGAGCAAACACACCATGAGTAGAGTTATGGAAAAGCTCATACTCATGCCGCTCATCTCTCTTCCTCCGAAAGCGAACTCAAACAAGTGACCATCATGGTGACAATAATCACGGTGATACACTCTCTCTTGGGTGGTGGTTGACTCACTCTCTCATGGGTATGAATCACTCTTTGGGTTTGCTTGTTCTTTGGAGGGGGTTTAATAGAGATGTCGCGTAGTGTGTCAAGTGGGTTCCTTAGGTGGTTTGGTTTTGGAGTCCACACTTGCTTTGGAGGTGAAACTTTGGGAGGTTTCTCAAACACACCATCTTTCACATTGGGCTTGTTAGGCTGAGGTGGAGTGATTTTGATTAACTTGGGAGCAGTGGAAGGCTTGGTGGATTTCTCAGATGCACTCATACCACTGTGTTCACCAACCTTACCAAAAACATTTTCACCCTTCCCACCGTAGCAAAGCCTAAACCCATTGTGTCGGTTCCCCTCTTGAACCGACTCATCATCATGCCAAGCTGCGGTTCACCGCAAGATAACCAAGCGAGCATGGACCGAAGATTTGTGATTTCTTCTTGACCCTTTTCTTGTCATGCCTACAAGAGTCTAGTTCTAGTTCCAAAGCTTCACAACAAGCACATCTAGAAACTTGACTAGTTTTCTCTAGCATGGCAATCCTAGTCATTTTCTCACCTAGCTCAGACTTCAACTCATCACAAGACTTGCAAGGACCCAAAATGATAGGCTTAGCTCTAACCTCATCAAGTTCATCTACCAAAGCAACATACTTGGATTGCACATTAGCTAAATTTGCCATATGAATGGCACAAGCATCACACTCAGACTCATCAGAAATGGGCACAGACTCCTTAACAAACTCAAGCTCTTTGACAGCAAGCTCCCACTTAGCTTTGAACTCTTTCCTCTCACGAGCAGCACACTTAAGCAAAGCATCTTGACTAAGCAAAGTGGTAGTCAAGTTATCAACCTTAGCAGCAAGGGACTCGAGATTTTGTTCTACCTCAGGCTCGGTGTCGTTGTTCTTCTCAATGCTTGGGGCAGACTCGTCGAGCGCCATGGTGCAGTAGCATCCAAGCTTGGAGTCAGCGAAGAAGCACAGCCCGTTGAACTTGTTCTCGACCTTCTGCTCGGCCTCATCATCACTTGGAGGTGAGCCGCTATCGGAGTCATCATTGAGATCGCTGAGGGATGCGAGGAAAGCGCGCTGCTTCGCATCTTGCTTCTCCAGGAACTTCTTCTTGACCGCCTCCTTGTCGAATCTTCCCTTGTACTTGTACTTGTACTTGGGTGGAGAAGACTCATGCTTGTCCTTGCGCTTGCCATAGTCGTTCTTGTTGTAGGAGCTCTTGTCGGGGTGGGGACAGCTTCCGATGTAGTGGTCTAGATCTCCACATCTGAAGCATCCTTGCTTGGTGATGCCTCACCGGTGATTCAAACGGTTGTTGTGAAACCGTGAGAACCGGCTAATCACCAAGGCAAGCTCGTCATCCCCAAGAGCCTACATCTGCTCCTCTATAGCAGAGACTATAGAAGACAAGGCAACAGACAACTGTGAGGGGTTAGTCAAAGAACTTGAACCTCCTGTACCTGAGACCAAAGCCATGGTAGGGGCAGATGGATTTCTGATCCTCGCCTGCGTCTGGTGGTCAATCTCGATGGACTTGAGCTTACTGAATAGCTCATCCACAGTGAGAGTCTCATAGCCGGGCGATTCGATGATCGCTGAGACCTTCACTTCCCAAACCCTCCGATCTAGAGCATATAGAAGCTTAAGCGCTCTCTGATGATCGTCATAGGGCATCTGAGGGTTGTTTGCCCTCATCTTGTTCACGATGGTTTGAAAGCGAGTGAACAAAGAATCAATAGATTCACCATCGGTTTGAACAAAGTTTTAATACTCTCTCTTGTGTGTCTCATAGAGTCTGGTCTTGACATGGGCAGTACCCTCATGATATTTCTGCAGTCTAGACCAGATCTCTCGAGCAGTAGTGCAGTCAGAAACACGCTCAAATTCCTCCATAGAAAGAGCAGAAAACAAGACGGTTCTGGCAGTGTTGTTCGCCTTGTGTTGGTCGATCTGTGCTTGGTCAACACGGGCAGCAAGTACCATGTAGTCCGCATTCTCACAGATCTCCCAAACATGCGAATCAATCCCTTGGAGATGCGCCGACATGCGGATCTTCCAATTGGGATAGTTCTTGCTATCAAAGTGCGGTGGCTTTCCAAGCCCACGGTTCTCCATGATGTCGCCTTCGGGGATCACGGACCGATTAAGGTGAAGTGATCCTTAACCGGCTCCGATACCAATTGAAGGACCAGTAATGGCGACCAGGGGGGTGAATGGGGGCCTCAAAAATTTCTTTCGAAACTTTTACGTCCAAGGCCCAAAACTATCAACCCCAAAATGCGATGCTCAAATCATAGTGATCACGACCCTAATGAGAGGGTGGATGTTCCCTAGGAACACAGCGGATCACTACAATAGTAGCGGAAGAAGCGGAAGAACAATCGGAGCACAAGCAAACGCAAGACGGAGAAACCTGCACTGTCAGATCAACTGCGGACTGTCCGTGGTGTCTGTCCGGACTATCTGGGTCGGACTGTCCGCGGTTGATCTTCCAGAGAACAGACAGTTCAGAACAGGTTCTGGACAAACACCAGAAAAGCACGTCGGACTGTCCGCGCGTGGGGGCCGGACTGTCCACCTAAAATTCCGTACCGACGTCGAACAAAGATGGAGAAATAAGCCAAGCACCTGGACTGTCCGCGGTTTGGGACTCGGACTGTCCGCAGGTCAAAACCTGAAAAACTAACTTCCTGGATAGATTCTGTCCTGCAGTTGCAGAACACCGTCGGACAGTCCGAACTATATGGCCGGACTGTCCGCGGGTCAACCTCCAGAAAGAGAACAGGAAGCTGAGAGCTCAGTACTGTTCTGGAAGTTACACGTCGAACTGTCCGCACTGTAGGGGCCGGAGTATCCGCGAGTCACCTCAACAGAAAGATCACGAAAGCCACTGTCTCAGATCTTCCGGCCGTCGGACTGTCTGCGCGTAGAGGCCGGACTGTCTGCGGTTGCAGAAAAGAACACATTAGCCAAGAAACTGAAATGACACCCCATGAACACAAGGGCCGGACAGTCCGCGAGTCAGGGCCGGACTGTCCGCGACCCCAGAAACAGAAACGCCCGAAAATCGCCTCTTCCAAGATTCGACCCAAACTTCCTCAAATCGAAACCTCTTGCAACCAAATTTAGGAATGTTGTTGCTTATGCAGAGGAGAGCCTATCTACCAAGAATCATCGGCCAATTCGAAGTAGAGAGGGAGAAATCAAGAGAGGGGCGGAAAAGAGTGTTCTTGAGCGACCGGAGAGAAAATCGCGTGGATCTTTGATCTCAAGAGGAACTAGCTCGATTCCTTCGGTGGAAACATCACTCTTGTGTCATAGATCGATCCAACGCAAGAAGAATGGCTCAAAACGGTCTAGAAACAGAGAAATCACGCAAAGAACAAATAGGCCCAAAAGTCAACTCAGGAAGAACACAAAATCCATCTCAGAGACACAGGCACAGATGATTTACTCACAGAGGAAACAACTGAGACTCGGCGCTCAGCTTGCCATACACACTGGTTCGAGTACAAATCAAAGATTTGCAGACCTCTCTCTCACAGCATCTAGAGGAAGGGAAAAACCTAAGGGAAAATGGAAATAGCTGAGGTAAGGGGGAAGGAGAACTCTCATCCCTTATTTATAGAGGGGGCAAGTCTATTTTACATTCCTTCTTTGCCCTTGGATACATGAAGACACTTAGCCAGGGGCATAAGGGTCCAACTCAGGCTTTACTTGATCCGACGGCCACCGCGCCTTCTCACCGGTAGCCTTGCTTCCAAGCAATCTCCCCGATGCCGCCACGTGTCGTCTGTCCGCACCGGGACCTCCGCCCCCGGTTTTGAGGCGCAAACCAGGGAAACCCGCCACTGATGGTTTTGAGGCGAAACCACCAAACCCTCCGCGAGTAGCGTAGCCCATACGCATCCCCGCCGTGTACACTTGCGCTCGTCGATGTCCCAGCTGTCAGCCACCAAGGCTGGCCACCCGGTCCTCAGGTCCCTCAATCCAAGCCTCACGTGCGCCCTTCACGCACCCGGTCCGTCAGCACGGCATGCCCTACTTGATCTTCACCGACCGTCGACCACCGTCTCCGAGCTCGACACCTGCAGACAACATGAGCCAAGAGACACCATTGTTTGACACGTATCCGCGTGCCATCGGTTAGTAAGAACACACACGCCTTGTGTTGGCATGTTGACAATCACTCATCACATAAAGGTCCACACAATGGTTATGGTAAAAACCATGTGTCCTCAAAAACTGAAACAAAAAACATAATATTCTATCCAGATTCCCACATCATCATCTTGCCTGTTGGCTTTAGTCGATACAAAAAAGAGTCTTATTATACACTGAAGCCAAAGTGCAGAGTCCAATGATCAAACGTAACACATTAGAAATATCATAAGCTCTAACATTTCGGAACCAGTCCAAAACACATCATAAATAAAGAAAAAACATCAACGATTGCATCATTGGATATAAGCTCCAGGTTCATCACTTCCAACCCTAGATTGTCCATATGGACGCCTAATTTCACGACAAACTTCGATGAGATTGAGACCCGGCATTATTGTTCTCATTGAGTGTGTCTAAGGGCACTCCTTCCCTTGCAGAGATAATAAGGACCACAAATTACCCTTCTGTTGATGAAATCGACAACTGCAATGGTGAGTTGGTGACTTTATCGCAATAATCACCGAAGTCATCACAATTGAGAAGATCCTAACCTAAAAACACTTATTTTGAAGGAATAATTATTTGCATTACCCTAAGCAAACTAGATCAGAAAATGCAAAAAGGATATGTGGCTCTCCTTCCTTGGCACCTGCAGACTCACCGGAGTATTAGTTTGCTTTAGTTTTTTTTTTCCTTGTTTATGCGTATTACGTGTAAATACGTTGGGAAATTGATCAAATTAGGCCATGACGTGATACATTTTTTAGTCTAACTTCTAGAACTGGAAAAATTTGAGACGGAGAGAGTATTTGTTTTTATTCACTGACAGCCATAGAAAGGATCATGCATGAAAAATGTTGTAAATAAACTACTCTAAACACTCTGCATCGGTGTTCTTGTCATACTCTCGATCGGTGACATGCCACGTGGGTAATAAATAGCATGGCCGTTCAACCGGTGAGAGATAGCTAGCAGTTGCCAGAACAGTGCGTGAGCTTGCAAACCTAACAAATGGGCACGCACACATGCACGGCGGGCAGTTTATTTATTTGTAAAGACGCAACGTACAACAGCTCATACTTGTATACATGTATACATTCTCCTGTGTGTTGTAAGCAATCTTGTACGCCATAAATTTCATGTCTGTCGATGCCTAGTCGCCATCAGCACAGATTAATCCACCTGGATATATAATGTAGTTTCCTCCATTTTATTTTACGTATTAGTTTCTGTTGTTTGATTTGGTTTTAATTTTCTTCTTGAGACGAAGAGAACATAGATACATGGGGGTCGCTTTCTTTCACTATCAAGGTCTTAATTTTTTTTTCTTTGTTTCTGACCTGAGAATGTGTCTTTCAGGACCTTATACTGGTAGTTGTCCCAATACTTCGGCCTTTTAATTGAGTGGGCCGTACTTCGGTCCTGCACTAAAAACACTAGTTAGTGGTTACTTATCCTAGGACTGTTGTTTGATGACGAAGTAGTGCAGTCTAAAAACAAATCATTTTGAGTAGTAGTCTCCATTCAGAACCATACATTTTCATGATGGTTGTCAATGAACAATATTACTGTGCGAACTGTGACTGAATTTTCTTATCCCATGACTCTAGTTTTCTTAATGCTGGTTTTGGTCATGATACTCTTCGTATCAATCTAACAACCCTGCAATGAGATAAATCCTTGGATTAGATAGAGTTAGGTTCAAATTTTCAAAAACAGTGTTATTGTTCCTGTATTTCTCTTTCTGGTGGAGCGGGAGTATATGGACAAGGAAGTTTTGTCAATGTGTGACAAGGTGACCATGACTCGAGAGGTTTGGTCGAGTCGAGATGTGGGTTTCTGATGGCGATTGCGGTGTATCAATGATTATGTATCAAATTAGGTGGGCAAAAATCCCCAGTGAGAATGATAGAATTATGAAGTGCCGGGATGTCGTTGTTTATCTATTGTTGCAGTCGAGGAAGAAACTGAGTATTGTGATTGAGGTATGCTCTTCTAGTCTTCTGACGGTGATAGTCCTTTCTAACTTGAAAGAAGAGTGATTACTGGGTCAAGATTTATTGGCTCAAAGAAATGATTTTGTCTTAAACATCATGTCAGCAATTGATACTTCAATGCTCCAAAATATAAACTAATAGAATAAAACATCGATGAGACTGATGAATTTAGTATGAGCTCAACCATATTTGCTAAGAACAAGCTATATAAGCCAAATGCATATTTTCTCATTGGATTTGTTATAGAAAGTATTTTCAATACATATAAGACAATCACTAATTAGGACAGATGGATTAGTTCGGTTGTTATTTTCCTTATTTATTAGTTGTTTCTTTAGTGGAAACCAAGTTTAAAAGGAAACTCAGTATTTATTACCAAACAAGACAAAGAAATGAAATGGTTCATGGCCTAGAAAACCTTATACTATTTGCAACAAATTTTGAACTTTGGATCACTTATATTTCAAGATACTGGGAGTATTTAGATTTATTGTGGAAAGTATATTCATAGTTACTAATTTTGCATGTTTCTACTAAATATATAGCATGGGGCACACATTTGTGAACGTAGGGTTCAATCCCAACTTGCACATTATTGATATTCACTTGGAGACTTTCCAATCTTTTTTTTTCCTCCCCCCCTCTCCCTGTTCTTTTGAACATATATGTAGTCCCTTTGTCTTTGAATAAATTATCTTAAATCAAGTTTTTTTATGTTTGATCGAATATATAGGAAAAAATTCCTGTATTTGTCACACAAAAATGAGCACATTATGAAAATATAGCTCAAGGGTGTATATACGATTATACTAAGTTTGGTGTCATAGATCTTGACGCCCCTTTTTACAAATTTGGTTGAAGTCGAACTAAAAAAAAATGATTTAAGACAACTCTATAAATTGATTTATTTATCTAGGGACAGAGAATGTTGCTACATTGAAAGGCGTTGGTAAAATGTTCTTTTTACCTCTCAATGTGGATATCAGTCTTTTTTTTTTTCCAATCGGGATGTGGAAACCAGTCTTGACTTGTTAGATTAGATCTTGCGGCCTACACACGTGTGTGATGAGTGCAACTGTACCTTTCGCAGAAGAAAACGGGAGAGACAACTCTAACCGTAAAACCAGGCCGTTATTTGCCCCACGCACGCACCCCTCCAACTCCAACCGTGACCACGTAGTACTTGCACGCAAGTTTTCTCCCAGTAAAAAGCTTCCAAACGAATGCACAAGTACAGAGTACAGTCGTACACTCTATGGATAAAATCCTAGGACTGCAGGTGCGATCATTAACCATTCATCCGTTAGGTGAACACGCAGTAAACCAATTACCAAAGCAAGCCAACCCTCAGCTCAGCCGACACCCTCATGTGTGCACCGCGGTGCCAACCACGTAGTATTGGACCATCTACTCCTGCTCCTCCTTCCTGTGCACGGCCCTCTTTGCCGTGACAACCGGTCCAAAAGGGCCAAAACCCTCATAAATTGTGAGCGACGGATCGGATAGAAGGTGAACACGACACGCCATGGCACAATGCATGAAGCCTGCTGCCAGGCTGCCACACATTACTCCACGGTGAACGGCCTATCGTCCCTCTCGGACCCCTGGAACTTTCTTCCCATGCGACATGGTGCCCTTAAGCGGCGGCTCCGGAATGGCGGAATATATGATGCTGTGCAGCATTATTCATGGTGGGATCCAAGATTCATCTCCGGAGTATGTACATTCAGCTGGCCGGCTGGTATATATTATTCTAGTCGTGCAAAATCTTCACGTACGTTAGAAAATCTGATAGCTATATATGAAGCGAGATAAATTGAATGTGTGTCTATATATACGTATATATAATAGCATGACAGCATACAATAATATTTCCAAAAGCAAAGCATATTCACATTATATTGTAAAAATGCATACACTACGTGAAAAACTTACTACGAGAACGCTTCCCTTTTCACTGTAGGGGCGGCTGGTGTTGGAGCCGCCCCTACAGTGGCTGGGCCGGCCAGGGGGGCTGGCCAGATCACCAGCCGTCCCTGCAGTGGCACTGTAGGGGCGGCTGGATCACCATCCAGCCGCTCTTACTATTCGACCCACCAGGAACCAGGCAGCCCACCCACGGCCTATTCGGCCCACCAGGCCCACCCTGGCAGCCTAGTATATAATCCCCCATCCCAAACCCTAATCTCAATCATTCCCACCCTGCCAGCCGCCACTCGCTACTTCTCCTCCACCCTCCGTCGGACAGACTCTACAGCGCCGCTGCGTTGTCTGCCTGCCCGCCGCTCCCCTCCCTCGGTGCTCGGTGGCTCGGTCTCTCCTCGCCTCCCAGTCCAAACCCACCGCGCCGCTGCCCTTCGTGGTTCGCTGCTCGTCGATCCGCGGCGTTAACTGGCCAGCAGCCAGCTGGTAGCGATGGCAACCGAGCCGCCGCTCCTCCGTCGCCGCCTCCCTCGCCGGCTCCGTCGCCACCCATGGCGGCGCGGCACAGTGCCCCAACCCACGGCGTCGCGGCAGCACCCCGCGGCCCACCCTCTTCGACTAGCGCGGCGGCGCCGGATCTGGCCCTCTCCTCGGCCAGCAGCGGCGTTTCGGGCGCGAGGAGACGTCCTCCTCCACGGCGGCCTTGGCTTCGGCGTCCTTATCCGGCAGCGGCACCCTCCTCCACGGCGGCGACGGCGTCCTTCTTCACAGATCCGGTAGCAGCGCCCTCGTCTCCCCACGGATCCGGCGCCGCCCACAAACAACGTATGCCCTGTCCTCCTCTCTCTTTGAGATCCGGCGCAGATTCATCCCTAACTCTCTCACCCCCTTCCAGATCCGGCGCCAGACCTTCCTCCGGTGAGCGCACATGGAGCAGTGGCGGACCAACAGCGGCGCACGGGATCCGACGCGGTGCAGCTCGCGGCGGCGGGATTCAGCACGGTTGGAGCTCCCGACGGCGCGGATGACCCCTGGCGGCGGGATCTGGCGTGGACGACCATGGCGACCCAAATCCAAGCCCATGTGGGCTTTTTTTTTGTTTTTCGATTTTCACTGTAAGGGCGGCTGACGTTGAGCCGCCCCTACAGTGCCCCCCACTGTAAGATCGGGGGCGTAGGGGTGGCTCGCCTTGCCACCCTTACAGTGGAAAAATGCCCGCCCCTACTGTGCTCTGCTGCAGTAGTGATATCTTCCCATTTGTTTTCCTCCCTTCTGAGATTTTCTATGTATAAGGCGCTAAATCTATAACTCTTATATAAACAAACCCCACTATCTATTTTTCTAGACATGCAAAGCGTCCACCTCAGCATGCACTATCAAACCCACTATCTATTTCTTTTAATGCAATGTGTCCACCTCAGCAATCCACTGTCATTTGCCCATCTATTTCTTTTAATGCAATGTGTCCACCTCAGCAATCCACTATCATTTACCACTAGCAATTTATCTTGACAAGCAAGGTGCATTTCATCCTCCATGCCCGCTGCAACGCGCGGAGAATTCTCCTAGTATTTTTTTAAGACAAATGCAAAGGCTTTGTCTAGATTTTCTTCTCGAATATGCAAAAAAAATGTGTATCATTGCTATTAAAAAGAAGAGCGTTTTTCAGGACAAACAACACACATCTAGCACGCTTGGTGGTCTACTAGTAACAACCGAACAAAATCCAAATACGTTATCTAGCTAACTTGGTAAACAAGCTATTATTTCAAAACTACACAACTGAGGTAATTAGTTAAATATGCATGGAATGCAGTTTTTGTACTGTACCAGGCGGTTTGCACGTACCTACCAAGCAAAACACTCTGGTGAGGTCAAATGTGCACAACAACACATGTGCCGCAGCATTGGCGCCAGCCGCCTCACCGAAATAGCCTATAGAGGCCTATAAAACCTCATTTACGCAGCTCACAGGACTTGCACCTCCTCCGATCCATCACCAACCTCACCACCTCCCTCGCTCTAAGATGGCCACTACTACAAGGTGCAGCAGCAGCAGCCGCAGCAACGTGCCAGCAGGCTTGCTGCTGTTGCTGCTGCTCGCCGGCGTCGCCAACGGGCAGCTCCAGGTGGGGTTCTACTCCAACTCCTGCCCGGGCGCCGAGTCCACCGTCGCCGCCGTCGTCCGGCAGTCCGGGTCCGCCGACCCCACCATCCTCCCGGCGCTCATCCGGCTCCAGTTCCACGACTGCTTCGTCCGCGGCTGCGACGCGTCGGTGCTCATCAAGGGCGGCGGCGGCAGCAGCGCCGAGGTGGACAACAGCAAGCACCAGGGCCTCCGCGGCGTGGAGATCATCGAGGGCGCCAAGACGCAGCTCGAGGCCCAGTGCCCCGGCGTCGTCTCCTGCGCCGACATCGTCGCCCTTGCCGCCCGAGACGCCATCGCCTTCGTACGTCGTAGTACCCACTCTACGACCTGTGGATATATAAATATGTATGTGCACATTCATAACGATCGACGACGATGTACGGCGTGTATGATGATGCAGACCGGCGGGCCGTCGTTCGACGTGCCGACGGGGCGGCTGGACGGGAAGGTCTCCAACCTGCGCGACGCCGACGCGCTGCCGGACGTGCACGACGGGATCGGCGCGCTGCGCGCCAAGTTCCGCGCCAACGGGCTGGACGAGAAGGACCTGGTCCTCCTCACCGCCGCGCACACGGTGGGCACGACGGCGTGCTTCTTCCTGCAGGACCGGCTGTACAACTTCCCGCTTCCGGGGGGCGGCCGGGGCTCGGACCCGACGATCCCGCCGGGGTTCCTGTCGGAGCTCAAGTCGCGGTGCGCGCCGGGGGACTTTAACACGCGGGTGGCGCTGGACCGCGGCAGCCAGGGCGTTTTCGACACCTCCATCCTGCGCAACATCCGCGACGGGTTCGCCGTCATCGGCTCCGACGCGGCGCTCTACAACGACACGGCCACCGTCGACGTCGTCGACTCCTACTCAGGGCTGCTCAGCAACCTCTTCGGGCCCTACTTCCGGCAGGACTTCGCGGACGCCATGGTCCGCATGGGCAGCATCGGCGTGGTCACCGGCAAGAAGCAGGGCGAGGTCAGGAAGGTCTGCTCCAAGTTCAACTGACTGATCGATCGCAGTCCCACCAATGCGATTGCAAAGCGTACCACCGGTCCATAGATCGCTTCATTCATTGCACACAGCTAGCAGGCCGGCCCATCCATGGTTGCACAGCACGGGTGGGGTTTGGTTGCCTGCTTTTCATGGCAGTGTTCTCGATCTCTTCATCAATTCGTTGCATTCATCAGTACATTAGTACGTCGTGTAGATCTCATCTCATCTCACTGGGCAAGGGAACATATATATAGGGTATAACATAAATTATTTGGCCTTGTGGTTATATAGAAATTACTACTATATATGTGGATATATGTGTTAGTTATTTGTCGTTGGGTTTTGGAAATTCATTTGCTCTTGTGTCAACAGTAACTGTAAAAAGTGTGCAAGAGGTGTCAAATATTGTGACGAGTTTTCCTCTGCATAATTCAAAACATGTTTTTTGTCTAGCTGCTTGTCAATGAACATTATTGAGAAATTATTTTTTTCCTTGTACTGCACTACTACAGAGGATCTGTGTACATCATATAGTTTATACATAGTACAATTATTATACAAGTACTCCGCCCGATCCGCGTCCCCAAGTAATTATTCATCTATACTGACAGATGATAATCGAGTAGGTCACTTCTGTGATGAGGAAATTTGAGTGTGCAACTGTAAATAAGACCGGCATTTATTATGTCATGAGGAAGTTTGATGGTGCAACACTGCACCATTCTCCTTCCGGAGATGCATCAACAAGCTTTGCAGAATTTCTCTTGTTTCCATGCCCAGTTATGGATGGTTGGCGGGCACAAGCAAGCTGGCAAGAGCTTTATTGCATTGGCCTTGTTTTTGAGGAAAAGGACTACCTCTCTGAAAGAGGAGTGTAGCATACACCGCTTTGCAACTGCAAAGTGGTATAGCATTCATGGCATTTTCCATCTTCTAGATCTGGTGTGCCTGCGTTCAGACTTCAGAGGATGCATTTGGTTTTCGCCAAGATTTGAACAAGGTGCAATGATTTTGGCTGGAGGCAGGCAGGAGCTAGCTCTACCTGGCAAGCTTATGGTTCAAAATTCTTTCCAGGGTCGGTACCAATTTTTGCGTGGCATGACTCATGTTTCCAAATTGGACTGGATGAATCAGCCTCGTTACCTGCATGTATATGCTTGCATGGTCCATGACGGGTAACCGGCCTATCTGATATATACTGCCATAAGGATATCCAGGACCGTGGTGACCACGTTACCTTTGGTCGGGGAACTCGCAGTGACTGCCGGATTACAGGTCCAAACTTCAGTGGCTTTTATCTCGTCAAAAAAAAAAAAAAAAAAAAAAAAAAAAAAAAAAAAAAAAACCCTTCAGTGCCTTTTTTTTCTAGATATGTGTATTTTCTCTTTAGAAAGAAAAAGAACAAACATTTGTTGACTTAAAAAACATTTGTTGACAAAGGTGTGATGTGGACTTTATGGAAATCTAGGAATGCGGCAGTGTTTAACAAGAAAGTGTTGGCGTCTCCCTCGGCGCTCAGCCACAAGTCAGTCGCTCTGGTGAAGACTTGGAACCCGTTGCCGAAGCCGAAGATGAAGCCGGCAGCTGATTCCCTTATTCTCTTCAAATGCTGTTGTGTAAATCTGCTTTGCATCATATCGAGGATGTAAAAACTGTTGCCAGTCGTACGCTTAGCGATCCTTCTTTGGTTCTGGCTCGTGAAAACCTTTAGAGTTAGATCGGTCGGTAGTTAAGTTTGGTTTAAAGCTTCTGCACTGCATGTAAAGCTGGCAATCCCAGCAACTCTGTTTCCCCGTTACGCGGGCAATGCCTAAGTTGTAAAAAAACATACAGTTCTTGACTTAAAATGGGCTCCTTGCAAGAAGCGAAAGCCGTTTTTGTATAGAGGAGCCATAGTAGAAAAAAATATATATATTTTTAGCTTCTCCTCACAAGTCACAAGCTTATAAACTATTACAAAATTATCATTGGAGTTGTTTTTGCCAAACTATTAGAAAGAAGAAGAACATACATTTGTTGACTTAAAAAAACAGACAGTTATTGACTAAAAGTGGGCTCTTTGCAAGGAGCCGGAGGAGCTAAAGCCGTTTCCGTACAGAGGAGCCAGAGCCAAAAAAAAAAAAAAAAAAAAACTATTTAGCTTCTCCTAACAAGCTTAATATAAATTAGTACAGAATTATCATTAAAGTCATTTTTGCTAAACTTTTTTTAAGACGACTCTAGCTCCACTAGAGAACTGCTGTATATGAGAAGCCAGAGCTGGAACCTTTTTAGGAGGAGCCCAGCCCATCCCGGTGCGCAGTTAGAGCATCTCCAAGAGCTCCAAAAAACAACTTGGTATTCTATAATTTTTGGCAAAAACACAAATTTTGTTCTCCAACAGCTCCCAATACCAACTTGGTAAAATACCAACTGCGGAAAAAACACCCTCCGCGCGCGTAAAGATCCGCGCGCGAAGGGCGCGCGTATCGGCCCGCCGAGGCACCCCGCCGCTGCGCGCTGCCCGCCCCGCCGTCCGTCCGTCAGTCAGTCAGGAGCGCTAGCGTTCGTCAAGTCCGTCCGTCCGTCATCGGTCGCCTATAGAGTACGGCTACAGTTGAAACTTATTGCGGGGAAATATACCGATGGATTCGTCTCATCGAGACGAAGCCAATGGTGGTGGTGGATTCACCGGAAACCTTGCCGTCATCGAGATATCACCGGTCAAAGGCGCCTCGCTGCTCCACAGGGACTAATTCTATGATAGATTTTCTTTTGCGGACTTTTCTGAAAAAGTACCAGACACAAAGAATTATAAATATGCCCTTGGTTGATTTCGGGAAAGTTTATGGACTAAATTGCAAAGTGGTCATCACGGGATTTACCAAGTGGGGATAAGGAGTTGTTGGAGATGCACCTTTTTTTAACTTGCAAAATAAAATAGCAAGTTGCTATAACACTAGATTTACCAAGTGAGTTTTTGGAAGCTCTTGGAGATGCTCTTACACCTCCATTAGTCTAACTGTTTGATGTAAGTCATGTGGTGCTCCATAAACGTCGGCTGTACTAGTGACAACTGGGTTTTACAGTTGAGAACATTTTTTTCTTTTTTGAGAATTATGAGAACAGCATCATATATAGTCGTTTTGAACTAATCAGTAAGATGCAATTATGCATCATATCATTGCTCTTGCACGAATGATTGGCCCCGCAAAACAAGGCAATATATCCCGTTGATAGTGAAATGGTCCATATGGAGAGGTGATCAAATTCGATCGATATTGCAAACAAAAGCGACCACACTGATTTTTCTTGCGAGTGCATGCTAAAGCTAATAAGGCGGCCATTTATGAATCGAGGGACATGGTTTGAAGTAAAACCTACGTTTTCCTAAGCTATTAGGATCGCTAGTTGTGGTAGCGTGGAAGGTACATATATATACACATTGTTGATCGACCAATGAAATAAAAAAGTAATAATTCACTGTCCTTTATTGTTCAGCCGCGACGAACCTGGTAACTGTAGCTTTGACCCTTAAATTGCTGTGAAGCTATGCTTTTCACAAATTACCTTGGTGGTTAGTCTATATAGGTTCTGTTTTGCACAACTTACCTTCACTTGTAGTTATTTTTTTTAGCTTCAAAAACTACTTTCGTTGTGAAGCTAACCTTGACTTTGCATTTGGCAAAACAACTTCACGTGGTGGACCAAATGAAAAAAATAAGTAAACGCCATTCTTTTTTTCCTTCTTTTCCTCAGTCTCCTTCTCACGGGTCTTGTTCTTTGCCTTGCCTTCTTCCCTATACGCATCCGCCTATTTTTTTTCTCACGATGTGTGCTCGGGTGGCGTTCTGCCAGCCGCGTGCATGACGACCAACACGCCCCCTGGCGGGCTGCGCCGCAGTGGTCGCGCCGCCAGCGGGCTGCACTGAAGTGGCCACGCACCCTAGTGGTCGTGCCTTGCCCCACGTCCCTGCGACTCATCTCGTCCTTGCTTTGCTGGCGCTCTATCCCGTGTCCCCGCGGCTGCGTCTCGGCCTCTGTTGCTGGCGATTGTGCCTTATCCCTTCACTCAGGTGATTGCGCCCTTGAAGCGTCCTATCCCTATGGCGACAGTCATGTCCTGTCCCTGTGCTAACGGACGTGCTCCGGTACCGCAGCTATGCTCTGAGCACCGAGGGCGACCAGCGCCCTGCACCACCAGTAGCAGGTCGCCCGATGCGCCTGTACTGTCCCAGCGTCCCCATTTCTTTGCCGTGCCGAGTCTTACCGGCGGCCGTGCAGGTCTTCCTTGGCACTTAATGGCAACGAGCCGCCCATGCCTCCCTCTCAGCAGCATTGCCCTAGGTGGCCGCGCCCCCGGCATCACAGTCATACTCGTCGGCACGCTCCTTTTTCTGCAGAGGGCATGACCACTCTTTTGTGCTTAATGGGCCCACATGTGTCGGGTGAAGTTAGTATAAACTATTTTTTTCAGCTTTATAATAATTCATCTCTTTGTGAGAAAAGAAGAAAAACAGATTCACCCGTAAGCATGTTTTCGATATAGTTGTTTGAAAAAAGAAGAAACTGTGAGCTATGCCAATGGTATATTTCCTCAGAACACTCCGATTGACATTTTGGCAGGAACCAAAGCTTTCATTCTGTCAAGCCGCTAATTGAATTGAACTGATAGCAACTAATAATGCCTAACGCAGGACCGGCAAATTAAACCCGACCTATATCCGCCGCCATTTAGTCCAAAATTAGGCCCGTCACGTAGCACAAAATAACCAAAACAAATGGAGCGGCCGCCGTCACGTCCAGGGCGTAGTAGTAATGCCTGCCGGGATGTCACGCCGTGCGATGGCGACTCGATCGATCGTGCCCGATGGAGCGAACCCGCACCCGACCGAACCAGAAAGAGCGGCTGTTAATGGCGGACGGCGACACGGGCATGTGCCCGCGCCGCTGTCGGCGACACCGACCCAGCGCGTACGGTGCCTGCCATGCGCCCATCACCGGGCACAGTGCATCACCGGGCACAGTGCAATGCCTGCAGCACGGCGACGTCGGTGTGCTCGTTGCCGCCGCACGCCGCGCGGCTCCTGCGGCACACGGAAGCAACTCTTGTTAGGTGTCGGTAGAGGCAGCCACCTAAAGGCCTGCTACTCGCTCTCCTAGTGGCTTCTAAAAGCGACCTGCTACTACATGCTGCGCGGCGCCATGACACGTGGGGTTAAGACCGGCTTAACGGACATCAAGGGTTTCAATCAGGGGACTAATGTGATCATTATTGTTCCAACTATATGATGACGTTTCGCTGATTAGTGCGCTCGAGATCTATGTGTCTTGTTGCCATCAAGCTCGATCTAGATTGCCAACGAATATATAGCCTCCTAATCATGATTAGACATAGATCCATCACACATAATTATTGCAAGTAAGAAACACCACACACAAGCCAAATAAATGGGCAAATAAAGAGACTCTGTTCCACCAGAACAAGCTTTTGGTATATTAAAGTAATATAGTTATTGATAGGTCTAGAAAATGTTATGCCACTATTGACTATTTAGGGCTTCTTTTGAATGAAGAATTATATAATTTTCTGCATTTGTTTTGAAACTTTCTGTGTTCTAAACGAAACCTTAGTGTATATGTTGAGGAATGAGACACATACTTCATTTTTTATTTTGAGCAACGGGCGCATACTTCTTTTTTTTTTTTTGAGACATACATACTTCATTTTTTTTATTTTGAGCATCTGGCACATCATTTTTTTTTAGACACACATACTTCATTTGTTAGAGCGTCTTCAAGAGATTATCTAAAATCAGGCTATCCCAACAGATTATCTAAACTAGTTCACCAACCCGTGCTCTCGCACGGGTTAGAATCTTAGGGATAACTAAAAAGAATAGTTATATTAGGTTTAAAAAAGAATTTCTTATATTATATGTCATTTTCTATTCACTAATAATTCTATAATTAATATCTAATTAATTAGGCACTCTATATTCTATACTCAATTGTCATAATCTACCAAATATTGATTTATATACTTTTTTCATCCATATCAATATTTTTTTCTTATACCATCTATGTGAATCACCATTAAAAAATTAGTTGAAACATTTGCCTAAACTATGATAGTTTTAGTTGTCTTTTCTAATGACATAAACCTAAATATTGATTCAATCTGTTCCTCGAATTTTAAGCTTTTGCATTCCTTAGATACAATAGTTATTATTTACAATGTTGATTATGTCTATCGAATTGATGGCAAAATATTTAATTTTTTGTAAGAATTTGAGGATCTATCTTTTTTATTTATATTGTTTCGTGAATAACAAAATTTGTACGATTAATCTATTTTTGCCACCAAATGTATCTAGTTGAACCATAAATAAACTTAAAGTTTATAAACTCTTATTTACCCCATTTTGCGGTATCATGAAAATCTACACTTTAACCTTTAACTTCATATTTCTACATGTATTAATTTGGAATCCTAATGCTTATTGTATTGTTTATTCATTTTTTTCTATTCCTTTCTTTGTTTTTTGAGAGACTTTCTAAGAGTTGGCCGCTTATGGTTTTAGCTGCCACTTACTCTTGGGGTTGGATTTGCAGAACTATTTGGAAAAGCGTAACCCGCCTCCATGCTAATGCTAAAGACGGGTCTCGGCCTTTAACTCTAAAACATGGGAATATATTATGTCCTTGGCTATCCTCTTAGTTTGACAACGTCATAAATAGTTGTTTCAGCATGCACCATGGCACTCAAGGTTTTTAATTTATTGTATCATATTAGTATTGTTTTGTTAAAAAAATAATTATTAAAATTTAAATTACTATATGATATAATAAGTCGATAAAAATGTTTAAAAATTTTCAAGCAATGACATGTAATATAAATTGAAGTGTTAATATAAATTTTAATTATCAGCATGAGTGTTAATATAAATTAAAGTGACTTGTAAGAGTCATTACTATGTGGTTTGCTGGGTATATATTCCATGCTTGATAAGCCTATAAACATAATTGAGAGGTGGATATGCAATAACATTATCTTTTGTAATATCATTTATGAGTAATTTGAATGCAAACATAGGCATTGAAGCATTATCTTTCATAATTATAGAGAAGGATAATTTATAAAAACTATTAATAGATTAATTTATTTTTTTATAATTGTGGAGGTTGAAATTTTTTCCATATAGGTTTTATTGGTAACTACATGGGTCATAGAATGCATGTATGTCAACATTAGATAAATTAAATTGTAATTATTGCATCTAGCAGAAAACCGCATACCTTTAGTCTATAGGTGTGGCCAGTGCTAGTGTTATTTTAGACACTGGCTGTGGCACCGGTGCCTGTGTGATGTTGACCTATGCAGTGATGTCGTTGACATTTGTGGGGCCATTCTCGATGTCATCCTTGCCAATTTTTTGCATCTAGACAATACCAATCAACATACATAGAGCTATGCAAAAATAGTTAAATGATCAGATTAGTTTCTCACCTAGGGAGGACGATGTGCACACCATCACCCTCGCTTTTAGAAAGCACCATCTTCGATCTCCGGCGGATGGCGCACCAAGTGATTATATGATACATGGGAGGGTCGGACAATGATAGACGAAGGAAGTTTTGATCACGAAGAAGTTGTTGAACGCACCGTCCGTGTTCGTCTGGCTCGCCCGCAACCTGCCCAGCAACCTCTATATGTCATTGATGGAGAGCCGAGGTCTGGCGTTCCCTGTGCAACCGGCTTGTATGCATCCATGGCAATCAACAAAGATCCAAGAACCCTTTTTCGTGTCAGCGTTCCTTGTGTACCTGGTGTTGATATCTCTTGGGACAAAAAAAAGTAGGTGACTTCCCTGCCAATGCTTGAAAAATACTGTTATTAAGTTAATAAAAAATATATATGAGGCTCAATAAGGATTTGTATCAAAACTTATCTTTTTAGTAATTCAAGGATATTAAAATTAAAATGAGAATTATATCTAATGGTCAATAAATATCATATCATCTATGTTGCAGGAGACAAAAGTGATCAAAATAAATAGCAAAAGAGTATAGCCATGTATGACAACACCTTCAGACTGATTCTGCAAACCATTCATTCACCGTGGTGATCATCAACCTTCGAGGCCACAATAAGAACCCTGAAACATCATTCATAGACTGTACTATGCTCTCAACCTATGAGTCCCCTCATCAGCACAGTAAAAATTTCATTATGCAAGCAAACAATACGGTGAAAGCAGAGGCCTCTGACAATGAAAATTGTTGGATCGCGTACAATCAGCGACGAAGCCAGAAAATAATCAAGGCCGGGCTGAAGGTCATCAAGGCCGGGCTGAAGGTCGTCTTCTACCCTAGCAATCCCTTCTACACCTTCATCCATGGCTAAGAAATCAAGGTCGGGCTTAGGTGGGGCTCCACGTGTTCAGCAGCCATAGGTGGGGCTGGAGCCCGTGTTGCCCCACTGCTGGCTTCGTCGCTGCGTACAATCAACACAAAAGCATGACAAAGCCTGACAGTGGCTAACACGGTCACACCACGAAGACCTCCCAGTCACTAAGAGCCGTAAGGCTAGCAGCTTGATCAATATACGACGACGGCATGGTCGATCATGGGCTTAGTTGAATTAATTGAAGCCAAATGCATGTTTGCATGCACATGATTTGGTGATGACACGGCGACACCGTATAGTATGTATATTCACCTCTTCCGATTCCTTAATGTTGACCTTGAGGAAGACAGCTTTAGTATCGGGTACTCCTTGGCGCACATCGCGAATACCGGGCCGGGCTATCGCTTCGCAAGGAGGACCTTGGATCCATGAAGTCGATCACCACCTAATCGATCGAGGGGGTAGCAGGTGAAATTGAAGCAGGCGAGTTAGTTGTTGACAAATTAATAAGAGCAATGTTTGCAGAGGCCATGCGTACGTGTCCAAAGACTTGTGGACCTGATGCCGGTATACGCCGGGGACATCGATAACCTCAACGTCGAAAGAGCCGGCGTGTGTGCACTGATGTAGATGATGTACGTGCCTGTGTTGTATTGGCTTTCTCATTGCTTGCTTGGTCGGCCGAACATAGCTGCTCGGCGGCACTGGGGACGGGTACCGCGTGAAGGCATGGTGATGCATCGTGAGACGGCGCTCTTATTTCCTCCGTAGGCAATCATGATAGGAAAAATAATAGATTTATTTTGGAAGCATCCTGAGATCTGAGTCGGCCGGCGCTCTCTTGTTTCCTCCATAGGAAACGATGGTAGGGAAATAATAGATTTATTTTTTCCATCTTTTTATCAACACAATAATAAGGGTACAACTAGCGCTAGGACGTCCGATCGTTAGGATGCCCCTCCCACGCGGCCCACTCGGCCCAAAAGCACGCCACCCTCCCGCCTCCCCTCACGCAAACCCGACTCGCAAACGTAACTCCGGCGTGGACGCTGCCCAACCGCCCCCTTCACTCCTGCAGCATGCATGCAAGGCCACCACATGCATGCAAGGTCACCGTCGCCTGCCCCCAGATCCCAACAGATCTTCATCCCCCCTCGCCGGCGACCCACACGGCCATTGCTCCCCCCTCCATGACAGCTTCAGCCTCCGAAATATGACACACTCGTCCTCTGAAACAAAAAAGGGAAATCATAATGAAACAAACATACAACATATATAGAAACAAAAAGGAAACAACTTTCAAAACAAACTGACTCACAATATAGAAACAACAGGGGCAAAACAATTGAAACAAATAGAAAACAATATAGAAACAATGGGAAAATACAACCAAAACAAACTAAAACACGCCATTGAAACAACATAAAAAGCAACATCGAAACAAAACTGTGAAACAAAAAATGGAAGATAATGAAACAGAAGATTAAAAACATCTGAAACAATACAAAAAGAAGGAAGAAACAGCATGACTGAAACACAAAAAAAAAAAAATTCAAGAGTATTTTGAAGCAACAAGTGTGCTCCTATTGAAACAAGCAAATAAAGGAAATTGAAACAAAAAAAGTTAGAAAAAAAAGAGGTCGCTGGTTAGAGACGAGCAGGAAGGGGAGCATTACGAGGCCTCAAAATCCGCTGAAACAAAAGCGAAAATCATATGCACCAAATCAAAACCTGTCAATGCAACAATACAAACCTGTGTCTTGAAACACCCACTAGAGGAAGGTGGCCTGCCGACACCACAGCCGCCGCATCCGGCACGAGGAGGAGGCACCAGGAGGAGGCCGGATCCATCGCCATCCCGGGCAGATCTGGTGGCCCGTCATGGAAGCACGCGCGACAAATGGACGGAGGTGTGGAGGAAGGAAGAGGGGGGAAGACGAGACCAGATCCGGGCGGATCCGCCACTGTCCTCGCCGGATCCGGCGAATCCGAGCTCGCTGTCGCAGGAGGAGGTCACTCGCGGGGGAGGGAGGGTGGGTGGCTCGCCGGCCGTCGCGCGCGTGAAGTCTTCAGAAGCTCACGGGCTCGTGGCTCCCGCAGCCATGGCCGTCACCCCCTGCGCGAGGAGGTCCTGCGAGGCTTGGTGGCAAGGGAGATGGAGGGAGTGGCCGGCGTCGCGCGCCGTGAATGGTGGAGGCGGCCGCTGCCTCGCCGGAGCTGCGCGAGAGCACCAGCGACGAATAGATAAGGGAGAATGGGGAGGGAGTTGCGCCCACGAGCAGATAAGGCAACGAGTGGCCGTCGCGTGGTGTCAGGCAAAGCACTCAGGGGCACGGACGCATGCGAGCTGGCGCGGTGGACAGTTGGGCCGGGCGGAGGTTAAAGCCCGTTAGCTGTCTTAAGTATAGGACGTAAGACTAATAGCATTACCGCAATAATAATGGCAAAAGGTTCCTCCGTAGGAAACAATGGTGCGGAAATAATATATTTATATTTATTTTTTCCATCGTTTTAGCAATAATAATAATGGCAAAGGTGGGTAATTTTTTTAAAAATAAAGTAGATCTAATGGTTACCAATTGCCGGACTATATAGATTTGATGGCTAGATGTTTCTAATTAATATAGGAATTTCTAGCATTTATCTTTTTTTCTAGCATATCTGGTGAGAGTTAACGTAGAGCCTCCGTTGGAGCCTCCAATTAATAATAGTAAGATAAGATTAAACTCTCTATATTCAAAAACCTGCCACATGAGCTCTTCTTCGAGAATCAAGCTGCATGTGAGAATTGCACTCGGGGAGGGCAAGCTGGATGCGAGAATTGTCGAGCGCCCCTGGCTCGCTTTCCATAGTGAGCGAGATATACAAAATAGGTGGTGTGCTATTTTAGACAACAGGATAGCTTCCGCTGGACCCTCGTTTTCAACTAACATAGTCAAATATGGTGGTGTGCATCCCTCCGATCAGTTGGACCGAACAACAATCCATAATAAGACGTACATGAAAATTGAGGAAGCGGCCAAATGCAAAAATATAGAGGCCCGGCCCGAACAAAATTTATTTATTGAAACGAAAAAAGTCTAATTTATCTTACTCAACTATCAAGGCAATCCTATTTTGCTCCTCATACTTTTATAAAACCGTTTGTTTTTGTATATTGGGTGGTTTTGATGATAGTTTTGCTGAGGTGAGGAAGGGTAAATTGGATTATTATGATGAAACTTCAGGAGATACATTAGACTAGAAATATTTTGTTACAAAAATATGAAAAATATTCTAATTTTTTTAAATGCTAAAATCTGGTTTAGTCCATATAAAACTCAAAAAAATTGTGTTACCTCGAAAGCTTGTGAACCTAGTTTTGGTTTTTTTTTCCTAAGGTCATGCTCTATTTATGCTGCTTAGCTTGAAATTGTTTGAATCTTTATGGACTCATTTTGGTTATTACATGCTAGTAGTAGCTCTAGTTATCTACTGTATTATACTTAGTCGATGTTGATCATCGAGACCAAGTAGAAGCATCTATTGAGCGTTGTCAGCACTGTAGTGGGTGGTAGTCCTCTACCCTAGACAAATTTTCATCTAAATCATGCTCTCGTTATCCACTATAATTAGTTTACATTAATACTGTATATTTAGCAGGAACATAACTGTGACTATGTAAAACACTATGAATTGTGCACTACTATCTCGATTTTCCGGTCACACTGTGCTCCATAATTCATTATATTAGAACTTTATTTTATTCAGTAGTTTATAAAATATAAATAAATATATTCAACGATGCGCATTCAACCACGCAGGCTAACACAACTACTTTAAAAATTTGTCCAGGGTAAGGGACTACCTCCCAATACATTCTAACCAATGGCACTTCTACATAGTTCGGATCAATATTGACTAATGAGTTTGACTAATTATAATAGAAATTGGACGCTTCTAGTAGCAAATATGTCTCAAAATAAGTCCATTAAAATTCTAAAAATTTAAGGCTAGACACCATAAGATAGAGCGTGATTTTATCCAAAAAAAAAATGGAACGAATAAGTGCGTTCAATGTACTAGTGAGACAAATAGCATTGTTAGGTTGTGGGGCTCAAGAGGCCCAGTATCTCTCACATTCCAGAACTCCAGATTAGTTCGATCACTAGAAACCAGCGCGGCGTTGCCGCGCACCTGCCCTGAGTGAGACCATTAGATTAGAGGGCCATGTTCCTCCGCTTCCTACTTAGAAAGTATCCAAGGATTGTATATGTATTGATGTGTTTATTCACTCAATGATGCAAAATATAAGAGGTACCGTTAAGATAGACTATTACTTCAAGGATATTAATTTATAGTAAAAGCTTTAGATATTTTGAGAGTAAGGGAAAATTGAAATGCATCACTTGAGTCAAGCTGTTGGGTATATACGTAAAGAGAAAGATAACCAAATGTTTTTTATGTGGATGAACATATTACTTCATAATGATCTCTCTCCATGACTTTAATTAAATACTCAGCTCAATGGTAATCTGCTGCTGAGAACAATTTATAGTTTTTAAGAGTAGTAGTAATTAACAAAAGCAAAGCTAGCTGTGCTCTGCTGCTCTAGTATGAATATTGCTGTATATAAGTACATGACTAAGAAAAGTATATCTAAGAATTGAAAACTGTAAAAAGGTAAGATACGCTTTTTCAAGAAGAAATTGCTTGGCTTTAGGTTTGCAAACACAATTTCAAAGGTTATCTTTGTTTTTTTTTTTGGTAAAATATTACAGCATGCAGTTTGTACCAAAGCAAAAACCAAGGGGTGACATTTAAAGATCTTGCTAGATCTGTAACTTGCATCTTTATATAGCCTGGTTGGAAGTGTGATACCATTTTTTCCCCTAAACCTATGTGGAATGAGGATATATATGGGAAAAATCTTAAGCTGATAATTGAACTGACTACTGGACTCTGGGTTAAAATTGCACCTTGATCAATGTTAAAAGGACTGGAAGTCTGGAATAGCACAAAAGTCTTTGCACACTGAGATAGTGATAAAAGGTCACCATGCTTATCTACCATGAAGGATTCATCCTCAGCCTGTGGAATCAATAAATATCTTGCTTGGAAACAACGTATGCAGCAATCTTAGAGTGACAATTTGTACAAATGTGTCAAATTTATCATGGCATCAACATTTGCATCTAATCCTATTAGAATTTTTTTTTTTGAGGGAACTGGAGGGGCCAAAGGCCCCTACAGGAATTTATTAAATAAGTAACAGTAAACAAGAGTTACAACAAGAAACAAAGAGGTACAAAAAAAAAATCTGGATCTCCTCAAAAATCCTCAAAATTGTCTTTGGCATACTAATATCAATTTGAAAATTGCTACATTCTTACCCTTGTTTAAAGTTGTAGATACATCTGTTTGTCCATAATAATAATCATTGATAGCCGGTGAGAAACTGTATGTCCCTCCGGAGTATACATTGCTGAACGCAGCGCTGCTTCGTCTTCTGGCATCTTCATGTATCCCTCCGTCGGCTGCAGAACGCATCTCTGCTACCTGATGGGTTGCCCCATTGTTTGCCACGGCACCCCGCGCGATGCAGACATTCTAGCGCTTCGTCGGGAAGCACCTCCTGCAGCCAGATCTTGTTCTCACCATTCTGATGCTGAGCAGCACGCTTTCGCCAGTAGCATCCTCACCATTCTGATGCTGAGCAGCACGCTTTCGCCAGTAGCATCCTCCAGCATATGCTTCGTCATGGAGCTCTGAGCCGAGTTATGTGCGAATGCAGACACGGGTAAACAGAGGAACAGCGGGGGCAAAGGATCCAGATGCAGAGGGAATTGCTAGAAGTCGTGCACACTCAGGTGCCCACGGGCATGCCGCACGCTCATCCCATGCCGGGTTGCCGGCGCTGCTCGCCGGATCCGAGAGGATCTCTATCGAGTACCGACCGCTGGAGCAGGAGTCGAACGGGGCGGCGCGCGAAGGGCAAGGACCAACTTACATGAGGACGTACCAGCTACCGCGGTCGCGTGGCCGTCGGAGTTTCGCAGGGGCGCCCGCGGCGTACGAGATTGGGAGGGGGACTGCCGGGGCTGCAACGGTCGGGCCCAACGCCCGCACCGGGTGACCGCAGCCGCGTTGTCTGCGCCCGCCGTCCGCTCTGGGGCTGAGTGACCGGGCCGCCGCGCCGTACGAGCGCAGCAGTCCGAGGCAGCCGGCAGGATGGAAGGACCGAGCGAGTCTAGTGGGTTCGGGAGCATTCGCGTCGGCCCGGTTGTGGCTTAACGGGTACGAGACCCGTGAGTTCGCTGATCGGACGGTCAACATTCGAGATTAGCCAGATCGGACGGCTTGCGGGCTAATGGGCGACGTGGCCCTATCCATTAGCCTGCTTTTGGGGCAGCTTTCGTATATTATTAGAAATTAGAGATTACGCCCAAACGACCTCTTCAGCCCATTAGACATAACTAACTGGTCCGACTACCATGTAGATGGGCCGAACCATCTAAGCAGTTTCTACGAGCTCGGTTTTAAAACGTCTAAAGGAAGTAATAACGAAGATCGAATTTAAAGCTACATTGTTCTAAACCAGCAATGTATGGCTTATTTGTCAAAAAAGCAATGTATGGCTTATGGAAACCTGACTAAAACATCGTACGGAGCAACTCAAAGAAACAGAGTGATGCAGCTCCAGCCGCGTTTGAATACGAAATTCTGTTCACTTTTCACTTTCTATTAATAATAAAACCATGGGTATACTGCTACAGTAGCTTTTGTGCACTTTTATCCAGCTCGTGTTCGCTTCACGTATATATTAACACTAAAATAGATTTGCGTTTTATGGACTGTATCTGTATTGATGCCCAAAATCTCAGCACATTATGGTACATCAGGTGAATTGTGCCCCTATAGTTCCCCTCACAAATAACTATCATTTTGGAAATGCCCCTACAGTTAAGAATAGAATTTGACCATTTGATAATTTAAATCAACTTTCATAAAGATATGGTTACACTTTCGCAAAAAAAAAATATGGTTACAGTTTCTTCAAAAATACCTACAAAATATTACAAATAACGTTTACACTATGAATCAATGGTAACAAGAAGCCATGTCAGCTAACGACAACTGAAAGAAGTACAAAACAGTTTTACATGCACCTAAACATACTTCTTAAAAATATTTATTAAATTGTGCAGTTTCTTTGTAAATGCCAAACTATATAAAAGACTATAAAATCAGTAGTATATTATACAACAAAAAAATCTCTTTAGAGGAAACATCTAATACTAATTGTAAAAATATTTATTAAAAGAAAACTTACAGAACTAGCATGTGTTCCATCCATCCAAAGATATGAACATATTTAGTTAAGAAATGGTAACTTTTCTAGAACAAATTAGGGCAGTCCCAATGCAAGACTCTATCATAGAGTCCAAGACTATTTATTACCCTCATATTTATTGTATTTTGCTGATGTGGCGGCATATTTACCTCGAAGATTGTGGACACAGAGTCTAAATAAGACTTGGAGTCTTGGTTTTTTTGTCTCTCTCTTCAATAAATATACCGCCATATCAGCAAAACGCAATAAATAGAAGGGTAATAAATAGTCTTAGACTCTGTGGTAGAGTCTGCATTGTGAATGCCCTTATGATATGTACTTGGGACATAATCTCGGTGAATGTAGTACACTTGCGCATGCTTCCCCAAGCCTTGAACGACGTGAAGATAACACCACGTTCATTTGGTCATTTTCTGACTCGTTGACTTTCATTGGTGCTGATTTGTTGTCAGAGAAAAATATTATTAAATCACTGGTTGATAAGTCCTGGTAGATCAAACGAACATGGCTTAAGATGGAAAATCTTAACATTAATAAAATCACCGCAAGGGTCGTTATCTACATATTGCAGCCTACAATAAATTGGATAACACAAACCGGTTACGACTAGATCGGCTGGTTCACTACAGACCGAAGAACGAAATGAGAATTACACTTACATGGTGAAGAACCAACAGATTTACAATCAAATTACAAAAGGATAATCAATCTCATTATTTACACGATAAAGAATGGCTAGTTTCTAAACAAACTGGCAAAGGAACCAATGAAGCCTTCACCTGGAAGGGATCCGCTGGAGCAAGGACGTCACCAGGCTTTTTCCCTATGTCTACCGGTAACGCTAGGGTGTCATTCTTGATCGTCAGATCAAGCGATGAACAACAACATAGGGTCACAAGGCCAAAAGAGAGGTAGTAGCTAACAACAACATAGCTCACTGGTTTTATGTCGATTGTGAGTTGGGATCCTCAATCGGCAATGATCCTCTCGTAAATATAGAGGGTGGTCTTATAGCAGTAGAAACTGTCCCAAGATGTAATCTTCAAGTTTCCCACGAGTTTGCACTCTTCTAGATTCAGATTATAAAATTAGAAAGTTCTAACATGGTGTCGGAAGTTCTGGCCTTGGCAGGGTGAGATTTTCTCGAGGGAGTAGCTCTTTCATGTCGACTCTGAACTAGTTGGACATTCCATATGTGATATTTGACTATCTCGACGATATGAACGTGATGGTGAAGCCCATTCTACATTTTAACTTTGTCAAATGGATAATTTTTGGTTTCAATAATAGCCAACAACCATAAAACAAAAATTAGCCGAAGTTCCAAAACATACGGAGTATGTGCTAGTTGAGGACTCACATGCGCATGGGTTCCTCAAAAAATAAATTTAAGCAACTAAGCTAAAGTTTGTGTGTTCACAAACCCGATAGTAGGTGTTAGATATATGGGACGGGGTGCTTCACCACATGTATGTATCTACCACATGCCTATCTATTGGGCTGAAGACGATGAGGAACGAGGACCATGTAAGCAGGACATATCTACAACCTTAGAGATCAAGTCCTTTTGAGGATATCCAGCACCGTCATATCTGGGCGATAGGATCGAATCATTCAATTATGCACTACGTGAAAAGTTCACAATAAGAGCCAGAGTCATTTCACTGTAAGGGAGGTTGGTGATTGAACCGCCCTTATAGTGGGATGGCCATGACCTAGTGTGCACCGGCAAACCAACCGCTCTTACAGTGCTCACTGTAAGAGGGGTTGGTGTTACCAACCGCTCTTACAGTGGGGGTGATTAGTAAGAGCGGTTGGTGATCCAATCGCTCTTAGAGTGCTCACTGTGGGTTGGATCACCAACCGCCCTTATCGTGATTTAGTCAAACTTGGTCAAACGAGGCACTAAATGACCTCAAATGAAAAACTTGGTCAAACATATGTTTTTCATGCAACAAACTAACAAAACACATCTGCTTGTTAATCAGATGTACTATAAATCTACCCCCACCCCCTAGACTATATAAGGAGTAGGGGACCTTTCTATCGAGATCCCATCTTCTACATTCTAGTGCATTGCTACAATCAGCAACATAACCAAACATATAAACATAGACATAGCTATTTCAAACAGCACATAGGGCAGCACGTGCCAGAAGCCCAAAACCAGTATAATAATCCTTGTGTCTTTATGTGCTATCCATCTGATTTCTCAAACACTAATACGCTGATAAATATTGTCGGAGCTAATTATTCCGACATTAGGTTTCACCCAACCAAACATGTGTTGAACAGTTTTGCAAGTAAGCCTAATTTCAAATATATCTGTCACATTTAGTAAGCATGATCATGTTCAATCTCTGCTATGTACCTATATGCGAACACATGGTTTTGACATACTATTGTGTAGCAATTTTTGTGATGAGCATCAACTTGCCAACATGTTGGTTCATGTTTTTCCTAACCTGGCACACGGAGTGTGTCGAACAACATGTCTCTTGGCTTGTGTTGTACAGGTGTCGAGCTCGGAGGCGGTGGTCGACGGTGAGGACAAGGTTAAGTAGGGTGTGTCGTGCTGACAGACCGGTTGCGGTGAAGGGCGGACGTGGAGCTTGGGCTGAGCGACCTGGAGGCCGGGCGGATAGTCGTGGTAGCTAACACTTGGGACATCGATAAGTGCAAGTGTACATGGCAGGACCGTGTCGATCGGGTCAAGATGGCGGACGTGCAAGTCGAGCGGGCGGCTCTGGAAGGCTTGGAGTTCGGGCGGTCGAGGACGGCGGTGACACGTGTCGAGCGGTGGGGGCGCGTATGGACTATGCTACCCACGGGCAGTTCGGTGGGTTCGCCTCAAAACCATCGTGTCATGTTTCACGTGTTTGGTCCTCAAAACCCGGGTGGAGATTCCGATCTGGGACAGACGACACGTGGCAACATCGGGGAGTTTGCGTTGAGGCGATGCTGCCGGGGAGAAGGCGCAGTGGCCGTCGGATCAAGAATCCTCGAGTTGGACCATAATGCCCTTAAGCTTAGTGGTTTGGCTTATGTCTATTCGAGGGCAAAACTAGGATTTAGTAATAGCCTATTAAATAGGATGAGGGAGCCCTCACTTCCCACACCTCTCCTATTTTGCAAATTTTCCTTCTAGAGCTAGGGTTTCTTGCTCCTCCTCCATGAGACCTTGATAGAGGTCCACAATTTTGAATTCATGCAGGAATGGTGGCCCTTACCACCTCGTACCATGGTTGATTCAGCAAGAAGTTGTGTGTTTGTGATTTGTTTGCTCATGAGTTTTGTAACAACCCCAATATTAGGATTAATAAATCTTGCACTTCATGAGCATAATCATATCATAAGCATCTCATGATCGTAATTGTCCGAATTGTTTGAGTGCTTGTTGCTAAAAATGCAAATAGGGTTTGTCAATTTGTTGTCAGTAGACATATCTATGTTGCTTTTCTCACAAAGAGGTTTTAATAGAGTTTATGGAGAAAATTATTTGGAGAAAACTTTGTTTTTACACCAAGTCATGAAAATGGGTTTAAGGGCCTCAGAAATGCAAAAACAGTTTTCCTCTTTTAAAAATCAATATTTTATATGTATTTATTTGACCCAAAATATCATTTTCAAAACTAAGCCGAATTAGCAGAAACTTTCTACATAAAAAGTATTCTACTCTTCGAATGGAGAAACTTTCATGTTTTGAGTTTTTCCAAATTCGTGATATTTTTGAAGATATTTGCAGTCAAACTTTCAGTTCAAAACTTGACCGAGTGGGACCCACCCGGCCCCACCTGTCACCATCCTCCCCTCCCCTATTTCCCTCTGCATCGCGCGCAGGACGACAGGCGCCGCAGCGCTGCCCTGCCACCTCGCTGCGTCCCGCCTGAGTCGAGCAGCAGAGCTCGCGTGCGCACTCAAGTGCCATCCTATTTCCCCCTCGCCAGCCCTGCCGCTCATCTGCCGCTCTGCCGCCGCGCTGCACCGCCGCATTCGCCGTCGCCACTGCCGCACGCCGCGCGCCGCCAAAAGGGAACCACCAAGAGCGCCACGACAACGCCAGCAAGCACGCTGAGCGTACCCGAGCACTCACGCGCACCGGCCCGCTCTGCTTCGCCTCCTCGCTGCGCCACTGTCGCGTGCTGCGTCGAGCGCCATTGCCGCCGCCCTGTCCCCCTCTCACTGCTCGCCCGTGACCCTCGGTCCGAATTGGACAGGCCAACCGGCGTTAAAACACTCGCCTCACCCACTCATACACTCGCCCCGCTTCAATTCCCCTTCCTCGCCACCACAGCGCATCCGCCGAGCCCGCCATGGCCGGTTAGTCACCGCCGCCGCACACTTTTCCCACGGAGCCTCCTCGCCCCTCGAAAACGCTACCACGAGCTTCGCCTAGTCATCCTCCGTGCCGCGCTCACGTTCGCCCGCCCTCCACGCCGCCGGAGGCGCTGCCCATCGGAGCAGTCAGCCGCCGAGCCGCGGGCTCGCGTGGTGGTGCCGCCTCGGGCCACCGCGAGCGAAGCCAAGACCACCTACGGTGCGTCGTGGCCCCCACGTGCTCCGCCGCCTCTCGGTGCCCGCCGGAGAGCCGCCAAGCCGCCGGCGTGATGAGCTCAGGGAGCTCCCCTGATTTGTACCAAAGCAAGGACCACGTGTTTAGAATTCCACGAAGGTGAGGGTTGTCTGTGCAAAGTTGCCAGACCCATAGCTTTTCATTTCTAGGCTCGCGTAATATCTCAAAAACTTGGGGGCCTAACTGCAAGAATACTGTCACACCAGTGCCCATGACGTGTGGGTCCACGGTGACGTCATCGCTGACGTCATTGATGACGTCAGCATAGCTGGGTCCGGGTGCATGACATGCGGGACCCAGATGACGTCATCATGATGTCATGGATGACGTCAGCCGTCACTGGCCTGGGTACAATAGCCGGGTGTACCTAGCGAACATGCAGCCCTGGGTACAGTTCGGGTACCCGTAGCAATTACAGATCGGTTTTTAAAAGAAAAATGATTTTTGTAGATTTTGATTAAATACTAGTAAAATTCATACAGGGAGTTTTAGGGCTCTGTTTTGGGTGAAACCAGTTTTGTTGGCTTCCTTATGATTAGTAGCATCTGTTAAAAATATGAAATGGCTTGTTTCAAATACTTTTTATTGAGATTAGAGTTAATTATTGATTTACTTGATAACTTTTAAAATGCGTAGTAAATAGATTAATGTTCAGAAAAATATGGTTCTTGTTTTGTTAATCCTCATTTGTGATGCCCTGTCTATGAAAAATATATCATGTGCATGTTATATGTAAAATTATGAAGTTGTAGTTCAAGTGGGATTCTAGGGCTATTCTTGGAATAATTCAAAAATGCTTTCTGTTGAACTGGTTTTGGGTTGATAATTTTTGTAGGCCTCTTATATGACATTAGGTAGCTCTTGATGTAGTGGAACCGGAGGTTTGGTATACTTCATAGTACAAAGTATTTTTAGGTCCATATATAGGTGCTGCCTTGTCATTTTTGTGCAGAATAGTAGGCTTGTCAAAATGAGGTGAAATTTGGATGGTAGTCTAGACTTGGTATGTTTTATGTACTGTAATTTTCTGGGAATTTTATGAGATGTCGATCTGGTAGATCCTGTTATAGCTATTTCCTTTTTGGCATGAAATTGACTTAAGCATCAAGTTTGATAGGGCCATAATTATTTATGGAGATGTTTAAGGTAGATATAATCTGCTGTTAAGAATTGTTTGGGTCATCTTGGTTACCATAGCCTAATAAGATGTTACTATATACATGGTTATCAATGGTGGTGTGTTATCTAAGGGAAATGTGAGCATGTTTGGGTATTAGTACGTGGCTAATTGTAGGTTATATATGTGTTGGTTGCATGTTTGACTTGTGTGTAAGTCTAGGGTAGTGTGGGTTAGGGTGATTGAATAGAATTATAGTAGGTAATGATTAGCACGTGATGAATAGTTTGATGTAACAATGCTTATGAGTAAGGGTCTTTGGCTTTACTAGCTTGTTTGCTGGTGATAAGTAGAAAGAAGGTTTCCTAGATAGACTTACATTGTTTTTAATAGAGAATGTCATCGATTACCTATGATTAGGATACATATTCTTGGATGATGTTGACTACCTTGTAGAAGGAATCAGCAAGCACGCATCCGCATTACCATACCCTGTGCATTCTTAGTATTCATACATGCACCCGCATCATACAGGATCGCTAGGAGAACAGAACGTGACGTGAGATAAGGATCCAAAAGAGGAGTCACCAAGGGGAACCTCAGCACGTGAAGGGATCAAGAACCAGGAACCGGACGTGGAGTGATCAAGTGCTGGGAGCTTCAACATCGCTCGTTGTAGGAAGGCAAGCCCCGGAGCATTTCTCCTATGGTTTGCAAAATGAATTACTTTGCGTCCTTTATTGTTTATGATGCATTAAGTTTATAGGCGTTACTTGGAACCGTTACTGCATTATGAGTACCTTGATCCACCTGAATACCTTTACCCTTTTAAGTCAGGATCGTTCATATGCTTAGCACTGCTTAATTAGATCGGTAGAAGACGGGTGATTGACCCTCATCCGCGAGGTAGGTGGTTACTACCCTATGGTTGATGATAAGGAAGTTGGTTTAGAGAACATAACCATGTGGCCATGCTAAATCACGACTAGTCGGAGTTTGTGGTGTGTTAGACCATGGAAACCCCGTCTATGTCACTTAAAGAAATATGACTTTGTACGTCCTCGGATCATGTTGAACAATGCCTCACAGATAGCTGGAAGGATGCGATCATCCGACCGCGAAGCCTTGAGGATGTTTGGGCCGGAATTCCTGCAGAGATAAGCGTATTGCCCACAGGCGCAGTGTAGTAATCCCAATGGCCGGTCGCTCCGGAGGTACTTGGTAGCCGGGCGGGTCTGGTGCAATCGTATTTGCTGAAATCCGCGACTCCACCCGAATAGACCAAGGTGACCTAATCGACTCCGATGGGAGACGTGTGGTTTGTGTGAGGAGTATCCGCCAGCTGGTTTGCAATCGATTATAATCGCCATCGTTCCTGGATAGTGAGCACTTGACCGAGCAGCGGCACTGTCGCCAATCTATGTGCAAAGTAAGATGGTTATGTTTCTAAAGTTGTTGATGCTAGTATGCTCAACCTGAAGGATAAGATGTTATTGATTGTTCTACCCTGGAGTTGGAGTAGTACAGGAGCTAATGTAGTGATGTCAGGATCCAACTTAAAAGATGATAAGCTAGAGAGTCCTTTATCACTGTATGAATATTTAATAAGCTCATCTTTTATTGCAAAGAAATAGTCAGCTACCCCACTTATAAAGCCGTGCATACTCCTTGGTGTCACTTTATTTTTGGTTTATGACGGGTAAGTCTAGCTGAGTATCTTCTTGTACTCAGGGTTTTATTCCCACTTGTTGCAGATCATAAGACCTTTGCTGTGGCAACAAGATGGACCTGTATCCCACTACGGGAGGATTAGACCTTGGGCAAGGTCAACTCTGATATCTCATACCTCCATGCTTTTTGCCGGATTTGATGATGGACCAGGCACTATGTTTTAACTAAGTGTGCGTTGTAAACCAACACTTGATTTTGCTTCCGCAGTTTGGTTTTGAACTTGGCATTGTAATAACTATTTCATAACTCCGATGTATCCAAATACTTGTGAACTTATGTATTACTATGAACGGTTGTATGTTGAACTTAATTCGGTCTGGGCTGTATTGTGGAAAGTTTGAAATCCTTCGTGATTTCACGGACTACCGGGTTGATATAGGCGCCATGTGCTAATTAAGTTGCTTTGGCGACTCATTATTACATTGTGTTTATATTAATTGGTCGGTTACGTTACACGTTTGTCTTCCCCCCCCCCCCTCTTGTTTTTTTGCTCGATTCGTCGTTTCTTGATTGTTTTGGCTCATTTTTCTTGCGTTGATTTGATCTATGATGTGAGTGCAAGCTTTCCACCAAAGGAAATTATGTAATTCCTCACGGCATAGAAGATCTGAGCGATTCTTGTTCTAGGGTTTCTCATGAGCGATTTCCCCTCCCCTTTTGATTTCCTGTGGATTTTGTTCAATTTGGATGAGATCCACTCAAATTTGGGTTGGATGCAATTTATAGCATCACTAGTTTTCAAACAATAAAGGCTCCACATTTTTGCCCTGGACACTCCACGCCTCGGAGGTTCCACGTCTTCGCCTTGAGGCTCTGCGCTGTTGGTTGAGACCGCAGAGGCTCCGCATCCCCGTAGGCTCGACGTCTGAGTTCGGAGGCTCAATGCTGCTTGTTCAGACCATAAAGGCTCCACGCCTGACCGCGAAGGCTATGCATGGAAGCTCCACACCAGCAGCAGTAGTGAATTGTTTTGTCCGTAGTTTGCGCGTTCAAACTCCGATTCGGTTCCATCTTTTGTGTTGAACTTCTACCGTTCCATAGACTTTATCTAGTTGCTCTTTTCATCCATTGGATTGAGTATCCAAGATTTGAGACCTTGTTTCTTTTCGATAGAAGTAGGGGGTCTCATTTTCTTGTCTATTGGTTTGGCACTCTCTCGATCTTCTTTCAACTTGCTTTGTGGTGTCCCGCTATGTTCCTAGAAAACATTCACCCTCTCCATAGGGTCGTGGACATCACCATTCGAGTTTTGCATTTTGGGGTTCTTTGACGAGTCGAGGACCTAAAGTTTCAAAAGAAAATTTAAGGCTCCCATTCAACCACCCCGCTGTTCACCATATCCGGTCCTTCACCATATTATTAAAAGGAAGAAGGGTTCTTCGTCCATAATCCGATCGACGGGCCCAATCTCTTATATGCACGTATATGAGTTAAAGGTAGCTTGTTGAAGTATGAGACAGAGTTCATTCCAAAACGATTAGAATACGGAGCATTTCCATGGTCTGCCACTTGCTTTAAATGCTTCTATTAGTTAGAGTAGAGTGTTCAGCTATGGTGTGAAGTCTGATTCCATAACGAATTGAATTCGAAAGCAAGACAAAAACATTAAAAGTGTATGGCTCCTGTACCCGTATTATGAATTGGGGTAGATGTGCCTATGCATAAAGAATCAATTCTCATATGATTTGAAACACAAGACGTAACGTTGAATAAAACTTCAAGCTGCAAATCATCTATGTGTATGCATCTAGCTGTGTACGTCCTAATGCAATGCACATCAGCACATGCATGTTTGCTAGATAGACTATAAAATCATACAACTAGATTTATTATACATGAAAATACTTCCATTGTACATTCAGTTTTGTTTTACAGACAATACAACTTGTAAAACGTGGCCATATAGGATGCACTGCCTCCTGTTACAGATAACAAGTGGCGTTGTGTACATCTCGGTCCTTACCAACACCTAGGAACGGTTTGGGCCAAAACCGGATTTTCTGGTTTGGTTTGGACTTTTTCTAATGGTTTGGCCCTCTAACGACCAGATAGTCACAAGGTAGACCTCCAGCGGCCAGGTAGTCGCGAGGTAGAACCTATAGTGACCAGGTAGCCACTGCGAAGGGGATGTTGAACCGCTGGTGACCAGACTGCTGGGCGACACCAACACCCCAGCTGGACATACTAAAGCGAGGAGGAAATGAGGAACAGGAAGGCATAGCACCGACATCCAGGGTGGCAAGCCATTGGAGACGACTGCATGGGTGCTTCAACGCTGCCTTCAGGAAGGGCTTCGACGTCCACGGACGTCGACAACACACGGGGCAAGCACCAGTAGGTCTTTCGATCCTAGCCTGCCCAACGAACAGAACTTCGATGATGCCTCCAAGAAGGCCAATGATGCCACTACACCACCATCGTCGACCCGGAGGAACCAGGCAGGGGTTTCACCAAGCATTTGTAGGTCATAGATCAGGCCATCCTCAGCGCCTCCTTCCAAGGTAGCAATAGACCTTGGCCACCAATCCCGGCCCCGGCAACCAACGACGGCGTAGGGCGATATAGGCAGTGATGTCAGGGTGACACGGCCGAGAGGGGCCCATCCTGGCCCGTGCGAGAGGGCCCGGGAGGGTGGACATCCCGTCGCCTCCACCTGTACGCACCCAGGCCATCCCGCCGGCTGGCCTGCCGTCGCCACCAGATCGGCAACCCACCACCGAACAGGGCCAGATCCGGTCGCCAGCGCCAAATTAAAGGTGGGGTCAAGGCACCGGAGCCTAAGAGGGTCACTGTCGTTGGCCGACCACGCCACCACCCACGACCAAGTAGGGTCCCCAAATCCGGCCTCATGGGGAGCGGATCCGGCCGCCGGTGCCAAAGGTGGGGTCGGGGCACCGGAACCCAAGAGGGCCGTCGACGACGACCCAGCCTTGCCACCACCCGCCCAGGTTGCGGGGACCGCCAGATCGAGCCGATGGAGCCTGGATCCGGTCACCAGAGTAGGAGAGGAGGAGGTATGGAGGGGGCGGAGAACAGGGGCCGAGGGAAGGAGACGCGAGGAAGCAGGAGGAGGCCCCTTTGTAGGCGCCCCTGCTAGACGCCGCCGCCGGCAAGGAGGTGGCGCGGCGGCGGTGGCCGGAGCTGGTGAAGAAGGGGGGCTTGGGTGGCGGAGAGGAGGCCCTCGGGTCGCCCCCCAGGGGAGACGATGCGAGGAAGCAAGAGGAGGCCCCTTTGCAGGTGCCCCCTGCTGGACGCCGCCACCGGCAAGGAGGTGGCGCGGCGGCGGTGAAGAAGGGGGTTTGGTTGGCGGAGAGGAGGCCCTCGGGTCGCCCCCAGGGGAGACGACGCGAGGGAGGAGAAATGTTGCATTATTGTCTTTGATATTTACCATGTATATATCGTTATATGCATGGTTTGACTTCTTGGTCGCATGTATGGTTATGCTTCGGATCTGATTTTATCCTTTAAATTTGTTAGATAGATCAAGGCCCCACCCGAAAGCATCTTGCAGTTGTACATGTGGCAAACACGTAGTCACGCTATAAGCATGTTGCGTTGTTTAATCTATAAAAAGTGCTTCCGTATTCCATTTTCAGTTCTATCGTACAAATAATACATCTTGTGACGCCGAATATAAGTTGATGTCCCTCCTGTCATAACATTAAAATTTCGATGAAATCGTACCATTTTGAATTATGACCAACACATATATAAAAAGTAATTATGCAACTGAAGTTAAAAAGATATCGTTGATTTTTACGTAATAAAAAGGTAAAAAAGCATCACTTATTCGTGCCTAGCTAGATTAGTGCTAATATATATTTCTCAATGGAGGAAGTAAATTAGTTACACGATGATAATGATCTCAATCGGATATTAAATGCATGACAGCAACTGTGTCAAACGGAAGAAAAACTGGACTGCACATCTGTCGATCCAGCAGCAGCCGGCGGCTCCGGCGGTTACCTAACCACCATGACGATGAAACTCTGTGTTACGTTGTGAGCGTGTGATGCAACTATGCTCTGAAAACCGACCAAATGGAGCACACCTACGCACCTGCAAACCCCCAAGCACGAAACCTAGTAGAAAATATAAATTCACCGAACGAGCTGCTGATGCATGGATGCAACAAGGTCTTCTGATCTAGGACGCACCACGTACCAGCTCAGCACATATACAGCAATTGCTCGCCAGTTGAACGTCTGCAATTTGGCGACCATCACAAGCAATTCATTTCGCAGCATTGACTCGCTAGCGATATATATGATCCCAAAAGTCATCTCTCACAGGATTTGATTAATAATTCTCCTCCTCCTCATCCAATCAGAGCTGCTATGGAAATTCCAACTGTGAAGTCGATATGGATGATCGGCGCCGGATGTATAAATACATGTACGCCTGCTAACCATGCAAAGATATTCGAGAGTAGCCGTACTGCAACAACTAGTCTAGCTAGCTGCAACACCATTTGATAATATTTGGCATTGGCGGCAGCTAGCATTTGCAAAGAATAATAATTCTATATCCGGAGCTAGCAAGCAACTAGCTAGGCATGCCATCGCTTCAAGCGGTGATGGTGGTCGGCGGCGAGGAGAAGAAGGTCGGCGGTGCGCCGCCCACGTGCACGAATACCCTGGTGAGCCTCCTCCGGGCGCGGTCGGAGCGCAGCACCAAGGCCGAGGAGAAGGTGGAGTGGGTGCGGTCGCAGCTCGTCGGCCGCGGCGCCGAGTTCGAGACGCCGTTCGGCCGCCGTGCCCTACTCTACGCCGACCACACCGCCACCGGCCGCAGCCTCCACTACATCGAGGACTACATCCTCAAGCACGTCCTCCCCTTCTACGGTCAGCGTGCTTGCCTCTTCATTCCGCATGCAACACCATCGACGACACTACGTGACAGATGCGTCATGCATGGCTGTGTGCAGGGAACACGCATACGGAGGACAGCTACGTGGGCAGCAAGACGACGCGGATGGTGAGGAAGGCGACGAGCTACATCAAGCGGTGCATGGGCGCGGGGCCCGACGACTCGCTGCTCTTCTGCGGGTCGGGCGCCACGGCGGCGGCGAAGCGGCTGCAGGAGGCGATCGGCGTTGCGTGCCCGCCGGCGCTGCGCGACGCGGCGCAGGAGCTGCTACGCGCGGAGGAGCGGTGGGTCGTGTTCGTGGGGCCCTACGAGCACCACTCCAACCTGCTGTCGTGGCGCCAGAGCCTGGCCGACGTCGTGGAGATCGGCGCCGACGACCAAGGGCTCGTCGACCTCGCCGCGCTGCGTCGCGCGCTGGCGTCGCCCGAGTACGCCAACCGGCCCATGCTGGGGTGCTTCTCCGCGTGCAGCAACGTCACCGGCGTGCTCACCGACACGCGCGCCATCGCGCGTATCCTTCACCAGCACGGCGCCTTCGCCTGCTTCGACTTCGCCGCCAGGTACGTTATGTGTAGTGCTCTACGTGCCTGTCTGTCGTCCATGCGTAGAATAGTGCAAGTTTGAGCTTCAGTTTTCCACGGTATAGAATAGTACGTACGTACTAGTTTGCATTTTTTGAGGTGTGAAAACTTCAATTTCCTTGTTATATATACTCCTAAAATTCACGTACGGTAGCACGATCAGGTAGAACTCAGAATTTATGTTGTTTCGTTTAGTTGTACAGGTTTTGTTTGTTTTGTAGCCGTGAATTTCTAGACTCGTGTGACACTAGCAAATGTATGAACGCACAACTTCATAGTCTGACACGCTTGCATGATGGCCAAAATGAAAGTCCTTGCAGCTACACAGTTCAATTCCTAACGCAGGCCGCAACTCTCGTTTTATGTTAGAAAAATCCATCCATACATATTTTGTCAATGTGCTATAGAATATATACGTGAGGTTTGAAACTTGACGCAAATGTAAACCACACTTGTACTAATCAGAACGAAATTCAGTCCACAACTGCACTACTACTACTGTTTGATCTATTCATCGGTCATGCACGCCCGTTTATTTCCTCCATCCTTGACATCAAAATTTGACAAATTTTGCCACCTGCCCTCTCGAGCTCTTCCCCGCCTGATGCATGATATCACTTTGACCTGCAGGCTGAAGAGATGCCCTCATCACGCACGTATACTACTATATCATGCATCATGTGTACCATCGACATACGCTATATCAAATATTCAAATTCATGGTATTGCCCGATTTATTATTAACAACTCATCCATCGCTACCACGCTAGTAGCTAGTTAGAAGAATCATCAAGTTGCTAAAAAAATGTTCGTTCTCCCGTCCGGTTTCCGCATCGTTGAAGCAATCTCATACGTATTTTCCTTGCCCGCCCGCCGCCCGGCTTTGTTTCTAATAAATTTTCAAAGTCAATTGGAAGGAGCGGAAAGAAACTGAGCCATGGGATCGATTGTGATGGATGGACATCGGAGACCGCAGGTCGGGATCGCAAGTCCAGTTCGTAGCTCACCATGACAGCGAAAGCCATTGACCTTCACCTGCTACACATGCATGCATATACGCGTCAGAACAGAACGCATCTGAAATAGCCTCGTTTTCTCTTTCAAGAAACCACTTAGTTTCCATGGCCGGCGCTGCGTAGACTCTCTCTCTCTCTCATCTGCATATATAGTTGTTTATTTTTATTTATTTATGCACCGGCGCACAATGAAAACCAAGATAGATGATATTTTGTACTTGTATACATGTGTCAGCAGTAATTGTGGCTGTGCGAACGATTTTTTGCTGAGATGACATTGTGTCCTGCACTGCATGAGACTGCATGCGTGTGAGTAGATCGCTGACATTACATTTGTGTCTCTGGACAGCGGGCCCTACGTGGACATCGACATGCGGTCGGGGGAGATGGACGGCTACGACGCGGTGTTCCTGAGCCCGCACAAGTTCGTCGGCGGGCCGGGCACGCCGGGGATCCTGCTCATGAACCGCGCGCTCTACCGCCTCGCCGGCATGCCGCCGTCCACTTGCGGCGGCGGCACCGTCACCTACGTCAACGGATTCAGCGAGGAGGTACGTACCTGAGGCCACCCGCCTACAACCATGGGAGTCACACAACTACACAAGTACTAGAGGCGTACACATGCATGAAGACGACCCAGTCGCTGACGTACGCATGCATTGTTGTTGCAGGACACGGTGTACTACGACGACATCGAGGAGCGGGAGGACGCCGGGACACCGCCCATCGTACAGAAGGTGCGCGCGTCGCTGGCGTTCTGGGTCAAGGAGCACGTCGGCCGCGACGCCATCGCGCTGCGGGAGCAGGTCTACGCCGAGGCGGCCATGGCGCGCCTGCTCAGCAACCCCGACGTCGAGGTGCTCGGCAACGTCGCCGCGCGCCGCCTCCCCATCTTCTCCTTCCTCGTCTACCCCCCGGGCGCCGACGAGCGGCGAAGGCTGCCCCTGCACGGCCGCTTCGTCGCCAAGCTCCTCAACGACCTGTTCGGGATCCAGGCGCGGGGCGGGTGCGCGTGCGCGGGGCCCTACGGCCACGCGCTGCTCGGCGTCGGCGAGGACCTCTCGCTCCCCATCCGCGACGCCATCGTCAGGGGGTACCACGGCGTGAAGCCCGGGTGGACGCGGGTCAGCTTCGCCTACTACCTCTCCCGCGACGAGTTCCGCTTCGTGCTCGCCGCCATCGACTTCGTCGCCGCGCACGGCCACCGCTTCCTCCCGCTCTACAGCTTCGACTGGGCCACGGGGAACTGGGCGTTCCGGCGACGGACGTTCAAGCACCACCTCATGAGGGAGGAGCTGCTGCGCGATATCGATCACCACCGTGGCCGTGGCCGCCGCACCCCCAACACCACCGAGTCCGATGACGACGACGATGAGCATTACTATCCCAAGAAGAAGACCGCTGCCACCGCGGATCAGCAGCAGGCTGCTGCTGGCCGGACCACGGCCGCCGACAGGTTTCAGAGCTACCTGGAGACTGCCACCAAGATCGCGCTCTCGCTGCCGGACACGTACCATGAACTCGTCGCGAGCGTGCCCAAGGGATTGGACCCCAGCATTATACTCTTTCGAGTCTGATTATTACATAAATAAATAGTATTATATTAATTGGTGCCAATAAACCGATATCGATCGACAAGGTGTGTGCTCTAATCACTATAGTGTATACTGTATAATGTGTATATATAACACATACTGAGTTTTTTTTTGAGAAAGTCTAAGACTCAACCAGTTGATTCTGTTGAATCTCTCAACCGGCTGGTCTGCGTCGTCCGATCTTCCTTTAGCGGCTCGATTTGGTGTTGGATCTTCTGTGTGTTGATTTGCCTGCTATGTCTCTCTGCTTTGTGGGGCCCACCTGTCAGCGCAATTTGACAGGAAGTAGGGTCTCGTCGTCTTCTGCTCGTCTCCATCTCTTTCATTTCCTCGTCACTTCGTCTGGTGTGTGCGTCCTCCTCCTCGGCGGCGGCGATTTTCTAGGGTTCCTCCATTCCTTCCCCCCCTCTCTCTCTCTGATTTGATCTCTAGATTTCAATCATGTCTTCTCTTCCTTGATCTGTGATTCTGATCCGTTTTTCATGATGTTCGTCGGATGGCTTGGCAGTGTCGTTGTCGTCGCCATGTTCATCTTCTTCGGTCGGCATCCCGGTGTTTTCATTTCTAGGGTTCGTATCTTCATCCCCTCGTTCTCTATCTCTAATTTGCTGATTCGATTGAAAAATTTCTGGTTATTAATGGTTGAATCTGATTGAGGCTTCGTTTCCTCTGTTCCGCTGCTCGTTGGGATGGCTCGCTGTGTCGCTCGTCGGTTGGTTCGGTGATGTCGTCGTCGCCCCTGTTCATCCGGTTCATGTGGCGATTTGTAGGGTTCGTATTATCCTCTCTCTCTCACAATTGGGAGTAAAATGGAAACTGTTGCATGTAGTGGAATTGAGTCTCATTCATTGCGTCCTGCTGTTCTGATTTTTTTAGCTATTATTAGAAATGTCCTCTGTTCCTTCATGATTTTTTTAGCTATTATTAGAAATGTCCTCTGTTCCTGCTGTTGTTTGGATCGATGTGGAGTTGGAGTGGAATCGAAGGAAATGGAGAACCCATGCATGTCAAGCAATTGAATCTCATGCATGGCATTCGATGTTGTGAATTATTTTGTAACTATTATTAGATATGCCCTCCTTTTGCTGTGAATGATTTCGTAGCTATTATTAGGCACTTCAATCTCGTCGGATGTTGTTTCCTAAACTTGCCCAGCTCGCTCACCGATCTGCATCGGGATATGGGGAGGTCCGGAGTGTGCAGTGTTGTAATTTGGTGAATTTTAGCTTAATTTGAATTCTAATTCTTGCTTGTGTACTATGTGGTTATTATTCTAGTCCTAAAGCATCCGTGTGTCATGGTTGAAGGTGTTTTGAAATGAGGAATGAGGAATTTAGTTTCAGTATACTTGACTGAACCCATTGTAATCATCGACCTGCTATCTGAATGTTACGCGCATGAACCTGCTATCTAAGTTTGATTTGTGCTATCTGAATGTGAAAATGTTATTTCTTTAGAATCCCGTGAACCTGTTATTTCAATGTTATCTAAATATGAACTTGATCCATGTAGTGAAAAATTTTGTATACTAGCTGGTTTTTTTTCTGAATGTGAATAGAGATTGCTGGCTTGAACCCTCTCACTTTTATCATTTCACATTCAGAATTGATCCATGCATGGTCAGCGTAGGTGACATGTAGTCAATACATCGTATATAGGAGTTGCCATTTTTTCTTGGTCCTTTTTTGCTGTAATATGGCATTAGGTCAATGTAGAAGTGCATCACCCTATTTGTTTCTTTGCCTCCAACATTTAGACTTTCAGTTTGAGCCATTGCTAGAATCTAACTATGTGTGCGTGTTTGTGTGTGTGTGTGTGTACATAGAGCTCATGTGCTTTCTTCTACCTTGGTTCATTGGAGAGGGAGAGGAGAGGTGAGCAGGTTGCTCACCTTTGGTTGTGAGTGCATGTACCCAATCAGATTTTGTTATGTCATGAGGTCTGGAGTCTATCATAGATATTACTAATATTCTCCTCCTCTTATTTCTAAATCTGAATGAGTTTTCCATTTCTCGATTTGGTGCTCGCCGGATGGTTTGCTGATGTGGTCGTCTCTCCTGTTCATCTGGTCTGTTTGTCGATTTTGTAGAGTTCATATTATCCTCCTCCTCTCTCTCACTCTCTCATGTACTGCAATTCATTCTTATTCATTGCGTCCTGTTGTTCAGTATTATTTAGAAATGTCCCCTGGCTATTATTTAGCTATTTGTTTCGATTTCTCTCTGGATTGGTTAGATTCATGGGGTGTTTTTCTTGGTTGAAATTTGTGATTCGCGTTTGGGGTAGCTGTTGATTTGTGCTAAGTGTGATGTGGTGGCGTTGAGGAGCGGAGTGTGATGGGGTGGAGTCAGTTGAGGCCGTTTCTAGATTACTTTGCGATTCATGTAGTGGTGAAGTCCCAAATACTAATTATAGCATTAGCGACTTAGTGTTCATGCATCTGAATTCTTTATTTGCTAAGGTGTGTTACCATTAGATCCTTGCATTTCTGAATGTGTCGTGATGAGTGAGGTTGAAGTGTAATAGATCATGCATCTATCTCGTGTTGTTCGATGTGTTGGTCTATCTACAGATTTGGGACTTGGAGGCATACTGTTGAGCTGATGACTCCCAACTCCAGTAACTTTTGCTAATTTTAGAGGAGCAAGGACTTGTATGCTGTTATACTCTGTGGCAATCTTGGGTTTACTTTGTTTGTTTCTTACTTCTTCTTTCTTTAATACAGATTTGTTGTAGCAACTGAGGACTATTGCATATGAACATGTGTTCTCAATTAGTGAATGGATTACAATTTGTAGTTTACATTATTGTCGATAGACTTTTGAATATCTTTTGTTGATTTTCTACTTTATATTGTTTCTTTTTTGTAACACCCTTCCCTTCTAGTATTCTAATTGAATATCTGGTTTTGGTTTTCCTGTAGTTATCATCGGAGACGCGTCGCAAAAGGTCTCATCATGTTATTGACTTATCTAGTTTGGGTGGCTCGGCGAAGGTTCGATGATATTCAGTGTTCTCAGCAACCTTTTATGGATTCTCGATTCAATTGTGTTTGTATTTCTCACAATTTGTTTCCGCTGGTCTGCTGGATGCAGTGAGAGTTTGTATGAAGATGAGGAGTTTGTCCAGAGGCAGCTTTTACCACCAGTTGCCCCCCAAGGTGTTTTTCTACTTGGCCGAGCTAAATGGTGCTCTGTCATATGCACTTGGTGCTGCTCAAATACTGTTAGGTAATCTGCTTGGTGCCTGCATTATTACCCGTTAATTGTTCACAACACTAAAATTACTGTGTTAAACATTACCTCCTTTGCCTTGATGTGCTGGCTACTTGTTGGTTACTAGTCCTGTGCTGAAGTGGCCTGTGAAAACATTTAACACTTAACTATGTGGCCATGGTTTGATCCATGAGTGGTACCTGTATGAACATGTGGAGTTGCCTGTGCAAGTGCAATGCTTTTGTAGTGAACTTATCCTAATGAATTTATTCTAATGGTTGGCATGTCTATCTTGTGTGATGTATATATATATATATGCATTGGTTTCCTTCTGCAGGTTGATTGTGTGTTTTCTGATGCATACTTGCATGCATTGCAGAATGCAGATTTACAGTCAAAAATGGGTTGTAGCCGTTTTCTAGTTTTTTGTTTGCGTTATCTGTTGTTGCTCATAGATACTGGTGCTTGTGATCTCCTGTAAGATAAGCTGGAACAGAAATCCCCACTTACTTTTTAAACTTACACTTCCTCTTATTGTAATTTACACTGCTTTTATAAGTGTAAATTAGTATACTTGAAGGTGTAAGTATGGTATAAACCATTTGGTTGATGTTATTGCTAGTTTCATATCCATTAAGTATTGATTTTTATGTCCTTACATCAGGTTTCAAGTGGTTTCTTCGCCAACAATGATGATTATCTCAGTCCTGTTATTGCTAGTTTTGTTTAGCATATTTTGTAATAATGATTTTTGTTTTAGGTGTTACATAAATGTAACATAAATGATTTTTTGTAATATGGATGTGTTCCTATTTATTAAAAAATAGAATTTCTTTTCTAATTCTTTAGTGGCAGGGAACTTACACATGTTATCTATGAAAATTACACCCAAATTGAAGGTGTAAATTATGTTATTTGAAGGTGTAATTTTATTATTTGTATTTTTTTTATGTTTTCAAATTTTCTTTTTTGCAAAAAATTTTCCATTTCATTAAAATTTGCCTTTGTTATCGCCTTCTATAGAAAAAATTTGTAATATTTGAGTTCTTAAAATTTTTCTATTTGTCAATTTTTCATTTCATTAAAATATGCCTTTGTTATCTGCCTTCTATAGAAAAAATTTGTAATGTTTGAGTTTTTAAAAATTATCTATTTGTCAATTTTCCATTTCATTAAAATTTGCCTTTGTTATCTGCCTTCTATAGAATTTTTTTTTTAATATTTGAGTTTCTAAAATTTTTCTATTTGTCAATTTTCCATTTTATTAAAATCTGTCTTCTATAGAAAAAAATTGTAATATTTGAGTTTTTAAATTTTTTCTATTTGTCAATTTCCCATTTCATTTAAATTTGCCTTTGTTATCTGCCTTCTATAGAAAAAATTTGTAATATTTGAGTTTTTAAAATTTGTATTTGATTTTCGTTCTTATTTCTATTTGACCGTTGTGAAGGTCCCAAATCTTTAACGGTTGAGACAGAAAGCAAATCATATGGCTTTGCTGTCTTGCAAGTGTCATATGATTTGTTATAATCTCTCAACCGGTTGAGAGAGGTTCCTGTTTCAACCGGCTGGAAGGTAGACAGATCCTTTTTTTTATTTGGAACCAAAAGTATAGAGAGTTTCCGAGAACGGAAAATTAAAGAAGAACAAGCTTTTATGACTGTAGTTCCTTTGTATATGAAAAGATGCCTGCATTATATTTGTATCATTCGTTTGAGTGCCTTAGACCAGGAGGTAGTAATAGAGTCCAGAAGAGATGGACTGAACTGCTTGCAAGCTACAACAATTGAATTGCAGTTGTATATATAATCCCTCCATCCCAAATAATCAATTCCCTAGAGTTAGTTTCATGTCATTAATATTGTTCTGTATTTTTAATTTGATCATACTTAACACTTTTGATTTAACATAACCCTATAGGAAATGATTTATCTGGGACTCGAGGAGTATTTAATAGCTATATACAACTGGCATACTGATGTATCCGTCTTCCAAATATTTTGGTATATTTCATTTCAGTTCCTTAATCCACTTCTAGGCTGATCTGGAACAAAATTATGCATCCTAGCTGTTTTACTCCTGCATTGTATCAATATTCAATTCAGTTGGTAACAACTACTCCGCGCCACGCGGACCGGCAGGCTCTTGCATGACATCAGAACTCTGAATCTTTCTTCAGAGTAAACGCCAGCATGGTCATGTGGCAAGCAAGCAATGCCGGTCTGCCACATGCCATGCATATGCTTGAATTTATGCAGCACACTGCAGACTCGATCTCTTGCTTGCAGATCACACTATATCCAGGTCACGCTACACACATGTTATATACTATAGTCATCAATCAAAGCTGCTATCTCCTGTGCGTGTTGCTAGAAAAACAAAGCAGTTTTCTGGAAACTTAGGAAAATTTTTGCTGAAACGATGCCATCCGAGTTGGAACCTGGAAGAGCGACGAGAACGGGGGCCGGTGTTTTTCATCCGTTTCTTCCGTCATCACTGCATGTGACCTCAACGGGTGCCTTCTCCCAGGAGATTCGAAACTTTGAATGGTTTGATTTTCCTTTCAAACGAATGCTTCGAATCGTCCGCTGCTCAGATTACTCAATTATATTATGCCTGAAAAAGAGTGTAGCACTGCTATCGAATCAACTAGTCACTGCCGGAATATCAGCGGGGCAACCAAACATACTCATCAAGAAAATTTTACAAACTAGTTTTCCATACCATACCGACACACCAAATTTTCTCATGGATGTGGAAGTCAAAGGTCACTCCAAGGATAAATTTCTTTGTCTGGCAGGTGCTTGTTGACAGACTGAATACCAAAGTAATGTTGAGGAGAAGGAATATGTTCAATGAACCGAATGCACATTGTGTGTTATGCTCGGTAGGTATAGATGAGAACATCGACCACCTTCTATTTGACTGCCCCTCCTCTAGAAGTTGCTGGGAAAAAATTGGTGTCCAATGGAACATGAATCTCAGCCTTCATCCAAGGATAGCCCACACCAGACAACAGCATAATGTGTCGTTCTTTATGGAGATGGTCGCCGTTGGAGCATGGGAACTTTGGAAGCACAGAAACGACAAGGTTTTTTGAAATGGTCGGGTGCAAGTCAGCATTTGGTTTAGCAATTTTAAATATGAGAATGTTTGTTACAATTTTTACGTTTTAAGCCTGACTTGAGGTCAGCTTTCTGTTCCTGGCTAGATGCTTACAGTTAAGCACGTTGTAAGTCCACTTGTACCTCTTTTTATTATTATAAATTGAAAATGAATTGTTGTGGGTATCTCCCCCATAGTTTTTGCCTTCAACTAGGATCATACCCGTGCGTTGCAACGGGCAAAAAGTAATATCACAATAATTTTGGTTTAAACGTGTGTTGCACTATTGAAAAAAATATCATTTTGAGTTTTTTTTTAAGAGAAGCCTCGACTTTTAATGAAAGCCAAATGTCATACAACAAGCTGGGGATTCCAGCATACGACTACAGTTCTCCAAACCTCACTCTCTCCTCCCCAGATAGGAATACAGCTGAATCAAACTGATATTACAGTGAATAACCGAAATCCAGAAAAGATAACCCACTCTCTCACACTACTTCTTCAAATTTCCACTACTGACGACAAACATATCATTTTGAGTTTGCCTCTGCATTGTTGTAGTTAACAAAAAAATTATTGAAATAAAAACATAACAGTGTCATTCGTGTAACATGCAAAATATCAATAATTATTGGTTTACATGTACCAAGTAAAATAATAAAATCTTTGATTCATAGACCAAGCAGAATAGGTGCACTGCATTCATACAACACGTGGCCCCATTTCCCCTGCCATCGAATCACCGATAGCCCCTTAATCAACCAAATCTAGCAAGGTCAGATTTCAGATTTGTTAATTCTATGTGTGTACTAATGGATCATTTGTTCGCATCCATTTGGGGACAGACCTAGGGCCCAGCGACCTTTGAGCGCCTGCCCGGGCTCCTCTTCGTCAAAAGACCTGCACAACAATACCTTGCATGCAATCAAATAGCCGTGGTTTTTCTATCAAAATCGTTATGCCGTTATGCTTATCTTTATTAAAGTGGTGACACCATGATTAAAAAAATAAACGACAACAACTGCCAACACATGGAACATAGAGAAACCCCTACTAATATGTGGTATCATATAATTAGTCCAAATAAAGTTAAATTCATCAGTATAGTAATATAATAGCTAAAAGATATAAAAGTTTTGTTGGCACATAACAGTATTGTCTCCAGATTCACAAAGTAAACTAAAATCCTCTTTGAATGCAATAGAAATCAATTCATCTCTCAAGAAAAGGATTAGGACCATCCTTACCTCGTCCTTACCTCGTCATCAGGAGGATGAAGCCAATCGGTGATGGACTTATTGTGCATGCTGCATATGCACAAGCTTGATAATGAGTTAGGCTGTCAGCAAGGTTTGTTTTCTTAACTCTAGCCTGGTAGATAACTGTATTAAAAGGCATACTGGTAATTGATAGCAAGAGTTTATGTGAAGTTTTAAACTGCAGCTTTGGTGTCTGAAAGAACAAGTATCATTCAGAGTGTAGCATAGTACTGTAATTATTGAGTCTTGTGCAAAGTTTCCTGAAGACATTATGATTAAGTGACAAAGTACTTTCAAAAAATCTCTAGTAGCAGGCATACAGATGGGCACTAACTCGGAAACTCAGAGCCTATTACCACACTACTATATTTTGCCCAGGCTCTAGAAAACTTCCGGGTCAGGTTATTTGTAACCAAAAAGGAGAACTACATGCTGCTACACTACAAGAGAAGCATACCCATATTTTAAAGAAATCAAACACTTCTGATATTTTCCATGTTCACTTGTTCTAAAAGACCTGAAATACTTGCATTTAGGAGACTCCAAAGCACTTGTGTTGAAGGCATTCTCTGGGCTCCGACACAAGGCCTACTCTAAGAAAAACATAATTTGCTAAATCAACTCACTTGTGCCATTGCGACCAATATGTCTTGCACCAGCTTCTGCCTCTTATAGACTCGCTTAGTCTCTCCCTTTCTTTACAGTTTCACTTTGATGCCAAAAACAGCAGCACTTCAGCAAAATGAGAGTATCACGTAAATAATCAGAGATCTGAAATGAGCAGATAAGCAAATTTTCTTGATTGGAGAACATTCAGTGACTTTCAGTGCACAGAACATTCAGACAGAACTAAGAATTGCAAACGCAGATCCAAAGGACATGGGTGTGCACATGTACGCATGATAATTTTGAAAGGGGTCAAAGTTAGCAGGCATAATACGTGCACATACATGTAATTAGATCAGATCCTATTACAAATAGCCAATTGGATTAAGTGGGTTTGGGTGCTCCGTTTTGCACAGGAATGGAAGAGGAGGGATTGGCATACCTGGTGGTCCTTCCCTCCATGGATGACAGGGAGAGATTCCGAGCATGCAAATGGCGTGGAGTGGAGGCGGCGACTCATCATGTGGTGTGGAGGCGGTGGATCCTGCGGCGGTGCGTCGGGGCTGCCAGCGGGTAGATCATGGAGGAGACGGCGTCCGGCGGAGTCGGGACGACCGATGAGCAAATTGTGGAGGCGACGGCGTCGGGGCGGCGGAGCAACTCCGGGAGTCGGCGGTGGTAACGACGGCGGCGCGAGGGTGAGGGCAAGGTCGCTTGAGCGCTGGGGCCTGGGGCATGCGTGCGAGGGATAGACATGGGCCAGGCTGGTTCCAGGCGTGCAGGGGAGGCATGGGCCCACATGTCGGCCCCAAAATTTTACAGATGCTCGTGAATTGTCCGGCTTCACCATGCTAGCGGCAGACGGGTCCGTTTCACAATTTTTGTAGTAGATAGAGAAAAAAAACTAGTCATTGCCGGTTTGTATGAAACGACATTGATAAACCTTCGGTGCCGGTTCTTAGCTTCAAAATCAGAAAAAGATTGGGGTCCCAAAAACAAGGCATCGTCACTGCTAGCTAGTTGGTACCTTGAATCAATAGTAATATGTCACTGCTGGTTCATGGCCTTCAAGTCCGCTTCTAGCTAGCTTGTGTAGGTAGAAAACATCTTCCACCCTCCTATGCCAAGCACACTCATCCAAGGATGCGCCTTTTCCCACCTCTCCCTCCATTATTGTGGTCATTTTTCACCAGAATACTCATGGAAGGTCTTGGATTTTGAAGCATGTGGGTCATGCTCATGATTTAAAGTTAGTAACAAGCATCCACTCGTTTGAATTTCTTTTTTTTCAATTGTTTTTATGGCTAGATTAGTTAATTGTCATGCTAGTTATTTCTCCATTTTAGAGAGCATGTTTTAATTTATCTCGATTAAGGCATTCAAATTATGGGGAATCCATCTTTCAAAAGGTTCGTGTCTATGAACCCATTTCAATTCCTAGCAAATTGAATTTGTGGTTTTAATGATTGTTAGTATATGATGCTTTAGTTCTTGTGTGGATTAGAGTAGAGTTTTTCAATAGGGTTACCAATTTTAATTTTGATGAAGGTTCCAATTTTTATTCTTCCAATAGTTAGTCTCTCAATTTTTATGTGACATGGAGTAGAACAATTGTTCTTCAAGAGGGGCCTACCAATTTTAATTTGATGTGCACATTCATATGGCACCTAGCAACCCATTGTTTTTTAAGTCACAAAAAAGCGACCCATTGTGTTGAGTTGCAAGTATTGGTCCATGAATAAGGCTTCAATATTTATTTTTCTATAAATAGCCTGTCTCCCTATTTTTATATATATGGCATGAAGTAGAGAAATTGTTGTTCAAGAGAAGCTACCAATTTCAATTTTGATAAGCACATCCATGTGACATCTAGCAACCCACTATTTTGAGCTACAAGTATTGTCCATGAATAAGGCTCTGATTTTTATTTTCCTATAGTCAGTCTGTCTCCCCATTTTATGTGGCATGAAGTAGAATAATTGTTCTTCAAGAGGGGGCTGCCAATTTCAATTTTGATGAGCACATCCATATGTGACACCAAGCAACCCATTGTTTTGAGCTACAATTATTGTACATAAATAAAGACCCAATTTTTATTTGCCTATAATTAGCCTGCCTCCCCATTTTTATGTGGCATGAAGTTGAATAATTGTTCTTCAAGAGGTGCTGTCAATTTCAATTTTGATGGGCACATCCATGTGACACCTAGAAACCCATTGTTTTGAGTTTCAATTGTTGTTCAGTTCTCCTATAACTTTTCTATGAAGAGATGGATCGAGAATGGATGTACAGTTTGCCATTTGCGAACCTGCAATATATGATGGGCAGCAACACCTCCATCATGACTGCCAAAGCTTATGCTGGGGATGGACAACCTATATTATGAGATAGCAAAAATCTTAGGAACATTGTCAACATGGATCAAATACGATTTCACTTGATCACCAGGAGGTTCATGAAAGACTACACGATATGGAGTAAGCATGGGGAGGTTGGTGAGTACGTTCCACAACAAACCTTTCATGATGTGAGATCATGCATGACGCAGCCCCCCAAGGTCGTTACTAAGGTGTCAACAGGAAACCTGGGGCTATCAATGATGATGTATTTGGGAATAAATTAGCTAACGATATAGGGGATGATGATGACCTTTCTTAGTTACAACATGATGCAGAGGGCGGATTCCTTAGTGCTAGACAGTTGAGAAAGCTAGAGATAATGAGAAAGGATGGAAAAACAACATTGTATCTAGGTTGTCTAGTGAGCAGACTAGAGGAGACTCATAAAAGATAGTTTGGTACTCTGTATTTCTCTATGTTTTCCTATATACTTTTACATATATACACATTATATTTGTATTTAGAATTTGGAATACAAATTTTCAATTTTGATGAGAAAATGTTTCTAGAATTGGCTACGAAGAAACCATTTTTTATAGGTGGCTTAGATTCTCAACCATCTCTGGAAAATATATACATCTAGAGCGCAGTTCAGAACAACAGTCGTGCCTGAAAATTTATTTGTAAAGGCAGCTCGTGTTCCTAGTTGTCTCTAAAAATCTATTTCTAAGGATAGCTAGGCAGTTGTCTAGAGACACAAAGATAGAGGTCGCTGGTTCAACCACCTATATATAGGCTTTTTAGTCGTCTCTAAAATATCATTTCTGTAGTAGTGTTTCATCCTATTATAGTCATAAAACTCATTTAGAATTGAGACAGAGCCTTAATATCTTTTTGTTGGGACAATACATATGGTAACTTTATTAATCTCAAGATCTACCGGTACAACCTTTTTTAGAGAAATTTATAGGGTTTATGATGTTTGTACGTAAGTGTGTGCACGTATATATGTGAGTTATATTTTATTTATAAAATAAAGTGTTGACGAAGAAATTCGCTAACGCACCGGTAGTGGGCCTTGGACGTCCTAGAGGTGCCTCGAAGCGACCTGCAAACGCAACGACGACGTAGCGTTACCGGCAAAACCGATCTAGAGATCGATAAGCCGATGTAGAGCCCGTCGACGGAGGGGTAAACCCTAGAACAACCTCCAGGAAGACCCGTCGGGAGGATGCACGTAGGGGATCTCCGAGGAACCAGCGGGTGGCGCCTAGGATTGCCGGAGAACTCGCGGAGAGAAGCACCGAACAACAACTAGAAAATTAGGGCAGGAGTAGACGAAGAAGAAGAAGATAGATTGATCGTCTCGATCGATCGGTGTTGGTTTTTGTGTCGATTGATTGGATGGGTTCAATCGGCAATAATCCCCTCGTATATATAGGGGGTGGTCTTATCCCAGTAGGAAACTCTCCTAAAACTCGTCCATCAAGTTCCCCACGCCAAAAATTACCAAAAACCGACTTGTAACGGAGTCGGTTTCCTCCCGTCAACTGCGCCGGACGCGTCCGGCGCGAAGGGCGCGCGTCCGGCACGCACGGAGCCTCTCTGTGGTGCGTCCGGCGCTGTGGAGCCAGTGCACGTGTGCGCGAGCCCTGCGTCCGGCGCCCTTCCGGCGCGTGGCGTCCGGCGCCCCGGGCCGCCGCGGGCGGCTCTGGACTGCGTCCGGCGCCCGCAGGCAGCGTCCGGCGCTGCTGACTTGCGCCGGAAACCCCCCGTTTTACCGTCCGTTGGCTCGCCAACATGCGTTGATCCTTCCTCTACCATTTTTGGTCGTCAACATAAAGGTATCACGACAATATATATACGACAATATTTAAACCATGGATGAATTTATAACTACAGTATAGTTTATTCCCAATTGTCCACTGCCCATCCAATCGGCAAGGTCAACCTTGGCAAAGTACTCAGCAGATGCGATAGCCGACGGCTGTCCGTTGGTCTCTCCATGTTGACTTCGCTCTATGCTCGTTGGCAACGACACGTCGTTGCCCTGTTTTTACTTCACGCGGAGACTTCACCAGGATTGGAAGAAACAACACTAGCGCGTCTTGTTTTATGCAGGCCGTGCACTGCCTGCCGGCTGCCGCCTGTTGCACATTGGTACGGTGCTTTTCTCATAATAAAAAAGATGACGACAACAAGAAAGAAGGAATAAGTGACGGCAAACAAATGGGAATAGTAATATAGGTTCATTTGACTTTCTATCGTCTCAGCCTATATAAAAAAATATAGGCTGAACGCATTTGACTTCTTCTCGTTTCACCGCATTATTGTGGGTTAAAAAATGGTACTGACATACTCCTAGAATTTATTAAAACAATAGAGTAGGAATTCACAAACTGTGACAGGCACGGTAGCTGTGGCGGATCAAAAACTCTGAGAGAAAACAAGCACATGGCTGTGGAATGATCAGTTTGGACATAATGGGCCACCACACCCTCCAGCCCAGCTCATTTCCTTTTAGTTTTGCACAACACCAGAACTAGGCCTAGCATCAGATAGTCCATTGCGCACGCCAAATCGGACACTCGTGTGGGCCTAAATCGTGAGAGTGGTCGACCCACTGCTTATAACCTCTTTACTAGGAAACCCCTTGGATTGACTGACTCACATACTTGAGATGCTACAGCTTGCCGACAAGCTGGCCGGCGTCCAAGCCATGCCCGGTGTGGACCACAGGTTCGTTTGGCGCTGGACAGCCAATGGTGATTACTCCAGTGCCTCCGCCTACCAGGCTTTCTTCGCTGGTGGTGTCCAGCTGCACGGTGCTAAGGAGCTTTGGCGTGTGCGGGCACCACCCAAAGTCAAGTTCTTCTTCTGGCTCGCCCTGTACGGGCGAATTTGGACTGCAGCGAGGAGGGCCAGACACGGACTTCAGACTTCAGCCTCCTGCGTCTTGTGCTGCCAGATGGACGAGACTCATGACCACTTGCTCATCTCCTGCGTCTACACTAGAGAAGTCTGGTCCCGTCTCCTGCTTGTGGCTGGCTTACAGCACGTCGCGCCGGGGCAGGACGACTCCCTGGTCGACTGGTGGCTGCGTTCCCGGGAGGACGTGCCAGCGCCGGTCGCCAAGGGCTTTGACTCGGCAGTCTTGTTGATTTCCTGGGAGGTCTGGAAGGAATGCAACCGCCGAACCTTCGACGACATCGCTACCACGCCAGCCCAGTTGCTACAGCGCATTCGGGAGGAGTTCGACTTCTGGATCGCCGCCGGGTACCGTCATTTGGCGGCGCTTGCGGCGCTCGCCCAGCAGTAGCGTGCTTCGGCCTGTATCCCCCTTTAGCGGATTAGTTTCCTCCTAGAAGTACATCTTTTTCGCACCACCGTTTAAGCCGGTGACGTTTGTCGTGTGTTGGCTTTCCTCTTCAGCTCGCACCTCGCCGCTGAAGTGGAAAGATGTAAAAAACTTTCTATCTTCTCTTAAAGCAGTATGTGCAAATGCACGCTTTCGAAAAAAACCGATTCACATACACTTAACGCGTGGTCACATAAATAACTTGCGGCTCGAAGGTTTTTATATAATATAGTCATGTCATCTGTGTATTACATATTAGAATCAGAGTATCAGACTCTGTATCATTGCACCTCGCAATTTATGTAATGGTTGTGTTGTTCTAATATGTTTTCCAATTGGACTTTGTATTATTGTTGTGCCATTCTAACTTGTATGAGTATGAATCATCAGTTTGAAACAAAGAAGATTGTAGAGCCACGAGAGTATTATGTGGCATAAAAAAAAGAGACGGCGAATGAATCTCATCATTTTTTTAATATTATAGTATACATGCAACTTAGCTTATTATGCACTTGCTTGAACGACATAGGGTTTGGTGTTTTATTCTATGTCAACGGCATCCGGCATTTCATATCACTTCTAGAATTGTACATTTAAATGTCGATGCAACACAATAAAATTTTAAAACAGTATACAAAAACATGCTTTGGAATAAGGTTATAAAAATGATGTGCTTATCAATTTTCAAAGTTATAGCCTAATATAGGTTTGAACCGTGAGAGATAACATAGGTTATCACATACCATAAGAAATATGGTATGGTCCCCAAAACTTATGAATTGCAATTGTAGGAGATACTACCTCTTGCTTTGAGAAAAAAATGTTGTTACATGATTCAAAGTTTGCCCTAAAAATTTGATGTTTTAGCTCTTGGAACTAGGTTGGGCTATATCAACATAAGATTGTGGTTTGCATGCCTTCATGCATTCCTTTTAATAAGTTGATTATTTCTCAAGTATTATGGATCCCTTAAATGATCACGATTTTCTGTCAAGTCAAAAATAACTATCGATTTAGTCAAAGAACAACACATTGATCCGGTTTCAGATCATAAAGACCTGAACCCTACAACCTTAGCACCATATCTCCTCTGGTTATCAATTATGTCACAATTCGATTGACCTCACCAAGAAGGCTAATCACTGTTGTGAATCAAATAACACAAGCAAAAACAAGATAAAACACAACTCAAATAAAATGACAATTGCAGATATATGATTAAGCACTCGAATGAAGTTCAGGTCTCCCAAGTTGACAACGATGACTGCTCAAAGACAGATTGATCTAAATCAAAACTTAAAACCTCTAATGTGGGTGACGACCATTTATTAATTATAAGGTCTAAGGGTCTTCACCCCCTATACGCTTTCTAATGTTGTCAAACATGTAAGCATTGCATTCTTTCTCAATACACCAAGCCACAATGATGAACAAGTCCATCAAAAGAGGGCCATTAAAGGCATCCTTTTGCTGATTGTTGTATGATCTTGATGCAATTAGACTTGATGGACTAGAGAGAAGCAATTTCTAGGCCCTTAGGCTTGGTTCTGAGCTTTGTTGGCTTGTTGCTAGGCCCTAGGCTACAAAAAATTACACTAGGTGAAAGGCTGGATTTGGGCCACGCCTAAGGCCGTGGCCCTAGGCCCAAATTCACCGTTGGTTGTGTGATCTTGATAATTCATTTATAGAGTGAATATCTACAACTTGATCATGCAAGTATAACTCATGCGAGAGGAGGTTGCCGGCAATAACTTCATGAACCTCTTGGTATTCATATATTGTATTATGCTTAAGCTCCAAAACACGCAGAAGGAGAAATTTTATGTCTATAAGGCACAAGCGTAAACTTATTTCTTCCTTCATTTCAAATGATAAGTGGATTTAACTTCTCTTGGTACATAGCAAAATCTATATACAAAGGAGTCTAGATACATATCTAAAATTTACGCGCGTAGCAAAATTCATATATCAAGAAAGTCACGGCGACTTACGAAAGAGAGAGTATACTATATAGGTGTACTTTCTTGAACCTAGGTGACTTTCATTGCACTCGAGTTAATAGATCATTAACAAACAATTACATTAACACTACTTGAGATATATGTGCTCCTCCCCCTTGAATGCTACCCACACCAAAAGCATAGACCGCCTTGTCATAGTCTTAGGAATATGAACACACACTCAAAATTAATATACCTTATTGAGGTGATGAACTTTAGTTCTTCCACAAGACCACCAGCCACTGACCGGTCATAGACATGTGACGAGACATTCGATATGGAGATTGGATGCTTGACCGGTCATACACCCTAAGGATTGTGTGCTTCTAAGTTCAGCTGGCATGGCCAGTTGGGGAATCGCATAACATTGAAGCATAACGTGGCTCCGATGTCGCGTTCATGATTTTCCATCGTGTAGACGTGTACTTCATTTCGTTTCCGGCCGGAACATACACGATGAAGCAGCACAAAACTGACAACAGAGTGGCTGCCACGGTGGATCCCACACCCCGGCCACCGCCGCCCCCACCTGCTCCCCACCATCACCACGCCGGAGAAGAAACCCGTAAGAAACGGGGGAAAAATAATTACAGGAAAAAAAAAACAAATTTCAAATCAAAGTCCTCCTACACCCAGCGACGCTATTCAAATCAAATCAAATAAAATCAAAATCCATCCATCCGAGTCGAATCGAGCCACCCAAGCGCAAACCCCGCGGCCGATCTCCCCCCGTGCTCCCCCGATTCCGCAGCCGCTCGCTGCGAATCTGGGCGCGATTCCGAGGCTAGGGTTTGGGAGCCTCCGGATCGCGGGGGCAGCCGCGCGGAGGCGAGGGTTTGGTTAGATTCGAGAGTTGCTGCTGCTGCGGGAGGTCAGGTCGGGGGTGCTGGATTGAGCTACTCCGCGCCGCCGGCTTGTGATGGTGGCGAGCGGCGGCGGCAGAAGACGAGTAGACGGCGGCGGCTGCTGTCGCGGCGGCGGTGAGTAGGGTTTGTTGACCTCGTCGGGGGCCTCGGAGGGCTGCGGCGCCGGGTCGCTCGCCATGGTGCGGCTTCTCGGGCTGCGGAGCCTGAGCTTCGGGCCGGAGGAGTCGCCGCGGGAGATCCCGATCCCGTCCACCGCCGACCCGCCCGTGGGCAGCAGCGGCTGGCTGGTGCGCTTCTTCGACTCGGCCTTCTTCTGCGAGTGGATCGCGGTGAGCTACCTCTACAAGCACGACCACGCCGGGGTGCGCGACTACCTCTGCAACCGCATGTACGCGCTCCCGCTCCCGGGGCTCGAGGCCTACCTCTTCCAGGTCTGCTACATGCTCGTGCACAAGCCCAGCCCGTCGCTCGACCGCTTCGTCGTCGACACGTGCGCCCGCTCGCTCCGCATCGCGCTCAAGGTGCACTGGCTGCTCGCCGCCGAGCTCGAGCTGGAGGACGCCGACGATCTTGATGGCATTGACAAGGTGCAGGAGCAGTGCCAGGTCGCCGCCACCGTGCAGGGCGAGTGGCCGCCGCTGGTCCGGCCCGCGCCCCCGTCCCCGGCCGCCAGTCCGAGGGGGAACCCCATGCTCAGCAGGATACGGTCGTCCAAACAGCGGCTGTTGTCGCTCGCATCGTCGTCGCCGTCGCTTGGACTGAGCCCCCCGGCTGGCAGTGGTGGGGCCAATGTTGCTGCCGAGGATGCTACGGGTACTACTGGAGGGAAGCAGCCGGCCACGCCGTCGGAGGATAATAAGTTGCTTAAGAGGCTCAGCATTGGTCCGAAAATGCGCGATGCGCTGCTCTTCAGACGGTCGGGAGAGAAGGATGAAGAACAGGACCGGGATGGGTTCTTCAAGAGGCTTCTGAGGGACAGCAGAGACAAGGAGGAGGAGGATGGGGACAGAGAAGGGTTCTTCAAAAGGTTGCTTAAGGATAGCAGGGAGAAGGATAATGAGGAGGAGGAAGGTGATAGAGATGGTTTCTTCCGCAGATTGCTCAGGGATAGCAAGGAGGAGGACATGGAGCTGACACCAAGCTCAGATGGTTTGTTGAAGCGACTCTTCCGTGATAAGGAGGACAGGCAAGGTGAGGATGATGAGAAGGAAGGGTTTTTTCGCAGGATGTTCAAGGATAAGAATGAGGAGAGGAGAGATAGCATCCATGCAAGACATGGGGATGATGAAAAAGTGGGCAGGAGTGTGGAAGATGATGACAGAGAAGGTTTCTTCCGCAAAATGTTCAAAGATAAGAATGAGGAGAGGAAAGATGAAGGGCATCAAAAGTCGGATGAGAGGGAAAAGGTTGGTGTGAATATAGAAGAGGATAAGAGAGATGGTTTTTTCAGGCAACTCTTCAAGGAGAAAAATGAAGGCAGCACACCAAGCAAGAAAGAGGAAGATGATAAAGGCCATAAAAATGCAGATGATGATAATTTCTTCCGCAGGCTTTTCAAGGATAAGAATGAAGAAAAGAAAGGGATTGCTCATGACAGGAATGATGATGACAAGTGTGAGGAGGGTGATAAAGAAAACTTCTTCCGCAAATTATTTAAGGATAAGCATGAGGAGAGGAGAACTGAGGGGCATGATGATGATGGTAAGGGTACTAGTGGAATCGAAGAGGAGGATAATCCGGAGTTTTTGTCATTCCGTAGGTTGTTTAGAGTGCACCCAGAAGATTCTAAGAGTGGGCACGTAGAAAGTAGTCAATCTAACAATCTTTCTGAGGGGAGCCCTGGATCAGAAAGCTTTTTTAAGAGGCTATTCCGTGATAGAGACCGCTCACTTGAAGATTCTGAGATTTTTGGCTCAAAAATAGCAAAAGAGGCAAGGACCTGGTTAAATTTTATTTTTTCAGCTTGATAGCTCATGTGTTCATTTTTATATGTTATTTTATTTGCAGTGGTTTCTTTTTGCATCTGTACTCATCCTCCTAATTGTGGTGATATGTGTTGCAGAAACACCCTGGTAACACAGGAATCAATGAGAAGCAAAGTGGAAAACCACCATTACCAATTAATGCAGTTGCAGAGCTTCGAAAAGGTTCTTACTATGCTTCGTTGGAACTTGTTCAGGCTTTATGTGAAACATCATATGGCCTGGTAGACATATTTCCTGTTGAGGATCGTAAGATTGCCCTCCGGGAGGTAGGTCAAACACATTACCATGTAACTACATGGCTATTCATTTCACAACCTTTCAGTCATCCTGTGCCAGTTATTGCTCTCTCTCTGTTCACATTCTAACTTGTACCCTGCAATGGTATCTTCTCTTGTGTGTCAGTCCCTTACAGAGATCAATAGTCAGATTGCTTCTGCTGAAAAAAATGGAGGTGATTTCTGCTATCTTGTTCAGGATATCTCCTGAACTTCTATTCTTTGCGTTTTGTACACAATATACACTTTTGTTAGGACTTTGGATATTTGTATTTTTGAGACTGCATTGCTGGTAATATTACATTAGCATCTTCCTATGGAAGTTACAGGATGTTCATTTATATTTTTTGCCTTGTCCATTTGTGTCTGAGGTTTGTATAGTTCTGGTTATAAATGTAAAATGTTTTTGATGGGCAATCTTTAAAAATTAGTTTCAGTCATCTGGATGTAGATTACCTGTTATATTATTTTGTGCATCAGATGCCATCCGTTTTATTTTTGGGTCTGCTCAACAGTGAGCACCTAGCATTTACAGATTGTGGTGGTACTAAATTAAATGCATTAGGCATCAAAGCAGTATGCCTAGCCATTGCTTTGTGTTAAAGAAGAGCACTCTCTTCTTGTGACTCGAAGCTCTGAAGACTGAACCAATGTGTTCCTTTTTACATTTATTTACATACCATAGCATTGGGTTAATGCTCCATTAACTAATATCTACATTTTGCAAAGCACCAGCTAGAATAACCTCATAATATTTTCTTTATTCTTCTATGTGTAGGTGTATGCTTTCCGATGGGAAAGGGCATATATCGAGTGGTTCATATACCTGAAGACGAGTCTGTTCTTCTGAATTCTAGGGAGAAAGCTCCTTACCTTATATGCGTTGAAGTTTTAAAAGCAGAGGCTCCTAGGTATGCTGGTTTTTTGGATGTTCAATGGAAGTTAATTTCATAGACTGGTTCAGGCTTGTTATAATAACTTTTATTTGCATATATGAGGCTAAAGATAGAGTATATAGCTCACAACTGGAGTTTCTCGAAATTTTTGTCACTTTGTTACTGAAAGGGATCCTCTGATGCATCTGCAACCTGGTGTGGTTACTGACATGCAGGCCAGCTGGGCATAGGACCCACCTGCCAGTGACCATGTCATGGTGTGGAGTTATGTCAGGGGTACCGTTTGCTCAATCAGGTGCCATTATGGTAACACCTCTTGTTTTCTTTCCAGCCACTCTAAAGGATCATCAGATGGGCACAAATTATCAAAAGGTGGGATACCATTGGCTAATGGAGACGTGCAACTACCAAAACCACCTCCATGGGCTTATCCTTTGTGGAGCAGGCACGAAACCCAAAACTATGAAACAGACAGAATGCTGAAGTCTACTTCTCAGGTTATTGACCAAGCAATGGCTCAACTCTGGGAGACTAAAGTAAAATTTGTAAATGTTAGTTTCTCTATTGAGAAACTTGGTCGCTCAAGGAGCATTGCACTTTCTGAAACGGGGCGTAGGCTGCGACATGATGCTACAAATTCTCATGACCCACCTGGAGAATCACAAACAGTTGCTGATCAGCCTATTGAATGGGTGAAGGTTACATTGTCTGCAGTTCCAGGAGTTAACATGGAAGATGTAGATGATAATGAACCAACACGAAAGAAGGACCATCGCCGTGTTCCTAGTACAATTGCCATTGAGGAAGTAAAGGTGAGCCTGACATTTGAATTTCTTTCATTAGATTTAAGTCTTATACTTCTTGTACTGCTACTTTTGTTTTCCTGTTCCTTCTCTAACAAATACTTCCATGTCCACAACTTGCAGTTATCCTAACATTCAACTTTAGTTATCATATATTTGCACCCCACTGGTTGTGTTGTTGCTTTTATAAACAAGCAACCTTGGAGCATAATGAGGTTGCATGCAGCGATATACAACGTTACCTTTTATGCTAATATTTGCTTTTGCTGGACTAGGCTGCAGCATTAAAAGGAGAAGCTCCACCTGGTCTTCCTCTAAAAGGAGCTGGGCAGAGCACCCAAAATTTAGATCCTAAGGTGAATCACTTATATTCTACTCTGTTCCAAATTATAAGTCGTTTCGACTTTTTTGATACACAGATTTTGCTATGTATCTACACTTAGGTTATATCTAGATACATTGATGTACCGAAAAAAAGGTCAAAGCAACTTATAATTTGGAAGAGGGAGTTGTTTATGTTTGACCAAGAAGTCAATAGCTCACAATTCCTTTTCCTGAAGGCTACTGATGGTGGGGATCCAAAACCAACTGATGCTTTAGCTGGTGAGCTTTGGGCTGTCAAACGAGAGAGAATTCGACGGTCTTCGGTTCATGGAAAATCACCTGGCTGGGACTTGCGTTCGGTAAGTCAAATTTTGTTTTATTATTAGATTTATTACTCTACTAGACCCTTTACATTCATGGCATGGAGGCTATTTATGTACACAATTATTACCCTGTTTGTTGAACTTCTAAACAAATTTTGTCTCCAGTGTGGTAAATGCTGTTTGCTAATCTTCATTAGATATTGGTACTCTACAGATTATGTCATATTATAGTTGAGTTTTTAAGTTTAACCAAATAAAATTTACTGTACTTCTATTTTGGTGTGAAATATTGTTGTAACCTCATAGGTAGAACATATAATTTAGTTTGACTGAAATATCGGTTTGTGAGGCAAACTTTAGAAGAGGGGCACGTGGCATTTAGTGGGGGCTGGAGGTTAGTGCAGTTGGATGTTGGATCTCTTGAGGCCAGGGGCAGGCCCACTGTAATTCAAGGGTATTCAACTGAATACCCAAATTTTTTGACACAAAACTCGATACATAATCTACCATATGCATATAAGGCTGGACGGAAAACTCGAAGCTCGTTAGCTCGCTCGGCTCGTTAGGATAATGAGCCGAGCCAAGCCTAAATTTTAGCTCGTTAGTATAACGAGCCGAGCCGAGCTAACTCGCAAGCTGCTCGCGAGCTCAACGAGCTATGCATCCGGGAAACGTCCAGCTTGCAGCGAACAGCCCACCCATGTTTTTATGATTAGTTAATTATTGTTTACGCAGCCCATAGCCCACGTTCAGACTCTCCAGCCCACACGCACTGCGGCATACACTGATACACATACACATACATATATGATGTTGTACTTCGCAATTTGAATGGATGAAAGTTGATGGATGAATATGTGATGGAGACATGGACGATAGACCTAATTTGTATGTGCATGCATATAATGCTTATTGCTAGCATGGATAAATGTGTGTCTTATGAATCACTGAAATGTATGGTAGTCTTCATTTTATATTTTTTGTCCCTGGCTCACGAGCCAAACGAGCTAGCTCGAGCTTTTTCCCGAGTCGAGCCGAGCTAGCTTTTTAGCTCGATAGACTTAACGAGCCGAGCCGAGCCAGCTCGCTATCCTAACGAGCTTGACCGAGTTGAGCCGAGCCGAGCCGAGCCAGCTTGATATCCAGCCTTATATGCATATGCATTGGAAAAAAGTCAAATGAAGGTAACATGGAATGTATCCTCTGAAGAATTCAGCGCAAGGCCTTCCACTCCTTTCCCTCCCCATCACACGGCCCGATTGGCCCAAGAAGGCCAAAGTCAGCTTCTCCCACCCACCCTGCAGCGCTGCAAATAGCATACATGAAGGAGTGCGCCAACAGCCAAGTCGCCAATGGCCAACCAATGAACCAAATGTTGCTCAAAAAAAAAAATATGAACCAAGTGAAATTGGGTCAGTTTGTCACCTACTCCCTCCGTTTCAAAATAAGTGTCGTTCTCGCTTCCCGAGAAAAAACTGCCGGCAATTATATATTAAAATATATTAATATTTATGCCAAGCAAAGTATCATCGAAAGATCTTTAAGTCTAGTTTTTTAACAAAATTATTTTGAGATATAAATGTTATACATATTTTCTACAAATTAAGTCAAACTTATGACATGAAAACCCAAAACGACACTTATTTTGGAACGGAGGGAGTACGGGCTATGGAGCAATCACACACGTAGTCTAATTTACTGATTCGGCAATTTCATATTTTTAGTTATGAAATCCTAAAATTTTATGAAATCATGCTCAATTATATATTTATATATTTTTGTTCAAAAAATATTATATATTTACTATATATTATACATTCAAAATACTAGGTTTTTAGTGCAAAATTTCTTTAACCTCTTTACATTTTGAATACCCAGGCTCAAAATCTTGGGCCCGCCACTGTTTGAGGCTGCTTGGTATTTTGGTTGAGGTTTTTTTTGGCCCCTGGAATGATTTCTTAAAGGGGATCTTACAATTTTGCTGTAGAGTTATTGGATTGTATTTTGGTGAGTGGGTGTGTGTTGTAAGGGCTCTTTCCCATTTTTTTTCTTCTTGATATTAATGATATGCAGCTTTCCTGTTCGAGAATTTTTTTTTTTTTTTTTTTTTTTTTTTTTTTTGCGGGTTGTTTGAGAATTTTTCTTTTGGGCAATTGGCGTCGGATACTGAAAGTGGAGCACATTTGCTGGAGGACACTGGTAGTACAAATTCCCTAGTACAAAAATGTGTACGGAGTGTCCACCAACAAATGATCTCCACTTTGGGTGTTCGGTAGCCAAATTTTCCTTATTTTTGTTTGTAATGCAATGGGCAGTTCTCCTTTGTATTCAATGAAAAAAATCATATAATCTCAATGAATAATGGCATTTCTTCTGAAAATGATGAATATACTATAATGATCAGAAATGGTCATAAATGATATCACCATTGCAGAAATGTCCCATGGTACATGGAATATTCCTTCTTGTTTTCATCCCTCTGTCCATCTCTGGAGGACTGACTTAGCTCTATCGACTGTTGAAGAATTTAAATACTACGAAGTAAAGCGACAGCTAAATCTCAAGTGTTTCACGGAGGGTTGATTTGATGATGCTTTTTATGTACTAAAAACATAGGACCAATTCATGTAATCTGTTCGCATTGTGTTCGGTTTTTTGCCTTTTCATTCCTGACTCCAGAGATTATACAGCCTGTCCATTCCCATTTTTTTTGGTTCTGAAACATCTTCAGTTACTGCCATGCTTCTGAAACATTTGTTGTAACTGTAGATTATTGTCAAGAGTGGTGATGACTGCCGTCAAGAACACTTGGCTGTACAGCTTGTTGCACACTTCTATGGTAAAAGCTGATTCTCATTCCTATAATGATTTGTTATTTTTGCTTTCGCATTCACATTGTGCCTTTCTTCATCAGATAAATATGCTATTTCCTTCAGAAAACGGCCTTTTGGACTATCGTTTTGACATGCCCTAGTGTGTTGTTTCTATCAGATATCTCAATGCTTAAGCATTTAACTTGTAGTTTTGACATCTCCTATATATGCAAATATTTCAAAATTCAAACAGATGCAACCATGGAATAAGTATATTTATATTTTTCCTAGGTAAAGCCATGATTACTAAATGACATATCTGGATATGTGAATGTTTTTGACTTTTGTACTGTTGTACATAGATATAGCACCAGTTTCTTGCACTCAGAAATAGCACCACTCCTATTGGTTGTCATATTTGTGTTTGGAACATAATTAATATACTGCAGTCTCAATATTTTGAATGCTTATATGCACTATTACACGACTGAGGGAGTTTTTTTTTCATTGTTATGTTATCTTTCTGATTCTGCTCTTATTTAACTCCTGATGTCAGATATATATCAAGAAGCTGGTTTACCACTATGGCTGCGGCCTTATGAAGTGATTGTTACTTCTGCTTATACAGCACTTATTGAGACCATCCCTGATACGGTAGGTACCTTATCTACCATCATTATTACTATATGTTTGGTTCTACTACAAGTTTATTTCTTGTTACCCTGCAGGCATCAATCCATTCCCTCAAAAGTAGGTTCCCCAATATTTCAAGTCTCCGAGACTACTATGTAGCCAAGTATGAAGAGAATTCTCCAAATTTCAAACTTGCACAGGTGAGATGCTACCTTATGCTATGCATGTCTGTGCAAAGAATGTGGTTAGTTGCATTTGCTTCTTAATTGTCATTTATAAGAAGAATTTTCATGCATTATGCTGCCATGTTTTTTGTGATACTTGATAAGCAACTGCAAGAAAACTGTCTAGTGGGATTTTCATGTGGTCAATCTATTGTCAGCCTTTACTCAAAAAAAAAAAAATCTATTGTCAGCCTAGGAGGGTTAATATGATATCTATTATTGTTTGAACTCAGAAAGTCAGCTGTTTTGTTCTTTTTTGCAGAGAAACTTTGTTGAAAGTATGGCTGGATATTCAATTCTGTGCTACCTACTTCAGGTGCTGAAATGCAACATATCTGGTGAATGATTGATGTGGTTCATACAAATTCTAAGCCGCGTGTTCCTTTCTTTGTGAATTTACAGGTGAAAGATCGCCACAATGGGAATCTTCTAATAGATGAGGAAGGACATATTATTCATATTGATTTTGGTTTCATACTATCTAATTCTCCTGGAGGGGTAAACTTTGAGAGTGCACCATTTAAGCTAACAAGGGAACTCCTCGAAGTATGATGGAAGCTTGAAATTTGTTTTAGATATTATTATATATATTATAAAGTGAGAGTTTTAAACACATCTATATTTTGGGTTGAAAATTTGCTAGGTGATGGACTCTGATGCAGAGGGAACTCCCAGTGAGTTCTTTGATTACTTCAAGGTATATTAAATGATAGACTCCCTTGGTTGCTGGGGCTTCTCTTTTCTGTATAGGCTATATATTAATTTGTATTCCTTCAGGTGCTATGCATTCAAGGTTTCCTTACTTGTCGGAAGCATGCAGAGCGTATTATACTTCTTGTAGAAATGTTGCAGGTGACATACTTTATCTTTGTTGCCTAATATATGTCATACAACCAAGTTTTAAGGGCAAATATATTTGTTTAACGCAAACACATTTGTAGCTCAACGTGATGAGTAAAGAATTATTTCATTAGATCCTTTGATAGGTCCTCCATATTGGCCAAAAGTTCCACTATTTCTCAATTTTCATCCAATACGAACAGCCTTTTTTGCTGTGCCATGTAATATGACCTACTACAGTGAATTTGTTTTCTTGCATTCAAGCATATAGATTGATTTGAGTTAACCTTTTTTTTTTATGGTGTAATGTTACCCCTGCAGTTCCATTGTGTTGATTGTGCTTTTTCTCTGATTTACAAGTGTCATTGTGTCCCTTTACCAGGATTCTGGCTTTCCATGTTTCAAAGGTGGCCCTCGCACTATACAAAACTTGAGGAAGAGGTTCCACTTGAGTCTAACTGAAGAGGTTTGCTTACTTATCTTTGCTGGCCATTGTCATTCCTAGAACTTTTTCTAACTATTACCTTATGATGGGTGCAGCAATGTGTATCCCTGGTGCTCTCACTGATCAGTAGCAGCATGGATGCTTGGCGCACTCGGCAATATGATTACTACCAGAGAGTATTGAATGGGATTTTATGATTTTCCCCACATGAGTAACGGATTCATTCAGAAACCAATTTGTATCCTTGGAGCAAACCATGGGATTTGCATAGGTCAGTTTGGGGCTGATCTATACTGGCACACCCCATATCAGATTTCCAGGAGTGAACTAGGTAATTGAGCACTGTGTTTTCATGTGGCATTGCACATTTGTGGTCAACTAGGGAAACAGATTGGTGCCTGCATTGTACTTTCATATGATCCCCTCTGACAGAGTTGAGAAGTGTATAGTCATCGGCAGTTATCTAGTTAGTGCTTTGTGCTAGGAGGTTGTGACTAGCAGAGCTCTATTTGGCATATTGGAATTTGGAACCCGAGCTGCATTGTACAGACCTTTGGTTGACGTAGCTTGGACAGAATGTAGGAGAGGACTGGGTGATACTTTGAATCAAACAAGTGTAAATTATAGACATATGGGAGCTGGGGATCGTCCGAGGACAAGAACAGATATGCCACTGAACTGATGTCCTGTGGTATCCCTATAACACCAAAGTAGACGGAGATGTGCTTTGCTGCATTTGTAAATTACCAGTACTGTACAGGGACCATACTATAGGAGCTTTTCGTTTAATAGCTGTTAGGATATCAATTCCAATTGTTGTGGCTGTCTGGCCTCTGAAGATCTAGGTGATAGCTTGGTGACTAGCAGTATGATCAGTGTTTGGTATTTTTTGCTTTTTTTTTTTTCCGTGTGGCCATAGTAAATTGCAATGTGGATACAAAAGTACATTTCCGTGTCATGAAGAGAAACACCGCAAGATTTAATACATTGTTGCTGTACCATGAGAGATCAAATTTCCATTTCATTTCTTTCATGTGTACGACTGACGTGCAGTCTGAAGTTTTATAAAAATGGTTGCTTTGTAAGATCAGGTTCAGGTCAAGACTATAGTTTGTGATAAAATTTAATATGGGTAATTATATTAATTTTATGATATTCAATTAGTATTTGAATGATGTATAATATATTTTTTAAATATAGCTGGTGTTTTAGTTTTAAAGTCAAAACTATTTAAAAGTTGCGCTTGAGTAATTATAGTGTTCGTGTTCTTATATAAATGCTTTGTCCCTACATTCCGTGAAGCTTTCAAACCGACACTTTAGGTATGATGCGGCAGCCGGCAGGGATCAAAAATGTTTCACTGCCGAATCGTTTAGTAAACCCACACATAAAAAAAATGATCATCAATTGTGGATCATAATGCAAGGCATTCATACACCCAAAAGACGGTGAGCACGACCTTTGAATGCCGGTTCTTAGATTACACGCACCGGGAAGGCTACAAGCATCCGGTAAAGGGACAGATTTGCATATACTGTAAAAATGGCCTGCAACGGAAACGAACCACTACGTGTGGACGTCTGCCATTCCTGGCGTCTTCGCAGACGTCCGGTACGCTTGGACGTGGCGTGTCGGGCCCGCCGCCCACCATCACGGAGGAGGGAGGAGACTGAGGAGAGAGAGCAGCCGAAGTTGCGATGCAACGACCTCGCTTCGACCCGACGGCGCTTCCACCCACGGAGCCACTCCTACGCCGACGGGCTTGCGACGGAGCCGGTCCCGTGGCCAAAGAAGACGAGCGAGTCTGGGGCGGAGTTGGGCATGAATCGACGGCGGCTCGGACGGCGGTGCTCCAATCGACGACGGCTCGGATGACGACGCGACTCGACAATGGGCTCCGTTGCCCCGCCTTCGTACGGCGTGCCTCCATGCTTGCCACTTGCGGAGGAAAGGGGAGGAAGAGGCCACCTGGGGGCGTTCGTCGGCCGCCCCATGCTCTCGTCGGCCGCCCGTGAGCTCGAACTCCTCCGCAGTCGCTCCGGATGTGGGGATGCTCGGGATGCCCGTTGAAGCTCGCGTGCGGCGGGCTGTGCCCGCAGCCCCGCCCTGTGACGCCCGCGCCCGCGGCCGGCAGAGCCCGCACAGCTGGCGGCGGCGTCCTCACCCGCGCTCGAGAAGGAAGGGGCGTGGGGCCGTGCTGGGGATGGGAAGGGGGTGTGGGGCCATGCTGGGGAAGGAGGAGCCGCTTCCATGAATCTCATTGAGAAGATGGGGAGGCCACCGGGGCTGGGCACGACGCCGTGGGGGGCAGGAAAGAAGTAGGGGAGAGGGAGAAGAAAGGAAGACGAGAGAGACGGTGGGGACCGGTGGGGAGGGGGAGAAGAAAGGTAAAGAAAGGGGATGGTGTATGACATGTGGGACCTATGATATAGAGGATGAGATATAAAGAATAGATGAGTACGGAAAAAACTGGATTACTTTTTAAGAATGAATTTGGAGTACCATGAGTGCCAGTAGTCTTACCCTTAGGGGACTGTGTTGTTTGGGAGCGTATCCTGTGCAACCATTATTCGTGTGCAACCTTTACAACATCCAACCACAGCCGCAAGATCTGCATCCGATGACCAGATTGAGAGGTGGGTAATTTTAACACTTAAACCCCCACCATTACATTTGATAACAAACCCTAATCCCTCTGTTTCCTCACGTACACGTACGCCGTTTCCTTTTCTGCCGTAGCCTCGTACGCCGCCGCCGCCGCCGCTCGGACTGGAGGAGCATCCGCTCGGACCTGGACGTTTCTTGTGGTCAATATCTTTATAATTGCTCCTGGTTTGTGCATCCTACTGAATCGCTACCCTAAATCGCTGTGCAGTCACCGCTTGAGCTAATCCGGCACGCTGGGCTTTGAACGGTGAGAGAGGAGGGTGTGTCATGTGCGTTCTGTGAGCATGAATCTCTTTGGGCTGGCAACTCCATCTGGCCACAGCTACGCGTCCGTCCATTCATCACGTACTCCGTCTGGGACATCATTCCTGCCCAGGTTCCGGCGGCCGCCGGCGACTTGGCAGACGGCAAGGCAAGGTGACGTTATGCCCACTGGCTGCAGGACATGATCGCCGAGGTGGACAGCAACAGCAGCGCCACCATCGACGTGCAGGAGTTCCTTGGCCTGATGGCGACGCTGGTCCAGTCCTCCAGGTCCGAGAGGCGGCGGTGGCGTACGAGGCTACGGGAGAAAAGGAAACGGTGGATTAGGAGATTTTTTTTTAAGCAAATGTAATGGTGGGGGGTTTAAGTGTTAAAATTACCCACCTCTCAATCTAACCATCGGATGCAGATCCTGCGACTGTGGTTGGATGTTGTAAAAGTTGCACACGAACGATGGTTGCACAGGATACGCTCCCGTGTTGTTTACCTCAACAAAGGCATCTTGGCCGTTCATAATACAAGGCGACGATATTGATGATTTGCACGCCCAAACGGAAGTGATGTTTAACATCAACACAGGCAGATCACTAACAATGCGGTGGTGGTGATCGAGGTCTTCCACAGAACTGACACCGATGGCTACGAGCATCTCTATGGAGTGTTTACTGATGAACCCGATATTCGACTAGTAGTGCCAGCAACTAGTTGCTAACAGAGCGCGTGCGAGGCCATTGAAGTGAGCTGATGCTTCTCAAACAGTGGCATTGGAATATAGGCCCGCCTTGTTCAGCTGATAGATAAGCTGACAGATTTTGTCCGATTCAATAGTATTCTGTGAGATAAAATAAGCTGAACAAACCGAAATTTGCTGGCATAAGACAAGCTGAACAGGGCCTATAAGCACATATACTACGATGGGGCCATCTAGGTCAGAGAGCATCAGAACAGTTTGATGTCTTTGCAAACTGGGCACCCACCAAACCCAACACGGCTAGTAGTTGGAGGGGCTCATAAATACATGTTGGTCAGATCTTTGAAAGCTCTCTTGGGCGGCATTCTAAGCAAACCGACACCCTTCTGAGCATCCAACAATGCCACCCACTCATCTCTTGACTTGTCCTTTATCCAAGTGAGTTTAGGAGAAATCTAGTGCATTTACTTTGAACTTTTCCATTTAGTGGCACTAGTTTATCAATTGGGCTGAGGATTTTTTGTTACTCTTGATGGTTGCCGCCATAGTTGGCTTGGAACAACTGAGGTCACTAAGGAAGATTGGTGATTGTACTTTGCCTCGTCTACCGATATTGTGAGAGGTATTGATCCCACCCACGTCGAGTATAATGGGATACTCTAGTGAAATGCTTGTGGCTAGTTGGAGTGGACTGTTTAATTGTCATGCTAGTTAGTGTGCGAATCATCACTTTGGGACTCGCCAAAACAAGGCCGTAGTTGGTTGCCAGCAAGCAACTGAACCTCGAGCATGCCCTCGATTGTTTGCCTTCTACACACTTGTTCTTTACATTGAAATTACTTGCTTGTGTGTAGTTGCTTGCAATTTTAGCTAGAGTAGTTTGGTTGTAGTTGTAGTAACTAGGTTCAGGGCTGCTTCTTTGTTGATAATAGCTAGAAGCTCGGCTGCAAAGGGGAGAGTTGGTCACCTTGTTTGAGCCCTCTTTTGCATTTGCATTTTTTTTGCTAGGAGCCCCATTTTAAGACAATAAAAAGCTGAACTGCTCCTCGAAGAGGAGACCTGTCCACGTCACCCGAATTGTTTCGGCCGTTGGATCTTCCAATCTATGGTCTCGATTTAGAAGCTGGTCAGTGTAGTTTGAAGCTGGAAGCAACTTCTATTTACTTTTACCCAGCTTCTTCCTCCCGGCTCCAGCTTCTCTTAGAATCTACTGAACCAAATAAATACAGGACGGTTCTCAATAAATACAGGACGGTTCTCAGCTTCTAGGGTTCCCTTCTCCTGTCCCTTCCCCCCGTAAAATAAAGAGATCGACAAGGGCGGCGGCCACTGGCGGCGCGGGCGGCCAGGCCCCGCGCGGACGGGCGGCGCACGGCCGGCGGGCGCGGCCGGCCAGGCCTGGGGCGGCGGTGGTGCGCGCGGCCGGCGCAAGCAGGGCGGCGGCGGCGGGCGGCCAGCGCGGCTGCGCGGCGGTGGCAGCGGCCCGCGGCGGCTGCTGTGGCGGCGCCGGCCTCACGGGGTGGCGCGGCATCTCGGGGCGGGCGGGGTGCGGCCGGCCCGGCCGAGCAGCGGTGGCGCCCCGGCGGCGGGGCGGCCAGGCCGGTGGCTGGGCGGCGTGGCGCCCAGGCGAGCCCGCATCCTGGCACGACGGCTCCTCGGCGCAGCCTCCTGGCGACGAGCATCCAATAGGTTAGGTTAAGTGTAGAATTTTACTGTGGTTTAGTATTGTATAGTGCCAAATTTTACTATGATTTGGTCATGAAAATATTGCCATGGTTTGGGTACATGCAAATTTTACTATGATTTTGTCATTTGCAAATGTTGCCATGGTTTGGGCACTTGCTCACCAAATTTCTTTGTAACTGTGTAAATAATTGTACCAAAATTAAAAAGCTAAGTATATGTCTTCCCTATTTTGTTTGTGGTGATCATATCGTGGACTTACTATGTATTTTCATGCTGCAGTAAAGATGATGTGCATCCACAAGTTGCTTCGGTGATGCTTTCTGCAGCTTCTCAACAAGATGGCTATTTCAGTATGTAGTCTTTCCTAAACGCATATTCCCTTTCTAGAATCATACTAACGAAGATCTTATCATGGATTTCCTGCAATGCATATTTCAGTTGCCAAATTGAAGGGCTTTTATTTGGTTCCATACCACTTGAGGCTTGGTTTATATGAGATATGATGACCACTGTAACTTACTGTCTGAAGGTTAATCTTCTTAAGTGTTTTTAATTCACTTTAGTACATGTTTGTTATATTTGTTATGCAACTTAAAAGCACGCTTAGCTAATAGTGAATTTAGATATGATATTTCTGCTCAATGAATTTCTTACAGGCAATTCAGAAACTCCCTAATTGGTGTTTGGATTTTTGTGATCCGTAGGAACGTTGCATGCTCAGGGAGTGCAGGAGAACTTTTAGTTCAGCAGCTGCAAAGAATCAATGGATGATTCAGGTGTGACATCAACCTATGCTGGTGGATATGGATCCAATTTAGAAATCGGTGGCCATATTGCTAATGAGTGTCGCAGGTTTTTTTTCCCATCCTTTTTCCATTGTCCCTTGAATGATCTTCAACTATAGTCACTGATGTCAAAATATGTATTCTTTACTGCAGCTTGACACTGAAGGGGGCACACCATGTTCACAATGAATAATAAATTTGAGAAGATTGACAATTCAGGCTACAAGCGTATAAGGTATGCATCTTCGTCTTTAATTCCTGTAGAACAACTCCTCATTCATGTGAATGCATTTTCCTGTTTCCTACAAGCTCTATGATGTACATCTCAATTATTATGATAATATTTACTCAGTATATCATGGATCATTATGTTATTGACACAATGAAAAAGACTGCCACATGTTATTCAATGAGATTTAAAGAATGATAACCTGTACTTTGTTGTGTTACATTTCTTTGTTACTCTTATGTTAATATATAAGAACATCGATTCCATTGACAAACATACCTCTTGCTGCAGCTATATTTTTATTGTTCCTGCCTCCTCCTACCTTCTTATTCTAAATTAAAATCTCTAACAGATTTATTCTCTTAGCTCCTATATGTTTGGGCATGGGCATCTCTCTTTCTAATTATTTTGCTGATTTGCTTTCTCAGCTAAGATTATGATGATTGCGGCTTATCAGACAACCTCACATCTCCTTTTCTTATGCCATAGATATGATTTCAGGTTCCAATCTAAAACCTCAAAAAGGAGAACATAATGGAGTTTGGGGGGTGCATCCTACAGCTTGGTTTTCCTGTTTTTGTATTGTTCCTATATGGTGGCGCCGCCCAATGCAGGTAGCCCTTCTTTTGAAACAAAATCATTTTGCTACATTCCTTTTTACCATGCCTCTGATCTTAGAATAGAGTGTTACCATGAAACAAAATTAGGTGGCTTGCCTATTTTCCCTGCTGCATACAAGGACAACCATTGATCATTTTTGTAATATTCAGAGTTTTAGGAGTTATGAGATTCTTTTCAAACATATTTCTCCTTAGTTCTTCAATCCAAACATATTGCTTATGAAATAGGATTACTGCGTATTGGACCATTACTGGTGGGTTTCATTAGTGAGGTTTTCTTCTTACTGATTGTTTCTAATTCGATGTCTTACAATGAAGATGTTATATTAGTGAACACTAAAGGTTGGTCCTTAGTTTCTTAGTGCAGTACTATTGCTTATTGACAGGACCGTGGTCTGTTAGATTATTATACTATTCTCATGGCTTATACAATGAAATGATGTTTCTTTAGCTGCCAGTGATAAACAGTTTATTTTCATCTTATTCCTAGGAGTGACGCAGGGTTATCTGATGTGTCAGTCCCTACAGTTCCAAGTCAGTCAAATTATTATTCCTCTGATTTTGTTCGGTTTCAATAACCAGAAATGGTATGTGTACTAAATCCTCTACTGTACATGACTTATGGTCTTAATTATCTGCTTTCTTTACAGAAACCAAATTCCTCCATTTACATATGTCACCATGCTCTTGTTATTACAGTTAAGCCCAGAATCATAAAGCATGCTTATGTGTGTAAAGATATTTACAACAACCCCTCAATGGACATCTCTGACGACGATGAACAGGGTGGGAGTCCAATCACAGCAGTAAATTGTACATCGTTCCTGCATCTATGTCTAAGTCCACTACAGGCCCTCACTCCACTTCCTACTGACCCTGTATAATATTTATGCCCAACAGTCTGTAATGCTTTTGTAAAGGTGCTAAAAGCCATACTAATCCATCTTGTATCCACATCTAAGTCGAACAGATTTCTTCCCACACCTCTGTAATCCTTTTGCATGGTTAATGTACTTCGCAGTATAGCATATGCCTACTAAACTGCTGCCAGGTGCGGTATGAATAACCCCATATATGATAGCTATATAATTATGCTTCGGAACAATCTTATAATATTTCATCATCAAGCTTGAACTCGCCATGGAGAGACATTGGGCTACACCTTTGTTTGTGTTTGTGAAGGCGCAGCTATCTCGGACCATAGCCCCAAATCAATGTACATGTGGTGATGTCTTAATTTAAGATCGTTGTCTTGTATGTTTAGGCTCTCTCCCTATGCATGCTGCAGCAATTGAAGATTCAGTCAACAATTCACCTCACGTTCTGGTTACACCGGTGCGCGGATGCTAGTAGAATGAACAAAGACATTCCTGAGAAGGGGAATATGTGGATCCAAAAACCATTATGTTCCGTTGCCGATGATAGTGTCATGTTCCACTGTATACTTTTTTAAATTATATCTTCATGATGATAGATCCTCACTTGGATTTTTGGCATTGACAGATGTATTTGAATCTCCAAGCAAGGCTATCTTGGATAGAATCAACTTGATGAAACCGTACTTGTTTTGATATATTAGATATAAGATGTCTCTCTGGAGACTATCATAGAGGATTTTCGTTAAAAGCTTAAGGATGCTATTCAAGAGAGAACTGGTAGCCACTGGTTCTCTTAGGGCTTGTTTGGCTCTCTAGAATTATTGAAATTGAATTCATTGTATAAATTATAGTTGTGGAAGAAGAATCCATAGAATCTATTAAATAAAGTCTACAACATTACTTAAATTGCAGAAAAGGAATCCATGGAATCCATTTCCTGTCTCTCGCCCTATGAATTTGAGATAGGCTTGTTATATGTGAATTTTGGGAAGTTGTGGAATCTTAAATTCTTCTCTCACAACTATAGTTTATACAATGAATTCAATTTCAGAAATTCCAGGCATCCAAACAGGACCTTAGGGTTTGTTTGCCAAGGAAATAAGAGTGATCATGGAGCTATTGATGCTTTCCATGTTGATGTTACCATCGTGAAAATATTGGCATAGCCAGTAAACATCATGTTTTGATTATGTTTGAGAATTTCTTCATGAAGTTGCCATTGGAACCATCTTGGACAAATGCTTTGTCTGCAGGTATGTGTTTCACCTCCATATCAATTTCCTCCTCAAGAGAGGGTGCCACTAGGGCATGGAGATCACTGCTTTCACTGAACAGGCTAGGAAGTTTGAAGTGCATCACTAGATTCATGGAGATGTCCACTCTATTTTGAAAGAGTTCCATGTGAGGCTAGCTTTCCACTCATGGTCTTATATACTGCTTCATTGTTGCTGAGTTGTGTGATGCGGTTCTGTCTATAAGTGACAGTAGCCATACTGCATGGAAGAGTTTTGTGTATTCGTCTTCCAATCCTATTAACTATGTAGAATTTTTCCGGTAGGCATTCTTATATTGCAAAGTGCATTTCAAGCTCCTTTTGATCATTGCTCTAAAATTCCACCCTAGGTTATGCATAGGTCTCTTATTTTCTAGAGAGTTGAGAACAGTTTGAGATTTGATAGGCCTCTGCTCTAGGACTTGAGGTCATATCTCAAATTCTTGAATTTCATCGATAGAGCCATAGCTGCATCTGGCCGATTTAGCAGCTGATTCCAAGATGTTTGGGCTACTTCCATGAATCCTTCATGTTTTGATAAGAAATTTTCAAACCAAAATATGTTTGAATGGGAAATTTTTCTACTAATAACCACTTTAAATATGATTATAGTAATTCAATCGTTTACTTTAGTATAGACTTAATAGTGTATTATTTGTTATGATTTGAGTAGTGTTCACACCTTTGCATGGTTTAGCCGCTCTTAATTGAGAGCACACTAGTTTGATCTTTCATCAGGAACTAGAGTAGTATTTGATAGTGTAAATGTAGTGGTTATATTAGAATTTACTAGAATTTGTGGCTTGCTCTTTTTTTTATCTGTGGTAGCTAGTGTGGGCGGTGATAGCCCCATCTACTCTCTATGGTCCACCAAGTGTTTGGGCAAGTTCTGAAAGTGTAGGGTCTGAAGGTTTAAAGTATAAGTTATCATGGTTGGGCATTCCCACTTTTACCAACGGGTAGTCGGCCATTGTGTGGCCGATTGTATATTCCCGACGGTTAATACTCGACTATTAGTTTGTAAACATGATATAAGGACTTTGGTCGGACATGAATTGCCGAGGCTACCCCGGTCAGGGATTTGGTGCACGACGGTTTTTTTTAAAACCCATCGGGGAACATATCTGGTCAGGGATTTGTTGAGTGGCATTTTTTTAAAACCCATCGGGAAATATATCTGGTCGGGGAATTATTCCTTGACAGTTTTATAAATCCCATCAGAAAACATATCAGGTCGAGGAATTGTTGCATGACCCTTTTTTAAACCCATCGGGAAATGTATCCGGTTGAGGATTTATCAAACATACAAGTGTTTCTATTAATATAGGCATATTTATAGTAAAGCCTCCACACTAGAAGTAAAAGGACTTACAAGTTTGGACAGAAATGAGAAAGTAATCATGGAGGCATTACACCAAAAAAATCATTGTCTTTACAAAACAAGATAATGATTAATTATTCCTACAATTGCACTCTAAGAAACCATATTTATAAAGAAGAATTGGAAAAGTGCGAATATAATACAAATATCTATATTTTCACTAACATCTAAAATCTATCTTGTCCACTCCAAAACTTTTGCTTTTCATTCCATCGACATCAAGTTACATGTTTCCATCATGCTGCAAAATAAGAGAATAAGTTGACAGACATGAATGAATTCTAATCAAAGGGATATAGCAAGAACGGAACATATCAAGACCAAGGTTCTACCTTTGAATTGAAGTCTTAAGTTTTTTTAACCTACACTGAGCAATGGCGTAGCTAGGGGGTGGTCCATGTGGGCCACGGACCACCCTAGAATTTTGAGCAAAGTAATATATTTAGATAGTAATTAGTTCAGATACTAATTACTATCTAAATATATCTGAATAAACAGAGGGTGGTCCATGCATACCTTTGCAACTGAGACGTGTATTTAGAGGGATATATAGTATAATTTTCGGTCCATGCATGCAAGAAAAGTCTAGCAAGCCTAGCCAATGAACATAAATATTCCATAAACTTTAGTGCAGATTATTGTTTTCAACTTTGTATTGGGAGTTACAGAAAGACCGTAAACTAAATGTCGCATCTAGATTCCCTCTTAAAAGTATTATAGAAGAGTAGTAGCAACAATCTGAAGGAACTATAACAATGGCTGCACTTATTAATTCTAACATACCTTTGCAACCATTGCTTTGCGTGGTAACGATCTGCGGACACAATCCTTTTGATCGACTTGACTACAATTCTCGTCATGTGGCCCCTGCATATTTGTGGCCATAGTATATAGGACATTAGCATTTACTTACATACTATATTATAGCAAATAAATTGGAAATAAGAGTTGCGCTTGTTCTGATTCTTATATGGCTGCTGCTACATTCATAGCTAAAGTAACGAACAATTCACAAATAAGTAGGCAAAAGAGAGGTATATAGTGTTACCTGAACAAAATTTTCTGAAGAGAGTACACATTATCATCTAGGTCTTTAGGGTTGATGTCAATATCGCAGCGCCGCGTGGGGGTGAGCCTCTCCAGCTCCACCCGCATACACTACCGCCCAACTGTGGAATGTCTGGTCTGCTTTGTCTCCATCTGGTTAAGCATCATACTGAGAGTGATTTCCGGAATGCGATTTCGCGTTCTTGTTCTGTCGAACCATGATGCGCTTATTCTGTTTAGCTCTGGGACGGCTTGCAGATTCTTGTGCAGAGGGTCAAGAATCCGTATACATGGCTTGGATTTGGAGGAGTCCATGCTGCACCAAAAAAAAAAAGAAACTCAAGGTCTGGATTCGATCCTGCAGTTCTGAATCCAATTGTCTTAGCTTTCATTGCTAACCTCATAACCCACAGTTCTGAATCCTGCAGTTTGGTTTGATAAGGAGAGGGTGTTAAGGGAGATGTCCAGATCACCGGTGTTAGTACCAATGGAAGACTCCTCTACTACCAACGTTAGTCTTCTTCAACTGAATATTCTAAACATTGGCCTTGTTACACAAATGCCTGCATTTAGTGTATCAATTTATTTGGGTTTTGTGATTTCATCAAAGTTATCAAATGATGAAAAATGGGTTTTGTGATTTCATCAAAGTTATCAAAGCTAGACCAATGTCATGGTTGCCCAATAAGAGAGCATTTCGTACTAATCTTACAGACATTGACAAGATAATGAGGGATTGGATTGAATTTACACAACCTTTATTGCTGCAGCACTGAATGATCTTTCTGTTAACTTTTGTTTTTGTTAAACTACTATGGAGAACTGATTTTTCTGCATGTAATCGGCTAGAGACATTGCAGTAAGGCATGTGCGCAAGGAAGATTTGTGTCATGTTGCCAAAGCCACTGGTATGCTTACATGACAAAAATTGGAAAGATAAATGCTGCCACAACTTCTAACCTTGAGGTTCTCACAGGTAATGCAGAGGACTGTACGTGACAAAAATTGGAAAGATTTATGAATGCATACCAAGTGTATCCTTGTGTTTGGATTATCTTGATGCTTACACCAATCTTAGATGATGGCAACACAGTAAATTAGCAATTTCTGTATCATTACTTGGATCAGAAGAAGCCACATCAAATATGCTGTTGAATCTTTCTATATTCCTATCTGGTGAATCAGGGTGTTTCTTTTTTGCCTCATATGGACATTCCTTTGGAAGACATCTTCAAATCACTCTTCTGGTAATGTAAAACTCTTATGTACCACCAACATGATAATGCATATTTGTAGGTATTTATGATCTCTTATTGTTTCTAGGTAGTCCTCTTGTACAGTTTACCGTGCCTTCTATGTCGAAGGTACCTAATAGACATGTATATACCTGAAAGTGTGATCTTTAGGGATCTAAGCTATGCACGTCGTAGGCTTTACCACATAGTTGAAAGGAAACCTTTGAGGTATGATTATGCCTTTATATTTTTTTCCCTCAAAAAAGCCTGTACATAATGCTTGCTATTTCTGAGCTTATTAGTGTCATTCTCCAGGCGAGAGGTTTTTAGACCCTTTTTCATTCTCAAACAATAGAGAATTTTATATTCTTTTTTGGCGGTGACACTAGCAGCCTGTTTGTTTAGTAAAAGTGCATACATATATGCAAATTAACAGCTCTATAATTTCAGTTATTGCTGGAGGATAAGAGAACCATGCGAGCACCTGAGGTTAAATGGTGAGCGATGAGATCACTGTAAAAGGGCGAGCACCTGAAGTTTCCTTGAAATTTCAGGTTAGTTTCATGGTGTCCATTGCTACGAGGAGCACTAGAAAGTTTGGAAGCTTAGATGGGGACCGGCTGTGTTCAATTACAATATGGCTCCATAGTGTTATCATAGTCAATATACTATAACTGTAATTTTGCACGATGAAGATTGTCAAATTCTTCTTTTTTGTTGAAACAGCACAGTTATGTGCCCATTTTGATGGCACCAAATTGCAAACACAGAAAATGCCTTTCCATTTCCTTGTTGATTTGTACAGATGTTTGAATTGCTTTGATTCTATTTTGATCTCACATGTTTTGGATATTTTCATAAGCACTATACTAGTCACTATATATGTGCCACGGATACTATCATCACTACAATATTGACCAACATTGGTAGGACCATCTGTTTCAGTATGAACATCCTACAGAAAAAATGAAACAGCATACACAATTATTAGGATATGAATAAACTTATCTGTAAGAGATGGTGACACATTTCAATAAGTCTGACACACACGCTAGTTCCTTGCCTAGGCAGAATTTTGCCGCACACACGCATGGCACACAGATCGCTAGAAGATGAAGGGAGAAACGCTGAAGGCACCTACATACTCACGTTAGTGGCGTCACAGATCCCAGACTGCCGAGTCCCACGCCCGGCTTGAGGAGATCAGGCGCGCCGTCGCTGCGCAGGTGCCCGGCGCCGGCCGGGTGCTGTTCGTGCGGCGCCGTCACCGGTTGGAGGTGCGGATCACGGCCACCTGGCCATCCATAGGCAGCGGTTCGCGTCGGGCCAACGGCAACAGCACCCGGCTGGGCGGCCGACGGACGGCCTTCACAATGTCGATCGCAGCGCTTGTGGCGGCTGTGTTGTTCCCGTGGAGTCGGGAGTCTAGTCCAGTTCTGTTTCCGTCAAACTCAAGTGCGCGGGGAAATATTAGGCAACAAATGAAAATGGAAAACACAACAATTAGGGCGGTAAGTGAATTGTTACATTGCATTGGGGGCAATGATACATAATATTCCTATAAAAAATGATACATAAATATTAAATTAATTCTAATATTTTTCTAGTTGAGTTTAAACCTAATATGTCCTAATATGTTTACGGTTGTAAACTATTAATTATTTTAATTTTATTGATCTAAATTATTTTGTATAATTTATAATTTCAAAATAAATATTAATATGTAATTGATATAATTGATTAATTGAGATAATTAATTATTAATATATTTGTTGACAACAATATTATTTTATTTAAAATTCTCAATAGTGATATGTGAGAATTTGAGGACACATGGTTTTTACCATAACCATTGTGTAGACCTTTGTGTGATGAGTAATTGTCAACATGCCAACACAAGGCGTGTGTGTTCTTACAAACCATGGCACGCGGATTCGTGTCAAACAATGGTGTCTCTTAGCTCATGTTGTCTGCAGGTGTCGAGCTTGGAGAAGGTGGTCGACGGTCGGTGAAGATCAAGTAGGGCGTGCCGTGCTGACGGACCGGGTGCGGTGAAGAGCGGACGTGAGGCTTGGATCGAGGGACCTGAGGACCGGGTGGCCAGCCGTGGTGGCTGACAGCTGGAACATCGACGAGCGCAAGTGTACACGGCGGGGGACGCGTACGGGCTACGCTACTCGCGGAGGGTTTGGTGGTTTCGCCTCAAAACCATCGGCGGCGGGTTTCCCTGGTTTGCGCCTCAAAACCAGGGGCGGAGGTCTCGGTGCGGACGGACGACACGTGGCGGCATCGGGGAGATTGCTTGGAAGCAAGGCTACCGGTGAGAAGGCGCGGTGGCCGTCGGATCAAGTGAAGCCTGAGTTGGACCCTTATGCTCCTGGCTAAGTGGTGTGGCTCTTTATGTATCCAAGGGCAATGAAGGAATGTAAAATAGACTTGCCCCCTCCATAAATAAGGATGAGGGTTCTCCTCCCCCCTCACCTTTGCTATTTCTATTTTTCCCTTAGGTTTTTCCCTTCCTCCAGATGCTGTGAGAGAGAGGTCTGCAAATCCTTGATTTGTACTCAATCAGCGTGTATGGCAAGCTGAGCGCCGAGTCTCAGCTGTTTCCTCTGCGAGTAAATCATCTGTGCCTGTGTCTCTGAGATGGATTTTGTGTTCTTCCCGAGTTGACTTTTGGGCCTCTTTGTTCTTCGTGTGATTTCTCCGTTTCTAAACCGATTTGAGCCATTCTTCTTGCGTTGGATTGATCTATGACACAAGAGTGATGTTTCCACCGAAGGAATCGTGCTAGTTCCTCTTGAGATCAAAGATCCACGCGATTTGGTTTTCGGTTGCCCAAGAACGCTTTTTCTCACCCCCTTCTTGATTTCTCCCTACTCACTTCGAATTGGCCGATGATCTTTTGAAGATAGGCTCTCCTCTGCATAAGCAACAACATTCCTAAATTTGGTTGCAAGAGGTTTCGATTTGAAAGAGTTTGGGTTGAATCTTGAAGAAGGCAATTTTCGGGCGATTCTGTTTCTGGGGTCGCGGACAGTCCGGCCTTGACTTGCAGACTGTCCGGCCGTGAAGATCCAGTCGAGCTGTTTCAAATTCTTGGCTGTCGTGGCCCTTTCTGTAACCGCGGACAGTCCGGCCCTCTTGCGCAGACAGTCCGACGGCTGGAAGACTGAGACAGTGGCTTTTGTGGACCTTCTGTTGAGGTGACTCGCGGACAGTCCGCCCCTACCACACGGACAGGTCGACAGTGTAAACTCCAGAAGAGTACCGAGCTCTCAGCTTCCTGTTTACTCACTGAACTCTGACCCGTGGACAGTCCGGCCTAACCGTGCGGACTGTCCGGCATTGTACTGCAGTAGCAGTCCAAAATCAGTTCAGTGAGCTTGGGTTTTCACGTTTTCAACTGCGGGCAGTCCGAGTTGAAACCGCGGACAGTCCGACGGTCTTTCTCCGTTTGTGTCCAAACCTGTCCCGAACCATTCGGTTTCTGGAGGTTTGCCTGCGGACAGTCTGGCCATACTAGCGGACAGTCCGGACAGATACCGTGGACAGTCCGCAGTTGACCTGACAGTGCTGTTTCTCCGCTTTGCGATTGCTTGAGCTCCGATTGTCTTTCCGCTTCTTCCGCTATTTGAGTAGTGATCTGCTGTGTTCCTTGGGAACATCCACCCTCTCATTAGGGTCGTGATCTCTATGGTTTGAGCTTCGCTCTTTGGGGTTGATTGTTTGAGCCTAGAACATGAAAGTTTCGAAAGAAATTTTTGAGGCTCCCATTCACCCCCCTCTGGTCGCCATTACCGGTCCTTCAATTGGTATCAGAGCTGGCTAAGGATCACTCCCCCTTAATCGGTCCGTGATCCCCGAAGGCGATATCATAGAGAATCGTGGGCTTGGCAAGCCACCGCACTTCGACGGCAAGAACTATCCCTATTGGAAGATACGCATGTCGGTGCATCTCCAAGGGATTGATTCGCGTGTTTGGGAGATCTGTGAGAATGCGGACTACGTGGTACTTATTGCCCGTGTTGACCAAGCACAGATCGACCAACACAAGGCGAACAACACTGCTAGAACCGTCTTGTTCTCTGCTCTTTCTATGGAGGAATTTGAGCGTGTTTCTGATTGTACTACTGCTCGAGAGATCTGGTCCAGACTGCAAAAATATCATGAGGGTACTCCCATGTCAAGACCAGACTCTATGAGACACACAAGAGAGAGTATGAGAACTTTGTTCAAACCGATGGTGAATCTATTGATTCTTTGTTCACTCGCTTTCAAACCATTGTGAACAAGATGAGGGCAAACAACCCTCAGATGCCCTATGACGATCATCAGAGAGCGCTTAAGCTTCTATATGCTCTAGATCGGAGGGTTTGGGAAGTAAAGGTCTCGGTGATCATTGAATCGCCCGGCTATGAGACTCTCACTATGGATGAGCTGTTCAGTAAGCTCAAGTCCACCGAGATTGACCACCAGACGCAGGCAAGGATCAGAAATCTGTCTGCCCCTACCATGGCTTTGGTCTCAGGTATAAGAGGTTCAAGTTGTTTGACTAACCCCTCACAGCTGTCTGTTGCCTTGTCTTCCATAGTCTCAGCTAGAGAGGAGCAGATGGAAGCTCTTGGGGATGACGAGCTTGCCTTGGTGATTAGCCGGTTCTCACGGTTTCACAACAACCGTTTGAATCGCCGGCGTGGCATCACCAAGCAAGGATGCTTCAGATGTGGAGATCCCGACCACTACATTGCGAGCTGCCCCAACCCCGACAAGAGCTCCTACAACAAGAACGACCACGGCAAGCGCAAGGACAAGCACGAGTCTTCCACACCCAAGTACAAGTACAAGTACAAGTACAAGTACAAGTACAAGTACAAGGGAAGATTCGACAAAGAGGCGGTCAAGAAGAAGTTCCTGGAGAAGCAAGAGGCGAACCAGCGAGCCTTCCTCGCATCCCTCAGCGATCTCGACGATGACTCCGACAGTGGCTCACCCCCAAGTGATGATGAGGCCGAGCAGAAGGTCGAGAACAAGTTCAACGGGCTGTGCTTCTTTGCTGACTCCAAGCTTGGAGGCTACTGCAACATGGCATTCGACGAGTCTACCCCAAGCATTGAGAAGAACGACGACACCGAGCCTGAGGTAGAACAAAATCTCGAGTCCCTTGCTGCCGAGGTTGATAACTTGACTACCACTTTGCTTAGTCAAGATGCTTTGCTTAAGCGTGCTGCTCGTGAGAGAAAAGAGTTCAAGGCTAAGTGGGAGCTTGTTGTCAAAGAGCTTGAGTTTGTTAAGGAGTCTGTGCCCATCTCTGATGAGTCTGAGTGTGATGCTTGTGCCATTCATGTGGCGAACTTAGCTGATGTGCAATCCAAGTTTGTTGCTTTGGTAGATGAACTTGATGAGGTTAGAGCTAAGCCTATCATTTTGAGTCCTTGCAAGTCTTGTGATGAGCTGAAGTCTGAGCTAGGTGAGAAAATGACTAGGATTGCCATGCTAGAGAAAACTAGTCAAGTTTCTAGATGTGCTTGTTGTGAAGCTTTGGAACTAGAACTAGACTCTTGTAGGCATGACAAGAAAAGGGCCGAAGAAGAAATCACAAATCTTCGGTCCATGCTCAATTGGTTGTCTTGCAGTGAACCACAACTTGGCATGATGATGAGTCAGTTCAAGAGGGGAACTAACACAACGGGATTAGGCTTTGCTATAGGTGGGAAGGGTGAAAATGTTTTTGGTAAGGTTGGTGAACACAGTGGTATGAGTGCATCTGAGAAATCCACCAAGCCTTCCACTACTCCCAAGTTGATCAAAATCACTCCACCTCAGCCTAACAAGCCCAATGTGAAAGATGGTGTGTTTGAGGAACCTCCCAAAGTTTCACCTCCAAAGCAAGTGTGGACTCCAAAACCAAACCACCTAAGGAACCCACTTGACACACTTTCCGACATCTCTATTAAACCCCCTCCAAAGAACAAGCAAACCCAAAGAGTGATCCATACCCATGAGAGAGTGAGTCAACCACCACCCAAGAGAGAGGTGTATCACTGTGGTTATTGTCACTATGATGGTCACTTGTTTGAGTTCTGCTTTCGGAGGAAGAGAGATGAGCAGCATGAGTATGAGATTTTTCATAACTCTACTCATGGTGTGTTTGCTCCACGTTTCCAGAGGCACAGTGCTAGGCCAAGAGGTGCAACACCTCAAGGACCTAGGCCTCAAGGTGTGAGACCATGAGGTGGTCGTGCCCGGTGGGGTTCAGGTTTTGCTTATGACCTTGGATCTCGTGACCATGGCTTTCAGTCTTACAGGATGAGTGGACCACGTTTTTCTCGTCGTGGTGATCGCTCTACTCATATGGGACATGGCATGCATGATGCTTCTGCTAACACCTCTCGTGGGCGAATGAGCCAACACTGGTTTTCTCCTGAGTTTACTAACCCCAGTGTTGGATCATTTGCTCATCCTATGTCTCACTATTGATGTAGGATGAAGGGCTGGAGAACACATGGCTAGTTGATTTCGGTTGCTCTCGACACATGACCGGGAACTCAAAATGGTTCTCCAGCCTTACCCAAATGAAGTGTAGTGAATACATTACATTTGGGGATAACAGCAAGGGTAAAGTGCTTTCACGTGGGTCCATCCGTCGAATGAGAACTTTGTGCTTAAGGATGTGGCCTTAGTTTCAAATTTGCACTTCAATCGCTTTTGTTTCTCGGCTTCTTGATGACGGTTTTGAGGTTCGATTTAAGCCAAGACTTTGTCGTGTTCTTGATGCTCAGGAGAACCTCGTTTGCAAGATTGTGCCTTTTGGGAAAGTGTTTCGTGCTGATTTTTCTCGTTCATTTGGTCTTTCCCGTTGTTTGGTGGCCAGTTCCTCCTCAGAGCTCTGGAAGTGGCACCGCAGACTTGGTCACTTGAGTTTCGACTTGCTTGCAAGATTGAGCTCACTTGATCTAATTCAAGGTTTGCCCAAGCTCAAGTTTGAGAAGGATCTTGTTTGTCATCCGTGCTGTCACGGGAAGATGACTGCAGCTTCTCATTCTCCCGTGAACCAAGTGATGACCAAGGGACCCGGCGAGCTTTTACATATGGACACTGTAGGTCCAGTTTGGGTCTGGTCAGATGGTGGAAAGTGGTACGTGCTGGTCATTGTGGATGACTTTTCTCACTATTCGTGGGTCTTTTTCATGGAGAGCAAAGATGAGGCTTTTACTCATGTTCATGACTTGATCTTGAGGTTGCAAAATGAGTTTCCAAAGCATGCCATGCGAGCTATTCGCAGTGACAATGGCACTGAATTTAAGAATACTCACTTTGGGACCTTTTGCTCATCCATAGGTCTTGAACATCAGTTTTCCTCGCCGTATGTCCCACAGCAAAATGGGGTTGTCGAACGCAAGAATCGGGCCCTTGTTGAGATGGCCAGGATGATGCTTGATGAACATAGGACTCCTAGGCGCTTTTGGGCCAAAGCAATCAACACGGCTTGTCATGTTTCAAATCGCATATTCTTTCGAGCTTTTACGAAGAAGACTTCTTATGAGTTGCGGCTTGACCGTTTGCCAAAAGTGAGCCATTTTCGGGTGTTTGGCTGCAAGTGTTTTATTTTGAAGAAGGGAAACTTAGACAAATTTGAATCGAGATCTTCTAACGGGATTTTTCTTGGTTATGCATCTCATTCGCATGCTTATCGAGTACTTAACCTTGAGACTAACCGTGTCATGGAGACTTGTGAAGACACCTTCAACGAGACCGCACCTTGTTCTTCTCCTGTTTTTGAAAGTGCAGGTGATGAGGAGATGAACAAAAGCATTTTTGTGGAGGAGGAGCAGGACTATGCCGATTGGGGTGATCCCGAGCCGACTCCACAGGCTGCCCCAGTTGACCCTGCAACGACTACTTCGGTTGACGGCCCCACTGCTACATCCTCTACCACATGGGGGCCGTACGACCAGGCTCCTCAGCTTGTTCCAGCTGCACCTGAGGGAGCTCCAGCTGCTGTTGAGGGGGAGGCGTCTTCATCAAGGGAAGCACCACGACACATTCAGCATCGCCATCCTCCCTCAAACATGATCAGTAACATAAATGAGTGGTTCACTCGCAACAGATCTTATGAGATTTCGCACTTTGCACATTCTGCTTTTGTTGCAAATTTCGAACCCAAAGACTTATGAGATCTAGATTGGGTAAATGCCATGCATGAGGAGCTTGAGAACTTTGAGTGAAACCAAGTGTGGGTTTTAGTTTCACCTCCACCTTAGTGTCATCCCATAGGAACCAAGTGGGTGTTCAAGAACAAACAGAGTGAGGATGGGGTTGTGGTGAGAAACAAGGCTAGGTTGGTTGCTCAGGGGTACTGTCAGAAAGAGGGGATAGATTATGAGGAAACCTTTGCACCTGTTGCCCGTTTAGAAGCCATTAGGATCTTCCTAGCCTATGCAGCTTCAAAAGGGTTCAAGCTGTATCAAATGGATGTAAAGAGTGCTTTTCTAAATGGGTACATAGATGAGGAGGTGTATGCGAGGCAACCCCCCAGGTTTTGAAAATCCCAAGCATCCCGACCATGTCTTTAAACTCCACAAAGCCCTATATGGTCCCAAACAAGCGCCGAGAGCGTGGTATGAGCGACTGAAGTCCTTTCTTTTGGGCAAGGGTTTCACCATGGGGTCGGTTGACAAAACCTTGTTTCTACTCAAGCATGGCAATGACACTCTCTTGGTACAGATTTATGTCGATGACATCATTTTTGGTGGTTCATAACATGCTCTTGTTGCAAAGTTTTCAAATATGATGAGCAGGGAGTTCGAGCTGAGCATGATGGGCGAGCTGACGTTCTTTCTCGGGTTGCAAATCAAGCAAACCCGAGAAGGGACATTTGTACATCAAGGCAAGTACACGAAGGATCTTCTGAAGCGCTTCGACATGGGTGATGCCAAGCCACTTCAAACTCCCATGTCGACCACAACTGCTTTGGACGCCAATCTAGAAGGAGAAGCCGTGGACCAGAAGGAGTATCGCAGCATGATCGGGTCGTTGTTGTACCTGACGGCGACAAGGCCCGACATCCAGTTCGCCGTCTGCCTTTGCGCACGCTTCCAGTCTTCACCGCGCACTTCGCATCGGCAGGCCGTCAAACGCATCTTGCGGTACCTATGCTTCACTCCCGAGCTTGGCCTATGGTACTCAACTTCCTCATCTCTTTCTCTTTCGGGTTATTCTGATGCTGATTATGCGGGTGATCGAATTAAGAGGAAGTCCACTTCGGGAACTTATGAGTTTTTGGGTTCATCGTTGATCTCTTGGTCCTCTCGCAAACAATCTTCTATTTCCCAATCCACATGTGAGGCTGAGTATGTCGCTGCTGCTGCGTGTTGTTCTCAGTTGCTTTGGGTGGTTGCTACCTTGAGAGACTATGGGTTGAACTTTAGGAAAGTGCCTCTTTTCAGTGACAGCACTAGTGCCATTAGCGTTGCTAAGAACCCAGTACTCCACTCAAAAATCAAGCACATTGAGATCCGATATCACTTCTTGAGAGATCACCAAGAGAAAGGAGACATAGACCTTCAGCCTGTGCGAACCCATGAACAACTTGCTGATATTTTCACAAAGCCTCTCGACCAAACCTAGTTTGCCCATTTGAGAGCGGAGTTGGGCATTTGCTATCCTTTTTAGAGTGGGGTAGCTGTATCTTGATGTATAGTATGGTTTTGGCTTTCTTCTTTTGCTTTTGATTATTTGGCTTTCGTTTTGTACCTTTGTATAAGTGCATTTCATCATGTATCATACTACCTTTGTTGAGCTTCATGACTATAGTAGTTTTGATTACATCTATGCTCTTGTTAGTATGTCTTGTTTGTACATATTTGTGCTTGTGGCTTAGGCTTCTTCTGATCACTTGTTACATGTTATGAGCTAAGCCTATTTTCTAAATGTGAACCTACTTAAACCTTGATGCAACCCGAAAAATGTTCACCTTTGAGATGGCAACTAGCATGTGTAGGTTTTGTGAGAACCTTGTTGCTTTCATATGTATGTTTGAGTTGCTATGTCTCATGTTTCTTGAGTCATTCACTTAGCTCGGATCTCTTGATAATCTTGTGCTAAAACTTGATGTCGAGCTAAGAAATGATGAAAAGTTTTGGGTTGGATCTTTTACGTCCCACGGCAATGTCACGAGATTGCTTCTCATTCATTCGAGTGAGATGAACTTGGGCATTGTAGTGCTAGTCCACAACCACTCGTGACGAGACAGCTTCCCACTTGCACTAAGGGATGAACTCGGCGTGGTTGAAAAACATGATAAAAACAATCTTTTTGGCGGACAGTTTTTGATCCTCTCGTATACACATGTCTAAATGAAACCTTGTTAACTATTGTTTTAACTCTGATCAATGTTGTAGTAACAAGTGTTGTTAAGTGTATCTTTGAGACATGATGTGTGACCGTTTTATGGGGTAGTTCACTCTTGCATACATGTGTTAGCACTTGTTTGATCTCCTGCTTATATGTGCTAGGTGCTATTCTTTTTGGTGAACACATTTTATAAAATGCCCAACACTTGATCAAAATGCCTATGTTTCATATTCCGTATCACTTGATCAGCTTGAGCATTGGCTTCGACTTGTGCTTGTTGCTATACACTTGCCATATTTGCTAGAGCATCTATGTACTCAAATTACTATACTTGTGAAGCTCTACCTTTTGCATTTCTTTCATGGCATGGTTTGAGGGGGAGTTGCAGTCTCTTTTGATCTAATCTTGATAAGTGCATGTGCCAACAAGGGGGAGAAACATCCACAAATCCAGAGAGTTCATTTGTGAGTATGCATTTGTCAAGGGGGAGTTGCACTCCGGTTTGAGCTGTGTTTGCTAGATGAGTTGAGCCGTTGCCTCTTCTTGAGGGCCTAGCTGTTTTTCAGTTTTTCTTTGCCTTGCTAGTGGTGTTGAGCCTTTTGCCTCTTCTTGAGGGCTAGCTTTGGTTTTCTTGGTCGCGTCGAGCCGTTGCCCATGTCTTTGGGGACCAAGTTGTGACTTTTGCTTTGCTCATTGCAAATGACCCATTTTCTGCTTGTCTTTGGCTCTTGGTCATTTGGATGGGTTGTCTCTGGTTTGTGTTGGTGTTGACAATGCACTCATCAAGGGGGAGATTGAGGACACATGGTTTTTACCATAACCATTGTGTGGACCTTTGTGTGATGAGTGATTGTCAACATGCCAACACAAGGCATGTGTGTGTGTTCTTACTAACCGATGGCACGCGAATTCGTGTCAAACAATGGTGTCTCTTGGCTCATGTTGTCTGCAGGTGTCGAGCTTGGAGACGGTGGTCGACGGTTGGTGAAGATCAAGTAGGGTGTGCCGTGCTGACGGACCGGGTGCGGTGAAGGGCGGACGTGAGGCTTGGATCGAGGGACCTGAGGACCGGGTGGCCGGCCGTGGTGGGCGGCAGTGGGACATCGACGAGCGCAAGTGTACACGGCGGGGGACGCGTACGGGCTACGCTACTCGCGGAGGGTTTGGTGGTTTCGCCTCAAAACCATCGGCGGCGGGTTTCCCTGGTTTGCGCCTCAAAACCAGGGGCGGAGGTCCCGGTGCGGACGGACGACACATGGCGGCATCGGGGAGATTGCTTGGAAGCAAGGATACCGGTGAGAAGGCGTGGTGGCCGTCGGATCAAGTGAAGCCTGAGTTGGACCCTTATGCCCCTGGCTAAGTGGTGTGGCTCTTCATGTATCCAAGGGCAAAGAAGGAATGTAATATAGACTTGCCCCCTCCATAAATAAGGATGAGGGTTCTAGATGCTGTGAGAGAGAGGTCTGCAAATCCTTGATTTGTACTCAATCAGCGTGTATGGCAAGCTGAGCGCCGAGTCTCAACTGTTTCCTCTGCGAGTAAATCATCTGTGCCTGTGTGTCTGAGATGGATTTTGTGTTCTTCCCGAGTTGACTTTTGGGCCTCTTTGTTCTTCACGTGATTTCTCTGTTTCTAGACCGATTTGAGCCATTTTTCTTGCGTTGGATTGATCTATGACACAAGAGTGATGTTTCCACTGAAGGAATCATGCTAGTTCCTCTTGAGATCAAAGATCCATGCGATTTGGTTTTCGGTTGCCCAAGAACGCTTTTTCTCACTGTTGACGGTCGTTAAGTGCCAATTTTTACCGTCAACTAGACATGAAAAAGGACCTAAACATAATTACCTTCTAGATATTGGGCTTACACTAATGGAATTCCACGAGTTTTGGTAAATGTCATTTTGCGGGGACTAGACTGGAAAAGTACCAGAATCATCAAATGGAAGTATGTCAAATGATGGAATAAAGTGCACCATTGCATAGAGCTCATCGAGACACATGAAATAGAGTTTTGGTTCACCCAAATCGAGTCCAGACGACAAAGTTACGCCCTCCGGAAGATTGCAATTGTGCTCCAAGAGGCTGTCCGGAGTAAAACGGGCATATCTCCCTCATACGAACTCCGATTTAGGTGATCCACGCGGCGAATCGAAGCTAACGAAGAGATCCATCAGCCCACAAAATATGAGCCCATTTGGGCCCAGCCAAGGGTCGGCCGACTCCCACCCTTGGTCGGCCGACCCGTCATCTCGACCAATCGAACGAGTCTCGCGGATCCCTGTTCCACCGCCTTTGAGGATGAATAATAATCGTCCGTTTAGGTCGGTTTGATCCGAGGGCTGTGGTGTATCCTAGAGGGCTATATAAACAGGGCCCCTGGCCCCTGGAGGAGGCATCCCTTAAACCCTAATTCATTATCTCTCAGCGGGATCAGAGTTGTAGAGGCGTCCCTTGAATGGATGACTTCTCTTCTCTAGAGAATTAGAGCTAGACATTCCAATGTAGTAGATTAGATCTAGATGAGAGTTAGGGAGAGCGGAGCTGCGCTCTGGTTCTGGAGAAGTCTTCAGAGATTTGGTATGCCTTTGTATCTATTCATTACAAGACTTATGCTTTAATATATTTATTCTTCTCTATCTACTTTATGCCTTTCATATGTTTGCTTAGTATAGTTGTTGCATCTTAGCATGGGATCTTTGCTCGTATTGAGTGCTCTAGTTATTGCGCATAGCTAGAGTAGTAATTGATAGTATAGGCATGGTGTCTAGACTATAGGTTACCTGAGGTTGCGCCCAATCCCACGGATAGTTGTGGTAGCCCCAGAGGTGACAGCCCTGTCAGGCCTTTGTATTCCACCACGTTCGGGTTGGTGTTTCGTAGAGCTTTTTGGCAGCCTTCCCCCGACTACTCTTGACCCAGTCTTCTTCGAGAGTCAGAAAGGTACTGTTGCTCCAAAGTGCTATTGTGTGATCGCTATATCTAACCATTCCCTGTTATCATAGAACCCGAGTATTAGAGAAGTATTTAGAACCTTGATCTCTCCCGTTGTTCTTTCACTCTAGCTAGCTACTTATATATATATAGAATTCTCATGTGTGCTTTTATTCTTATATTCTATCATATATCATTTACCCCTGCTTTAGTCTAGTTGGTTTACTAAGTTAGTAGATGCATGATGGTGAGTTATCAGATTCTTTAACCCTTGCTTCCCTGTGGTAAAATATAAATAACGATACCTGGATACTCCCGGTAAAATGCTACAATGGTATGTTATGTGCGTTTGCGGAATCCTTCTTATTTTAGTTGCACTTAACAAATACCAACAAGCATTTTTGGCGCCGTTGCCGGGGAAGCAATCGGTGTTAAGTTTTTGATAATGATCTTGATGTCTGCTAGTTTAGTGTACCACTAGCTTTAGTAGGATTACCTCTTGTTACGTTAAGTGTGGAATAGACGGGACAAAAGAAGCCGTTTTGACCTTCCGGCAAGTTTCCACAAGAAAAGAAGAGACATTGAAGAGCCCAGGGTCCCTCAACATTCAACATCCATCATTGGAACCCTGCCACCTCACAGGTTTGCGTATACATATATATTTTCTAACCATGTGTAGATTGGAGAAAAGGTCATCGTCACAAGAATTTCGAATCACATCTCAAGTGACGAACATAGATGCTGCACCACTCACAAATTTCATCATCTGAGTTATGGTAAGTGTGATCAAGAATGGTGAGACAGTCTCGCTCATGGACTTTAAAATTAGTGAGTAGTTATCTTTTAAATTCGTGCATCTCCCTACATGTTTACTTTTAACAATTCATGCATCCACTACCGTTTAGCTTGTTTATGTTCGCTTATCTATTGCATGTTTGGTTTCTTAGATTCATCCATGTGTTTTGCATCTAAAAAAAACCCTCACCAATGATCATGCTTTTTCATCTCCATTTGAGTAAATCTCTATAGTGCTTTCATGTCACCTTTGTTTGCTATAGTATGCTTTGGTTTGGAAGTGTTGCGCATACCTCCAAAGGTTTTTAAATTAAGCGTGGTGCTTAGGTTAAATACCTTCCTTAATTAAATTAGACATGGAGTCTAGTTTGATTATTGAACTAAAATGTGCTTTAGTAGATATTGGTTATTTTGTTGGACTAACCCTATGAGAAAACTCTCAAATCCAATTTGGGTAAGTCAAGAGATGAACACACTTGAGAGATGAAGCAAGGCATATGATGAATTGCAACAACTTCACACAAAAGACACAACTCATCCATTGTTCAAGGAGGAATTGTAAGTATCAAATATCATTCACATTGTCTTTTGTTGCAAGTTAACTTTGCCTTGAACCATGTTAGCGTGCCATAAGAAAGAGTTTGTTAGAAAACATGATAAATAAAGTCTATGCTAAAGTAACTCAAAAACCATCTCTTTATTAGCATAGATGAAATTCTAAAATAGATAGTGGATAATAGCCCATAGTTTGAAATTGTTGCAATCCTTCGGGTATGTGTCCCCTAACATTTTGCGGGAAAGAACTTATGATCTGCCTATTATTCGTGGATTGGCATCACTGCGAATTTGCCACTTCGAGTAATGGAACAAAGAGAAAGACAAGAGTGCCACAAGAAGCATCAACATCTTGAACTCACTCAAAGAAGTGGATTAAGGCGACAAGCTATGAGCAACTCCGAAGACACCATCTTGCATGTCGGCAGCAAGGAAAAGGATGGAATGGCATGCATCCTTGTGTCAACCAATCATCATCAAGGGTTGACCACCGACCAAGCCTTGAAGGACCATGACTATGGTTGCAAGATGATGTCCCTAAGCCATTGGAGATGAAGTCTGCATACAAATACTAAAGAAGCTCCTTCCTTGATCATCAAGACGGATGGCGTATCATTAACTACAACTCTTCGCCATGCCGCTAGAAGAAAAAGACCTTCAAGGAAGAATTCGAGTCTACATCTCCAATGAACATTAATGCGTCAACCAAGACTCAATCAAGAATGGTTGATGAAAGAAGATCATGCAATTGTCTGTCTCCTCATCCTGAATTGGATAGTCCAAAGAAAGGCATAATGCAAAGGAGAGATCTTTGCTCAACGGACCTATAATCAAAAGTCCCTCTCGAGACAAATAAAGGCTTAAGAACGAGAGGACAAATAGTGTCTAAGGACATAGGAGTACAACACACTCGAGGGATGACTCAACACTCATATTGGGTTTCATGTGGTGAGTGACAACAAGGTCAAGCTTGGGGGAGGAAGGCCGATGACTCTTCAAACATTGATCCAGCAATGCTCTTCCTCTTTTCAAGCCCCGTCGCTCTAGCACGCTGAGAAGAAACAATGAGTGGAGCACAAGGTCTAGGCATAAAAAAAAAAGAGGAAAAAAAAAGAGAAGGAGTGAAATTTTAGAAGACAAGATGCTCAAGGAGAGAGGTCAATCAAGCAAGACAAACTCCAAGAAGAAGTAAAGGACCACTAGAAGCATCTACTCTTCATCACAAGGTACTCCAGTGATAAAGACTGCTGGACAAGAAAGAACATGGGTGACTCCTTTCCTAGAGTTACCATCTCAAGAGGTGCAGTTCTCAAGGTCTCTACCCTTTGTGATCAAATGATGCACTAAAGAAGTGAACATGACAAGAAGTCCAGTTCAGAGGATTTAAATCACCGAACCCTCACCAAGGAGGTAACTTGGTATTTATCAGCATTTCCTTTCACAGCATTGCATTTTCCTTTTAGAATATTTATTGTCCCTACATGCATCTTAATTGCATCTTTGCTTTACTATCTCTGCACTAGAAAAAGAAAATAAAGATTTCTGCATTTTGCATCCAAAAAAACTACTAAGCCCCATGTGAATAATCATTCATTGTGGTGGCATAAAAATAATTTTTTCAGCATATCTATTTTCTCTGTCGCATCCTTATATTATAAAATGATAAAAATATTTATTGTGATCTGTTAGAAGACATTTGAGTTAAGGCAGGTTCTAGACAACCAAGGCTTAGAGGTTTTCATCACTAATGCTTAATCGGTTCCACAAGCTTTGTTGTCTATTTGAGCTTCACTGAGAACATAAAGGATCAAGAAGATTCAATAGACGAAGGATGTCTAGTCTCTGTCGGAGTGCTGCCCTCAACAGCCGTCGCTGTCTCCAACGGCAACTATCCACGACACTCCAGGCATACTAGAACGCCTTCACTGCTAGTCAGCAACATCGACAGACTACGTCAACATCCAGCTTGGGGAAGAGCATCCCCCGTGTACCAAGCTAAGTGTTTCCAACTTATCTATCTATGCTTTCATAGAGCTTGCTTTGTTAAAACAACTAAAAAAGATGCATAACCATAGAAACCCAGAAAGATTTCCTTATTTATTTCTACTTTTGGAGAGCTCTTGCAATCTGTCTTAAAAGTGATCCCTAGAATGAACTCTACATGGAGATGATGAATAGTTGCTCTGCCGTAATTCCTTTCAAGTACCTAGTTTTCAACCTTGCACTCTCCCGAGTTTTGGACACAACTTTGCTTAGATTTGAGATTTGCTCTGAACACGAAACTTGTGGGTAGCAAACACTTGATCTAAGTCTAGGTGGTTGACGGGTATGATATGGGAAGGTTTTGAGCTGCTTTGTCCATCTTGTTCCTAGAGATACTAGAGTTCGGGAGAATTTATTTTTGAAAATATTAAATTCCTGCATGATGAGTTCCTTTATGATGAGAGTTCAAATTCCTACCATGAGCCATATATTCATGCTTACTAGATTAGGAAAACCCATCTGTTTTTATAGATCATATTGTAGGCATTGAGTGTAGTCTTTATAGGCATTGAGTGTGGTTATCTTGTGGACCCATAAGGAATCGGTCATACGGTTAAAGTCAATACTATGTGCTCTCCATCCATTGATCTATGCTACTTACTGTCCTCGAAGCATGCACCCATTTTATAAATACTACATTCATTCTGTGCTACTTGTCCCTAGAAGTACCACCCACATATAGATCCACATCCATCACATATTGTGCTATCTCTATCCACGGAGGTACACACTTATGCTGCTCCTACCCCGGGAGTACGCATTCCCCCACATACTTGTCTTTGTCTCTACCCGAAGATACGCACCTATGCTGCTCCTACCCAGGAGTACGCATCCATCCATCCATACATCCATCCACATATATGTACGCCATTCATTCCATTTCATCCGAGAAAAGGTTCTACTCCTATCCGGGAGTTAACATCTAGAAATAATCATCGTCGTTCCAATTGCCTACATAAAAGCTCCAGTCATTATCATTTTAAGTTATACACTCCCCGTTGCTAAAGTTTTGTTTTCAGAGGATTGGTTGCTATGTAAAAAAAAAAAGAGAAAGAAAAAAAAAAAAAAAAAAAGAAAGAAAGAGAAAGAGTAGCCAAGTCCTTCCTTTTAAGAAGTTTCAAAGTTTCCAAATAAAGGGAGTTATGTTATCCCCAAAGGAGCAAGTGTAGAAGTAGATGTTCACCAAGTGATCACCCCTCATAATCATTTCCTTATCATCATCATCTTATCATCCATCCCATTTCCTCATTCACATGCACATATGACTTTATTATTATTTTAGTTCCTATTGGATCCATGGTTTAAGCTGTGCAATATATGCAAGTGAGTTTGAGTGTCTCCCCACCTATGAGCTCCACATAAGCCTATTAGAAAGTAGGGTGAGAGAGAAGGCACTTTCCACTATGCCTTAGTTCCACAAATACCACATATTTTGAGAGAAGAGAGAAGGCATACACTACTCATGCCTTGGAGAGGATCCAGAAATACCACAAATGAGAGATCTGAAAGGTTCATACAAGGAACTCTGAGTTTTATTTGAAAATCTTGCAAAAACTCTAGAATAATAGTTGATCAAAGAGCGAGAAACATAGCGCTTGACTTGACCGTTCTATCTTTCAACTGCTCAAGACCCAAGTGACGGTTACAAGCCCCATGGTGAAAGGTAATATGAGTAAGTTTTGAGTCGAATAGTTCACTCTAATTCGGAGGAGAGTTCTTGTTTGAACGTATGTGTACTTTTGAGGCGTGAAAGCATTGTAGCAACTCCCGATCCACTTTGAGTTCATCTTTGCTCGGGGACGAGCAAAAGGTAAGCTTGGGGGAGTTGTTGACGGTCGTTAAGTGCCAATTTTTACCGTCAACTAGACATGAAAAAGGACCTAAACATAATTACCTTCTAGATATAGGGCTTACACTAATGGAATTCCACGAGTTTTGGTAAATGTCTGTTTTGCAGGGACTAAACTGGAAAAGTACCAGAATCATCAAATGGAAGTATGTCAAATGATGGAATAAAGTGCACCATTGCATAGAGCTCATCGAGACACATGAAATAGAGTTTTGGTTCACCCAAATCAGAGTCCAGACGACAAAGTTACGCCCTCCGGAAGATTGCAATTGTGCTCCAAAAGCTGTCCGGAGTAAAACGGGCATATCTCCCTCATACGAACTCCGATTTAGGTGATCCACGCGGCGAATCGAAGCTAACGAAGAGATCCATCAGCCCACAAAATATGAGCCCATTTGGGCCCAGCCAAGGGTCGGCCGACTCCCACCCTTGGTCGGCCGACTCCCACCCTTGGTCGGCCGACCCGTCATCTCGACCAATCAGAACGAGTCTCGCGGATCCCTGTTCCACCGCCTTTGAGGATGAATAATAATCGTCCGTTTAGGTCGGTTTGATCCGAGGGCTGTGGTGTATCCTAGAGGGCTATATAAACAGGGCCCCTGGCCCCTGGAGGAGGCATCCCTTAAACCCTAATTCATTATCTCTCAGCGGGATCAGAGTTGTAGAGGCGTCCCTTGAATGGATGACTTCTCTTCTCTAGAAAATTAGAGCTAGACATTCCAATGTAGTAGATTAGATCTAGATGAGAGTTAGGGAGAGCGGAGCTGCGCTGCGGTTACGGAGAAGTCTTCGGAGATTTGGTATGCCTTTGTATCTATTCATTACAAGACTTATGCTTTAATATATTTATTCTTCTCTATCTACTTTATGCCTTTCATATGTTTGCTTAGTATAGTTGTTGCATCTTAGCATGGGATCTTTGCTCGTATTGAGTGCTCTAGTTATTGCGCATAGCTAGAGTAGTAATTGATAGTATAGGCATGGTGTCTAGACTATAGGTTACCTGAGGTTGCGCCCAATCCCACGGATAGTTGTGGTAGCCCCAGAGGTGACAGCTCTGTCAGGCCTTTGTATTCCACCACGTTCGGGTTGGTGTTTCGTAGAGCTTTTTGGCAGCCTTCCCCCGACTACTCTTTACCCAGTCTTCTTCGAGAGTCGGAAAGGTACTGTTGCTCCAAAGTGCTATTGTGTGATCGCTATATCTAACCATTCCCTGTTATCATAGAACCCCAGTATTAGAGAAGTATTTAGAACCTTGATCTCTCCCGTTGTTCTCTCACTCTAGCTAGCTACTTATATATATATAGAATTCTCATGTGTGCTTTTATTCTTATATTCTATCATATATCATTTACCCCTGCTTTAGTCTAGTTGGTTTACTAAGTTAGTAGATGCATGATGGTGAGTTATCGATTCTTTAACCCTTGCTTCCTGTGGTAAAATATAAATAACGATACCTGGATACTCCCGGTAAAATGCTACAATGGTATGTTCTGTGCGCTTGCGGAATCCTTCTTATTTTAGTTGCACTTAACAAATACCAACACTCACCCCCTTCTTGATTTCTCCCTACTCACTTCGAATTGGTCGATGATCTTTTGAAGATAGGCTCTCCTCTGCATAAGCAACAACATTCCTAAATTTAGTTGCAAGAGGTTTCGATTTGAAAGAGTTTGGGTTGAATCTTGAAGAAGGCAATTTTCGGGCGATTCTGTTTCTGGGGTCGCGGACAGTCTGGCCTTGACTTGTGGACTGTCCGGCCGTGAAGATCCAGTCGAGCTGTTTCGAATTCTTGGCTGTTGTGGCCCTTTCTGTAACCATGGACAGTCCGGCCCTCTTGCACGGACAGTCCGACGGCCGGAAGACTGAGACAGTGGCTTTCGTGGACCTTCTGTTGAGGTGACTCGCGGACAGTCCGCCCCTACCACGCGGACAGTCCGACGGTGTAAACTCCAGAAGAGTTCCGAGCTCTCAGCTTCCTGTTTACTCACTGAACTCTGACCCGCGGACAGTCCGGCCTAACCGTGCGGACAGTCCAGCGTTGTACTGCAGTAGCAGTCCAGAATCTGTTCAGTGAGCTTGGGTTTTCACGTTTTCAACCGCGGACAATCCGAGTTGAAACCATGGACAGTCCGACGGTCTTTCTCCGTCTGTGTCCAGAACCTGTCCCGAACCGTTCGGTTTCTGGAGGTTTGCCTGCGGACAGTCCGGCCATACTAGCGGACAGTCCGACCCGGACAGTCCGACCTGGACAGTCCGGACAGATACCGCGGACAGACCGTGGTTGACCTGGCAGTGCTGTTTCTCCGCTTTGCGATTGCTTGAGCTCCGATTGTCTTTCCGCTTCTTCCGCTACTTGAGTAGTGATCCGCTGTGTTCCTGGGGAATATTCACCCTCTCATTAGGGTCGTGATCTCTACGGTTTGAGCTTCGCTCTTTGGGGTTGATTGTTTGAGCCTAGGACGTGAAAGTTTCGAAAGAAATTTTTGAGGCTCCCATTCACCTCCCCCCCTCTGGTCGCCATTACCGGTCCTTCAGAATTGTTTTTTAATTTTAGACCGTTTGATTGTTTAAAATTTAAATTTTCCTAATCACCTTGGATGAAAAAACGCACAAAACAAAAGATATAGATCTCAAAAAGTTATGGAACTATATAGTTGATAAATTTTAACTTGAAATTATTTACTACATCAAAATGCTTTGACCTGTCGGCCTTCTAGTGTAATTCCACGACAACTGATGCTCGGGTATAGGTTGTACCGTCGGCTATTCAATACATAGAGCGACGGGGGAGCTTATAACCGTCGATAACATGTTAACTGTCGGCCATTCACGGTTCCCCAACTACCCATCGGCTATTAAACTTCTCTGTCGGCATAAGTTGCGTTTCTAGTAAATCAACATATTTCTTAATAATACTCTTAGTCACCATTTCCATGAGGATAAAATATGATACTTTGGTAACCCCCAAGGTACATAAAGAACCACCTATGAAAATACTAATTACCTATATCCTTACGTGATAGGATGGTAATTAGGAGAGATAGATGAGAATGTGGTGGATTTTGAAACCACTGAAACCAAGTGCAAAAATAATCGATCACGTGACTTGTTGCTTCAAGAACATGAAGGTCAGTTGCCATGGATGTGTTTGTGTGGTTTCAAAATTTTAGTTGTGTACTTAGTTGTGTTTGTAATTACGTGACTTAGTTGTGTACTTAGTCACTCGCAGTTCGGAACACACACTAGAGGAAATCAAGCTCTCCACAAGTCATTTGCCACAGCTCTATCCATTCTCTCCCTTATATAATTTTCACCATCTGAAAACACTATTGCATTAGTCCTTATTCTTGTTTGTGTACTTAGTTGTGTTTCTAACAACTATATACTTGTTTGTGTACTTAGTTGTGTACTTAGATGTGTTTCTAACTTCTCTCCAAAGGTCAGTTGCCACTGAAACCAACTGATCGAACATGAACTGTCTATATACTTGTTTGTGTACTTAGTTGTGTTTCTAACTTCTAAACACTATAGCATTAGTCCTTATTCTTGTAACAGATAAGATTATTACTTGATCTAGAGTCTGATCATCTACGTAGTATTCTTCTAGATGAAAATTTTATTGTGGTCTCGGTTTGCACCAAACCGTTTAGATTTACGTTGTTCGCGACAAATCCTCATGCTGCAATTTGAAATGAAAAACGGCACATCCTATAAAAGGATAAAGAAAAGGAAAATTTCTGTGTAAAATCAAATTTCTTCACCAAAACAAGCTCATTGATACTGTTGTTTATCTCTAATTTGGCAAGTAATTTTGCACCACCGAATAAACGCATCACAGCAGGGAATATTCCATGTAAATTCAAAATTGAAAATGGAAATATTCCCTTCCATTCCAAATTTTAAGACGTTTTGCCTTTTCTAGATACAACTTTTTTACAATGTATCTAGACATAGTGTATATCTAGGTGCACAACAAAAATTATGTACCTATAAAAGCATTTATTGCTGTAATTTAGCTATGCTCGTTTTCACCCGTTGTATATCCATTACCAAACTTTGAGGCAACTAGATAAGCATGAATCTTACCAAAAAATGGAGGTAATTAATAAGTAGGATCAAATGGATTCTGCCACCAGGTTACCATGAAATTGACTGTCAGTTGAATCTGGCAATACCGCTTTATAAATAGAACACACCTCCTGACCCCTGGTAAAGCAAAGAACGGTAGAAACCACATATCTAGCTCATCGGAATAGAGCTTATTGCATCCAACACACAAAAAAATGGAGTTGGCTGTGCTGATCGTCGGTGCCGGCCCAGCTGGACTGGCGACGGCGGCATGCCTCAGCCAGCGTTCCATCCCCTACCTCATCGTTGAGCGTGATGACTGCAGCGCATCGCTGTGGCGCTATCGCACCTACGACTGCGCCATGCTTCACCTGTCCAAGGAGTTCAGCTCCCTGCCGTACATGCCGCATCCAGATGGCACCCCGACCTACATTCCCAAGAAGGAATTTCTGGAGTACTTGGACTGCTACGCCCAACATTTTGACATCAAGCCCAGGTATTGCACTTCTGTTGTGTCGGCAGCATACGATGAGGGAACCAGCCGCTGGATCGTCGCCGCAAATGACACGGTTGCGGGCACAGAAATCCGGTACGCAGCCAAGTTCCTTGTCGTGGCCACCGGTGAGAATGCAGTGGGCTGGATCCCGGAGATCGATGGTCTAGAGAGCTTCCATGGGGAGGCTATGCACTCTTCGAGCTACAAGTCAGGAAATAGCTATGCTGGGAAAAGGGTTCTCGTGGTTGGTGCTGGAAATTCCGGGATGGAGATTGCCTATGATCTTGCAAGCCATGGTGCCGACACCTCCATTGTCGTTCGCAGTCCGGTATGTATATTTTGTTTTAGTAATATATAAATTCATCTATGTGCATTCCTATCAGTCAAAGTAGTTTATTACTTATGTCTTCTATAATTTAGTCGCATAAAGCTTTTCTCTCTATATTATAGATGTGTGTAGTTACATAATAAATGTATACTAAATTTACCATGTATGTTCCTGTAATTCGATTTGTTGGCGATGAATATTCTTTTATTTTTTTCTTTCAGTGTTCATTGAACCTTCCATTTTTTTTCGAGTGTAGGTACACATAATGACCAAGGGATTGATCCGTCTAGGAATGACATTTGTCCAATATATACCAATTGCAATAGTGGATCTCTTTATAGTGAACATGGCCAAGTTCATATTTGGTGATCTATCAAAATATGGCATCGTGCGGCCTAGATTTGGGCCCCTCCTACTCAAATCTAAAACGGGTAGATCTTCTGTAATTGATGTTGGGACAGCAGGGTTGATTAAGAAAGGCATCATCAAGGTAAGAGGACTATTTGTTTTGTACAAGTCCTGGTAATTAAGCGTGTACACGGATATACAATGAATTTCTTACGAAAGGTTGTGCAAAAATATCATGTTTCTCTGCTAGGTTTTCAAGGGGATATCGAAGGTCAGTGGAAACAAAGTTCATTTCGAATGCGGGAATGCCAGCGTGTTTGATGCCATCGTGTTTGCAACCGGTTATAAAAGCACTGCGAATTTGTGGCTCAAGGTACGAACAAGGGTCTGCTTGAATTGTCTCTTGTCAAGTTTCCTAATACATAGCTGTCTTGGCATGGCTTTTTGTCCTCACGGTTAGATGTACCATTTTTGTTATATGGCACAGGACGACAAGAGCATGCTGAACAGTGACGAACGTCCAAAGAAAGGTTCATCCATATGGAAAGGTGAAAAGGGCCTCTATTTCTCTGGTTTTGCGAGCATGGGATTGGCTGGTATTTCCAAGGATGCTTATAATATTGCCAATGACGTCGCGTCCGTCTATTGAGAATTTCTTTGTCTGTTTTGGTTAAGTCAGGTTATATGTGTTAGCTCTTGGTTATGCGGTTTCCGTAGTGCATTTGCTTGTATGTCAACCTATTGTCCTCCTTCCCATTGTTCCTTGTCATATGAGATTGTCTCTATGTAAACGGTGCCGAATGCATCAAACAAATAGCTCTCAGTTGTTTCCCATATTCCTAGATGATGCAAAAAGTTGTTGCTAAGTATGTAAACCTCCTGCTATGTCATGTAATCATCCTAAAAGGAATAGAATTCTTACTTTTTAAGGATTCAAATAATTTTAAGTTTGGTATTACTTACAATTATGATACCATATATTAATTATGAAATATATTTTAACTTCTTCCTTTTTGGATTGAAACTTTGTTTTTGAGATTGTGTGGACCTTTGTATTTCTATGTGTAAATAAGAAACAACTACATGCATTAGTCATGGCGGAAGCTAGGATATTAATATTTTCTCTTTTCTAAAAACTAATAAATTAACTAGTCCATCAACCCGTGCTCTCGCACGGGTTAAAACTTTAGAAGTACATATTTGTATTAATAATTATTTTAAGTATTATGATGACATAGGTAATCAATAATTTTTAACCCTATTCCTTTAAAAAATAAATTTTAACCCTACACCATGTCACTTAATGTTATTGATGGAGTTTGGTGTGAGATTACGATGAGGAAGACATGGACACCTATGGTATATACTATCTCCGTTCCAAATTATAAGTCGCTTTGACTTTCTTGGTTCATATATTTTGCTATGTATCTAGTCATAATATTATATCTAGATGCATAGCAAAATAGACGTATAAAAAAATTCAATGATAAATATAATTGTAAAGGAGGGAGTAATAATTTTTTTAACTTTTCAAGATGTTTGGTTTTTAGCAACGAAATTTTATGTAGTGCAGGTTATATTATATAATCAATATAGATATGTCAAATATTTCAATAAAAATATAAAATACATATCTTAAGTGTGTGCGAGAGATTTGCATATTGGCACAATATGTACATTTAATTTAATCTATTCTATTGTATTAATTTTTATAAATGAGCAATAGTGTGCTTTCATTATTTTTTTATAAGCTAATGAAATAATTATAAGGTATAGATAATTTAGATACAAATCAAAATACATTACCTTTTATTATCTTTCATAATTAGTAGAATGTATTAAATATATAGTAAAATTCATACGGGTGGTCTTATTAAAACACCATGCATCTTGGTCCCTTTTTTTAACACCAGAAGTAATCTAACGACATTATAATCATAGTAAACAATAAGAATCATAGTTGGACTTATTTACTCGTCGTTGCTACCAGGCAAGATTGCATTTCATACTCCGGTGACTTCGGTTAATTTGATTTTTCATAGTTCCTTGGGTAGCTTATTAATTATAAAGTTTGTTGATCATCGCAGTAGTAAACTTAAACAATATAATGACAGTGACATTAATTTACTTCTTTTTTATATATAGAAGTACTTCATAGAAATAGCATGGCAAACACCACGATCATGATAGACCAGAGAAAGAGATTTTTTCTTTCTGATTGATGAAGATTGGTGCTATTGGTTTTTGTAATTTCCTATAGCACTTTATTATTAAATACACTAACCAACTAAACATGACAGATAGGACAATCTAATATTTTATTTTATACTATGTATAAACCAACTATGAAAAGAATGTTTGCATTGTTGTCTAAGATTTTTTATTAAAGCTAAAGTTTTTGTTTTCTATAAAAAAATATTTTATATAATGGTATAGGTGGGTAAATTTTTATGAAATAAAATAAATCCAATGGTTAAACAATAAGAATCATAGTTAGACTTATTTACTCGTTCTTGCTACCAACCAAGATTGCATTTCATACTCCGGTGACTTCGGTTAATTTGATTTTTCATAGTTCCTTTGGTAGATTATTAATCATAAAGTTTGTTGATCATCGCAACAGTAAACTTAAACAATATAATGATAGTGACATTAATTTACTTCTTTTTTATATATAGAAGTACTTCATAGAAATTGCATGACAAACACCACGATCATGATAGACTAGAGAAAGAGATTGTTTTTTTCTTTCTGATTGATGAAGATTGGTGCTATTGGTTTTTGTAATTTCCTATAACACTTTATTATTAAATACACTAACCAACTAAACATGACAGATAAGACAATCTAATATTTTATTTTATACTATGTATAAACCAACTATGAAAAGAATGTTTGCATTGTTGTCTAAGATTTTTTATTAAAGCTAAAGTTTTTGTTTTCTATAAAAAATATTTTATATAATGGTATAGGTGGGTAATTTTTTATGAAATAAAACAAATCCAATGGTTATGAATGGCTAGAGTTTTGATTTAGTGCCCAAATATTTATGATTAATATGATATTTTCTAGTGCTTTTTTGTAACGTGCATGTAGTGAGGATTACATTAACAAACCATAAACGTGTATTGATACGTTAACCAAGTGAACGTGATTGGTTGGCCAATCTAATATTTATATAACTTATCTATGAATAATCATATATAAGGTAGATCAAATTTTTTCTTGTATATATGTGACTTAACATTTGAACCTTTTCTTTTACAACAAAAATAAGTTTATTAATATAGTTATAGACATGATGGCTATAAATATTTATATCAATACTCAAATATATTAATTAAGTCAACGTAATAGATAGGTCAATCTAATATTTTATATTAGCCAACTATGAGGCAACGCTATAATTTTTTTCTTTTGGAAAATATATTTTATTTACTATGATGGCTACAAATATTTATATCAATATTAAAATATATTAACTAAGTCAACATGATAAATAGGCCAATTTAATATTTCATATTAAGCAACTATGAGGCAACGTCACATTTTTTCTTTTTTATTTTGAAAACATATTTTATTTAGTATAATGGTAGTGGTGGGTAATTTATATACAAAATTAGGGGGTTACTTTAAGTATTTTTCATAATGACATAGGTGGGTAATTTCTTTTATAAATTACAATAGATCTAATGGCTATTATCAAAGATGACGATTAGAGTTTACAAAATTAAAGGCCGATGTTTCGATTATTGTGAGAATTTCTTGAATTTATCTTTTGTCTTAGCGCATCGGTGAGAGTTAACGTGGTGCCTCCGTTGGAGCCTCCAATTAGTAATAATAAGATTATGAAATATGTTTTTCATAGTCAATCTACTTGAAAACATATATAATCTTAATATTTTATTAAGTTTTCCTTAATATTGGTCAAATCTAGGAAAGTTCAACTTTTTTGAAACATAGCACTATAATCTTTTTAGATGGAGTAGTTTAGTACTAACATATAAGATATTGAAGCATTCAAAATTTGTCTCAAACTACAAGGTATTCTATGTCAACGGCTTGAGAACATGAATCTTGAAATTCGGAAGCTTGGAAAATTAGGGTGCCAAAAAACAAAGATAGTTGAAATTGGGGGGGGGGGGGGGGGGGGGGGTCAGGAATTTGCTTTCTTGTAAACAGAAGGACAAAAAATAGAATTTTTGGGCCAGCATGGCCGACATCATTGCCAAGTTTCCTTTTGAGGTTGGCCTCCAAAGAGAATTACCTAATCTGAGGGAGTTGGGGGCGAGGGTGTGGACAAGCTAGTCAAGTAGAATGTTCCAAGACCAATGAACTTCGAGACAAAAAGGAGGACGCTGAGTAGAATGTTCCAAGACCAATGAACTTCGAGACCAATGAACGACAAGCCGAAGATGGAAAATCGAACCAAACAAGGATTAGACTGCTCTGGTGCTGGTTTACAATCAAATAACTAAGGGCACCAAATCAACTATTTCCTTTTACACACTTCACTACCACAAAATTGATTTTAGGAAATTGCTCCTGATTAACAGAATTGGAAACAAATGGTGCTGCCTCTATTAATCGAGGGGGGCTGCCTAGTAGAAAGGCCTTAAAATGACCGCATGTATTATATGTTTTAAAAAGGTAGGCTTTAATCAAGGTTTACAAGAGATGGAAATTTACACGCCTGTGTTAAAGAAAAGGAAAAAAACAGCGAGCCTGTCAAATGGGCCTACTTAGCCCATCGCCGAGACTTTCCAAGCCCATCAACACGCTGCTGCTGCCACTCGCTTGATCCGTGCACACGCCGCCACTCACTGGATCCACACATGCCGCTACCTTTGCTCTAATCTAGTCGCTTGACATGGATCCGCTCACCATGGATGCCATCACCACTATTTGAATGCACCGCTGGATTTGCTCTGGCTGAGGAGAAGCACTACCTTTGCGTGCCCCTCGCCATGTCGAACATTGCCTCTATGCGGCCATCGCTAGGCGCTGCCGCTTGAGTGGCACACCATAGTCGGAGGGGCTCATGGGCTGCGCCCCACCATTGGAGGGCTCCTAGGCAGGCCCCTCACCGTGGCCTAAGGGGCAGCAACCTTTTAAACTGCTGCCAGAGAGATGTTGCGTCCCATGGCTGAAAGCCTTATGTTTGGTTTTTGGAATTGAGACAACTAGTATACTAATCTTTTGTTAAGTGTGTGATTTATCTAGGTTAGGTCCACACCAAAATGGAGAGCATGCAAGGCTTGGAAATGGATGAAGGTTTTGAATCCAACTAAAGTAAGCTTTCACTTTCAAAGGAAGAAAGAGAAAAACAACAACTCATACAATGGTAAAATAGTTGTCTCATAGTCCTAAATTTTAGCTCATGAGGTGGTTGTTTCGCGAAGCAACTACCTCATTCTCTCTCACCTCTCTTTTTCTTCCACATCATCAAAAATCCTATGTGGCAATGCATGAGACAGCGTATGAGACCGCTTATGTGTAGCAATGTACCTACCCTAAACACATGCCTTTATGTAGTGGTGGCCCGCCTACATAAACCCGAACTCTCGGACTGCAAAAAGATTAGTTCTAAACACTAGTGCATTAGTCCTTAATTCTTGTAACAGATCAGATTATTATGTGATCTAGAGTCTGATCGTCTCTGGGTTCTTGTAGATGAAAAATTTACTGTGGTCTCGGGTTGCACCAAATCAAGTTCACAAAGTCATCTTGCGCAGACAGATGCTCATGCCGCAACTTGAAATGAAAAACCGAACTTCCTATGAAAGGATAAAGAAAAGGAAAGTTTATTTATGTATAAAATCAAAATTTTACTCCAAAACAGGTCCATTCATACTGATGTTTATCTCTTATTTGGCAACTAATTTTGTATCATTATAGGATAAACGCATCATACCTGCATGTAAGATTCCATGTAAATTCAAAATTGATTACGTGAAATATTCCCATCCATTCCAAATTTTAACTATGCTCATTTCCTTCGGTTGCATATTCATTTCCAAACTTTGAGGCAATTAGATACTATGCACGAGTCCTGCCAAAAAATAGGAGGCAATCAATAAGTAAATAGAATCAAAAATATTTTTCCAGGTTATTAGGTGAATCTTGCACAATACAGATGCCGCTATAAATAGAACACACCTCCGATCCTGTCAAGCGAAGAACGATAGAGATCCACGTATCTAGGCCATGGACTTGGTCGTGCTGATTGTCGGCGCTGGCCCAGCAGGACTGGCGACGGCGGCATGCCTCCGCCGGCGTTCTATCCCCTACCTCATCGTTGAGCGTGAGGACTGCAGCGCATCGCTGTGGCGCTACCGCACCTACGACCGCGTCAAGCTTCACCTGTCCAAGGAGTTCAGCTCCTTGCCGTACATGCCGCATCCCGACGGCACCCCGACCTACATTCCCAAGGAGGAGTTTCTGAAGTACTTGGACTGCTATGCAGAACACTTCGACATCAAGCCCAGGTATTGCACTTCAGTTGTGTCGGCAGCATACGATGAGGGAACCAGCCGCTGGGTCGTCGCCGCGCGTGACACGGTTGCGGGCACAGAAATCCTTTATGCGGCCAAGTTCCTGGTCGTGGCCACCGGTGAGAATGGAGCGGGGTGGATCCCGGAGATTGTGGGTCTAGAGAGCTTCCAGGGGGAGGCTATCCACTCTTCGAGCTACAAGTCAGGAAGCAGTTATGCTGGGAAAAGGGTTCTCGTGGTTGGTGCTGGAAATTCGGGGATGGAGATAGCCTATGATCTTGCAGGCCATGGTGCCGACACCTCAATTGTTGTTCGCAGTCCGGTATGTATGTTTTGTTTTAGTAATGAATAAATTCGTCTATGTGCATTCCTATCAGTCAAAGACTCAAAGTAGCTTATTTATTATATGTTTTATAATTTTTTAGTCTTATAGAACTTCTCTCTATATATTATAGATATGTCTAGTTACATAATAAATTTATACTAAATTTATTTAATACCGTACCATGTATGTTCCTGTAATTCGATTTGTTGGGCGATGGATGTTCTTCTATTTTTTCTTTCAGTGTTCCTTGAACTCCATTTTTTATTCGAGTGTAGGTACACATAATGACCAAGGGATTGATCCGTCTAGGAATGACATTTGTACAATATATACCAATTGCAATAGTGGATCTCTTTATAGTGAACATAGCCGAGTTCATATTTGGTGATCTATCAAAGCATGGCATCGTGCGGCCTAGTATTGGCCCCCTCCTACTCAAATCCAAAACGGGTAGATCTTGTGTAATTGATGTTGGGACAGCAGGGTTGATTAAGAAAGGCATCGTCAAGGTAAGGGTAATATTTGTTTTTTGAAGTCCTTGTAAACGTGTACTTGAATATATAATGTATTTCTTACTAATGGTGGTGCAAAAATATCATGATCTCTGTTAGGTTTTCAAGGGCATATCGAAGATCACTGGAAACAAAGTTCAGTTTGAATGCGGGAGTGACTGCGAGTTTGATGCCATTGTGTTTGCAACAGGTTACAAAAGCACTGTGAATTTGTGGCTCAAGGTACAAACAAAAAACTTGTCAAGTTTCATAATACATAGCTGCCTTGGCATGGTTTTTAGTGTCCTTATTATTATATATGTACGTTTTATGTGGCACACAGGACGACAAGTGCGTGCTGAACAGTGACGGACGTCCAAAGATAGGTTGTCCCAATATTTGGAAAGGTGAAAATGGCCTCTATTTCACTGGTTTTGCAAGGACGGGATTGGCTGGTATTTCCAAGGATGCTTATAATATTGCCAATGACGTCGCTTCTGTCTATTGAGGATTTCTTTTGTCTGATCTAGCTAGGTCAGGTTAGGTTAGAGCATCTCCAACAGTTTGGTAAAAGAGGTTGTTATCTTCAAAATTTGACAAAACAGACAAAATTACTTCTCCAACAGTTTGGTAAAAGAGGTTGCTATTTTTCGCAACTTGCCAAATACCCCGTCCGCACGCGCATATATCGGCACGCGTATCCACCTTGCTATCCCTAGCGCGCGGCCGCCGCTTCTCTTCCCGCGCGCGCGAGGACAATTCCTCCTCTTGTTCCCGCGATCTCTTCCCTCGTCGTGATATCTTCCGTCGCCAAGCCCGTGCCATTGTCATGGGATCGGATCACGCAACTAGCTAGCCCGTCGCGCTGCCGTCGTGTTGAGAAGAGTGAAGACTCGCCAAGCAGCCGGCCGCGCCGTGAGGATCAGGAACGTGATCGCGCCGCCGTCGTATCGAGAAGACTCGCGCCAAGCATCGCAAGGATCAGGTAAGTCCTTCATCTTCCTCTTCCCGTCGATCTCCAATTCTCCATGCCTGCCTTGGTACTAATCGATACTTCGATAGTGTACAAGATGGTCAAATTAATCAATATCCTGATCGATAGTTCCTGTACGTAGTTCCCGCGATCGCTTCCGTCATCGTGATCTCTTCCGTCGCCAAGCCCGCGACGTCGTTCTGGGATCGGATCACGCAAGTAGCTAGCCCGTCGCGCCACCGTCATGTCGAGAAGACTCGCGCCAAGCATCGTGAGGATCAGGTACGTGCTTCTTTTTCCTCTTCCCGTCGATCTCCAATTCTCCATGCCTGCCTTGGTACTGATCGGTAGTGTACAGAATCTTTGTTTTGATTCAGCAGAACTGTTATCAAATTTCAATGTGAATTCTGAGATTTGCACTACACTTTGATCTATGTATGTATTAGTATATAATTAGTTTTGACGTGAAATTTTGGATTGCCTGGATACTGAATGTAATGAGGGGAAGAAGTCAGGTACTTGTCAGCAACATTTTTGGTGGACCCTTCTTTTTTTTTTTAACTTGGCAAGTTAAAATTAGGGAACTGTTGGAGAGAGCCTCTTTTTAATTTGGCATATTCTTTTAGCAACTTGCTAAAACACAAGATTTGCCAAGTAAATTTTGACAAACTGTTGGAGATGCTCTTATGCGGTTTCCGTAGTAGAGCATTGGCTTGTATGCCAACCTAGCTATATTAATTGTCCTTCCCATTGTTCCTTCGTCTGAGATTTCCTCTATGTAAACGGTGCCTTCTTATGCATCCCAAGTAGCTCAGCTGTTTCCCGTATACTTTGATGCATGCAAACAGTTGTTGCTGGGCATGTAAACCTCGCACAATATCGTGTATCCTACAAGGAATGCAATTCTTACTTTTGACTAGTGATTTGCGCGCGCCCATGTGCGCGGGTTGGCACCATAGCTATATTTATACAAATGTACTCAAATAACACAAAAGCACAAATATATGAGTATCCGCATTGTTTATGCAATATATTAGTGTTTTTATTCATGCTGTTTGAATATTATTTGTGGATGATTGTATATGGTAACCACCGAGTTTTCATTTTGTTGTCTATATATTTTGATTCATAAAAAAATCGACCGTAAACTTCTTTTTAAATTAATTTATTAATATAGCACGGAATAATAATTGTTGAAACATTTAAAATTTATCTTTTTTTAGAGGCTGTAAATATCACAAAACATCCACAAAATAAATTTATAATATCTGGATTACTATTTTAATGTGTAGGAATCATGGAAGTTTCATTTGTTAATTAGAAGCTGTTATTTTAAATAATTTTAAAAAAATTACATTCCAAGTTTTATATTTTTTATACATAGAGTACATCATGGAGAGTCTTCTAAAATTTTCATGATTTTAGTAGCTCTTATTATTTTTGTATGAAATAAATAAAATCAATATATTATAGGATTTAATAAAAGACACAATAAAGAGAAGACCATTTCGGCCCGCGGCGGCAGGCCGGCCCATAAAATCGTCTGGACAGCGGGTCTTATTTCGGAAAAGCTCGAGGGTCTTTCCATAAAATGGCCTGGACTCGACTGATCTGGGTCGTCCGGCCGGCCGATCGGACAGCTGGGAATTAAGGATGATGTGGCCACCCTAAGGCCGCGGTTTGGCTTGCCGTTCTAATATCTTTAAACGGGTTCAAATAATTCTAAGTTTGAAAAAATATGTATATAAGAATAACAATTATGATATCGAATAAGTACTAGTAGATTAATTATGAGATATACTTTTCATAGTCAATCCACTTTTGTGTATATCTAAGGATGTAGAGGTCGGATATTGTTTTTATTCTTTATCTAAAAATAGTCAATCCACTTGAAGAAATAATGTTAATATTATATTATTTTTTTATAAATTTGGTCAAACTTAGGATAGTTTTTCTTAGCGAACGGGAGGGGTTTTACACCCTACTGGATTTTATCAAACTTAGGAAAGTTGACTTTTCTAAAACTTAGAATTATATTTTTTTTTAGATAGAGTAGTTTACAACTCCATTCATCCTGAAATATAAGATATCGCTCCTCTCTGAACGCTAGATGTGGATCCGCTCACCATGGACGTCGAGGATGCCACCACCAGGGGCGGAGCTACTCGGCCAACCAATGGCCATCGGTAGTGTGACGCTCGGCCTTGGGGCTTCTGCCTTCGTCCATTGTAATTCGCAAGTGCGGCCGTTCGTTAGATCGTAGTCCTATGGTATTCTTTCGCGTGCGTGCGATGCGGGTAGGGGCGTCACCAAGACGCTGCGGCGGACGGCAGCGAGCACTGCCATCGGGGTGGAACCGGCAACTCCGACGGTAACGCCAAGCAGCAGCCGAGATGGTACACGTACACCTACTCTTAATCCTAAACTGCTTTTGCCAAAGCTAATTCGTGGCAAAAAAAAAAAAAAAAAAAAGGCAAAGCTAATTAGCCTGCTGCCGTGCCCTGTTTTCCTTTCAGCTTCCCCAACAATTCTTTATTTCTCCCCTAGCGACAAAGTAAAATTAAGCCATCGATTGGTGATCGGCGACCTACACGGTCAACAGAAGTGCAATGGTAATTCTGCATAGTGCATTAATTGTACTTATCGATTTTATTTATGAAGTACGTACGTCATCTTTTACCTTATAGATGGACGTGTTTATGTTTGTTGTTGTTAAAGAAATTTAAATGATGGACCACCTAGTTAGAGCAACTCCAACACTATTATAAAAGCACTTGGCAAATCCTATTTTTTGGCAAAATCAGAAAAAAGCTCCTCCAACACAACCCTAAAACCACTTGGCAAAATAGAAACGTTGGCAAAAGGAGGGGGAAACGGCGCATATTTGCGCGCGGTCGAAGCGCTTGGCATCGGTGAATATGTGGGCCCCGCCGCTCGCTCGCGCGCTGCTCACTCGCGCGCCGGGCGCCGCTCGCTCCTCCACCGCTCGCTCGTGCGCCGGGCGCCGCTCCGCCGCGCCGCCCTCCGCCGCTCGCCGCGTGCCGTTCCGCCGCGCGCCGCTCCGCCACTCGCTCGCGAGCCGCTCCGCCCCGGCCGCCGCGCCGCCCTGCGCCGCTCAGCCGCGAGCTGTTGCAAAGAAGAAGATAAGGTTGCAACTTTTGCGCAAAAGCCCCTCTAATTTTTCCAAGAATCACAAGATAGCCCAAATTTGCCAAGTCCAAATAGCTAACTGTTGGAGAAGCTTCTTTTTTTTCACTTGGCAAATGGGTTCAACACTTGGCAAAACTATAGATTTGCCAAGTGAAGTTTAATGTAGTGTTGGAGTTGCTCTTAGTAGTTACAAATCCTAGCCACTGCCGCTAGAATGTGTCACCGGATCTGTCCTTGCTGGCCGACCATTGCCTCTGCATAGCTACCGCCCAGTGTTGCACCGCTGCTCGAGTGGCGTGCCACAGCCAGAGGGCTCCAAGGCCATTCCCTGGCGAGTCCGTTGCTGGAGCCACGCCCTTGCGAGCTGCCACCAGAGACATGGGGCGCCCCATGCCCCTCCCTCTATCGCTTCCAGAGAGAGGTCCTTGCGCGTGTGGTTGAGGGAGGGAGAGTGAAATGATGGGCGAGAGGGGATTTTGTTTATATTTTGTTAGAGCAAGAAAATAAATTTTCATTTATATACTCTAGGATATATAAATGGCTGGTGGACTTGCGACGGTTAATAGAAATATAGGCCTCTTGAGAGGCCCGCTCCGAAAAATGTCTCCTACAATGAATAGACCATCTCTTATGTTCAGTGTCCATCCGTCAAATTTTTCCTGCCTTTGTAAATAAAAATTCCTTGTCTCACAAAATCATTTTCTAGCGGTGCACTTCTATTAATTAATCTAGCATGAACAGACGTGGGTGTCCGCCTTTGTTAATGACCTTGCCTCCATGGGGGATGGACGGGGCGCTGCGGCAAGCGAGCGGGCGGCTCGGCCAGGTAGGCCTCGTCCGGACACCAAACTCGGCTTCCACTTTGCACTGGGCAAACTCGTCTTGGGAGGACCAAGGATCTGATTTATCTTAAATTTGCTCTTCTTTGTTTTTTTGAAAATTTATTATTACGAATCCATATTTTTTAGGCATCTGTATGTGTTTTCTGTATTTCGAATTGGTTTTAGATGTGGACTCGAGCTTTGCTGCAGACACACGTACCAACCGATTTGTTTGTGATCCTTTCCGTATGGATTTCCAATCTCTGTCTTGTTTGTGAACCTTTCCGTATGGACTTGCAATCTGTCTGTCTCATAGGAATTAGAGACAGAGGTGTATGACTCAGAAACGACGAGATAGAAGTGGCGGACAAAAATTTGAAGGAAGAAGTGGCGGACGGAAAGGCAGACTGAAATTTTGGTAGGCAGACTGAAATTTTGGTGATTTATTATTAGGGTATAGTTTAAAAAAAGGTGACTGCTAGAACGGTTGCTGTGGAAGACGATGGCTTCACCTCCAGATATTTTGAGGAACAATGGACTTTTCCTTTCCCTCTATTTTGGTCCGTGTTCACTACTAAAAAAATGATTCACGAGACAGTGGCCAAACATTAATGTAGGCCGACACAAAATTAAACCGTCTCGTGAAATACCTAAGGCTTTTTGGAGGCTAACGTTTTCATTTTTGGAGGCGGTCACTATTGGCCATCCGCAAAATTAAGAGAAACAAGGACGCAAGGTTAGCTCGACATTGAACCCGTCCACCATAGCAAAAAAGTTACCAATCCTTTGATTCAGCTATCAACGGTAGTTTTTGCGTTTCCATACTGTTACTTTTTGTCTTCCATTCATAAATGCAACCTTTATCTACCCCTCCCTCTCGTATGGAATTTTAGAAAAAAAAAAAACACGGCCCGGCCTCCTCTCCTCATCCTACTGCTTTTCCATAATGTACAAAAAGAGAGGATTACCATTTAGTGCCAGGTCATATGCTATTTCTTTGCAAAATATCTTACAGGAAAAAAACTTGCAACAGATGGGAGACTTCGGCTTTAAGCCGAATGATGGCTTCCTATTTCTAAACTGATCAGAAGTGGGCAATGTATGTTTACCTACTTAAAGTTGGCTTTCAATTAAATTGTTTTCTTCTTTCTCAACTGATTACGTCAATCGAGTGGGTACCCTAAACATAGTGCACTGGAACTTGAAAGTTTCTTCCTGTAGTTATATAGAAGGCATGCCACATATCTTTGTCTTCATTGTTCCAAGCTATTACTCAAACATTTATCATGGATGCAAGAGACATGGTAACCTGTGCCAATATATCACATAAGGAGAAGCAATCCTTTAATTTGTAAAAGAAATTGTCCCCAACACATAAGGTTTTCTCATCCAGCAGCATAACCTTTCTGAGCCAACATTGCAGACTCCACACTTTTTATTAGATTTAGTGCCATGGTCTAGAGAAAATGAACTTGCTCACATTCCATGGATCGTAGGTATTTGCACCAAACTAACTATTTTGTTGCCAGAAAAGTTCTTCCATCGCTTTATATAGGGCACTGATTCCCTCTTCTATTAAACATATAGGCCCTGCCACAGACACCACAAAAAATTACAGTTGATCCACTGACAATGTTGCCCCTGACATCAGGATATGCAGCATGCACAGATATATTTTCAGCAATTCAACATCTTAGTAATCATAGCACCCTGTTGACTTCACGAAGAATTTTAATTCCTTCAATCTCACGTAAATAGGTGCTTAAAGATGAATATGCCAAAGCAATTCGCACAGCTTTGAAATCAGAGAACCTGAACAAACACAAAGAGATTTCCTTCAACTTCGCTATGATCAGCGAGGCAACAAACTTTTCAAATTCAGGCAGCCTATGTGTTCCAAGGGATCGTCTCACCGTTGCCACACAACAGGGCCGTGCCCATGGGCGTGCGACCCGTACAACGGAACAGGGCCTCCTAATTTCCAGGGCCTCAAAAAATTAGCGCAGCAGTAGAAGCCTCATGTATTCGAGTGCATGCATCTCCGCGGCCCGGGCGGCAAATTCGCGTGACAGCACTTCGTAATCTCGGCGAGTCCTGAGGCCCCACAGCGTTTCCCTATTCAATCGCGTATTCGTCTCGTCTCCTGACTCCACCAGGCGTAGTCAATTCATCTATCGTATGGAAACTGTGACCAGCAAGTAAGGCAGCAACACGGACACGACAAGAGGCGGAGCCCCCCAGCCGGTGTGCTGGTAATTTTTTTTTCAATTACTACTGTATTGTACTAATTAAATCCTTCTTATGAAATTCTAAAAGGTATATGTTTTAAATTTAGTTCTTTTCATCTTTTGTAGCCATGTTATCTGCAAATTGATTTAGAAAATATGTATCTGGTTCTAAAAACGTAAGAAGAAAACAAGTGAGATCAAGAAGAAAACGTAAGCCATGTCATCTCCAAATCTCTGTAGCATCTACATTACTTCGGTTGTATTTTGTACTTGGATTCGGGCCTCATTTAGAGTTTTGAACACGGCCTAGACATCTAACGGCACGGCCCTGCACACAAGAGTACTATAGTAGGGTGAGGAAACTATCTGTACAGTTTCATAAGATCAGGGTATAACATCGAGTACTTCTGAACAAGGAAATTTAGGACCATTTATTTTAAAGTCGTGATACAGTTCCTGTTTACACTTGCAGGTAGACATCTCCACATAGTTAGAAAAAGAGACACCCACTCTAAGAAGCATACACTAGACCTGGGTACACGCCAGAACAATCAGGTGAACCAGGTCAGTGACTTCCAAACCACTACACTAATTTGCAAGTAATAATTCTGGAATCGTTTTAGTTTTCCTTAAAAACATTTACAAGGTATCACAACACATCCTGCATCTAATCACATGAGCTGCTTTATACAGGACACCTGCCTATGTCAAAAACCCTCACTGATGTTGGAACACCACAACCGAAGCATCTTTCAAGATCCAACAAGCCCAGACGAGATGCCGCCAACCATTACCGATCAATGCCCCTACTCAGAGTGACATATCTAAAAAGACTAGAACGGCAAGCCAAAACCCGGCCTCAGGGTGGCCACGTTAGCTAAAAAAGTGTTGGCCCTTGGATCCTTGATCTGACGGTGCTGCTGCCTCCTCTGATGTCGTATATATACCTGTCCAACCCTAGCTCACTCTCCTGCATCCACATTTGCGTCTCCTCCCTCTCCCTCCTGCTGGCGGCGGTGGCGGCGGCCTCTCTCATCTCCGTGGTGACGGTGCTGCTGCCTCCTCCCAAGCGCGGTGAGCAGCCCAGGAGTGGTGGCGCGCCCAGCGCGACGGCCCGGCGGGCGCGCACCCCGCGCGTGGAGGCCCAAGCCCCGGCTATGGCGGACGGTGGCGGCGGCGCGAGGGCCGAGCCTCGGCTAGAGCGGACGGTGGCGGTGGCGCGGTGGCCTCCTGGCGCGGCGTCGTGCGTGGCGGCGGCCACAGCCGCAGAGACGCCTCGGCGGCGGCTGCAGACGCGAGCGAGCTCGCCCTCCCTCCTCCTCCCTCAGTGCTCTGGCACGTGAGGCTCCTAGGCGCGGCGGCCATCCCACAGGCGGGCCCTGGCGCGGCAACCAGGCACGGCGACGGCTGGTGTGCCCCCAGGCGTGTTGTGCGGCGGTGCAGGGCCAGCGCCGCGATATGGCTGTGGTGGCCGCGGCGATGCGGCGCTCGCGCGGGCGGTCGCGGCAACCCGGCGCGGTGGTGTTACGGAGGGCTAAGCCCCAGGGCTGGACGCGAGCTCAAGCGTGTAACAGAACCGACCAATTAATATAAACATAATGTACTAATGATGTCGCTTAAGCAACTTAATTAGCACATGACGCTTATATCAACCCGGTAGTCCGTGAAACCACGAAGGATTTCAAACTTTCCACAATACAGCCCAGACCGAATTAAGTTCAACATAATACCATCCATAGTAATACATAAGTTCACAAGTAATTGATTACATCGGAGTTTATGAAAATAGTTATTACAATACCAAGTTCAAATCCAAACTGCGGAAGCAAAATAAAATGTCGTTTTACAAACGCACACTTAGTTAAAAATAGTGCCTGGTCCTTCATCAAATCCAGCAAAAAGCATGAAGGAATGAGATATAAGAGATGACCTTGCCCAAGGTCTAATCCTCCCGTAGTGGGATACGGGTCCATCTTGTTGCCACAGCAAAGGTCTTATGATCTGCAACAAGTGGGAATAAAACCCTGAGTACAAGAAGGTACTCAGCTAGACTTACCCGTCTTAAACCAAAAATAAAGTGACACCAAGGAGTATGCAAGGCTTTATAAATGGGGTAGCTGACTCATTTGAACTTGCAATAAAAGATGAGCTTATTAAATAATCATTTAGTGATAAAGGACTCTCTAGCTTATCATCTTTTAGGTTGGATCCGACATCACTAGATTAGCACTTTTGTACCACTCCAACTCCGGGGTATGAGCAAACAATGCTATCCTATCCTTCGGGTTGAGCATACCGGCATCAACAACATAGAACCATAACCATCCTATTTTTCACAATGATTTGCGACGGTGCCGGCGCTCGGTCAAGTGTTCACCGTCCAGGAACGATGGCGATTATAATCGATTGCAAACCAAAGTGGCGGGTATTCCTCACACAAACCACACGTCTCCCGTCGGAGTCGATTAGATCACCTTGGTCTATTCGGGTGGAAACACGGATTTCAACGAATACGGTTGCACCAGGGCATGCCGGCTACAGTACCTCCGCGCGACCGGCCACCGGCTTTAATACCGCGCCTGTGGGCAACACACTCAACTCCGTTGAAATGCCGGCCCAAACATCCTCAAGGCTTCGCGGTCGGATGTCCGCATCCTTCCGGCTATCGTGAGGCATTGTTCAACATGATCCGAGGACGTACAAAGCCATAGTCCCATTAAGTGACATCGCCGGAGTTTCCGTGGTCTAACACACCACAAACTCCGACTAGTCGTAATTTAACAAGGCCACATGGTTATGTTCTCTAACCAACCTCCATAGTATCAACCATAGGGTAGTAACCACCTACCTCGCGGATGAGGGTCAATCACCCGTCTTCTACCGATCTAATTAAGCAGTGCTAAGCATATGAACGATCCTGAACTTAAAAAGGGTAAAGGTATTCAGGTGGATCAAGGTACTCATAATGCAGTAACGGTTCCAAGTAAAGCCTATAAACTTAATGCATCATAAACAATAAAGGACGCAAAGTAAATTATTTTGCAAACCGTAGGAGAAATGCTCCGGGGCTTGCCTTCCTAATACGATCAATGTTGAAGCTCCCAGCACTTGATCACTCCACGTCTGGTTCCTGGTTCTCGATCACCTCACGTGCCGAGGTTCCCCTTGGTGACTCCTCCTTTGGATCCTTGACCCACGTCACGTTCTGTTCTCCTAGCGATCCTGTATGATGCGGTGCATGTATGAATACTAAGAATACACATGGTATGATAATGCGAATGCGTGCGTGCTTATTCTTTCTACAAGGTAGTCAACATCATCCAAAAACGTGTACCATAAGCACATGTCATCTACTACGCTTTCTACTACAACAATATAATCCTAGTATACTACTTAACCACCCATCATACCACTAATCACCTTGAACACCTGACAATAAGCTTAGCACACAACATCACTTATTCAAGCATCAATACTAGTCCTAACCGTATAACTAATAGATCAGTAAATAAATCGTAAATAAATAACCATAGACCCTATGGATATGAATGAAGACATTCTGGAAAGCTTATGAAATTCTCCATCAAATATATGAAGACATCACAAACTGATTCCCAGGTTAACTACACCTAAAACACAGAAAATCAGGACTGATTCTGGAAAAACAGCCACTAAAACAGCCCTGGTGACCATCTTGTCACACCCATAACTCCTAAATCATTCATGCAATGGCCATGAAACTTCACCAGTAGATGATCAAGCTAACACACTAACTATCATCTTTAGACAAGTAAACCGGAAACCTTACTTATACTTAGATTAGCCTAGCATCAAAGAACTTAACCCCTAATTTGAACATCCAAGAGTTGAACAGGAGCACCATGGTTGGCTACTCATAAAATTCTACAAAAATTACAGTAGACATAGCATGGCAGTACTAGTCTACCATCCAAAAATCACACCTTTTGGATGAACCTACTGACCTATGCATAATTCACAAGACGGCACAAATAATTGGACCTATAAATACTTTGTATTATGAAGTATGGCCAACTCATGTGTTAATCACATCAATGACTTCCTAAGGACATGTAAACAGCCCACAAAAAGAATTAAATCCTAACTTGAAGTAAAGACCCTATTTATGAATTTATTCAAGCGCAAGGCAAAATAAGCACTTGAACTACAACTATATAAAATTACACTAGACATGCAAGTGATATCTTTTTTATAGACAGAGCACCTCAAAACAAGACCATCAAGATCAAAAACACATTTTTATGAGCATTCTACAAATTACTATGCATTTCTAGAAATAGCAAGCATTTCCAACATTTAATTAAAGTCCTATATAAAAGTATCACAAACATGGCATATGATATTTTTACTGCATAGCACACCTCATAAGAAAAATAACGCAAGTCGAATCACTGGATTTGGACTAAAAATGAGCAAGTTATGACTTAAACAAGTGTTTAACCAATTTTCTGGAAAATCCATTTCGAAAACCATATAAGACAGGCTCTTTTCACATAAGTCCCTGCCTTTCCACGAAATTAACTAGGCCCATTATTGAAAGTGGCTGTGTCTGTCACTTTAGCAGATCTACCCTTCACTTTTCTCAAATTCTAATCGCGTGGTCCCTCGCTGGGGAAGACAGAGGGCGGCGATTTTTGCTTGGGGCCGGCCGGTGGGGCGGCTCGCCGGCGTTGCTGGGCGGCGGCGGAGCCTCACGCAGGACCCGCGCACCCACCGGTGGTCTTCAATCGGGCCGCGACGGCCCGTGGCAGCCGGGCCGCGCCGGCCGGCGGCGCGATGGAGCAGCCGCTCGGCGGCAGCGCCCTCTGGCGGCGCGCGACGGCGGGGAAGGGGCGCGACGCTCTCGGAGGAGGATGGCGACGGCGGTGGTGAGCTCTATTGGGGCCGAGGAGGTGTGGACGGAAAACTGCACGGTGGCGGCAACTAGCCGGCCATGGCGAGCTCTGCGGTGTTTTCTGGGGCGAGTGGGAGAGGAAGATAGGGAGGGCAATTGGGTGAGCGAGGCGGGGCGAGCGTTTTAAGGCCGCTGGGCCTGTCCAATTTGGACCGGGGCGTCACGGGCGCGGGCGGAGGGCATGGCAGCCATGGCGCGCGGCGCGAGGCGCCAGCGTCGCAGCGGTGCAGGCGGCGCAGCGACGAGGCGAAGCAGAGCGGGCTGGCGCGCGTGGGTCATTGAGTACTTGGCCACGTGCTCGATGGCGCACGCCGCGCAGCGCTTGGCGGTTCCCTTCGGCGTCTTGCGGCGAGCGGCCGCGGCGACGGCGGATGCGGCGATTGCAGGCGGCAGTGAGGGGGCAGCGAGCGGCAAAGCGGGCAGGCGAGCGGCAGGGGAGGCAAACGGGGCAGTCGGGCGAGGCAGGCGAGCAGACGGGGCGGCAGAGCGAGGCGCAGGCTGCGGCGGTCGGCGGCCTGGCGCTTTGCTTCGCGCAGCAGAGAGAGAAGGGGAGGATGATGACAGGTGGGTCCCACCCTTTTTGTCTCGACTTGCAAAGTTTGACCAGCGATAACTCCAAAAATATAGCGAATTTGGAAAAACTCAAAACATGAAAGTTTCTCCATTTGATGAGTAGAATACTTTTCATGTTGGAAGTTTTTGCTAATTCGGCCTAGTTTTGAAAATGTGAATTAGGGTCAAATTATAATTATAAAAACATTAATTTCCAATATTTTTCCCTGCTGTTTTGTCCTTTTTGAAAGCCTTAGCCCCATTTTCATGACTTGGTGTAAAAATAAAGTTTTCTCAAAATAATTTTCTCCAAAAACTCTATTAAGGGTCCAACATGATCTGAGCAATGTAAACATGACTTTTTGGAAAAGTTTGAAAACTACTTAATGCATAAATATAACGAATAATTCTATTTAACCACAAAGAAACAAGCATCAAGCAATTCAGGCAATTATGAGCATGAGATGCTTATGGGATGATTATGCTCATGAAGATGCAAGATTTTTTTAAGACAAAAATTGGAGTTGTTACAAAGCGCCCCCTGTCTTCTTTGCCTACAAGGCTGCACAATGGCCTGCTCTGCTTCGGCGACTCCACGGCCGGATCTGGGGCCTCCATGGCCAGATCCGCCCCAGGCATGGTGGCGCGGCGCCCCCAGCATGGTGATGCAGTGGCCACATCCGCGGCCACAGACGTAGGCGAGCTCGCCCTCCCTCATCCTCTCTTGGTGCTCACGAATTTCTTCTTCCTCTAATTGTCAGCGGCTCCGACGAGAGAGGCCTGTGCAGCAGCTCCGGTGAGGATTATCTGGCATGGCGGAAGCGCAGGTCAAGAATTCAAGCGGCTATCCATCATGTTGTCCTCACATCTGCAGTACACACGGTGGATCTGCAGCACACGGTAAATTTTTTTCCATCTTTAGTATTTGGCGATTAGCTTAACGTGGCCACTGTCTGTGCATTCAAATAAATGAGGAAAAACACCGCTCAGAAGCTACTTACAAGCTTAAGAATGTCCACACTCCAATGACACATCCTGGTATATGCATTAGGCAGACATGGATCTGCTCATATTTTCTCATTTTTTGTATAGCTCCTTGGTTCATCCTTTTGCTTCTTTTTTTTTATAGCTCCTTGGTTCACCCTTTTTCTTCTATAGTTTAGGGTTACGATCCTAGGTGTGTTGTGCTGTTAAAAAAAGTCAGAGACCTATTATGATACATCCTTTTGCTCAAACTCTTCGGTGACATCCTGATACATGTTGAATAGAGAATGCTTTGAAGAGTGTATGTGTTTAGATATTAGATGAATGACCTGAATTTGATGGACAACAATAAACTTTAGTATTGTTGCTGAAGTGTGTTTGCTATAATTGAGATGAATTCACTGTTTCTTTTTGTTATACAGGTCCGCATCTCAAGATTAACAAATTTTCTTCTCGGAGATAGAAATTTAGAATGCCAAATGTATATACTCTGTTTGGCTCTTTTACCATAGAAATATCTTGTGTTCCAGTTCATAATCTACCAATATATTCGTTTTACATGTACTTTCAAAAGTCTGGTGGAATCATGCCATTAGGGAGTTGCTTATGCTTCCTTGTCCCGTTCAGATTTTTCTCACTTTCAACTTAACTTTTTTATGGATCTCAGGACTCGAGAACCTATAGTGGTGAATAACTTGGTCAGTGGCCAGTGCTTTCTTAGGGATCTAATTTCCACCATTAATTATTGTCCAACTGCTACATTAGCGGTCCATTTTTTATTGCTATCTACAGATGCATTGTTGTGTCATGCACATATATTTATCAGTGGTTTAGCAAATATCTATAATGCATTTAGGGTTAGTATGAAATGAAGTGGCTCAATCCATTTAGTGTTTCAGGACATGTGAAAGTAGCTTCAGAGTTAGTTAATAACCTTATTCAGTTGAAAAATGTTAGTACTTGCCTATCTGAGACAGCTCAAATATTTATACATCTGATGTTATTTTAAATCCAGCTAGCAATTGATTGTTTTACCACTCTTTGAAGGAATACATATTTGTAATGGATTCTGAAACCATATATTTGGAGTTCTGTTGAAGGTTAGTCCTTTATCGTGCAAGGGCAATGCAGATGAAACCATTGGGATTTCTGAACAATCTGATATGGATGGAGGATCAGGTAAACTGAGACCATGGCTTCTTATATTTAGATGTTCGGTATCTGAGGGGTTTATTCAATTTTTGTAAGCATTCTCTAGGAACATCTAGGAATGCATGATTAGTCCATCTGCTCATCTTACCATACTTTTATACTAATGGAATATTTAATGATCAAATCAATTTGAGTTACTATACATATATACTGACCAAAAAGAATGCCAACACCTGCACGAGCAAGCTGGCTCTTCTCTTACGACTACTATATGTTGTCCCATGTTGCAGGCACCAGTTGCTCGAGTTCTGTAGATCGACACAACAAAATTTTTAAACTGAATGTTAGGTTATTTTTTAAACTGAATGTTAGGCTATTTTGTAAAGGACTGTTTGCTAAGTCTGTAAAAGATATCACTAACCATCTGCTTATGCCCTGGAATGCAGAGGCATCTGCAGATGCAAGTGACACCCTTGAAAACATGCGCTCTGTTAGCTGCTTGCTTTTCTGTGGCTGCCCTACTACTGCGTTGCATTACTGTGTTGCAAATCCAGTCCATCAGGTATATCAATGGCCTTCATCTCTGCTTCTTCTTCATCCATTATCAGAAGCCTCTCTCTAGGCTACTATAAAGTTCTTGAGCAATTGTTTTGTGAAAAAAGGGATGCAAAACCATTGTTGTTTCATAGCAGTCCAATAAATCCCTCATATATGGTCATGCTACAGATTTTTTAGAGTTGTCCTAGACTTTTAGGTTGTCACTTTGCCATTTTTAGTTTTGTAGGACTGAACCAGGATTTTTTTAACAATTTGAAACTAGGATTCAATATGAGAGGCACGGAAATAGAAATATAGCATTGCCCATGATACACTGCCTTGACCTTCGCTACCGAGTTGACTACCTGAAGAATGTGCATCTAAAGAAAGTAGCAGATCTAAAGAAACTTCTGTTATGTGCTACTATAAATTTCTCAAACAGTTGATTGGTTGAAAAAAGAGAAATTTTGTTGTTCGATAGCTATAGACTAAGAACTAAACAAGTTATCAAGTTATTCACTATTGCTAAGATGCTCTCCACATGGTACTTCTCAAATGCAGATTTGCTTGACTCAGCAACATATGATTTATTAATTTATTTAGATGTTTTTTGTACAAACGTGTAACATTTTGTTGTCTCCTTATCTTTTCTTTTTCCCTTCCTGATATTGACAAGGAGTATTAAATACCTACCATTTGTTTAAAGGTTTGCAAATTTTATGGTATTTTATATTGCTTTTTGTTTCTCTATTGCCATGGCATGTGAAATCCTTGTCTCCAATCCTTCCTACCTTCAGTGAGTTGTTTTTCTTTACCTGAATGCTTAGACAAATATGTAGTAATTCTATTCTGTCAAATTACATAATACATGTATCAAAGGGATATTTTTGGCCGCACTGGGGATCAGAGTGCACATAATGCTACCAGATTACCAGTACGGACTGAGCATGGAGGTACTCAGAGCTACTACACTTACTGATGTGAGATTTGTGCCAACTTCCTAGACCCTATATGTAATATTGTTTGGCATGTCGGATGACATTTGAAGACACTCCCAGTCGGTATTGTAACATTTCTTAGATGTGATATCTCAGATGACATTTCCTTTTTGAAATGCTTCTCTTGTCATTGCTTCTTATGTTTGTGGTCTACGGGATCAAGACTTTCTTTAACCTGAAACCCATTTTCTCTATAACACATATTGTTACATTTAGTGCTCCATAAAACTGGGGCATCACTCGCGCGCATGGGCGCGCGCAAATCACTAGTATAATTACCTTTTTTCTTTGTGTGTACAGAACCAAAAGTCATGGCTGGTGTATGAAGCCACTACCCACGAAAGAGTCCAGTCCTCGGTTTCTATCTCCAACACCTCATCATGTCTGCTATGTTACTATGTACATATTTACTAAAACTTCAAGCTCAGACTATGTTGTCTCACTTTGTAATTCAGCTTTCCTATCTGTATATTAGCACCATAATGTATTGTATCAAAAAAACATACTTCACTAATGCCCAAAACACTCAAATTGCCCAACACACGGGCGCGCGAAAGCGCGCGCCTGTAAGGTCCTAGATGGCTAGAGGGGGGTGAATAGCCTATAAAAATTTCTACAAACTCACTAAGCAAACTTCGTTAGATACACAAACGGTGGAAAGCAAGTTATGCTTAGCCTACTAGGTATTGCAAGCCTCCTATCCAAACAATTCTAGTAGGTGATCACTAGTACACACAAGAGCTACCACTAGTGATCAAGAGTTCTACCCACGGGATTTAGTCTACACAAGAAGTGATTCCTGACCAACCACACAAGCAATTCTACCCATGGGATTTAGTCTACACAAGAAGTGGTTCCCGACCGACCACACAAGCAATTCTACTTTGCAAGAATGTACTCAAGTAATGCAAGAGGGATAGAGACTTGTTATACCGACGCGTCGAGTCGAGGTTGCCAATCACAATAGGATGAACAAATAATCACAATCGGCAACACACAAAGGATGATGACCAACACATCAGCGTCCGCCCCGCATCCGGCGGTCCAACGCCGCGTCCGGCGGCCCGTGACCGGAGGTTCCTCCGTGCCTTGGAACATTCTGTTCCGCGTCCGGCGCCCTCCAGACGCGACCAGCCCGCGTCCGGCGCCTTCAGCCAGCCCGCCAGCCGAGCGCCGAGGTCCACCACGCGCCGGACGCGTCCGGCCGCCGCGTCCGGCGCTGTTAAAAACCTCGTTTTTCAGCCCGTCGTGACGCCAACTTCTCAGACATGCTATCCAACAAGTATACCAACTTGATCAACAGAGATAGCATGAATTCAACCAAATTTTGCATCCGGCGCAATAGAAAATATGCATCCATTTTTCCCGAAAGCGCCGAACCCATCTCTAGCCTGCAAACCACAGCGCGCCCAAACGCCACCTTTGTAAATGTGCCAACACCACCAAGTGAACATCTCTATGTGCTTGTGTGTTAGCTTTTCACAATCATTTCCCAAAGGTTAGGTTAGCTCACTAGGCCCTACATGCAATGCACTTCATGAAATCACCTAGTGGCACCCGTGCGTCGAATAGCCGATAAGACTTCCCCTCTTAATAGTGCGGCTATCGATCCTAAACCACTCACACCCTCTATGGTGTCTTGAGTGCAAAACAAAATGGCCCTATCGGTTATACCTTTGCCTTGAGCCCATTTTGTTTCTCCAAATGATATGAACGCTTCACACCATCATGTGACCGTCTCGATCCATCGACCTCGACTTCACTTGCCCTTCACCGTGCATCGGTCCATTGGCGCCTAGTCTTGCCCGAGCTTCACCATCGCATGGTCCTTCACTCCCAAGCCTCGACTAGCCCTTCACCTTCAACACCGGTCCATGGAGCCAAGCATCGTCTTGATCTTCATCTTTGATCACATGACATGTGTCATGCTTCATATGCAATAAGCTCATCATGTGGACAACCTTTCTCTAAATCAACCACTTAGATAAACAAGGTTAGTCCTAGGTTTCATCAATTAGCCAAAACCAAACTAGGGACTTTCAGCGCCCTGCCACTAGTGCATTTACAGAGGCGAACAGTTCATTACGAAGGTGGTCATGAATGTCTAGTTCGTAAAATCATTTTACAAAGATGGTTACAAAGCAAACGCCTCTAAATTGAATTACGAAGGTACACCTTTTAAGAGGTCCACCTTCATAAATAGCAGGAGTCAGGTTTCGTCACTTATCCGTTATCACATCTCCTATCAAGCTTATATAAAGTTAGGGTTTCATCACTTATCCCATCTCAACCTGAACATCTCCCTCTCCACTGTATTCACGCCGGCACCCCTCCACCCTCTCTATCTGAGCCTCTCCCTCTCCATTAACTGAGCGCCTTGAGCTCCACTACAAGTGTGGCGCCCCTCCCTCTCCACTAGAAGCTTGGTGCTGACCTTCCTCCCTTCCCACATCTTTGTTCCCCATCTCATGGCGATGGCAACAAGAGGGCCTCAACGGCGCGACAAGGCCGGATCTGGCAGTGCCCCCACCCTCTCGCTATGTTCCTCTGTCCCAACCTCTCTTCCCAATCTCATGACAGCAGGGGTGGCGGAGGCTGGATCCAGCAGCACATGCGTGGGGAGCCTCTCTAGAAGGCCGCGCACATGCCAGGCAGAAATCTGGCTTGGTGCACATGTGGTGGCTGGATCCCATGCCAAAAGAGGCCAGATCCATTTGCTCAAAGGCAGATCCCGACGGCAGCGCGCTCATCATGGCTGCTAGGGGGTTTGTCGCAGGGACCTTCACTACTACCGACGGCAGCCTCCACCCCCCCACCCAGCTTCGGCTGCCGATATGCAAGAGATCCTCCACCTCTTGATCCGGTGGCACTGGCGGCGGCAGATCCCAGCCACGCGCGCTGGCCCTGGGCTTGGAGGGCTAGTGGACTGGTCATTTTAGTTCATAAAATTATTTACTCCATTATTTTGATTAACGCAGGCGAGCATAGACCTTTTGAGGTAGTAGGTGGTATCGCCTATCTCAGTCATAGTTTTTCGTGACTACGAAGTTTCGTTTTGGAGTAGTGGTTGTGGCCTTTGCAACCACCCGTTCGGATTTATCATTGTGCTCCAACCATTTGGTGATGAAGAAACCAAGGGCTGAGATTGGGGGAGCAAGTAGGGGTTCAGGGCTCCGTACGATTGCAAAATTTCCATTATTTTTAAATTTAAAATTTTTTGAAAATTTAACACAACTAATCCCCCTCCCCTCGCCTCCACCCCCAAACATTCGAAAAATCAACTTCCTGGCTCCGCTCCTTGAAGAATCCTACTGCCAAGCAAGCCACAACTCAGCAGCACCAAGTAGCCAATGTGGAAGTTTATGTAAACAACACTATTGTCTAATGTAATACTTAAATGAGCATTTTGGATACGATACTTTCACAGTCTTGGTACTAGTTACAAACAAATTGTGAAAATCACAATATTTGTATGCTTGATTCCTTATATGGTAAATATCATTTTCATGTCCAATTCTTAAGCCCTCATATTGTATTTTAGTTGTTCTTTAACTGGACTTGATGGTACGTGTGTTGTATATTTAGTATGCCATTTCAACAACAATCATGTGCTTGGTATTTTTAGAACCGATCAAATGTATGAACCCGACGAAGACCGCTTTGTGGAACGCCCTCGTGTCATCTCCCTTCGAGGTGACTCAGGGACACTCGCACGGGCAGCCTCTCGCGCCGCCCCACTCTTGTCAGCACGACCGCCGCCGTCTCGGTGATGCGCCTCCTCGTTAACGGCGGTGGCAGCCACGGGGAGGAGGTACAAAATGGCCTTCTTCCTCACAACAGTTCCCTCTTCCTTTTTCCTCTGCTCACCTCCTCTTTTCCCCTGACTCATGGCTTCTTTTGCAACTTGGATGGCCTCTGGCGTGCTTGGGGCAGCCGATCCGAGTTCATTCGGCATGGATCTGGTGTTCCCTACCTTAGATCTAGCGCATGGGGGGCCAGGGGCTATGACGAGCGACCCTTGTGCTGGAGGTCCAGTAGGCAGGTCAGGGGCTTAGATCTGGTGGTTCCTGCCTCGGATTTGCCATGCGGCGGCCTGCAGGCATGTGGGCGGTTGGTTGTGGCAACGACTAGCATGGTCGGTGCAGGCAGGCTCCAGGAAGCAGTGGACGTGTCACAACTGGTCACCTTCGGTGCTTGCTGGCCAGCGAGGCTTCTGAATCCACCTCCCCAGGGTCCGGATGTGGCCTTACGCAGCTGGCAGCGTCCACCCTTGGTGTGGCTACCTCGGCAGTTGCCATGCTTTCGGCGGGTCACCGACTGGGGTCGGGTGGCTGCCAGGCGGCTGCTACTGTTCCCGCGGTCTCACCGGGACGAGGGGGGTCCGTTGTGGCGAGTTGGCATGTTCACGGCCAGCCATTTGGTGAGTTGGTGGTGCTGCGGGCTCCTTGCTCCAATTTACCTAAAGAACCTGGGCGAAATCCCTGCCAATCTCTTCGGACCAACGACGATGGCGCAGCCGCGTTATTTTCCTTGTTGGAAGCGTCATCGAAGTTCCAGTTCGTCAAAGCAAGCCAAGTTCAAATGACCTAGTGCTTCTGCCATCGTTGTTGGCGTATGCGGATGTGGAAGTGCTCCCTCAATGCAGGAGCACCATGTCAGCCGTCACTTTCCCACGTGGTCACCATGGTCGTTGCGCTGCGCCTTGTGTTTTTCATGCTTCTCTTCGCATGGTATGTCTAGTTGGTGATTGTTGTACCTGCAGTCGTCACTTAGGCCTCCTCTCATATAGATGCTTTGCTTCTGGGAGCGTGTTGGCCCCATATGCGAATGCTTTGCCACATTGATGGTCTTGTTGGTTGGGTGGATGCTTTGCCGCCGACGTTGCTTAGACCCCCTTGCATGCATATGCTTTGTTGCTGCGAGCGTGTTGGCCCAATCCGTAGATGCTTTGATGCATCGATGGTCTTTGTTGCTTCGGCGAATGTTGTTGCCAGTGTTTAGGCCCCCTCTCATGCAAATTCTTGGTTGGTGTGAGTGTGTTTGTTCCATCCGCTGATGCTTTGCCATGTTGATGGTCGTTGTCTATGGCGGATGCTTTGCCGCCTAGAGTTCCTAGCGGATACTTTGCCGTTGTTACCATCTCCTGCTTCACTTCACTGCTGGCTACTAATATGTTGAGTTCTAATGTATTAGGTTGAGTTAGTTGGGGTTTTCAGGTAGAGGGACCCCCTCATCTTTCTTGCTTTTTGTTTGTGTTGTGCATTTTGTTGGTAATCCATGGATTACCTACAGATCCTATGTACTTTACCTCTTTGCCGTTCTTTCGGTGCCCCTTCTGCTTAATGAAAAATGCATGAAGTCGTGGTCGAAAAATAATTGATCTGAGTGTAGATGCTGGTTCTCTGGCAGTAGACATAGGGTGTTGGGATCAATTATCAAGGAATCAAGGCTCAAATGAGGCATGGGAACATAGATAGAACATATTAGACATAAATTGTGTGATTACAATTCCAAAAAAAGTTAAATGGCACTGGTCTAGTATGGGTCTATGTAGGTGGTTGTGGCTTGTTGAAAAGCAGAAGTAGGTTTTTTCACAACTTTATATCAACTCGATGTACTGCTCTTTAGCTTCGTTTATCTAAAAAAAATTAGATTCAGTCGCATATATTTTCATAGTCGCATGGATCGAAGAATTATTAGGCCAGAGACCACTGCTACCTAAATGTACTAGCCATCTAGCTCTACTTTGTTTGACCAGCTCAAACACATTTTTTATCACTCACATGTTAGATACAACATATATTTTTGAAAGCTAAAGCATCACACTCCTTAATTGCATTGCAAGGAAGATAGTTACCAAAGCTCTTGCCAGACAAATAAGCAAGCAAGGTTGGGTTACACGCCAAATTAACATCTCAACGATGGCATATTCTTTTTCACCAACTGTCTTGCCTTTTCACTACTGGGATAGAACGACTCATAAATTCAGTTATACACTTATATCATGATGTCTACATCTGATAACCAATGTTATAACCGACATCTTTAAACACTCTGTCTAGTAACTTATAAAGCAGCCAGTTTTGTTGCCCAATCCAGCTTTCTCTTTGCTTGCAGGAACCAAAGACAAATAGCTACTATATATGTTAAAAGTGGCAAGGAGTTGCAACAACCTAAATATAAGTGCCAAAGAATTGAAGAGGGCAGCAATTATAATCCTCCAGATTTGTAGCGTTCAGCTGTATGTTTGGTCAGTTGTACTTTTACTCGAATCGGTAGCTAACAAATAGAAGGTAGGTATACAGTGCATAATTAATTGAGCCGGAGCTGAGATAAAAAGTTTTTTGGGGTTGAAAAATCATGTCAAATGATTGACGCAAATGTATGCTGTGTCTTCCCATAAGAGAAAAATGTACACAACTTTGATACTATATCATTATTGAAAAGCACTGAAAGTAAGTAAGATTGTATATATTTGTAAGTAATATAGGATAACTCTGTGGAATACTTTGTTTTGATTCGTACATTTTCTTCTGAAGATAGCGTACAATCATGAATGTCTTGGAGCATGACTAACTGACTGAATTGTTTGTCCTTTCTCAGCAATAGACATTTTGTGGAAGCTATAAGCCTCAAACTATAACTTTTGTTCAGCCAAACACAAAACAGAAAAATACTAGACTAATCATTGCTGAGGCCAACAATATGATTTTAAATAGGCCGCTATTTAAACGTCTGAGTTATAATTTATATTTTGCATTTATTGGCAAGAACATTAAACCGGAAGGAATAGACAGCTCCATGCATCTTTAGTTCTGTATAAACTCCATCTAAATATCAGAGACTAGCACAGTGTGGATCAGCTAGCTCATCACAAGAAAGACAGCACAAGATCGAATTCAGTAGACTATTTTATTATTAGTAAATAACTTATAAGAAAATAACCATGTGTGATGTATCTGGAGCCTTATTTGGTTGATGAATCAGCACATGATCATCATCAGAACGCCGTAACCATCAATGATGAACTCTAACCCTGCATACTTATCAACTACTACTGCATGCATGCAGTTTGCCCTAATATAATTATAAATAAACACTGATCAATACACTTGATTGATCAACATCATCGATTGGCTGGTATTTCAAGAATGCAATATTATTAATTACGAGGACACACCGACGCCGAGGAAATCAATGAAGGGCACGTCCTTCTTCAGTGGCTCATCGGCGGTGCTGTCGCTGGCGTGATGACAATCCTTTTGGTGATGTTCATGGCGGCCATGGTGGCCGATATCCATACCAAGCGCTTCTCTTGGAGAGGAGAAGGTGATGGAGAGAGGTGCCGTCGGCTGCTTGGCACTGTAGCTGCTGTACCGTCCTGACGCCTCGAAACTCGCCCCCAGGAAGCCCTTACTGCCAGTGGCTGAGCCAAAGCTCTTGAACAGGGAAGCAGGAGGTGCAGCCGCCGGCGAGCTGAACAGGCCGCCACCGCCACCACCACCTAGCCTGGAGAAGCCGAAGCAGAGCGAGCTCGTCGCCGGCGTGCCAGCGCCAAAGAGATACCCACCAGCGGACGACGGCGAGGAGGCGGAGCTCGCGGCCCTGGCTAGGAGCCTGGAGCGCTCGCGGCTGCGACGCGCCATGACGACGTGCCAGTGGTTCTTGACGGCGTTGTCCGTGCGGCCGGGGAAGTGGCGGGCGATGAGCGCCCACTTGTTGCCGTGGGCACGGTGGGCGTTGAGCAGCCGCTCCTCCTCCTCCTCTGTGAAGGGCCGCTTGTTGATCCGAGGGTCCAGCTGGTTGAACCACCGGAGCCGGCAGCTCTTGCCTTGGCAATATCAATAAATAATTCCACACGAATTAGTAGATGATGATAAAAAATGACTAATTTGATCAGCATGTCAGGAAAATTATCTGAAATTAGCCATCTAGTCTCTAGTTGTTAATGAAGACGGACAGGATTAAAAGAGAGAGGGCACAGAAAGATGTTTGCCAGCAGATTTAATTGCAAACATGCATGGCATGAGAGTTTTCCAGTAGGTGATCCACTCTTGACACTACAGGCACTTGTGCATGGGTCAGATGAGCCAACGGTGCATGCATGTTGAATTTATATTTTTTTTTTTAGATAGAGTTTCACAGCAACATGCTCTATCATTTCATTTATATGAGTTCCATCTTGGAAGAAAGAAACTGGAGACTAATTTTGATTTATATGTGGGGAAGTATAAAGATGCTTGGTACTGGTCAAAATTGAGCAAATTAAAACATGTGATTTTTAATTACTTCTAGAGATCATCTGTGATCGAATAATATTGAACTGGAGACTAATTTTGATTTAGATGTGGGCAAGTTTAAACATGCATGGTGCTGGTCAAAATTGAGCAAAATCAAAACATGTGATTTTTAATTACTTCTACAGATCATTTGTAATCGAATAATATCGAATTTCGACCATCAACGTTACTCATAATTCATCTTAATAACTATGTTATATTGCCTCAAGTTGTACTATATGAAACCCAAGAACTCAGAGCTACCCATCGCCACAAACTTTATTTATTCCTGTATCTTTATGTTGCCTCCTCAATCAAATTAATTAAAAGAATATAGCTAGCTAGTAGATCACACAAGATTATGCACAAGTCATCTGCTTGAACAAGAACTAATTTATCTATGTGCTTGAGAAAATTTAGTTTCCCACAGACTAACACACAGGCATGATATCAAATCTTTGCACCACAAAATAACACATAATTAACAAGCCAAACTTCATCCATCCCCTCTAAAAAGTATGAAAAAAAAACTGAATAAAATCCTAGGATGCACATGCATGATCTCGGACACAAAATCAACACATGCACGGAATAAAACTTCTTTAATTTCCTTGGGGAAAAGAAAGCGAGGTAGGAGAACAAGCACAAGAAACACAGACGATCAAAGAAACCAACCAAACAACCAACCTGATCTCCCCTCCAGCTTTTCGGCAATGGAGTTCCAGTTCTGAGGCCCATACTTCTCGACGAGCTGCTTCAGCTTCTCGTCCTCCCCAGGCCGCCAGTGGCCTCTCGGGCAAGATGATGACTTAGCGCCATCTGATGTATTCGTGGTCGACGAGGACGCCATCTCTCTGCCACAGGAGGAACAAGAAAGAGCGATGCGCTGGCCGACGAACTTGGATAGTAACCTTGATGAGCGAGATGAGCAGTTGTGTATGATTGGGCTGGTTATGTGGCTATTGTCTACAGACTAGTCAAATAAAAGCTGGGGTGTCTTTAGAGATACGGCGGGATAGAGATGAGAGAGCGTGCGTGTGAGACAGAGAGAAGGCCAGGGCCAGCACTAGCAGGGTGTTTGCAGACACAGATATATGTACACAACATTGGTCGATATAGCTTCTAACTAGGGCTTCGATGAAAGGTCCCTTTAGTTTAGTTTTACACGACAAGAGGGCTGCATGCGAGATGCTTATGTATGTAATAACGTGTCAACATGTCATCGCTCTCTCTCACCAACTTGTCTGCTGTTTGGCTATTTGCCAAAGACCACTCTTCTCACAGCTCTCATCCAACACAAACCTGTCCCGGATTACCAGCTTCTATAATGTACTTCTTGGCTAACTTCCCTAACAATATTCTCCTCAATGAAAGATGCCGCCATCTGCTTTCCACAGTTATCAGAAACTAAATGGGCTATGATTACATCAGCTGTTCATGCTGTTATATACATTTGGGGAACGATATATCATGCATGACTCATAAGAAAACTAAATGCATGGGCTAGCTATGATTACGTGCAACAGGTGACATTTTTTATGCCTCTTATCTGGGTACAACTACAACAGATGATTAATGGTACGGTACAATGCATATATATGTATGTATTTCCGATAGGCAATAGATTGAAAATTATTTTGATACAATACCATGTCATCATAAGTATTTTTGGTAGTAGGACACAACCAGTTGCCAAATCATTGTACAATTACCAGAGGAAGTGATCATCAAATAATACTCACGTATACATCTAATAATGTCCTAGAATTATAATTATTAACTGTAATTCTAGGGCACTAAATTGTATACACTGAATCCTTACTTTTATTTCTATGGCTCCATATGTATTATTTTTCCTATCAAGATATCTACTTAAATAAATAAATAAATTTCATTATTATATCCTATTGAATTAAGTTGATCAACATTTCAAACATGATGTGGATTTCGTTCCAGAAAAGTTGCATGGCAAAGAAATTGGTAGGAAAATATTCGTTGTGGTCAACATCTCGGTCCATCCCATGAAGCAAACCGTTCTAGCTAGCTCTGCCATTACATCCATACACAAAAACAGCAAGCCTAGTAATGACTACTGAACTAGCATTCACGAAAGGTGGTTGGTTGCATCCTGATCAGATGCCCCAGATTAGAAGTCTTGAGCATGGGATGCTATACAGAAGGGGAATGCATTCAAGAATCCATGTTGCTCACTATTCATTGTGTATGGCAGATATGAAGTAACAGATGCACCGTGATGACTTGATACTTTATAGTGAGCCTGCTGCCTGAAGAGAGATGTGCTGGTCCACAGGATGTACTAGAATTGACCTAACTTGTAGTAATATATAAGGAAATTGATCTTGGAACTAGGAAACAAATTAATTTCTTTGTGTTTTTTTTTCTAAGAAATGTCAAACTTGCAGCTCAATTACATGTAAATCCACAATTTTAAAAATCTTCATGATCGTAACACAAAGAAAATGGCCACTACTAGAGAAATGGACACTCACTCTGTATCTCTGATTATAATAGGACCGGTAGAGATGATATATATCCATCTCGGTTTGTATTATGAGCAGGATCAGGAGTGCTATTCACAGTTTTGAATCCCGGTTTGTATTACAAACTAGTAGGATTGACATGATTTGAGCCATAGAACTACAAGCACCCTAATGTAGCCAACAATGGCAATTTTATCATTTCCTGTCGAGTACTCCCCTATCCTTATTCATCAATCGTCTCTCTCTCTCTCTCTCTCCCCCCCCCCTCTCTCTCTCTCTCTCTCTTAGGGCGTTTACGTAGGGGCGGCTGGCCTGACTGCAGTAGTCTCTCTCTCTCTCTCTCTCTCTCTCTCTCTCTCTCTCCTCTCATGCGCGCGCACACACACACACTAGTTTGACTAGTTTCCCCCTTCTTCCTTTCATTTGCCTATCCCCATGGGACTCCATGAACATGCAGGAGCTAGTGTGCGGCTCCAAGGGCAGCAACAGGGCCGATAGCGTGTGTGGCATCAAGCACCATGGACTAAGGTGGATGTTAAGTGTGGTTGATTTCATTGCTTCAACTAGTCCTCAGTACCAGTCTAGCTACCAGAGAACGTGAAGTAATAGTGGCAAATTGACAAGAGCACTAAACAAACAGCCATACATCCTAGCTTTGCATATCAACAAGAGCACTAAACAAAGAGCCATACATCCTAGCTTTGCATATCAATACATACTTCTTCATTTTTTTTTTTGTGTCATTTAGAGAAAGAAAGTTCCCAGATACTCCCTCTGTTAAATAAATTAGCTTTCTAGACGCTGGTAGCCCTACACTGCTGGTTCCTGCAGTCCTTGCTTTTAAGGTTCCAATGTCCCAGGCTAGATAACTGATACTTCCAGTCAAGCTGAATTTTTTGCCTCTGCAAACGCTAGTGAACCTGAGCTTGGCAGTGCTGGTACTGCTGCAGGCAGGGGACTGACGCCTCTTATACCAGTCTCTTCTTTTTCACAAAATTTAAACTCCCGAAGTGCAATTATTTTGGAACGGATGGAGTATTAATCCTAGTGGAACTATAAATTAGCAATTATCATTTATCTGCAATAGGCTTTTATTATTCTTTAAAACTTTGAATAATTGCACACCTAACCATCAGGTGCAAGCAACGAAGTAATTCAACTTTGTTAACATATGTATACATGCAGCATTATATACCAAATTTTGGAGTCAAAGTATTTTACCGACGTTGAAAACTTAACAAGACATGTTAACAAAGACTTCTATATGGTTTTAGGTCCTGAATTCCGTTCAAGAAAACAAACATGACAACGCACTTGCAACGGCCAGCAGTATATAAACCATAAATTTACCTAATCTTGGTTAGCTTGTCAGTCTGACCTGACATCTGCGCCAAGGATGGAGCTTTAGCTTGTTGCTTTGGAAATTGATTCTGCTTCCAAAAAACATTTGTTAACTGCCATAAGGTGTTGTCGAGCTCATGACGAAAGAAAGCTATGTGGTCACAAGGATCAATGAAGTGTTGCATAAGTTTTTGGCTGGTAAAAGCTTGTGAGCTTTGAAAAACCAGGATGCACTAGTAGTAGTAGTAGTAAACTGTTAGTCTCGTTGTCCATACTTTGATCTCACTAAGCTTAGTTTCTTCATGAAGGCTTCCGTATTTAGTCGTCTACTGATGACCATACCTAGTTATTCAGATCAGTGATGAGATAACCTCAGTTTACAACCAAAAAAAAATACAGTATCTATAAGCATATATATACTGGTTAGAATACAAGCAACATTTGAGAACTCTATGTATTAGCTAAACAGCATATGTTCCTTTTTTTCTTTCCTAACTGATGAGAATTTTTCATGATGTATGTAAATCAAAAGAAAACGAAGTTACTTGACGATTGATCCACCAAAAAAATGTACGTAGGAATGCTAATGAACAACATGACATTAGTTCCCAAGTGGTGATTGTTAAACGGTTCCTTGACTCAGTAGGTGGAGATTAGACTAATAAATGCCAAAAAAAAAAAACATGCAAGCGTGCGTGGGATGTGATGTAAGCATGAGAAACAACACGGATGGTCCATGTACAAAAGCAGTGGTGGAAGAGATTGTCCATCGCTGAGAGCGATTCACCACCAATCACTGTAAGAGAGGGGAATAACAAGAAAACGAACTCATAAAAGTACACAAGCGTGCTTTCGTATTCATCCTTAGAAAGCTAAGGCATAGATTACTTACTGCCACAACGACATAGTTACGAGAGGATAGGGATGCGCGAGTTTAAAAAGGGCGATAAGAAATGTGTGGAAAACATGAATGCATGCTTGCATGGTTCATTGCATTCAAGCTTGCTAACAATCCAGTCCATTTGATGAGTGGATTTGATCAATCAAATTATGTAGCTTGTTATCTGAAATCGGAAAATGGACAGCTTTTGAACGAAGAACAATGGTTGGAACCAAAGGACAGTGCAAATAAATTTTGGTCTCTTGTGTTTTATGTGGATGCATGGCGGATGACCAGAGTAAGTCAGCTGCAGCGCAGCACATGCACCCATCTGAAACCATAATTTTAGTCTTTCACGTGCACGTTAAAATATATATGTTGAAATGAGTCTAAAAGGAGATAATTATTAATCATGCATGGGCTACTGACACTACCAGTTTATTTATGAAGTATTATCAGGCACACTTACCGTCTATAAATCATTACATACCCCTCGTCAACAGGAATAGAAACGTCACCATTAAATTACTAGAAAATTTGCTCCCACAAGAAGTGGAACCAATGACCTGAGGTACTACACTAATGCTCTTATAACCATTAAGTATAAGCTCTTTCGCATACATAATTTAGATATAATGTACACATTTAACATAAGTCATGTATGTATATGCATGCTGATGGTTTGGATCAACATCATCAGCTATCCGGAACAATAATTTGTCATATAGTTAATTCGATCCATTCACACTGGAGGTCGTTAGCATACAGTTGCATCTTTGGTGAAGACCTGGACGACAACGCGCGGGAGATGGATCGGAATTCCTTGCTTAGATTCGATCAGCTTTGACAAAATCCAATTGAGTCTACCTTTTTTTTTACTTCTAATGGAAGTAGTTAGCCGTTGTTAGACCATAAGTCGTTGTTAAGAGAGAGTCAATATCTCTACAGAAACAAATAGCTTGTTTTTAATCTCTCGAGGAACAATTCTACCTCACCAGTAGGAGTGAATATCAAGCCTCGTTAATTTATTTGTTTATTTACCTGGTATGATAATAAGATATAATTCTTACCGTGTGGTATGCAGTCATATTCAGGCAGTGGTAACTGAATTGAGACTCAGAGAGTGACCAAGTCAGACCTAACTTATATGGAATAATATATGGAAATACACACACATGCAGAGATGATAGGAATAGTAGATCATCTGGTTGAACAAGGTTGGACAAAACCAGTCTTGTTTGCTCAGGATAAACCACTTGATCCAACCACCATCTATCCCTCTCATCACAGGCCGCAAAGCCACACAAACACGCACGTGCGTGGGGCCGGACTGCTTGTCGGCCCAGAACTTCTTCAACCGTCAAACAAGCTGCTCGATCGCCGCCTCAGTTCAGATCGCGCATGCTTGGGACCAACACCTTGATTTATCTCTCTGTAAAACTTCATTCTCATAAACTTTTTCTCTTTGTGTTCAGACGTCGTATAACAGAAAACTAAGTGTAGCCCAGTGTGTAAGAATATAGTCTATTTATTCAACCCCTCCAACTTACGTGCCAGTCCAATTTTTAACATTGATCTACGAACAGGATATGAAACATCCTCCAACTGTTAGAGCATCTCCAACAGTTTGGTAAAATTTACTTGCCAAATCTTGTGCTTTGGCAAGTTGCTAAAATATTTGGTAAGTCAAAATTTGTACAATCTCCAATAGTTTGCCAATTTGAGCTTGCTAAAATAAAAAAGGGCCCACAAAGGAGCAACAGAATCAACCGTAGCCGGCCCTCAGCTCGCGGTGCCTTCTTTGCCGTACAACATCACCGTCAGGTCGCTCGTCTCCGGCCGCCCGAACCCGACGCAGACATAAAAAATTTGGTACCCTTTGCTAGTTTTGAATGTGGTTTTTTTTATTTTGTAAAAGATGATACAAATCTGGTTTAATCTCTAATATGAACATTCATAACTAACTTAAGAAAATATGAAATTCTTACATGTTTTTATCTAAGATTTATTATTTTTTATGATCTATTTAGATTTATCTAGAACTTATTTATTTCTCTTCCTATTGTTGTTATCGTTCATAACCACAGTCATATATATTTAAATTAAATAATAGTCTTTATTCATTATTTCTTGAAAATAAATAACATAAAAATAATTCCAAATAGAGCAAAAAAATGGATAGATTATTTTCTTAGAAACAAATGGCAACAGTTTCATCTTTAAAATTTAAATAAATTATTTATAAATTTTTATAGATTATACAAAAGTTTATTTTTAGAAAATGGAAAACCATTTTTGAAACCATGTCGATGATAAAATTTGTCCAGTTTTAAAAATTTAAGGGTGTCTGGTGCTCTATTCCATAGTTTAGGATTTGCCCCTATGAAATGCAGCGATATTCCTATGAAATGCAGCAATATTCCTATGAAATGCATGATACCGTGTTTACTTTTACATTTATTAGCAGGTTTTTGGTTCAAATGGTAATGATAAATTAGGAGAAGGCACGGGTCTTTACTCTCATCTTTTTTTCGATTATAACATAGATGAAGTTTGTGCAAGTCATATTTTTCATTTTCTTTTCGAGACGTTGTAGTTGTAGCATAATGGAATGAATGGATTCATCGTTTACAAAAGCTAGTACAGTTTGTTACCGTTGGCTTTTTACACTCTTAACGTTTTAAAATTAAAATTTGTACTACCAGAGTTATCAAAAGTACTATCTACGTTCCAAAATTATAAGTTATTTTGGGTTTTTGTTAGTTACATAACATTCCTGTAAACCTAAGTATAGCATATATCCGAGCAAAATCTATCTAGAAAAAAAAAACAAAACGACTTTTAATTTCAAACCGAGGGAGTATCAGCTATTTTCCTAAGTCGTTGAAAACTTGTTCAGATTTGTCTTTTTTCCTGTGTGTTTTTCTTACCAGTTAGCAGCGAACATGCCGAGGGCTTTTCATGCTTGTTTGCCGGATAATGCAAGCAAGCAACAGATAGTCTTTTTTTTGAAAGGATAAGCAACAGATAGTCTGAATCCATCCAAACAAAAGTGTCAGCGGGTTGGTCGCAAGCTTCACTTGAACACTTCGAGCCTCTCCCTGCAAACAGGCCCAACATTCCAACAAGAAGGTCAGTAAGTTACACCATCCCAAAGAAAACAAATCGAGCGCTCACTCCTGCAAGTCTGTAACCACCGGTCCTACCACTGGTTTCCTTCGGCGAGATAGACACAAGGCTCCAAGCAGTTACATACCCTGAAGGCCTTGAACTCAGTAGGAACGGAAGCCATGGCTGATGAGAGTAGGAGGACCCTCTGCTTGCCAGTGCTTGGGTGAAAGCGACGGTAAACCATCATGCCGTCATAACTAGCACAGCATAGCACTTACCATCGCTGCAACCAAACCAACATATGTATGCAGAAAATGGTGTGGTTCGGGCACTGATGTATACGAGCGTTTGGCGCCGCACAGGGGCTATTTGGGGGCAGCAACGTTAACTGGTGCCCTGAATTAGAGAGTTGGCCGATGTCAGTCAGGGATCATTGAACGGTGCTGCCAAGTGCCAACCACTACCATTTGCTCGTCTTTGTATTGCAGGGCAGAAGCATGTGAAGTGATGCCTGTTTGTAGGTTTGGCAGTCTCGGCAATGCCTTGTCAGGGAATGAAAGCGCCGTTTCAGAATCAACAAGACAATAACTGATCTCCCCATTCACTATCTTGCAGGTAACTTTATGTTTGGTTTTGGTAACTGAGACAACAGGTGGACTAACCTTTATCCTAAGTATTGTGATTGAGAGAGGTTATGTCCACAACAAGCTTGTGCAAGGATGACACTCTTGGAAGTGATGATGGAAGCCACAACATAATCAAGTGCTCAACACTTTTGGAAAAAGAAGCAAAAGAAAAAAAAAATACGGATCAAGGCAAAGGTATAAGGGTGTTTGTTTTGCCGGTCAAGACATAATACAGTGTGTGATCAAGTTTAGTACAGACAGTCATACTATTAAGATTCAAAATGGTATAAGTATCACTATGTGGATCAGTTCATTACATATGCATTAGACCTAGTGCTTCGTCAGTTTTTAGTTATTATGGAGAGGTAAGAAAAAGAGCCTGTTCGTTGTCTTCCACTTCTGTAAAGTATTGTAGTGACATGAACAGTCCACCATCAGGTGAAGACGGGGCCTCTAAAAATGCTACCAAATGAAAGAGGACTTCAGGTAGTGTTCCAAAAAGGTATAAACTGTGAAATGTCGCATTACATGCCAGTTTGTCACAGGTGGAACTACTACCTACTGTGAGGTGCATCACGAATAAATGACACTTTGTATTGGAATTAGCCAATTCGGAATCCTTTCACGGAAAACATATTTGTTCCATTTGTGAATTAAATTCTATTGATTTTCTAACTGAAAAGGCTATATTCCATCTATTAAAATGCAGACAAGATATAGTTTAAATCTTGTCAGGTTAATCACGGTAAGAAACAAAAGCAAATTTGACAGTGTAGCGTTCCCGTGTCTTGTGTTCTAATGTAAATTTTCCATAATAACTTCACCGGTCAAGTTAGTTACACCATTCAGCAGTTTACTGACAGAATCATGCCCCAAGGATGAAGAGAAATTTAAGCCTGAAGATACTCAACTAGGGAGTATGAGGATACAACTGCGGTCAACAGACTTGCAATTATGAAATGGTTTACTAGGTCAGAGACGAGATTGCACTATGGACAATGAGAAAGATAACAGACATGTGGCACATTTTCTATATCCATATATTGGCATTTCGTGCAACCTGCAACAAGAAGCACCGGAATATTTAAAAGATTCCAATAAGAGAGGACAGGGACGGGTCATAACCACAGCACAGGAACGAGCAATGAGCTGAACAAATCAATTGAAACTAGACATAACATCACTATCATGATCATCTTAAAAGTAACATCACTGTCAGTCTGTCACAAATTTGTCACACAAAAGAAACACCCTCATCAATAACTAGGAATTGATGAAGCAACTAAAATGACAATAATAAGCTTTTTTCTGCCGCTGTTTGACAGCATCGACGCTGATAACATGCTGAAAGAAGCACTCAAGAAACTTCTTGGATACATGGCAGTTTTTAGCGACACACGTTCACAATGAGCCTCCATGTATTTCGTTGACTACCAATATATAATATCATCCCAGGGTGGAAAAGCATACAAGTAGGTATTCCTTTGACTACCCCGCTGTCAACAGTTTGAGCCTTCATTCACAAGTTAGCAACTCTTTTGGCTTTGAGACTTCAATAACACTACTCACAGCTCAATTTCCCTTGTCCTCAAATAATTGCAAAAGACAGAGATGGTGGATCCGTTGGAAGTTATCTGTTCAGTGGTTGCAGGAGAGATTTTACAAAAAATCATCTCCCTCTTGATAGAGAAGTACAACAACCAGAAGAATATCGAAGAAAGGGTGCTGCAGCTGCGACAGCTCCTCATCACAATCCACGCTGCCCTGGAGGCAGCTGAAGGGCAGGCCATTACTAACTCATAGCTTCTCCGCTGGATTTGTAAGCTTGAGGATGCAGCGTGTGAAGGAAGGCGGGTGCTGCGTGACTGGAGATACCGCACTGATGAGGTGAATTCTGCCCTTATCAGTTCTAGCAACACTTTCAAACGTATCAAGGTTGCAACTGCAATGTTTCTGTCATGCAAAGAAGCAACAATTAGCATAGATGCCACTGTTAAGAAGGTTGAAATAGTTGCTGAAGGCGCTATCAAGTTCATTGAGCTTCTCAAATTTCAGTGCAACCAGGCTGTGGTGCATCGACCGATCATCATGTATATGTCCATATATGGCAGGGTCATCGACCGAATCAAAGAAAGGAAGTGCGCCATTGACTTCTTGCTGAAACCGGCTGCATACCAGATCTGTAGTACCTATCCAAAATGGTTTGGTCATAGATCCAGAGCCATATCATCAATTCCATATGGTTATGTGCTTTTCATGTGCGGAAGAAAAGGGGTAGGTAAAACCACTCTTGCACAGCTTGTCTGCAAGAATGAAATAATGAAGAGCCACTTCTCAATGGTAATATGGGTGTGTTGCAGAGAAAACCCTAGTCTCGAATTAGCCATATTGAGGTCATTGTGCAAGAAGCTGGAGTTCACTGGTTGTATTGATAGAGATATTTCACATACGTTATATAGGATAGCAGGAAGGCTAAGAACAGAGAGGTTTCTACTGGTTCTTGATGGTGTTTCTAGCTACCCCCGTGCAGTTGATGACATTCTCATAACATTATTGGGGACTAGCAGGGCAGGAAGCAAGGTCATCATTACTACCATATATGAACACTTGGCAAAAAGGATGGATGGGTGTAATATTCTTCCTGTAGAACTCCTGCCAATGGAAGACCTTGGCTACCTGTTCATGGAAAATGCATTAGGTGGTGAACATCCTGAAGAATACCGGAAGTTACTAGTTATTGGGAAAGAGATTTCTGAGACCTTAAGAGGATGCAGTCCTTTGGCAACAAAAGTTGTGAGCGGACTACTAAGAGAAAATCTCAATGAGAAGTACTGGAGTACTGTCTTGAGACAGTGTCATCAATTACTTGCACCTCGTTCCAATTTTAAACCTTTCATTCTAGGTTGCAAGCTTCTGCCGCACCACCTACAAAGTTGCTTTGGAATATTTGGCACATACCCACGCTGGAAATTCACACGTGAGGACTTGATAAGCCTGTTGGTGCGCAATGGTCCCATCAATGACAAGGGAAGAAAAACCAGCATAGAGAATTGTGCAGCAGAATGTTTTGACGATCTATTAAGGAAAGCATTCATACAACCAAACCAAGTTTCAGGGTTTTACGAAGTGTGTGATATATTAAGAGACACAGCATTGTACATAGGTCCAGTGCCTCTTCCAAAAACAAGAATGTGCAAGAGCAGGAACAAAAATTACCAAACTAGCAGGCTTTATAGATCACACCTAGTTGAAGTCAAGCTATGACATGGTATTTGTTTTCTCTACCAGTTACACTTGGTTTATTATTAAAGGCTCGACCAGGGGGGAGAGATCCCCCCTGATTTTGCCCTTAAGGGCATGTACAACGGCGTTGTACGTGCCCTAAGAAGTTTGTGCCAGCCTTTGAATGACTGGTGACAGGGTTTCTCTACCCCTGGACTTCAACAGTCTAACCAGTGTAACTCAGAAGTTGGCTTGTTGGTTTATAGTTATATGTTGCCTTTACAGTTGTTGGTTTTATTAGTTGGCTTGTTGGTTTATAGTTATCTGTTGCCTTTACAGTTGTTGGTTTTATTGGACTGGGCACTAGGCTCCTAGCCTAATTTCTACGGATCTGTTTTCATGTATATTCATGTATAATATACAAGGAAAAGCATAATTGATGTAGTGATGGAATGGGAGTATGTGATCAGGATTCAAAGTTTGGTGATCATCTATTTTAGATATTTATTACTCCCTGTCCTAAAATAAAAGATGGGTCTTATTCCGAGTTTGTCCTAAGTCAAACCACGCTCAATTTGACCAAATTTATAGAAAAGAAGAATAATATTTATGACATCAAATGCATCATTGGGTACATTACAAAATATATTTCAGAATTTACACATAATTCTTCTCTATAAACTTGGTCAAGCTACGCATAGTTTGATTTAGAACAAATTTCGATCCCCTGTATTTTAGGACAGAGGGAGTAGTTGGTGCAAATGGCAGAAATCAATTTCGAAACACAAACGTTTAAAATGTTTAAACTTTTGGCTATGGATAATTTTATATCTCCAAGAAGATTCAGATTTGAAAAACAAAACAATGTTTGTTTATTTGTCACCAAAAGTTCAATAATAGTACTACAATTATACTAGGTTTTCTAATTAAAATGTACAATTTCTTTTTCAAAAAACATAATTAATGTAGAATCTGTTGGTCAAAGTCACCTTTTTGGAGACCATGTCTTTTCCAAAATGACTCATTTGTGAAGGATAGAGCAATCATTTAGCCATTTGTGGTTCACATTGCTAACTGAAGCAAAGGATATACCATGGGATGAAAAAAGGAAAAGCTTACAAGTTTGACACAATGCCCCTATTCGAGTGATTTGTCAATTCCAATGCTTCTAAAAAGTATACTGTTAATTTAGTGGTCTCATTTTCATAAATAATCAACTTACATGATCCGCATCAAGTGGAGAAAAATATTCAAAGTAACATGAGAAAATAATTTGAGGATGCACCAGAGTAAGTATTGCTATTAACAATTGAGCTCCATACACATTACTGCGAGCATTCCAGAAAATCGCATAGGCAACTGAATACATTATCGGGCACTTTTTAATGTTGCAGATATATAAAAATATGAAGATATAAAGAATATATAAAGAAAGACCAAATCTAGTTTCCTTTTTTAGTTCCTTTCAGAAAAAATCCAAAACACTTCTGGTATGCTGCAGCATTCTGGCACCTAAGTTATGATATCTCCAAAGAAATGTTATAAAAAAATGCAGTACAGAGTTGCAAGAAATGCCAAAGCATTATTTAACTTAAACTGGCATTGAAGATTAGATAGGACACTCCCACTGATCCAGAGTTCAGTCCAGTCCCACCGCCTGAAGTGAGTACAAGAAATCAACACCCACAAAGCAATGCACTCTTCCCTAAACGAAAGACAATAAAAACAATGCAGTAGCAACTAGCCACAAGTAGGAACAGCATTCCTTTTGCAGAGAAACAAAATCACCATTTGGTTGAACACGTGAATTAAACATTTGCAAATGGCACATCACGAATAGTTATGACAAATAGCCTAGTCAAGGAGGCATAAATATTAAATGATGTTAGAGAAAAAAAAAAGTAGGTACAAATGGTATCCTTAATCTCCCAAGCAAACATGAGAAGCAAAATAGAGTGGAGTTTCTACTTGTCAAATGCATGAAGACTCACCTACTGTATATCTCCACTAGGGGAGACTTCTTCAACTTCAGTTATTTCATAAGGTTAGCAACACTACTAAGTCTTGCTGCAAGAAATCAAAAGGTGACTTCTCTGTGGAGCTCCATTGCAACTCCAATAACCAACTTTGAGCAATAAAATCAAACAAACAATGAAAAAATAGCTTCTGATAAAAAAATGTGACATCTATAGGAACTAGATCTAAGCATCAGAGGTCCCCAACTCTAGCCAACTGTCTTTTGAAGCAAACCATCAGTCAGAATGGAAATATTAGTTCTGTCACTGTCCAGGAGTCAATGACAATTTTGTGCTAGTCTAGCTGAACAAAACCATCATAATTATAAATTAATGAAAGCTGAGACAGAGCTCTACAATTTTGTGCTGCATGCTCCAATAAACTACTAGTTATCACTAGACATCTCACATGGCATCCTGGCGATATGTGGAATCGAAGACATGATTCAAATCCAAGTTTCCAATGGCGCGTACATGTGGGAAACTGACATATCTAGAATACATAAGAAAAAAGATAGACCAAGAAATCAAATGATGGAATAATAGTATGAATCCTGAAATCGTGCTTGCAACCAGAATCCATTGTGTCGACGGCTCGACGCGAGAAATCAATCAATAAATCTATTTCTAATGGAATGTCAGAATGTGATATGCGGCACAACTCAGCTTCCTTTCCTACACACGGTTTTGGACAAACTTCTAGAAGGAATCAAGGGAAGGGTGGCAACTGGCAACGGAATCCGATATCCCACGAGTAAACCTCAGCGTATTCATGGAGGTGGCGGCCCTGGTCAGTACCTGACCGTTCTGACGATGTCCACAACATGTCACTTGGTGAGCAAGCGAAACTGGGAGACGAAAGGGCCTATGTGTAAAACTAATATTTCTGAGTGTCCTACCTGTCAGGCCTTTCTCTGTGGGAAGCGCACGCGCCCGCTGGCCTTTCTCGGCGGCGTGTGCGCGTACCTCGAGCCAGCTCGCACATAACCTGTTCGATGGAATGCCGCACCATTTCAGAGACCTTGCTGCGCGCCAACACCGCGCGCCGCGTGCTCCCGCCGCCCGTCTGCGGTCTGCGGGGCGCCGACCGCCGCAGCATTCACTTCGCGCCAGGCCCGTCCGCGCCCGACGAGGACGATATTCTCGACCGCGCCCCGCCGCCGCGGCGCTGGTACCGGGCAGCATACGCCCGGCTCCTCCGGCATGCGGGGTCACTGGCGACGGGACTCCTCGTCTCATGCCCGCACGCGGCCGCCCGGGCCGCACGGTTCGACACGCTCGCGGGTGAGTTCGCCGCCGCCGCGGCGGCCTCGAGCCGCGGGCACCCGCCGCCGAAGATGTCGGCGGCGTCGCTGGGCTCGCTGACGCAGGTCTGCGACGTGCTGGGCGTGACGGCGCAGCGGAGGAAGAGCGTGCGGCTCACGGTCTGCCCGCAGGTGACGCAGCACCACGTGTGGCGGGGCGCGCTGGAGGCGGTGCTCGCGGATCTCCAGGCCGACGTGGCCGCGCTGGACAGCAGCCCGTCCCCGGCGGCTCAGATGGCCGAGCAGATCGCGGCCGCCTGCGCCCGCTTCCTGTCGGACACGGCGACGTCCTCGTCGCCGTCCTGGATGCGCCCGACGCCGTTCAAGAAACCGGCTGAGCCGCCGCCGCCCCCGGCCAAGAAGTGGCAGGAAGTGCTGGACATGTTCACTGACCTCGCCAGGAGTTTGGAGACCGAGGATCGGCTCGCCGGGCACGCGCGGAAGGTGGAGGCCATGAAGGAGGGGCTGTACCAGATCCGCGACGTCGTCATTGAGCGCGACGTCGCCTTCAAGGAGGCGCGCCGGCAGGACTGCCTGGTGCAGAGGAAGCTGTCCAGGAGCCTGGGTCACTCCTCCAGGTGCCTGTACACGCTGCTCCTCTTCTACCTCTACGGCACCGTCCGGGACATGGAGGTGCATGTCGGCAAGTGCGTTTCTGGCAAGGGAGGCAGGAATGTCGCCGTTCACGCCGCGCAGTTCCTGACCGACGGCGAGGAACCGACGATCAGGAGCAGCATCAAGCAGCTGAGCCGCGCTCTCGGCATCTTCCGGTTTGTCTGGGAGGCCGCGAATACGGACTCTGATGCTGCCAATCACAATGGCAAAGATGTTGTGGTCAAGAAAAAGAATGAAGATGCAAAGGGTGTGTTGGAGCTGCAAGGTCATCTCTGGGGCCTCGGTGTTGAGGAGACGACTCTGACATACAGAGGAGATGTGTTCCAAATGCATCGGGTTCAATTACCATGAATTCTCCTTTCTCCAACACATCTTGTGCAAAATGTAGCCATATGGACAAAACATATATAGAGTTGGGATCTGAAATGCTACTCTTTTTCACTAGCTCTTCTCTGAATTTGTACAAAGGCGATGCAACTGCATCCTGGGTGAAACTTACATACAGAAAGGGCAAAACAAAAAAAGGAGTTTGTTTGTTCCTCTAACGACATAAATTATGGAACACTATTTTCCCTGCCTGTATACAAAGTATTACTTCTTTTTGGAATATCTACAACCTTCTTGGAGAATCAAAAGTTTGTGTTCTCAGCTGAGAGATGTCTAGCCATGGATCTGTTAGACCGCTGCTTCGCATCGGGTAGAGTGCATTGTTGATAGGACTGTAGTTGGCTGCTCCAGCTGAATAGGCTGGGTGAGGAGGGGATGGCAAGCAACTTCGGTTCGACTGCCTGTACTGCCGTAGTGGGCTAGAGCAGGGAGACACAGGCAGGGACATGTTCATCCGAACATTGGATGGGTTCCTGGAAGGGAAAGAAATCAGTTGAGACACAATTCACAATATGTAAATTACAATAAGTCTGACAAAAGGAGAACATACAATGCTGTGATCCTGTGATTTGATGTTGAAGGAATGGGGGATGTTGTTCCTGGAAAGTTTCTTATCCCAGTATCAGGATCTCTTAAAGGAGATAAGCTTCTGTATGATGAAGGCGCATTCTTCACCTGAAGAAAAAAAACATACCATTAAGAAATCATGAAGGATACCTTGAAATACGATCGGCGTGTCAGATTGTAATTGTAATAAACTGTGCTCATGTTTACAGCTTACTCTTGACTTAAATATATACATGCATATCTTACATCATGCTCTAGTACAGAAGACATGCAGATTTCATAATGGAGCAACAATTCGACAGTATTAGTGCCAAAAATCATAGGCAGGATGTAGAAGTCATACCATGCTGTTTTTCCCATCAGTAGAAGTAGGAAACATATCCCTTGTGATGCCAGACCTGGAACTCCTGACTGTAGCATGGTCCTTTACAAAAGGGTGATCCATCAGCTGAGCAGCTGTAGGGCGGGCAGCAGGATCACGCTGCAAGCAGAGTTTCACAAAGCTTTTTGCCTCAGAAGAAAGATTATCCGGGATATCAGGTATGTCTTTGCTGTTCCCAATTTTGAATATTGCAGCCACCTGTGAAATCCATCCAAGATTACTATATAATCAATGGAAAAATTTGCACCATATAATTGATGTAAAAATAATTGCATTCATTCAGTCAATAACTCACCCCTTCATACTGACTCCAAGGAGGCTTTGCTGTTGCCATCTCAAGAATGGTGCAGCCAAGGCTCCAAATGTCTACTGAGAGGCTGTAGCCATTGGTATTCATAATAACCTGAAAATTTTGACATGAAAAGAAAGAATTGAAACCTTTAGTTAATATGTTCACTATCGGAGAATCAACATGATACTTCAGCTTCAGTAGCCTCACCTCTGGTGCCATCCAGTAAGGGCTCCCTTTGAAGGATTTGATAGATGTATATGCTGATATCTGTGTAAATATAACAGATTTATTATTGATTAAATGTATAAAATAAGAAAGGCAGGCGGTCAACTATAGAATTATGAGATGCTTGGCAGAGTTTAGCACTTACATGCTTGGCCATACCAAAATCGGCAAGCTTGATGTCACCATTAGGATCAACAAGTATGTTTGCCCCTTTGATATCCCTGTCCGAAAAGTAAACTTCATTAATAAGTAAAGATACTAAGACTGACATGCAGTTGTACAAAGAGTAAAAGCTATGTTTTCACGGCGGCCAGGCGAGCTGCGGCGTTGGACCACCTTCCGGACGCCTAGGCGACACCTAGGCGACGCCTAGGCGAGGCAAGGCGACGCCATATGATTGGAAGAAACGTCAAAGCAGCACACATAGGAAAGAAAAAAAGAAAAAGAAAAGAAGAAAAGGAGGAGGACAAGACACTAACAAAGGCCCAGCCCACCAACGAGCCCATATATCCTTCCTGGCATAAGCATGACCTATTCCCTCATCCCTCCCCATCGACAAGCACTCTCCAGGTCTCCACCGCCGCCACACTCTCCGTCCCTCCCTCTCCCGTTCTCCATTTGCGCTGATGCCGCCCGCAACCATTCCAACCTACCTCTTCCTCTCCCCTTCTTCAGTGATGGTGCCGCCCCCTTCCAGATCGCCTGTAGATCGCAGATCGAGAGTTGTAGACTGCTGCTGCCCCTCGCAGATGTGCGATGATGAAGAAGTTTGCGATGCCATAGCGTCTGGAGCCGATGGGGACGGAGCAGAGACAGGTGCTTGGCCTTCCCATTCCTCCTTCAGTTCTTCCTCTCTGTTCTGCTTCCCCTCCCCCCTCATTTTGCTGATTTTGGGTCATGGGCCTCGTGGCGACCGGGACGCCCAGGTTTTTTTAGCTCCTTGACGCCTAGGCGTCGCCTAGGCGACGCCTTGAAAACATAGAGTAAAAGACGACTGCCAAATACCTATGCACTGTATTCCGCCCATGCAAGTAAGCAAGGCCAGAAAGGATTTGTGCTGTATAATTCCGAAGAACAGCCTCCCCAAATGGACCGTATTCTTGAAGCAATTTATGGATAGAGCCCCCAGAGACATACTCGAGATAGACCGAGAGTGTCTCATTGCCCTGCATTGCAGCATAAAACCCATATATTAATATGAGCATTATATCAATGCTTAATTTCAAGGCGGTAATTACACCGCTTGTCAGTGTTATGATAGATTACTATTATGTAACCACAGAAGATCATTGTTAGTTCAGTAATTACCAAATCGCTGCCATAGTACAGGACAATGTTTGGATGTGACAGCTGACTCAGCAGCATGATTTCCTGTACATATCAACTATTGTCAGTATGAGAAGGAAATTTTTCTACAAGATTGATGCTGATATGTACAATAATATTTTCATAGTATAATCACCTGATTTAGCTGCCTGAGGCACTCTTTTGAGTTAGAATCATCTGAAATGACCTTAACCTCTTTAATTGCACACATTTGACCGCCTTCACTGCATAAACATATATTTTTGAATGATTCACTACGGTGTTAAAACAAAATGAATATTACTCATGTGAAGAAACATGAGAAAAACAAAATGCTTCAAAATCAAACTAAGCACCTGTTGAATCCCAAGTATACTTGCCCAAAAGTCCCACTACCCAGCAACTTCCCCTTCTTCCACTGTAGAGAACGGGAAGGCAAGCATGGGGAGCCTGGAGGAAGAGGAAGAGGTTGAGGTGAGCTTGAGCTTCGCGAATCCTCCTGCCATGAAGTAGGAGATGCAGGGCATTGCCCTAATGTTCTTGATGGCACAGGGGAATTTGAATATTGATGTCCTCTTGAGCTAGGAGGAGAAGTGGGCACTTGTGTACTGAACACAATTTCTGTTGATCTCCGACCACGACAGTATGTAGTTCGATCACTTGCAAGATCCAAATTTTGAAGGCGAAATTCTTTCCTTGGGGAAACTGATGTTTCAGACAGTCGGGTATGCTCCACAGCCTGATTATTGGTGAAAATGGTCCCCTCTGCTGGCACATGACTTTGTTTCCGAGATTCAGTTGCTACTGTTCTGCCCAGAAGAGTGCTGCTTGCTTCTGGCAACCTATGAAGTCAGACATAGCAAACAATTTTCAGATGAAATACATGTGTTTGATAAAGAAATAGTAGTACTTATTACATCCTGAAGATATCGTATCTCAATCAATAATATTTTTTTTACTAAAGAAACACAATTATTTTCTTAAGACAACTATTCCCTCCTACTTTGTAATCATGCAAGGATACAGAAAGGGGGAATAATAAATGTCTTTAGTGAATGAGGAATGTTTGGATTATATGTTGCTTCCAAGTGTCAAAATATCTTTTTTTATTTATCTCTACTAAAACTAGCAGAAACAAGTTTCAGAAGCAATCTACCCTAACTGGCCGAATGTAAGAAGTTGAAACAAGTTTCAGAAGCAATCACCAAAAAGAAGTGTGTCGATACAGGATAATGGAATCCATAAACCAACTGGACCAATTCCCCCAAAATCCAAATCGCCACTGAAATCGTCCAAACGGATGAAATTTGTACACCAGAAGAAAAAAACTGACCAAATTTCAGAGTAGACTACAGGTGGACAGATTTCATAAGGCAAAAACAGTCAACACTACTCTAAACTGGGTAGTAATAAGCAATTAAGCATACAGAGATTGAAGAATCAGCAGGTAACACATCAAAATCGCGGCTCCAAAATCCAAGCCACCAGAAAATTATATCAAACAAAGCAGATCAAATATTTGAAACACTAAGAGTTCAACAAATCTCGGCACCCAAACCCATTCTGGAATATCGTACACGGCTCCCACTCCCCAGTTCACCCTGAATTCAACCGGACGGGCAACCAAACCAATCCATTTACGACGCCATCCACAAGCAAATTCAGCCAAAACATCAGGAACAGCATAATTGGCCCCCCAAAACGAGCGAACTTTACACCAAATCCGGCACGGGCACAGCGCAACTTTAGCTCCCCCGTGAACCAACCAACCACCCACCCACCGAAACAACCAATCAAACCACCAGACCAACCGCCGGGCGCGCCGTGCGCCGCCGCCCACGTCGTCTCTCTCACCTGTAAACCCCGAGATCCAGCTGTTCGTCGGACGCCGAGGACCCCAGCGACGAGCCGCCGCCGCCGCCGCTGGACGCCGAGGCCGACGCGGACGCGGGGGTGGACGGCAGCGGCGCCGGCAGCGACGCCGGGCGCGGGAGCGGGAGCCCAACACCCTCCCCGCCGCCGCCGCCGAAGGCTGCTGCTTCCCGCCGCCCCTGGCGAGGAGCCGCTCCTCGTCGAAGCTGCTAGCCTTCTTCTTCTCCTCCTCCTTCCCCACCTCCGCCGCCGCTGCCGCTCCGGCCTTGCTGGACTTGCTCCTGCCCCTGCCCTTCCACCACGCCGGCATCCTCCCCCCGCTCCACCGCGGCTTCAGCGTTTGAGGAGAGAGAGAGGGCGGGCGGTGTGTGTAGAGAGAGAGAGAGAGAGAGAGAAGGAGAGGCGTACACGCGGGAGAGGAAGGAAGGAGAAGGGGGGCGGCTCGCCGAGCAAGTTGTAACGACCCGGGTCGCCGTTGCGGGGCCCCCCTGTCAGCCGCTGCTCGAGTGGGTGGCGGACGCGGGCGCCCGTTGCACACGTTGCGCCTAGCGCTGCGGTGCGCCACCACCGCCCAGGTGGGCCCAAGGGGCCCAGTGGGCCCACGCGCCTGCGCCAACTTTGGCTTCAGCGAGGGGCCCGCCGCAGTGGCTGGCTAGTGGGGCCGGTGGTGGCTGCAGGGCCCACGAGGGGCGTGGGGGCCAGGTGGGTGTTGTCGTGCGGCGTGCGTGTTGGCGCGGAAGTGGACGGGGGACAAGTGGACTGGAGTGGAGTGGTGGTGGGAGGCTGACGTGTCCGGCGGGTTTGGGTTGGCTGCTAAGCACACAGTGCCTGTCAGCATAGTATATTAGCATTACTGTTGCTTTTTGTCCTTGTAACTTTTTTCCCTCTCTTATTCCTTGCATTTTGAATTAGTAGTTACTAGTAATATACCAGTATATACTAACGTTGATTCAAAGGGATGAGATGCCGCTTTTTGCTTTTAAGATGGGTAGTAGTAATGGTGATGGGAGGACTGCATGATGGGTGCGGCAGCGATTGAGAAACGCTGCTTGTATTTATCTATTTCCTTGTGCCGACCGGAGTGTGATGTTTGCTTTTTTAAAAAAAAAAGTCCCGTTGATATGGAACATGGGTCAATTATCGTGTACCAAACACCAAGAGTGGTGGACGATTTGTGTCTCAAAAGCCTTTTTTTAATGTATAATTCCGCATGTCAACTGCCTTGCATTGTTTCTTTATTTTGATCTATAAGTGTTGTTATTATTGTTTTGGTTGACACATACCTAACCTTACTCTTGTGATGATTCATATATTATTCAGTTCCTGGCTACGGAGTATACTATTACGGGGTACATCTCAGTTGAACTGAAATAAACAGGCAGAGTACGTAGTATTATGTCCCGTTTTGTATTTGTTCCTGAATGTAAATTGGAGTCGTTTATCGTCATCAGTGATGATATCACACTACGTGAAAAAAGTACTAAGGGAGCGCTTCCTCTTTCACTGTAAGGGCGGCTGGTGATTGAGCCGCCCTTACAGTGGTCAGGGTCACTATAAGGGCGGCTCAATCACCCTTACAGTGGTCTGTAGGTGTATAAGAAATTTTAAATTTTGTAAACGATGTCGGATGGAAAAACTTTCTATATGAAGTTTGTACGTCTCAAAAAGTTATGAAACTTTGTAGTTGACAATTTTTTGATTTGACTTCATCTTGTCATGCGAAACCTACGTTTTATTTTCTCAAATTTAAAATTTAAATTTTATAAACGATGTCGGATGGAAAAACTTTCTATATGAAGTTTGTACATCTCAAAAAGTTATGAAACTTTGTAGTTGAAAACTTTTTGTTTGACTTCATCTAGTCATGCGAAACTTACGTTTTAGTTTCTCAAATTTGAAATTCAAATTTTATAAATGACCTCGGATGAAAAAACTTTCTAAACGAAAAGTGTAAATCTCAAAAAGATATGAAAGTTTGTAGTTGACGACTTTTTGATTTGATATCGTTTAGGGCCTTAAATAAGCAAATTACTTTCGGTTGGAGTACAATATATGGGGAACCAAAACTATATAGGCAGCACGTGTGATGGTGTAGTGCGGTGGTTAAGGGAGGACCGCCGCGAGGTGAGGTCGTGGGTTCGAATCTCGGGTGATGCAAAGTCCGAAAAATGCTTAATATGGTGTGAATAGAATGGCATGGTGGTTGACTAGTGGGGGCCCTTCCCGGATTTAAAAAAAATTTTTGCTATTATTTTTGGATTTTTTTCGGATTTTTTAAAAAATGCACTGTAAGGGCGGTTCGTGTTGAACCAGTGGCGGTTCGTGTTGAACCGCCCTTACAGTGCTCTGCACTGTAGAAGCGGGGGCATAGGGGCGGCTGCCCCAACCGCCCCTACAGAGGCTGGGCAGCCGCCCCTAGAGAGCCTCAGTTACGTAGTGTCAGGCCTGCCATTTGTATAATAACAAGGAGAATAATAATTAGTGATGTTGACATGAGGCCTATCAATGATGTGGAGAAGTTACTCACTCATCGTAACTATCTATTTTGTTGGAGCACGGATAGGTTTTGTTTTACGTCATTAGATTAACGTTGATTCAAAGGGATGAGCCGTGTATATGTAGTACCTGCGTAAGAATCCAAGTGCACAATAGGAAAACAAGAATGATCGGGAAACCTCTAAAATAAAACGTGCAACAGATGGACTACTAGTGGTTGCTCCACAACAGGCTGGGGGCCACTGACGCGGTGCAAATATGCAGGCACACCTGCCCCTGTTGCTGGCTGTTGCTGTTGGCGCGGATAACCCAGCAGCCAGCACATTCTTGTGGCCGGCAGTAGTGCCGCAGAACGGAGAAGCCAGGGACTGCCCACTCTGCCGGCAACAAGCAGCCAGCAGGTGCATGCACGCGGGCACTCGCTGTGCGGGCGTGACGGGAGGCACGCACGCCTTTGCTTCGCGGTTGGTTCGCGTCGCCTTTACCCGGCCGCCGCGTGCCTCGACGTCACCGGCCGGCCTTCCATTCACTGCACAGTCCCTCGGTGCCGTGCCGGTGGTGACTCGGTCTCGGTCCCATCCGGCCACCCTCCTCGGTCGCCGTCGTCGTCACATGGGAAACATGCGTGCGCTGCTGTCCCCGTCCGTCGTCGCCGTACGACTCCAATTCCCCGCTTCCGCCCCGCCCCGGGAAGCACATATGACCTTCGCTTCGCAGCGGGGGATCGATCGACGCTTTTAATCCTGAAACTGATTCACACGGAAGCAAGCGCCACCAAGGGCGAAAGGGGAAACCATCCAAGATTAATCCAAAATATAGTACTCCGATAATGTAAATCGACCGTGTCCAACAACTGCCACGTACGTTCCCTTGTTATTTTACCACAACAATTTCACTTCGATCGATTATTGCCACAAGAATGTGCTGCGTACTGTACCGTACCGTACCTCGGCATCCGATACATACCAAGCATTTGCCACCAGACGCCGGCCTCCGCGATGGGTGTCTAGTTACAAAGCACCTTTGTCATTCATCGTCACTTGGGAATTAATGGCCATCGCCGTCGCTCGATCGATATATCTCGGCAATATCATCATCAAAGCCATCGCTATCGGCCGGCACGGTGGCATCCCCTCGTATGCAGACCACCACCTATATACGTCGCGCCCACCATTACACGTACAGGTAACAACAGCCTCTCTCGCCATCGCTAATATAATGCTACCATAATCTACCTCTCGCTACGGGTACACGGCGCCGTCTCATTAATTCATTAACTATCGCATATTGTCAGCGTGTGATATGATAAAACGTACACTTTGTCATCAGCAAAAGTTGTTTGCCGTCGTACCTGTGTCGTCGTCTGAGGTAATTAAGGAAGTGAATTATTCGTCATTGTGAAAGAATGATTAGTGAATGAATTTTCTTGAATCAAAGCCAAGCATCTCAACCTAAAAAAAACATTACTTAACTTTGGTATATATATTAAAAGAACTTTTACTGTGGTTGACAAAAATTGGGCGATTGATAGGAGCGATCCGATGGCTATTTTTGTTTTGTGGTATATATATACTTAGATTTTTTGGCGAGTTTAGATTTTTTTCCTATTTGCGAGCAAAGATCTTCTTCTTAAGCTGGAACAGTGGAGGCTGTGTCTAGTCACGGTGGATCAAGTTTTATACTTAAACTTTTTTTTGAGGATCGGTTGCATTTATTAATTTTTTCTTTGGTTTTTCGGGCCAGGCCGGTGACACTCCCTAGCCCCTTTTTTTATGCACTTTTTGTGAATATTCTCCAAGAACCATACACGTACCAGCATTAGGGTATGGATATGCTAGTATTTTATAGAGTAAAATGCATCCAGGGTACAAACTATTGGGCTATTCCCATCTAGATACCCGAACTATCAAACCGAATATCTGAGTACCTAATCTATTTCTCATGCACACTAAAGGTCCAAAATCTGCCACGTCGAGGCCAACTTTGCAAAAAAGACCTTATTCCTTTTTCTTTCTTACTCATAACTCCATGCTCGTCGATATCTTCCTGGGCCCTCCAGCTGTAGACAGTGGCGGCAGCGAGCACGGAGCTGGTAGAGCCGCACTCGCTGTCCTTAAGCAACACCGTGGAGACGTTAAGCCGGCCGACGACCACGCGGACAAGTAGTGTCCAGCCCCGCGAGGCGCGACGAGGCGCGTTCCTAGGTGGCGTCCTTTTCCTCTGGCTGGGCAGCCGCTCTAGCGCATCGGTGCACTAGCGGGGCGCGCTCTGGGACCGCGCCGCATGGGCTTGGGTAGCCCCAAGGGCGCATCTGGACGTATGTACATATTCGACGTTGAATCTCTAGCTCCAGCGCATGGGCTCCTCCGCTGCCGAGGAAGGTCGCTAGGCGCGGAGCCGGGAGGGGCTCCTCCGCCGCCGCGGAAGGCTGTCGAGCGCGAGAGCCAGGAGAGGCTCCTCCGCCGCCGAGGAAGGCCGCCGGGTGCGGAGCCGGGATGGGCTCCTCCGCCGCCGGGGAAGGCCGCCAGGCGCGGAGCCAGGAGGGGTCACGGCGGGTCGGTTACAGGAAGAAGAGGAAGGAGTTATGAATAAGAAAGGAAAAAAGGAATAGGGTCTTTTTTGCAAAATTGGTCCTGACGTGGCATATTTTGGACCTTTGGCATGCATCGATAGTAGATTAGATACTCATATAGTCGGTTTGATAGTTCGAGTACCTAGATGGGAATAGCCCAATAGTTTGAGTACCTTGGGTGCATTTTACTCTTAAAAGCTGCAGGTGGTGGCCGATCAGCTTGCTCCACCACCAACAAGCATCTAGTAGAGTTTATAGACGTCCAGACGTGCATGTATGCCTCTGCTCAACTTATCTTATCAATATAATATATAAATAAATTGAAGACAGTAGATTAATAAAGCTGCACAAAAGGGGCAGAGGCAACTATATCTACCTATCACATCCATGATCCATCCATCGTTGTTGTTTATCTCCCTAAATTCCCTACCTACACATACATCGAGCATGGGATGGAAATTCTTTGCCGAGTGCCCTGGCTCTGGCACTCGGCAATGTTCAGAATTCTGCAATTGTAAGATCCTGCAAAATCCCCAACCCATTTTTATTTCTTTTTTCTATTCCATCTTTACAAACACAATATTTGAGACATATATCACATTCATCACATAAAAAAAAATATGCCACATATATATAATTTGCTGAGTGCAATTCTTTGCCAAGGGCCGGAGGTCTGGCACTCGGCAAAGACAACCTTTACCGAGTGCCCGATATATTACCCTCGGCAAATTAATTTGCACTCGGCAAAGATAGCCTTTACCGAGTGCCCGATATATTACCCTCGGCAAATTAATTTGCACTCGGCAAATTAATTTGCACTCGGCAAATTAGTTGTCTACGGTAGTGCGATCTGCGCTCAATTTATCTTATCAATAAGACAGTAGGTTAATGAAGCAACACAAAAAAGGACCGTGTCAACTATATCGATCTACCTATCACATCCATCCATTCTTGTTGTTTATCCCTAATTCCCTCTACCTATACATACATCGACATGCAAGCATGGGACTGGATAAAAAGTTTAGCACGCGTACTCGCATTTAGCAGGGGTGAAAAGACCTCAAAGCATTATCGTGTTCGTGTAGTAATACTCCATAGCACAAAACCTTGCGGGGGCGATTGTATTGGACCACGCATGAAAGCTACGACTATGCGTATAACACCTCGGCCACTTCTTTTTCCATGGAAACCATTACGTACGTACCGGTACCATAAAGTGTGTACTGTGTGCTTTAGAAAATGGAGTCTGATGAGCTCCAACGGAAATGTTTGGCCGAGTTAGAACCAGAACACCATGCGTACTATATAATGAGATGACGTAGTACTACATGCTGTAGTGTGGCCATAAGTTCCACAACACTATATATATGTATTCCATTTAGTAGAGCCCACCTAGGTCGATTGATAATGTGTAGTGTAGTGCTTATTACGTACATTGAAACTCAACTGTAATTTAGAGCATATGTGTGGACATGATTGGTTACACGAATTTGGCTCGATCGGAATGGTTGTTCTAATTGAATCGCTCCAGCTGCCTCTCATTTCGAAAGAAAAATGAGAAAAGGATATTCTTTTACACGCGTATTATATGCCAACATGAACCAATACAATAGAACTTTTTTTTTTTTTGGAGAACGTGGGAAAGAAGTCTCGTCTCGTCTCGTCGTCACTTCTGGATTCATGCATGAGCGAAGCATCGAGAAAGAAGGCCGCCGGTTTGCAAGTTGTTTGCAAGTAGCGGGTGAAGCGGTTGACAGCGACAGGCGGGATCAATCTAATTTGTAAAGTGTAATACTCCGGATAAGCGATAGGAGAACGAAGCAGATGCAGATCACTCACGGAGGGGCCCATCTCTTTGTTTGGCTCGTGGTGCCCCTGTTGGCTGGCTGGCTGGGGACTGCTCCTGCTCCTGCTCCTCTGTGGCTTCCTCCGATCCGCGCGCTCCTGCAGGTATACGCGTTGGTTCAGCGGTTGTGGATTGCGCCTGCCGGTGTCCGTCCTGTCCCGGTGGCGCCGGCGCCGCCTGGTATAATTTTTCAGTTTTCTCATTCTTTTTTAACCTTTTCTCCTCTGCAACCATGTACGTATGTAAATTCTAAATGAACCCAAGTACATATATACTCCCTCCGTTCCATAAATAAAAAAATGTTTTTGACTTCAACACTTGTTCGATCGCGTCTTATTCAAAAAATTTTAATAAATAATATTTATTTTATTATGACTTACTTTATCATTAGAGATATTTTCATAATAATTAATTTATTTTGTTATTTGTATAAAAAATTAAATAACACGAATGTTCAAGCGGGAAGTGTTGAAGTTAAAACGATTATTTTATTTGTGGAACGGAGGGAGTATGTTTCTCCACCAAAACAGCTCCCAAGGCATAGGTTAATTTTTTATATAAGATTTGGCAGGAAATGCTTGAGTAAGTTTCAAGTTCATTCAAATATTTCTTCTCCTTTGTTAACTAACATAGTTAAAACTCGTGTCAGACAAATCTGCATTTGTACGCGACAACATACGCAGCTATACTTACTTAGCAAGAAATTAACACTCTGCGGACTTTTGCAGCAAGATGTTCAAATTATTAACACTGGGACTGCCCTTAGTGATTTGTAGGGTGCAATAAAATCTTTTAACTTGTCAATCTTTGAAGACTATTGATTCTTTATTACTACTTTTTCTTCATTTAATAATTATCTTATTTCTTCAATATGTGAGTGCTACTCAGTTCTAGGTCTCATGACATAATGATTGATATATTTAGCTCATATAGTTATCGTTGGAAGCTCCTCACTGATATTTGACATCAGTTGTAGTAATTAATAACAGACTCGTCTTTTTGTTCTTATTCAGTGAAGCAGGAACTGTGAGAGCATCTCCAAGAGATCATCTAAATTAACTCTCTAAATTTAGTGATTTAGATGTTTTGTATAATGAATCTTACTTGAAAAAACTAGACTACACCAACATATTATCTAAATCAGGACTCTCTATATTTAAAAGGCTGCCACGTCATCTGATTTCCTCTAATCTCCTTTCTTTTTTTAGACCGCAGCGACTGCAACCGTTCTCGCTCGTACGCCGCATGCTGCGCAAGGCTGAATGGCGAGCGACGCCGACTATCCATCTTTGGATAGAGGAAATTGCGGGATGGAGAGTTATCCAAATTAGAGAGTCATCTAGCGAATCTGTTGGAAACTATTTTTTCCTAATATTAGCCAAATCTATATTTAGAAAATGATTTACATACTCTGTTGGAGATGCTCTGACATATGCAACCAGTTAGGTATAATTATTCATGAGATCAGGTATGTATGCATGATTTTCTTTACTTGTAACGTCCACTTAAATGTAGATCGCACCTCTTAGTTTAAGATTGTCATCCGCAGTTCAACTTAATTATCTTTTCCTTAGCCTGTGCCTTTGCAGCTCGAAAAGGTCAGTTGAATATTTCTCATGTTTGGACATCACTGGAAGCAAGAAGACAAATTTGGCATATCCATAGTAGTGTAGGAAGAATTTAGTTTCTGTAGTTACCTTAATGTTTCTTTTTTTTTTTAGAAAAAGTTGTGATGTATCTGTGAATTCTTCATGTACTGGACAAATATTCTGTAATGTACTTGATGATCAAATTTATTCAAATACTTTTTTGCTATATTGTGAATTCTGCATGTACTGGACAAACCTACGACGAATGACTTTATTATGAATAATAATTTGGCTAAAATAAATAATTTGGCCGTGCCATATTAACAAACTAAAATTATATCCGGCACCACATGGTCCACATATAAGCGTTGATACTTCCTAATTATATCCGGGTTTCATACTGTAGTGTTTTATCTTGAGAGAATTAGGAATCAGGCCCTGAAAATAAAATTGTTTAGGAATCGGGACCTCTTTGTTTTGAATTTGGAAATACGGCCCCAAAACAAAAATTTCTTAGGAATCGACCTTCCGTCGGTTTGGAGGCCTAACGGTGTTAACTTTGGATGTACAATGACCATTTTACCCCCGGTAAAAAAAAGCAGAGTTTGGCCGGCTGATCAAAGAAATTTTCTTGTTTCCTCCTCCGGCAACGGTAAAAATCGCACAGCCATCAACGGTGCTTGCATGCATGTTCGTGCATGCAGCTGCTCCGTTTACTTTTTTCTATTATTGGTAAAATGAAAAATGATGCTCAATAGTAATAACTTCTACTTTTGCAAACTATATTTAGTATTAATCGCATGCAGCCCTCTCCAGCTTTTCAACGTGTTATTATTAGTAATAAAATTTATTAGTAAGCTGGATGAAAAAGTCCAAACACGTCATGCTTTTCTATGTATTTGCATGGCAACGTGCCATTATTACTAATAGAATTTATTAGTAATTAAAGCTGGATGAAAAGTTCAGACACGTCATGCTTTTCTAGGTCCCAAGACCTAGATAAATAGGCCAAACTCTATTTTTTTTATACACTCTAAATATACAATAAAAGCCAAACTCTGTTTTTTATTTTTTATTTTTGTGCGGGGTAAAATGGTCATTGTACATCCAAAGTTAACACCGTTAGCCTCCAAACGACGGAAGGCCAGGATTCTAAGGAATTTTTGTTTTTTGCCAGATTCTAAATTCGAAACAAAGAGGTCCTGATTTCTAAAACAGTTTTATTTTCAAGGCCTAATTCCTAATTCTCCCTTTTATCTTGGTGCACCGTGCGAATAGGCTGCAGTTTCGGAAGGGAGCGGGAGCATCACGGATGACGCACACGCACATACCCCAGCTGCAAAGCAACCTCTTCTCAATAGTTGTTGTCAAAAAAAAAAAAAAAAAAAAAAAAAAAAAAAACACCTTCTCAGTAGTATCACATCACAAGGAAACAATGGACCACCCGAGCAGCTGTGGCTATGGGTCGCCATCTATCATCATCCAGCACTGATGGTGACTCATCGACGAACCGCGGCCGCGCACGAGCCAGAATGGAATGTTCCATACCATTCTGTTCATCCTGTCACCTCAAAAATGGCATTTAGTACGTCTCCTAATTTTAATTCATACAAGGATTAGTGACTTTAACGATGCAAATACGTTAATAATTTTTTATCTAAACCCGGCTAAACGGCTTACAAAACGCAACCCACAGAACCCTATGAAAGTATACATGCAAGTAACAGGTGCAATCACGGCCCAACTACCTCTACTATGGGTACATCTCATTTAATTTGCAATGAAATAAACAGGCATGGTACGTGCTATTTTGTCTCATTTTGTCTTTCATTCAAAATTTCCTCAATGTGAATTAGAGTCATTCGATGTCAGTGATGACATCAGGCCTGTCATTTGTACAATGAGAATAATAATTAATGATGCTGACATGGGGCCTATCAATGATGCGGAGAAGTTACTCATTGTAATCATCTACTTTGTTGGAGCAACGATAGGTTTCGTTTTACCTCGTTAGATTAACGTCGATTCAAAGGGATGAGACATGTACTCCGTACCGCGTCAGAATCCAAACCCGTACGCGAGTGCACAAGAGGAAAATGAGAATGATCGGGAACCCTCTAAAATAAAACGTGCGACAGATGAAGTAGTACTAAGGCCTCGTTTAGATGGTCATATTTCTAAACAAGAAAAATCTTGAAGATTTCGTTTGTATTTGATAAATATTATCCAATCGTAGCATAATTGGCTTAAAAGATTCATCTCGTAATTTTGCAACTAATCTGTGTAATTAATTATTTATTTTACTAACATTTAAATCGACCACGCATCTGTAGACAACATTTGATGTGATGGAGAGAGAGTCATATTTCTAGCCTTTTTGAGGCAACTAAACAAGCCCTAATAGTGGATGCTCCACAACAACAGGCCGGGGGGCCACTCACGCGCTGCAATCTGCCGTGCAGAGCCGAGCGCGTGGACCGGCCTGTTGCAGCAAATTTTGCAAATTTGCAAATGTGCAGAGTAGAGGGTCCTAGCGGAGGTTATTGCCCCAGCAGCAAATTTGCAGGCGCACCGGCCTGTTGCTGGCCTGGCTGTCGCTGTTGGTACGGATAACCCAGCAGCCAGCACATTCTTGTGGCAGTAGTGCCGCAGAACGGCGAAGCCGGGGACTGCCCACTCTGCCGGCAACAAGCAGCAAGCAGGTGCATGGACGCGGGCACTCCAGGGACAGGGCTGTGCGGGCGTGAAGGCACGCACACGCACGCCTTTGCTTCGGTTGGTTCGCGTCGCCTTTCTTTTACCCGGCTGCTGCCGCGTGCCCCCGCGTCACCGGCCGGGCCGCCCCGGCCTTCCATTCACTGTACAGTCCCTCGGTGCCGTGCCGGTGGTGACTCGGTCCCATCCGGCCACCCTCCTCGGTCGCCGTCGTCGTCACATGGGAAACATGCGTGCAGCGCTGCTGCGGTGTGGTGCTGTCCCCGTCTGTCGCCGTACGATAATTCCGTTGCCCGCTTCCGCCCCGCCCCATGGAAACACAACCTTCGCTTCACTTCGCAGTCACCAGGCCGGGGACGACGGGGCCAAAAGCCAGAGTCTCTCTTACTATACTCTTGATGATTGGTTGATCCGGAAGAAAGCGCCACACCATGGGTGAAGAAGGTCTGTTTGCGACAGATACTACTACGTTTCCTTATTATTACCTCAACAATTAATTCCATTTCGCGATCGATGCCAGCGTATAGCTTATTTAGCTACTTGTACAGCTTCACCCGCGTGGTTAACGTACATCCATGGCAGCCGATGCACTCCAAACATTTGCCACCAGCCGCGGCGGCCTCCGTGATGGGTGTCCAGTTACAAAGCACCTTCCTTTTTCATTTCATCGTCACTTGGGAATTAAATGGCCATCGCCTTCGGTCGATATATCTCGGCAATATCATCATCAAAGCCATCGCTGTCGATCGGCACGGCGGCATCCATCCTCTCGTGGGCACACCACCACTTATATAGGTCGCGCCCACCACTACACAGATAGTACTAACAACAACCTCTCTCGCCATCGCTAATGCTACCATAATCTAGCTCTCACTACGGGGTACACCCGTCCCGTTAATTCATTAACTGTCGCTCATTGTCAGCTTGTGGTATGGTAAAACGTACACTTTTCCGTCACCAAAAGTTATCGCCATCGATCGTAGCTGTGTTGTCATCTCAGCTAATCAAGCGAGTGGATTTTTCGTCATTGTGAAAAAAATGATAATTGAATCAAATTAACTTAAAATCAAAGCCAATCATCCCAATCCAAAAAAAACATTGCTTCACGTACTTTAGCCTATTGTTTTAGGTATATATATTAAAAGAACTTTTACTATGGTTGGAAAAAATTGGGAGGTTGATGAGGAGCGATCCGATGGCTAGAAAAATAAAAGCACCAAGTGAGACCGAGGGATTAGTACAGAGGCACCGAGAGACACGTAACAAACGTTAAAAACATAGCTTAACTTCAGCCTTTTTTTGTTTTGTGGTATATATATACTTAAACTTTTTGGCAGTGTTTAGGAGTTCGAAGCTTTTTCGATTTGCATGAAAAGATCTTCTTCGATTTGCATGAAAAGATCTTCTTCTTAAGCTGAAATACTAGAGGCTGCCTAGTAATCGTGGATCAAAGTTTTTACTTAAACTTTTTTGGGGTCGGTTGATTATTATTATTATTATTATTATTATTATTATTATTATTATTATTATTATTATTATTATTATTATTATTATTATTATTATTATTATTATTATTATTATTATTATTATTATTATTATTATTATTATTATTATTATTATTATTATTATTATTATTATTATTATTATTATTATTATTATTATTATTATTATTTTGTTGTTGTTGTTGTTGTTTTATTTTATTTTTTTTTTGCTTTGGTTGTTCCGGCTGGTCCGGTGACATTTTCCCACTCGATCACTCCCTAGCCGCTTTTCTTATGCACTTTTCGTTAACATTCTCCAAGAACCATACACCTACCAGCATTAGGATAGGATTTTGCTAGTATTTTTAAAAGCTGCAGGTGGTGGCCGATCAGCTTGCTCCACCACCAAGCATGTAGTAGAGTTTATAGACATGCAGACGTGCATGTATGCCTCTGCTCAACTTATCTTATCCATATAATATATAAATAAATTGAAAACAGTAGATTAATAAAAGCGGCACAAAAGGGGTAGAGGCAACTATATCTACCTATCACATCCATGATCCATCCATCGTTGTTGTTTACTCCCTATATTCCCTACCTATTCATACATCGACATGCAAGCATGGGAAAAATTCTTTGCCGAGTGCCCTGGTCCTAGCACTTGGCAAAATTCAGAATTTGCGCAGTTGCAAAATCCTGCAAAATCCCTAGCCCATTTTTTCTATTCCATCTTCACAAACACAATATATAAGATATATATCACATTCATTACATAGAAAACACAATATACCGCATATATATAATTTGTTGAGTGCATTTCTTTGTCAAGTGCCGGGGGGTCTGGCACTCGGCAAAGACAGCCTTTGCCGAGTGCCCGATATATTACCCTCGCCAAATTAGCTGTCTACGGTAGTGCAATCTGCGCTCAACTTATCTTATCAATAAGACAGTAGGTTAATGAAGCAACGCAAAAAAGGACCTTGGCAACTATATCGATCTGCCTATCACATCCATCCATCGTTGTTGTTTATCCCTAATTCCCTATACCTATACATATATCCACATGCAAGCATGGGATGGATAAAAAGTTTAACACGCGTACTCGCATTTAACAGGGGTGAAAAGACCTCAATGCATTATCGTGTAGGTACTCCATAGCACAAAACGTTGGGGGCGATTGTATTAGACAACGCATGCGGGATAAAGCTATGACTATATGCGTACCACCTCGGCCACTTCTTTTCCATGGAAACCATCACGTATATACCGGTACCATAAAGTGTGTACTGTGTGGTGCTTTAGAAAATGGAGTTTGATGAGCTCCTCGCGTTGGAAATGTTTGGCCAAGTTAGAACCACATCATCGTACTATATGATGACGTACCACCACATGCTGTGGTTGGGCATTGCCCATGGGTTCCACAACACTTGGTACACTATATGATGAGAATATTCCATCTATTATATTGAAGCTCAATTGTAATTTAGAACATATGTGGACTTGATAGGTCACACAAATTTGGCTCGGATTGGTTGTTCTGAAGCGCTCTTGCCTCCTGTTTGGAAAAAAAATATCAAAATAAAACTACTAATACTCTTTTACGCGCATACAATGGGTCTGATTGGTTGAGTACTAAAATTTGCCGAGCCAAAGATTTAGCAAGTCATGATTTTGGCTAGTATTTAGTTGGCTACCAAAATTTGCCAACTTCTCATATTTGGCTTCCTAAATCTTTGGCAAGTTTTTTGCTCAACCTTTTGCTTGCCAAATTCTTACATGGTAAATTTTAATAGCCAATCAATTAGTCCCTATATCCTAACATAAAACAATATATACAATCGAACTTTTTTTTTGTTTGGAGAACGTGAAAAACAACTCTCGCCACTTTAATTCTGGATGCATGCATGAACGAAGCATCGAGACAGAAGGCGGGCAGCCCCAGCCCGCAGCTGTGTTTGTACTTTTGTTTGCATACACAAGTAGACTACACGTGGAGCGGTTGACAGCGACAGGGACCAAATTCAAATGTGTACGTATGTAATAATCCGGATAAGCGATAGGAGAAGGAAGCGGAGGCAGACCAGATCACCGATGTACCCATCTCTTTGTTTGGCTCGTGGTGCATCTGTTGGCTGGGTGGTGGCTGCTCTGCTGTGGCGGGCAGAGTGCGTTTTGGTGCGCGCGAATGCGATGCGACCACACACCACGTCTACGTAGACAGCCTTGGGTGCAGGGAATGTACTCTGTACTGTACTGTACGTACTGGTACTGCGGGTGCGGGCAGCCGAGGAAGATGCAGCGCACCGCGCTGGAAACCGCGCTGGAAGCCCGGATTGGCGCTGCTCGTCTGGTGTCCTGTGGCCGGTGGCCGCCTGGCTGGCTTGCTGCGTACGTACGCCCACAAAATAGCTGGGCGCACACCGCACCGCATCACTGGCTCACTGCTTGCCTGCGTGCGCGACGGCCTCCTTTCGCCTTTTTTTTTTTTTTTCAAAATCAATTTCTCAATCTTGTTCAGCTTTTCTTCTCCTCTGCAACTTTTCAATTTTACAAGAATTTCGAATAACTCAAGGCACACACAGATTCTTGACATACTCAGCGTCTATGCGTTCCTACGCGACAACATATGCAGCTATACAACATATTACGTACGTACTACTACATATGGAAGAAATTGAACTCTGAAGTATGGTAAGTTCAATGGTAATCGAACGTACTACGTACTAGTACTTACTAGTATTAGTCATCTCTTCTCTTGGTGCACCGTGTGTGTAGGCCCAGCCGTTTGGACAGCGAGCATCACGGATGACGCACATACCCTATCTGCAAAGCAACCTCTTCCTTCTCAGTATCACGTCACAAGGAAACTGAGCTTTCCAGCCAGCTAGGTGTGCCTACGCCACGCGTCGCCTTCTGTCATCATCCAGCGGTGATGGTGACGCCTCATCGACAAACCGCACGAGCATTGAATGGAATGTTCATCCTGACACTTCACAAATGACATTTTGTAGGTCTCCTAATTTTAATTCATACAAGGATTAGTGACTTTAACGATATAAATACATTTTTTTCCTACAAACGCGGTACAAAACGCAACCGCACTAGCTCTATGCACGGACAGCGGCCACCCACTGAACCCTATGAAAAAAGTACACAGTATCCACTTACTGAATATAAACCGGATCACTCGTGACAAGTTTAGCAACAATGTGGACAAACTTCATTGAACCAAATCAACCGAGCTACTATATCTGAGTTTTGTGACAATGCAAATAATTAAAATGGGGTATTTGATCAAAGTTCAAAAGATATGTAAACATCTGAGGTGGTTAATGCTTGTTAAGTTTGTCGCTCTTGTTAGGTTTGGCATTGTAAGCGGACCTAGAAATATTTCATAGGGTATGCGGCATAAAAATAAAAGAGTAGGAAAATAAAAACAAATTGTGATGCTCATGGGAATGAAGATAGTGACCTCCTGCAAGAGCCTTTAAGCTGCAAACCATCACACTATATACCAAATAGTGCACAGAGGGTAAATACTTTTTATTTGAAGGTGAAAACTGGATGTATAATAGGCATTGAGCTGCCCCATAGTGTTTGCGGTGGCCCACCTTGCATACCCTGTGGATCCGCCCCTGTTCTTATATACGGTCACATCATACGGTTTTCTAGTCTTAAAAACATATAAATCGATCATGATTTCTTATATTCTTCAATACAATTACTATTTGCGAATAAAGTATCGCGACCATATGATCCAATAACTTTACAGTTTATGTGTTAGAAATTGTTTCGGTTATCATTAAGAAAGGACAAGTCGCTAGAGAGCTACCAAACCTTTAACTAGATTAAATCAGTGAACCTAACAGACACATCAGCTTGGTCCGAAGCAGCTAACCTTAACTATAAGGTTTTCAGAGACTGACTTTTAAACTGGTGCCTCTTTCTTACTATAATCCTAACAATCTGATCTAGTACGGTGAGTGCTCATCACTAAAAGGCCCGAGTTGCCACCCTCAATATCTCCTCACCACCTCGATGGAGGCAAGTTTACATCAACATCTGTAACATACTTTGTATCAAATACACTACGGGAAACTGGCACTTTGCCGACTGCCGCGGCACTTTGCCGCCTGCCATTTGCCGACTGCCCTGGCCTTGGCAGGCGGCAAAGTGCCGCGGCAGTCGGCAAAGGGCATCCTTTGCCGACTGCCCCTGGGTGCCAGCAGGCGGCAAAGTCTGGCAGTCGGCAAAGGATGTCTTTGCCGACTGCCAGGACAAGAAGGCGGCAAAGAATTTTTTTTCTTTTGAATTTTGATTTCAAATTTTTTCGGTGATCATTGTAGATTGTATTGAATCATATTTTCAAATTTGAAACATTTTCATAACTTTTTGCTATATTTCTTGAATTTATTTTGTTTACTTGCATTTTCCTCGAAAAAGTAAAATTGAACTGTAGGAGCATGAAATAATGAAACCTAGCCATTCAAAAAATTATATTCATGTTAGATAGTTTATTTTGAGGCCCTATCTAGGAACTCATGCAAAATTTTTTACTCCTTGTTCACGAAACATGATTCTCCAATTGCGGAAGAAGTGTTATTTAATTATAAAAAACGCAAACGAAGTCTGAAAATCACGAAACTTGGCAAGGTGTTGTGTCATCGCATGTGGAGGCTGTGATAAAAAATTGAGAATGTTTCGACCAAGTTCTGACATCGGGTGGCTAAAACCCAAACATCTCCTCATGTGATCACATGTGATCAAATGTGGAGATGACTGGGTTTTGGACATCCGACGTCGCAACATGCTCAAAACATTTTGAAATTTTTACCATAGCCTACACATACGATAACACGACACCTCGACAAGTTTCGTGATTTTTTGACTTCGTTTGGATTTAATATAATTAAAAAACACCTGTTTCACGTCGGAAAACTCCTGTTCCGTGGATAAGGACTTCAAAATTTTAGGTGACCTTCTGCACACGGCCTCAAAATACACTCTCCAACATGAATATCATTTTTCGAATGGCTAAGTTGCATTTTTTCATGCACCTGCAGTTGAAACTTGGATTATCCGAGAAAATACAAGGAAACAAAATAAATCAACGAAATATAGCAAAAGGTTATAAAAAAGTCCCAAATTGGAACATGTGCTTGTAAACAATACATTTAGGCTACAGAAAAAGTTTGAACTAAAAATTCAAAAAAAAAAAAAAATTTGCCGGCTAACGTGGGCGGCGGTCGGCAAAGGGTTCCTTTGCCGCCGTCGCCAGACGGTCGGCAAATTGGCCCACCACAGCCCATTCCTTTGTCCGGCCCAATTGGCTCACCACAGCCCATTCCCCATCCCTTATATAACACCCTAACCCTAACCCTCCCACTCTCTCCCCACTCCCCTCCCTCACCCACCCCTCACGCGCGCGGCGGCCCATCCCCTTCTCCCCGTCCGACGACCACCACGCCGCGCGGGAGCGCCACGAGCGCGCGGTGCAGGAGCTCCTCTAACGGCCCCGCGCCTACGCCATGGCCGTGCGGGCCCGCCTCCGCCGCCTCGGTGAGCCGGTAACGCTCTTCGGCGAGCGCGAGATGGAGCGCCACGACCGCCTCCGGGGCCTCATGGTCCGCCTCGAGGCCGACGGCCAGGTCGACCGCCTTCTCCGCACGCAGGAGGAGGACCAGGCCACGCGCGCTGCCCAGGAGGAGGAGGAGCAGATCCAGTACCTAGCGGCGAGCCCCCGGCGGCGCGCGACGCGGCGGTCCGGTCCAGGCGGCCCGCGGGCGAGCTCCGGCCGGCGGCCCGGCGCGGCGCGACGCGGCGGTCCAGCCGCGGCCCTGGCGAGCTCCGGCCCCGCGCGGCCCCGGCGGCCGCGCGCGGACGGCGCGGCGGTCAGCCGCCGCGGCGGCGGCTCCGGCAGCGGCCCCGGCCCCGGCATGCGCGCGTCCAGCCCGGTCCGCGGGGCGCGGGGACGGTGGCGGTCCGGCGGGGCGCGGGACGGCGCGGCGGCCGCGGCGGCCGGACGACGGCGTCGATGGGCTCGCAGGCCCTAGATGGGCTTTGCGGGCCCGTCTTTTTTTGTTTTTCTCAAAATTCTTGGCCGATAAGTGCAGGCGGGCGGCAAAGGTCTTTGCCGCCTGCAATCCCGTGGCAGTCGGCAAAGGCGGTCTTTGCCGCCCTGGCCTTTGCCGCCTTCCCTTTGCCGCCAGCCACGTGGAATGCAGTCGGCAAAGACCTTTGCCGACTGCATTCGGGCCTTTGCCGACTGCCGTCAGCAGGCGGCAAGGAACCCGTTTCCAGTAGTGACTAGAAAATTTGGGCGCGCCGTTGGCGCGCTAGTCTTGATATCTCATGTATATGACCTTCGATTTTATCTCTTGGGGTAGAGTTTATACAAAGAGATGATGTCCGGTAATAGTAGGAGGCATAAAAAAATGACACAAAGCAATATATCTTCATTTTGGTTTTGGCCTTAGCCCAATCTTTTTTATGTCTTTCTTAAATTTTTTGAGAGCTTTTTTCTCCGTTGGAAAAAATGTGTACCAACTTTTATGTCCTATGTCATATCATCATAAAATTATTAATCTTGAAAGCATAAATAAAAATATAGCTTTAAAATAAGCATCGAAAAGCACATGACAGGGAGATGAGAAGGAAATAGGAAAGTTAAATTGATAAAATAATACAGTATAACGACAATCCACGTGATGTGGCCACTGTGTGGGGCCTGTACGATGAGGTATCGTGACTTGGTTGGCCCTGGCGATGTGGCCGAGTGAGAGGAATTTTTTTTATGATGAAGTAGGGTATCACAAAAAATTAGGAAAAAGATTTGAATGTGTAGGGTTATATTTTAGAAGTTTTTTGGTTGACAAATTATGGTATTCAGAGTTAGGTTGGATGAGATATGCATTTCCTAAGTTTATTAAGAAAACATGAGTGGGATAAAATTGAAAATTGTTCTTGTTTTTTGGATGATGATAAAGGAGTGGAAAATTAGAGAAACGGGTTTGAATACGTGGGCTTTCATTTTAGAAGATTTTTGGTGCAATAACTACATGATTCGGAGTTAGGATGGATGAGTTATAAACTTCTAAAGTGTTTGTAGTTCGGCAAAACGTAAATGCGAGGAATTTGAAAATTGTTAGTATTTTTTTGAATGAAAAGAAGGGGTGGAAAATATTTGGGTAGCTTGTAGAGTGTTTGTAGTTTATTTAGAAAAATTTTGGAAAGGGAAAGAGCTTACTTTGATATTTTTGGGTACAGTTCTTGTGTGCGCGTAGCAATTTCTGCATGAACAGTGATAAACAGTGCATACGAAAGCGAAATGTGGAGTAGCTCGAGCCGTCTGATCGCAATCCAACGGCCGATAATTTCCAGGCAACGTGGGCAGGCTCCCGTGCACGAGCTTGGACCCTGCTTTCGTATGGTAAAGATAGGCAAGGGTACGATCTTCGCCAGGATCTTGAAGGTTTCATGAATCAAGGTCAGTTCAATTTGTCCTAAGTGATTAATTAGGTATTGATGCAATAAAAATCAAGGTTAGCTATTTAAGATTTCACCATATGAAACCCATACTATCCTAATGATTTCAAAGATCAAAGAGAAAAAATACCAAAGAGACTACCGTCTGCAGCATTTGTTTTTATCAAAGCGAAGAGAACGTGCACCTAGTGCACTAGTTAGGAAACCAAAAGTACAATATCTATATGTCGGGAGTTCAGAACTTCAGATCTCATTCTCACAAAAAAGGCCACTCCTTGTGCTGTTTTCAATGGAATATGTGGTCCAATAGTGGTTGCAACGTAATTAATACGCATCCGCAGGCGCGTCCTCGCCGTTAGCGCACATCCTAAACCCTGTGAAAGATAATCTTCTACCTTTCTGTCAATGCCTTGGGGGAAGGTTTTACCTCCAGGGGTTGAGTTTTTTTTCTTTATCAACGCTAAGAGATTCTCCTCCTCATCTGGCAGTTGACGATGATGATTTATTATCAGAAAAGAAAAAAAATTAAGCAGCACACGGCGACGACATATATTGACGGCCAATCAGCCACATTTATCCAATACAACCAACCTGCACATCGCCTCATATTATTATTATTATTCATTTTTAATTTGCGCATCCTACAATGAGTCTAGCTAGGAGAGAGTGGCGGGAAAATGCCAAGCACGGAGCTGGCAAGGTTGACTAGAGAGCATATCATGTGGGTACGATTGCTGTAGCTGCAAGAGTCAGCAAAGGCAAATAATCATCGGTTATGTTGAGTCGTTGACCTGTGCGATCCGTTTTCTAGAATGTCTCCTCAATCCCGTCTTGTTACGACGTTGTGGGTGGTTGACTTGCTCCAATAATAATCCACTTTGTTTTTTCATCATGTGGCTCTGACATTTTTCTTTTTTCTACCATAACAATAATGCAGGTAGTGTTACACAAAAGGTGTGTTGGCCTTGGTACTACTTAAAAACAAAAGTAGAAATTGTGTTCGAGGGACAAAGGAAGGTTACTAATCTTTTTTCTTGAATTATGCCCATACAAAACCCATTTCTATGAGCAGTCTCCTTGGAATGATTGGGCATAAGTTGATAAAATCGGTATATGGCACCTCGCTGTCGATGACACGTCATCCATCATTAAAAAATAATAGCACTAAATCCTAAAAGTAGAAGCATCCATGGCAAGTGGAGAATTTAAATCTCGGTATACAGGTTCCAATGAATTTGAAAAAAATATGAAGGTAGTACCAATTTTCATTTCATATCAATATTTCTAAAATTTGAAGTGAAACCATATTTTTACTGCTTCCAATAAAGACTAGACTAGCGTTTTCACGTTTAAATTTTGCACAGACATGTGGTTTAATTTCGCAACCGAAAACATCGTCTAGAATGGATCTGGGGCTTCAAAATGATGTCTTTTATAGAGGTAACCTATGAGCCGCCTTTTCAATTTCGCTCCGTACCGTACTAATCCTATGGATCGCTTGGAGTTGCCAGCAGCACGTTGCGCGTTAGCAGTCCGCCGGCGTGGCGAGGTAGCCTTGCCCACGTTTTGGCCGGACCGATCGATCATCCCGTGTGCTACTCGCGGATGCGCACAAGTGGGGCGGCGGCAAGTTGATCGGCCCCACGAGTGCACCACACCAACAGGCTACACTGCACACAGACACAAAGTCGATCAGAGCTTTTGACACATTGTCCACGTGCTCTCACTGTGCATCGCCAACCGTCGCTGAGCTAGCTAGGGTGGGTGCGGCACACGGCGGCACGGCGGGCGTCCCTGTACATGCGCCGTGGTTTTGTTTTGTCGATCTTCTCCACTGTATATACTCACTGTCAGCTGCAGCTTAACATGGACATCCTTGGTGAGCAGGTTTTACCATAAGTAACACAACTAACAGATCTATGATTAGTTCGCTATTTATATAGTTTTATATGGAGGGAAGCACGTGCATATACGTATTTTCTTAAAAAAGGGAAAGAAACATTAATTTTTGCCGATCGCGACTTCGGGTGCTGCGAGCGAACATATCAGGCCCACGCGGCCCATGTGGCCATCGAGGATCCGGAATTATGGAGGGTGCGGTTTGACTTTAATTTCCAGTCCCGCCTGCCCTACGCCGACGCCAATACCACGAAGATTGAGGATCGTTCACGCCGCGCCTTCGGCTGTTGCTTGTTTCCCGTCGTTTTCCTCCTTCCCGACTGAAGACTGAAATCCTGTTCCAGTCACATCCTCGTGATCTAGTGTCTTGCTGATCTCATCTAGGTCGGCCTTACGGCTTCACCCTGCCCTACAAAATACTCCCTTTGTTTCAAATTGTAGTTCACTTTGATTTTTTTGATACATCTATATATTTTACTATGTATCTATATACTATATTATGTCTAGATACATAGCAAAATGTATGTACCAATAAAGTCAAAATGAACTATAATATGGAATGAAGGAAGTACAAATCTATGATCAGCTATGTTTTCAAGGCGTCGCCTAGGCGACTGTAACATCCCAAAAATCCGAACTACAAAATTTTTTCTAAATAAACCTTTGTTTGTTGCCCTTGTCATGTACGAAACCCTATTAGTTCTTTAGTTGCTAAGCATTGCGATGCAACAACATCACATGTGTCTTAATATAGTCCTTAAGCCACATGTGATTAGGACCTTAGGGAAACCTCCTATACCTACCGATGAGAGTATGTGACCAACCGTTTAACCATAGTATGCCCTAGTGATAGCCCCTAGGATATGAACCTAAACCCTAGCAACTCTATGATGGACCCGATAGCAATACTACCAAGGCGTATCGTGTATACATGTACACCTACCCATAGTGTAAACCCTACAACCAACTACAGCCTAACTAGAGTTAGCTAGTGGTCGTCTTTATCACACTAATCCTTGACATAGTGACTTGAACCTATGCCCATGACTCCACATAGAGGAGTATTGATCATGAACCCTAGGCCATGGTAATAGAACCTATCCACTCCAAGTGACTATCTACCTGACCCTAGCTAGACAAAGACTAGTGACATCATGCCAACCCGTAGTGATATCTCCTCACATGAGAATTGTGGTACTTAGTGTCATGGTAGGAGAAGAGACCCACACCTATCAATACCTAACTATCCTAGTAGACTAATCCTCACCAACCTAGGGAAAACACCTTTGCTTATGAGAACGCAGCTTGCTTAACTACATACCCCGACACTAGAAACTACCTACCTAGCTCGACTAGCCACTTCACCACTCGATGGGTGAACTCCACAGACCACCCTAGTGGGGCAACCTACTAACTATGCCAACTTAGAGAGATGCCCTAGCCCTATGCTTATCACCTAGTGGACCCTCAAGTCGCCATAGTGCTATAAGGAGTAAGCCTAGCAAAGTTAAACCGAGGTGTCACTACTTAGATGTCCACCCATAACCTAACCTCGGGATAGAGTACCTAGTGCTAAGCCGAGAGGGACGAGGTGTCACTAGGAACCTACCCTTGGTCTCATATTGGTCTAAACCTAGCCTTGCACCTCAATGCAGATCACTCATAGGTACCACCCTCTTATAACCTAGGCTTTACACCATCGTGTCGCCTGTGCGATGTTTAGGTTTAGCCCATGCTAGATCTATTAAGGTGTTATACAACATGATTGGGTTGGATTTGGATTTTATTGGATTCTTGTATTGATTAATAAATCAACGACCCAACATCTATTTATTTATACAATAAATAGATGAAATGATATATATGGGAGTAACATCCCAACATGTCCTAAGACCTCCTATGACCACCATGAAAAATGATACATAAAAGACATGGCCTACAAATACATATACCCGTGCACAAGAAAAGAAAACAGAAATAGAAATAGAAAAAGAAAAGGAAAAGAACAAGCCATTCGGCCCATGACTCAAACTCGGCCTCGCTTCGCCGGACCGGCCCAGGCCCATCCGGCCTCTGTCCCTCTTTCCTTGTTCTTCTCCGCCTCGCCCGAGTCGAACCGCCGCCCCGGCACCAGCCAGTGCTCCTACCGGCCCGAACCTCCCTCCTCCTCACCAAGCCAGCCTGCTGGGCCCTATCCCTCCCTTTCTCTTCTCGCGGCCCGCGAACGCAGCCAGCCCAACCCCGCCGGCCCACTCGGCCACGCTCAAAGACAACGCCGCCCCCGCGTCACGACGGCGAAGCGGCCCGCGAGAGACACCGCCACCCGGGACCCACCCGTCATAAGTCCCGGCCCGTACTCTCCCTTTGCTCGCTTTTTCCGGAGCGGAAGAAAACTTGGGGGCCACGATGAAGCTCCGCCGCCCGATCATCCCTCCGCGGCATCGACGGCCACCAGCGCTGCCAGCTAGGACGACCAACACCCGACAGCAGAGGTGAAAGATGCCCGCGGCCGCGAGCACTTTACCTTCTGCGCGCGCCCGAGCACCTGCTCCTGTCGCCCCTGTTCCCCACTCCTTCCTTGGCCACGAAGACAACTGCGCCCGTCGCTGCCACGTGGAGCCCGCACAAGGCCGAAAGCGACCCTTGGAGCCCTCCCCGGCCACTTGATCACGCCGAGCCCCCATCACCGTCCGCCGCGACCTCCATGATCGCCATCGCCTATAAAGATGGAACCTTGGGGGGCGCTAGGTTTTCCCGGCCGCCGCCGCTGCCGTGGTTGGCTAATTCGCCAAACCAACCGCACTAAGCCAAGAGCAAGAGGGAAGGAGGAGAAGGGAGAGGAGAAGAAGGTGGAGCGGAGAGGAAGCCGGAGAGCGCCTAAGCCGAGCCGCGGGAGCAAGGGCGCCGCCGCCGGCCGGAGATCGGGCCGGAGGTGAAGACGGAGCACGCCGCCGATGAAGAAAGGACGCGAGGCGCTGCCGGACTGCTACCTGGACGCCGCGCTGCTTCGACGCCACGCCAATACCTTGCTCGCCTACACGGGAGGTGAGCACCGCCGCCCGCTTTTCCCACCTCGGCCTTGCTTCAAGCCGCCATGGCGTCCCCCACCACGGGACGCGTAGGCGAGGGCCACCGCCGGCCTCATGGCACACGCACGCACCAGCACGCGCCTGACCCAAGCCCCTGGAAAGCCGGCGCCACCATGCCGGCGGACTTGCCCGCCATGTCGCCGCCGCGGCCACGACCACGCCGCTGTGCGCCGCCGTTCCCGGCGAACCGAAGCCCCCGGAAACCCATGGACCACGGATCTGAGTCCGCCGTGGCGCGCCGCACCCCGTGCGCTCGCTAACGGGGAGGATGACCGTGGGAGACGACCTCCCGCCGGTGACCACGTCCACACGGGCCGCTCTGGAGCGCCGCCGTGGCGCGAATTGCGCCGGCAAGCTCCGGCCGCCTCTATGTCGAGGATGTGCCGTCGAGTTTCGCCGTGGGCTGCTGCACGCCGTGGCGTCACCGGAAGGAGGAGATGAGGCCTGGAGGGCCGCCTTGATGTCGTGCCGCGCGCCGCCATGCCCGCCGGCGCCGCCGTGTGCCTCGCGCGGTCGTGTGCCGTCGCGTCGTATGGCCGCAGCCGAGCCAAGCCGACACCTCACAACCCCAATTGTCCAACCGCGATGCCAAATCGGAACCCCGGCGGGGAGTTGCCTCCTTGCGGTGCGCGCCGCCGTCGCCACGCCGTCCCGCTACCGCCGCCATGGCTAGCGGCGCAGAAGCCCCGGCACCGCCGTTAAACCTTGCCAAGACCGCTCGACCATGCGATGCTGATGCGCTCGCCAATTTTGGCTATGAGCCACCGAGCCGCCCTAACGCGCCGCCATGCCGCTGCCGGTGGCCATGTCCGTCGCCAGGCAGAGCGGAACGCTGGGAAGAAGAAGAGGATGGGGAAAGATCGGCGCGGTGTAGATGGACATGGTCCGTGGACCGAGCCACCCTTGGCGGGTCCCCGTGGACTTGTCCACCGTGCGCCGGATTCCATGGACCGAGCCCCACCCGTGGCGTGCCCACGTAGACTCGGTTCATGGTGGCCACGAGACCGACGAGATGGACCCACGGAGCCGGACCACCGTGCGCCACCATCGTGGACCGGATGCCCGGTGGAAGCCAACTCCGTGGACCCAACCTACGTGAACCGTGAGGAGAAGAGGAGGAGTGGACCGGCGCATCGTAGACCAAGCTATGGTCTATGGACCCTCCGGTGTCGGTCCACCGTGAGCCGCCCGCGTGAACCAAGGCCCGTATCGGATCCGGCCCGCCGACGTGGCTTCACCACGCGCGCCACGTGTCGGCCGCCGGCCCATTGGCGGCCCAATCCGGCCCAATAGTGGCCCAATTAGGGTTGACCGGTCAGCGGGTGACGTCATCATGACGTCATGCCGACGTCATCCCGTCCCACCAGTCAGCCGCCACGTGTCGGTGCCCGGCCGGCGTGCCACGTGGCCTATTCCGTGCCGACACGTGTCCGCTCTATAATAATCAGCCTTTTATTATTTTTAGAATATTGTGTAAACTTCAAAAATTCATAACTTATTCATACGAGCTCCAAAAATTATGATCTTTATATGTAAATTCATCTAAAATCGAGCCCGATGCAATGGGACTATGTTTGAGTGCATTTGGTTCTTCTATATTTGATTTGCTTCTTTGTGGCTTCTATAGGAGTCGCTAACGCGACAATTACGTTTCGGTTTCAGAGTCGATTCGGGGGAGGAGCGACCTGAGGACGTGAAGTGGAAATCCACTATACGACTACGGAGGAGGACTTGTACCACTACTGTCGGATTCGTACCACTACTTCCTCGACATCGCAGGTGTCATGGCAAAGACCTTTAATTTAGAGAATCCTATTAGACATTGCATGTTTAGAATCGCTAGCGCTTTATATTTATTCCTTTGCTAGTATATGATGCATGATATTGCCCGAGCTATATTTACCTTGTTCGAAGCCCTTTTACCATGTTACCAAACCTTGCGCTCGCACTTATATATATATTACCGCCCTTCGCGTGCTTGCATTTATTATCACCATACTTATTATAACTCCACTTCGCATTGTATATGTGGCGGGTGGTGAACCCTTGGGAATGGTTTGGCTTGGGATGCCGGACTTGTGGTTATGGTGATGAGCGGTGTCTTTTGCGTGAGTCTTGGGTGTGTGGTGAGGGTTGAGTCGGCCGGACAGGATTACGACGAGCTTCGAGCGAGTCTTGCCGAGGGGATACGGCCGGGTATCCCCGCTTTGTGAGTACGTGGCGGGTAACCTGGTTTGGATTGAGGTGTCCTTGGTGTGAGCTCCTTGGGGTGGAGCCTTGGAAAGGGGTGCCGTGGCAAAGCACGGTAAAGATTAGCCCATACGGGGGAGACATCGCCGTCCCGGCCAAGACCTAAGGACTTGTGTGCTAGTGACCGGATCATTGGACGCCTTACTTTCCACTCGCTCTCCAATGGGAGGGAGCCGGTCTAACCATATGGTAGTATGGATGCCATTACTGTCGGGTGTAAGCGGATAGTGTCGGGAGGTACGGGTGGAGCCCACACCCTCCTTAACCACATAGTGACCCTTTTGGCCTGGTACTATGTTCACAGTCTCGGCGGCCAGGGTCGAGTGACAGGATGGTATCCATTCTAGGCTTATGGCGATCGGAATCTGCCTAGATGTGGCCGCATCGATGATGGCTATCTTGTGGAATAGTGAAACCTCTGCAGAGTGTATGGTTGATCGATCGATACATAGCTGACTCGTTGGCTATGGACCAGTCCCGTGTGATGCTTGCTTGACTAGGAGAGGAGTCTTCTGCCTTTCTTGGGATATGGGTATGTTACATCCGGCCGTGAGCTGGGAGGTCAAGGGGTCGTTGAGGCCCGACGAGAGGGAGTCGTCTTGCCGGCCACGTGAAGCGTGGTGGGGTGTGGTGTGTGGGGTGTGAGGTGTGGTGATGTGTGGATGGGATGGATGGGATGGTGGATGGATGTGTGTGTGGGATTTGGGAATGTGTTAAACTTGATTATTATTATTATACTTGTTGCTACCTCGCATGCGCTAGGATGCAAACCACACCAAATATAGGATCGCGAGATCCCTTTATTTTCTCTTTTCCACTAAAGCTCATTCGGTCTTGACCATGACCCGCACACATCCGGCGGTGTGCAGTTTTCCGTGATGCTAGGAATCGAAAGGATTAGAAGGTCTCGTGCCTCGCGCTCAAGTTGGAGTTTGAAGTTGCTTCCGCGTTATTCTTCCACCTTCGCAAGCGTTCGGGATGTTAGATTTACTTTGTTTACGCCGGTGTGGCGTTGTAATTATTATTGTAAACCCTTCTATTTGTACTCTGTATTCTCGTAATTCGATGTATGGAATTGATTATCAACTCGTTGTATATCATTCCGTGATTTTTCCTTCGCGGAAAATTGAGGATGTTTCGGTTGGTATCGGCTCCTTGCTTGACCCTAGGACGAGACCCTTAGGATTGGACGATAGAATAGGATGAGTCGGCCCTTCTTTCGGTTATATTACCGACCTTGCACTATTTCGTGCATGGCTTACCTCTTATAATGGACTTGCTAACCATGTTCTTGGACTCCAATGCAAATGATGGTGATCTATTAGAAGCATGCCTTCTACCTCAAGTACCATGATGGATACGCCCAAGTTCTACAAGAAGTGCTTCAAGAGTCAGAACCCACAACAATAGACGTGCCACAAATAGGTAGTGCCTAGAAGAGCCGAAGTCTACTATATGATGACCTGTAGAACCTCCTAGGAAAGGAAATGCCGTAACAAAGCCTTGTACCATTCCTAAGGTAGAAGACACAACCTTACTGCTATGCAACTTATTGTCCATACGGCTATTCATGCGTACGAACTCTTTGAGCATGGCCTCCTGCCGTCTATTACCGCGTGCCCTCGATGCCTTTAGAAGTGCCATAGGGTAATGGGAAGAAGTTCATCAATGTACATAGAGAAAGTACCTGACTAATGCCCTACCATGTAGATGGAAGAAATTTCTTCAACCCCACCTACCTAGTTTCTTAGACAAGACTCATCATGATAAGGGGTAGGAAGAGGATGATTAGAATAAGCCATGTATAGCTAGAAGTTGTGCCATGAAGAGTAGAATGTCTACCATTTTAAGCTACTTACGTATAGTACGTTTTCTCCGCGGATCTCTTGGCGTAGCTACCAAGGATATCGCTTTGTAATAAACCCAATGTAATGAGTGCTTGGTTTTTATCGGATTTTATGGTTCTTCATGCTTCTTTGTATGAGTGTAGGATAGATTTAAATGTTTTTAAATTGTTTAAATCGTCTAAACTCAAGTTAAGATTGTTAATAAATCATGTCATTTGCACATGACTCCTAATCCTTATGACCCATACAACAAGATGCCCAACCACTAACCTGGTAGCTTGAAACTTTGCTCAACCCCTTCGAGAAGACACCATGGACAAGTGATCAAGGTAGTCACAAGCCATCCCCAGGACTCAACCCCAAGAAGGAAGAACCCCATGGAACCCCCACCGAGGAACCACTCAACAAATCTCAAAGCATGAGCAAGGGAATTCATCTCGATGAAGCTTCCTACCTTCGACGGAACCGACGATGATCCTATCACCGCGTAGATCGGCTATATGATATGGCGAGAAGAGTTAGACTTGACCACCTACACTAAAGAAGAAAGCGTGAAGGTTGCAGCCCATCAACTCATAGGTTCCGCACATACATGGTGGAACACATTCAAGCAATGCCCAACCAACATCTCATGGGGAGAGTTCAGCGAAGCCTTTCGCAAACACTATGTACCGAGATGATGCAATGGAAGACTTGAAAAGAGAGATTCGAAGCGTAAGGCAAGGAACAGAAGTGTTCACGAGTACAACATCCGCTTCAACCGCATGTTGTGTTACGCACCCGCCGTACGTGACTCTAAGAAAGATATGGTGTTCTACTACCGTAGGGGCCTAAACGATGGCATCTGAATGGTCCTTGCCGGAAGCACCTACCACACCATTGAAGAAGTAATTAACAAGGCGATTGAGATAGAAGAAGACCTCCTCGAGTATGAGATAGTCGATGGAAGGAAGAGATGCCGCATTGATGGATCATTCGGTGGCTCACTAGCACGACAAATGAGAGCAATCACGGACTCATATCGTACCCAGGCTCGAAGTATGTGGAACGCCATCGCACCTACTTCTACAGGCGGTGCCGTTCACTTACTATGGATCCGACCACTCTAACCTCAGGGATGCTGACAACAAGGGAATGAAGACCACTCCACCAATTCAGAACCTTGGTATAAAGAACCTCGTGGCAATCACAAGTAGCGTGTTTATCACCTGCTATGGATGCGACAAAATGGGCCACATGATCGCCAAGTGCCCAGAAAGAAAGACTACCCTACTACAACTCCTGTCCTCAATCTAGACAATGATACTCGCTAAGCATGTAGTCAAGTATTCAATCTTATCGATGTAACATGCTTGAACAAGTCTTCAAGATTGTATGAGAGTTCATCTTATCACTAAATGCAAGGATTTTCCCCTCTGTACAAGAACGCTTGTGAACGATTCCAAGATCTCCGGCATATAGGTATCTCTGCCTAATCTGATTTAAAAATCTATCTCCCCGAGTGCATTGGAAAAACTAGCTTCTTTTCAAAGTATGCTGCGAAAGTCTTTCATTTCAAAACAGAAGTTTTACCTTGCACATCAACCTTTGATAAAATGCTTGCAAACCAAAAATGGCTCAAGTTTTATTTTAAAATCTTTTGATTTCAACCAAGGAGCCAAACTTATTTTAAATAAAATTCATCTTCAAAATGTTTTGCAACACGTTTGCTAAACCAAATAATTGTGAAAAGGTTTTGTTTGATTGTGAAAACCAAGTTTCACAAAACGAGCAAGTAATTGTGAACCAATTTTTAAACTACCCATGTTTCAAATGATTGAAAAGGAGTCACGCTTGTTTGAAGAGTAAAAAAACCCATGTTTCAAAACTATTTGATCTTAAAACACGCTCTGATTTCAAACCTCTTCAAAATCTCCCTTGGGCTTCAAGGCCTACAAAATCACCATCTATTTTAAAATAAGATTTTAGAAAATCATCATGACGATGAGGGTTCAATGAACGACAGCCCCAATCGATCACTCTAGAATTGCGTATGCATCTTGGATACCCCGTACAAAATTTGGATCGAGTCACCAAGTAAAGCAAAGGACCGCAATACCTTTCGCAAGATCCTTTGAATAGGCTACGCCGACTAAAAGCAAGGATAACAACTACGCTTATCGAGTAGCGCAGCCGAAGCGTGGCGGGCTCATAACCCACTGGACCCCGGATCGAAATCGGAGCCTAAACCGCACCTCCGAAATTTAGGAAGACATGATATAGCCTAAACTAATATGTGTTCTTCCCACATACTAAACCCCGCGATGAAACATCCTACGTGACAACTCCTCGATCATCGTTGAAGTATCTTTTTGTAAACCCTCAAGATCGACTAAGGATCTAGACAAAGAAATCAAGACTCTACTACTCACTCTTGCAACTCGATGGAGCAACTACTTCAAGCTATGAGGAACTGGAAGTCGATTCATGGATAAGTGTCACCTTGCTATTTCATAGAGTACTACACACCTTAAATCTCGGGACGAGATTCGATAAAGGGTAGGACCGTAACATCCCAAAATCCGAACTACAAAATTGTCTTCTAAATAAACCTTTGTTTGTTGCCCGTCATGTACGAAACCCTATTAGTTCGCATACAAAGTACCTTTTGTTTAGTTGCTAAGCATTGCGATGCAACAACATCACATGTGTCTTAATATAGTCCTTAAGCCACATGTGATTAGGACCTTAGGGAAACCTCCTATACCTACCGATGAGAGTATGTGACCAACCGTTTAACCATAGTATGCCCTAGTGATAGCCCCTAGGATATGAACCTAAACCCTAGCAACTCTATGATGGACCCGATAGCAATACTACCAAGGCGTATCGTGTATACATGTACACCTACCCATAGTGTAAACCCTACAACCAACTACTGACCCTAACTAGAGTTAGCTAGTGGTCGTCTTTATCACACTAATCCTTGACATAGTGACTTGAACCTATGCCCATGACTCCACATAGAGGAGTATTGATCATGAACCCTAGGCCATGGTAATAGAACCTATCCACTCCAAGTGACTATCTACCTGACCCTAGCTAGACAAAGACTAGTGACATCATGCCAACCCGTAGTGATATCTCCTCACATGAGAATTGTGGTACTTAGTGTCATGGTAGGAGAAGAGACCCACACCTATCAATACCTAACTATCCTAGTAGACTAATCCTCACCAACCTAGGGAAAACACCTTTGCTTATGAGAACGCAGGTTGCTTAACTACATACCCCGACACTAGAAACTACCTACCTAGCTCGACTAGCCACTTCACCACTCCGATGGGTGAACTCCACCGTACCACCCTAGTGGGGCAACCTACTAACTATGCCAACTTAGAGAGAGATGCCCTAGCCCTATGCTTATCACCTAGTGGACCCTCAAGTCGCCATAGTGCTATAAGGAGTAAGCCTAGCGCTTAAACCGAGGTGTCACTACTTAGATGTCCACCCATAACCTAACCCGGATAGAGTACCTAGTGCTAAGCCGAGAGGGACGAGGTGTCACTAGGAACCTACCCTTGGTCTCATATTGGTCTAAACCTAGCCTTGCACCTCAATGCGAGATCACTCATAGGTACCACCCTCTTATAACCTAGGCTTTACACCATCGTGTCGCCCGTGCGATGTTTAGGTTTAGCCCATGCTAGATCTATTAAGGTGTTATACAACATGATTGGGTTGGATTTGGATTTTATTGGATTCTTGTATTGATTAATAAATCAACGACCCAACATCTATTTATTTATACAATAAATAGATGAAATGATATATATGGGAGTAACATCCCAACATGTCCTAAGACCTCCTATGACCACCATGAAAAATGATACATAAAAGACATGGCCTACAAATACATATACCCGTGCACAAGAAAAGAAAACAGAAATAGAAATAGAAAAAGAAAAGGAAAAGAACAAGCCATTCTGGCCCATGACTCAAACTCGGCCGCTTCTTCGTCGGACCGGCCCAGTGGCCCATCCGGCCCGTCCCTCTTTTCCTTGTTCTTCTCCGCCTCGCCCGAGTCGAATCCGGCCGGCCCGCTCCTACCGGCCCGAACCTCCTCCTCCTCACCAAGCCGCCCCGCCGGGCCCTATCCTCCCTTTCTCTTCTCGCGGCCCGCGAACGCAGGCCCCCAACCCCGCCGGCCCACTCGGCCACGCTCAGACAACGCCGCCCCCGCGTCACGACGAAGCGGCCGCGAGAGACACCGCCACCCGGACCCACATGTCATAAGTCCCACCGTACTCTCCCTTTGCTCGCTTTTTCCGGAGCGGAAGAAAACTTGGGGGCCACGATGAAGCTCCGCCGCCCGATCATCCCTCCGCGGCATCGACGGCCACCGCCGCCGGCCTAGGACGACCAACACCCGACGGCGAGAGGTGAAAGATGCCCGCGGCCGCGAGCACTTTACCTTCTGCGCGCGCCCGAGCACCTGCTCCTGTCGCCCCTGTTCCCCACTCCTTCCTTGGCCACGAAGACAACTGCGCCCGTCGCTGCCACGTGGAGCCCGCACAAGGCCGAAAGCGACCCTTGGAGCCCTCCCCGGCCACTTGATCACGCCGAGCCCCCATCACCGTCCGCCGCGACCTCCATGATCGCCATCGCCTATAAAGATGGAACCTTGGGGGCGCTAGGTTTTCCGCCGCCGCCGCCGCTCTGGTGGTTGGCTAATTCGCCAAACCAACCGCACTAAGCCAAGAGCAAGAGGGAAGGAGGAGAAGGAGAGAGGAGAAGAAGGTGGAGCAGAGGAAGCCGGAGAGCGCCTAAGCCGAGCCGCGGAGCAAGGGCGCGCGCTGCCGGGAGATCGCGGAGGTGAAGACGGAGCACGCCGCCGATGAAGAAAGGACGCGGCGCGCCGGACCGCTACACGGACGCCGCGCCGCTTCGACGCCACGCCAATACCTTGCTCGCCTACACGGGAGGTGAGCACCGCCGCCCGCTTTTCCCACCTCGGCCTTGCTTCAAGCCGCCATGGCGTCCCCACCACGGACGCGTAGGCGAGGGCCACCGCCGGCCTCATGGCACACGCACGCACCAGCACGCGCCCGACCCAAGCCCTCGGAAAGCCGGCGCCACCATGCCGGCGGACTTGCCCGCCATGTCGCCGCCGCGGCCACGACCACGCCGTGCGCCGCCGTTCCGGCGAACCGAAGCCCCGGAAACCCATGGACCACGGATCGAGTCCGCCGTGGCGCGCCGCACCCCGTGCGCTCGCTAACGGGGAGGATGACCGTGGGGAGACGACCTCCCGCCGGTGACCACGTCCACACGGGCCGCCCGGAGCGCCGCCGTGGCGCGACCTGCGCCGGCAAGCTCCGGCCGCCTATGTCGAGGACGTGCCGTTGAGTTTCGCCGTGGCCGCCGCACGCCGTGGCGTCACCGGAAGGAGGAGATGAGGCCCGGAGGGCCGCCTTGATGTCGTGCCGCGCGCCGCCATGCCCGCGGCGCGCCGCGTGCCCTCGCGCGGTCGTGTGCCGTCGCGTCGTATGGCCGCCGCAGTCGAGCCAAGCTGACACCTCACAACCCCAATTGTCCAACCGCGACGCCAAATCGGAACCCTGGCGGGGAGTTGCCTCCCTTGCGGTGCGCGCCGCCGTCGCCACGCCGTCCTGCTACCGCCGCCATGGCTAGCGGCGCAGAAGCCCCGGCACCGCCGTTAAACCTTGCCAAGACCGCCTCGACCATGCGATGCCGATGCGCTCGCCAATTTTGGCTATGAGCCACCGAAGCCGCCCTAACGCGCCGCCATGCCGCCGCCGGTGGCCATGTCCGTCGCAGCAGGCGGAACGCCGGGAAGAAGAAGAGGATGGGGAAAGATCTTTGGCGCGGTGTAGATGGACATGGTCCAGGTGGACCGAGCCACCCTTGGCGGGTCCCCGTGGACTTGTCCACCGTGCGCCGGATTCCATGGACCGAGCCCCACACCCGTGGCAGCCACGTAGACTCGGTTCATGGTGGCCACGAGACCGACAGATGATGGACCCACGGAGCCGGACCACCGTGCGCCACCATCGTGGACCGGATGCCGAGTGGAAGCCAACTCCGTGGACCCAACCTACGTGAACCGTGAGGAGAAGAGGAGGAGTGGACCCGCGCATCGTAGACCAAGCTATGGTCTATGGACCCTCCAAAGGTGTCGGTCCACCGTGAGCCGCCCGCGTGAACCAAGGCCCGTATCGGATCCAGCCCGCCGACGTGGCTTCACCACGCCGCGCCACATGTCGGGCCGGCCCGCCCATTGGCGGCCCAATCCGGCCCAATAGTGGCCCAATTAGGGTTGACCGGTCAGCGGGTGACGTCATCATGACGTCATGCGACGTCATCCCGCCCCACCGGCCGCCACGTGTCCGTGCCCGGCCGGCGTGCCACGTGGCCTATTCTCGTGCCGACACGTGTCCGCTCTATAATAATCAGCCTTTTATTATTTTCGAGAATATTGTGTAAACTTCAAAAATTCATAACTTATTCATACGAGCTCCAAAAATTATGATCTTTATATGTAAATTCATCTAAAATCGAGCCCGATGCAATGGGACTATGTTTGAGTGCATTTGGTTCTTCTATATTTGATTTGCTTCTTTGTGGCTTCTATAGGAGCCGCTAACGCGACAATTACGTTTCGGTTTAGTCGATTCGGGGAGGAGCGACTGAGGACGTGAAGTGGAAATCCACTATACGACTACGGAGGAGGACTTGTACCACTACCGTCGGATTCGTACCACTACTTCCTCGACATCGCAGTGTCATGGCAAAGCACCTTTAATTTAGAGAATCCTATTAGACATTGCATGTTTAGAATCGCTAGCGCTTTATATTTATTCCTTTGCTAGTATATGATGCATGATATTGCCTCGAGCTATATTTACCTTGTTCGAAGCCCTTTTACCATGTTACCCAGCCTTGCGCTCGCACTTATATATATATTACCGCCCTTCTGCGTGCTTGCATTTATTATCACCATACTTATTATAACTCCACTTCGCATTGTATATGTGGTGCGGGTGGTGAACCCTTGGGAATGGTTTGGCTTGGGATGCCGGACTTGTGGTTATGGTGATGAGCGGTGTGCTGCGTGAGTCTTGGGTGTGTGGTGAGGGTTGAGTCGGCCGGACAGGATTACGACGAGCTTCGAGCGAGTCTTGCCGAGGGGATACGGCCGGGTATCCCCGCTTTGTGAGTACCGTGGCGGGTAACCGGTTTGGATTGAGGTGTCCTTGGTGTGAGCTCCTTGGGGTGGAGCCTTGGAAAGGGGGTGCCGTGGCAAAGACGGTAAAGATTAGCCCATACAGGGGAGACATCGCCGTCCGGCCAAGACCTAAGGACTTGTGTGCTAGTGACCGGATCATTGGACGCCTTACTTTCCACTCGCTCTCCAATGGGAGGGGAGCCGGTCTAACCATATGGTAGTATGGATGCCATTACGCGTCGGGTGTAAGCGGATAGTGTCGGGAGGTACGGGTGGAGCCCACACCCTCCTTAACCACATAGTGACCCTTTTGGCCCGGTACTATGTTCACAGCCTCGGCGGCCGTGGTCGAGTGACAGGATGGTATCCATTCTAGGCTTATGGCGATCGGAATCTGCCTAGATGTGGCCGCATCGATGATGGCTATCTTGTGGAATAGTGAAACCTCTGCAGAGTGTATGGTTGATCGATCGATACATAGCTGACTCGTTGGCTATGGACCAGTCCCGTGTGATGCTTGCTTGACTAGGAGAGGAGTCTTCTGCCTTTCTTGGGATATGGGTATGTTACATCCGGCCGTGAGCCTGGGAGGCTGCGGGTCGTTGAGGCCTGACGAGAGGGAGTCGTCTTGCCGGCCACGTGAAGCGTGGTGGGGTGTGGTGTGTGGGGTGTGAGGTGTGGTGATGTGTGGATGGGATGGATGGGATGGTGGATGGATGTGTGTGTGGGATTTGGGAATGTGTTAAACTTGATTATTATTATTATTATACTTGTTGCTACCTCGCATGCGCTAGGATGCAAACCACAGCCAAATATAGGATCGCCAGATCCCTTTATTTTCTCTTTTCCACTAAAGCTCATTCGGTGCTGACCATGACCCGCACACATCCGCGGTGTGCAGTTTTCCTGTGATGCTAGGAATCGAAAGGATTAGAAGGTCTCGTGCCTGCGCTCAAGTTGGAGTTTGAAGTTGCTTCCGCGTTATTCTTCCACCTTCGCAAGCTGTTCTGGATGTTAGATTTACTTTGTTTACGCCTAAAGTGTGACGTTGTAATTATTATTGTAAACCCTTCTATTTGTACTGTATTCTCAGAATTCGATGTATGGAATTGATTATCAACTGTTGTATATCATTCTGTGATTTTTCCCTTCGCGGAAAATTGAGGATGTTTCAGCGACGCCTAGGCGTCCAGGCGCTGCCCCATCGCCTTGCAAAATGGCCGCCTAGGCGTGCAAGGCGGGCGCCAATTTTTCAGACGCCTAGCCGCCGTGAAAACATAGATGATCAGAATTGCCCACGTGACATTCAATCTTTGTTCTTTGATTCATATGTTCTTCGATCTCTGTTCTCTAGTACTCTTCTATTATGCATATATTTCAATTATTTGTATTGCCTTTTGAAACTATTTATATTTTATTTAGTGGATATGGTTTTCACTTAGTACATTAATTTAAACCTTATTACCAAATTGGTAAATGGATTTATCACCCTGACCTAAGATTCTAGATTCGCCACTGGTAGGAGTACATGGCTGCATTGATCAGGACCTCTGCCAAACTTGACAATAACTTCTTGTGAACCTAGAACGTATTAGTAAATGGACAGGCTATTTTTTTTTATCACAACCTTTAACTAGTTGTTAGCTAACTAGCTAACCAATCACAATTAATTTTTTAGTCCCAAATAGTAACTAACTCTAACTGATCTACCGTTGCTGTTTCTCGGAGTTGAAAGGAACTATTGACCCATAATTTAGTTTTCCGGACTCATGAGTAAATGTTTTGTAGAGTGACATCATGACACGATGGCCTTAATGCGATATCCTTGGCCCCTCTTCGTTTTGTAGAAACATGCCTTCATCTACTTCTCTGTTTGACCTAGAAAACCAGGCATTGTACATATTAAAGTAATTATAAAGTTGTCTTAAGTTATTTTTTATTTGATTGTATTTATAGAAAAAAATTACGTACATATATATATGGCACCAAATGAACATCTTATGAAAATATAGTTTATGATAACAATAAGAGAGAGGAAACTAAGAGGTTCTAATCACTACCCGTACGTTTTTAGCTCAGGTACTTATCCGATCGAGACCAACCTTGCTTCTAGGCTTTTGTACACCCTAGCCGACATTGGGCTGCGAGCTAAGTCACCTCCGATCCCTGAACATGACCAAATGCATGAAATGGGACGTGTTAGTATTTTGCAGCAAAGACAAGCAAGGTTGACCTTTGAAGTAGCCGGAGAAAATGACAAGCAAGGTTGACTAGGGAGCATGTACGGAGCGAGTATGTGGTGACGAGCTCGAATATTAGTTACCTCCCAATCCGAATCTGAAACAAAGATCAAGAAAAACAGAACAAGTTGACAGAGGACAAGACGGTGGCTTTTGGTGATATAGCGGGGATGGTTGTACCAGCCGACCCACTTGCTGTTAGGAAACGTTATTTTTTTTTTTTTTGCGCATCTATTTCATAAATGTAGCCTTTTTTTCCCACTTAATGACATCTGGTTGATTGAAAACAAAGGCCATGGTAACCATGATATCTCAATATTATATATATCGGTTAATTAATCTACTATTGCCCTATTGGCATTTGTATATGGAAAGTGTACACATATATAAAAAATTCAAAATTTATACAAACAGATATTTGAGATCCATAATAAAATTAATAAAAATGACGATTCACTCTATCCGCCCCATTCAAGTGCACGTTTGCGGTTTAAAATAAACCTCAAAAAATAAAAGGCTTGATGGCATCTAAACCCTACTGAGCGGTTTCATCCCGGGCTGGCCGGTTGCACAACGGTTCCAAGCCGGGCCCGCATAGTTACCACGAGGTGATGCTCGTCCTGCTTGCTCGCGAGCAGGCACGTCAAAGGGGCGCGGGAGGTGTGGGGTCCGTGCTTGCCTAGGACGGTGTGCATCCGATGTGTGAGTTAAGGAGAACGATCTCGAAGAGATGAATGTGAGAATTTTTATAGGAACAGTTTCATCATTTTACCTTCTCTTTGGTTTCAATGCCAGACCCTTGATGTGCATATATTCTTGGACGGTTAGAGTATGTACGTATATCTAATATCGAAATACCTTTTACCCAATACCAAGTAGGGCTAATCCTTTAGCTCTCCCATGGTCGGCTAGCACTCCATCAATATAGTTATATTTTATAGTTATTAGGTTCTCTTTGGCATGACTACACTTAGCTAGTGAAACCATTTTTTTGCTTTAGCTCCGTGAATAACTCTATCGGTGGAGATATAGCCGCTTTGGTAAACTGTTTCGCAAAATTACTCCACATGTAGAGCTCCTTGAGACATGCTCTCACGTAACCCATACAAGGCCCACTATGATGAGGCGAACGCACGGCTTCATCTCACCTCAACCTATGGCCGGGAGCACAATTTAAATGGCTTTGTGGGTGAAGTCGCTTTGTTTTACCTCATTGGCTTACAGCTCTTGAAGTCGATGAAAAAGTCACGCCAAAAGGGATCCTAAGAAAAATGACGATCATAGTGTTTGTATCTCACTATGCATCGGTTGAGAAATAAATAGACTGTGTGAGTGGCCAATGTGTTGTACAGACCGCCGACCAAACCGAAACTGGCAAAGCACGAAGCCGCCGGCCACAAGTGGGCCAGCAAGTTGCTTGGCCACTATGTTGTACAGGCACTAGCTCGATCAGCCCCTCCTCCTCCGCCCCCACCCCACAACACCCCCCCCCAATACCAATCTGCGCCGATCGACACATGGGCGTGTCATTGTGTTGTATGGTAACCTTGGTCGATAGCATTGTGTTCATGTGCGCCAAAGCTCATCTTTCTTTCTTCCCGACAGGAACACAAGTCTTGTGTGGAGGCAATTTTGCAATGTACATGGGTCGTGGTTTGTATCTGAAAGCTATCTATTTGTCCTAGCGGGAGAAATGTAGACACTGTGTTCAAGTACTCCTTTGATCCTAAATTATAAGATATTTTGATATTTTTTGTTCCCCAAATTTTTAATGTCATCTTCAGTGCAATCTATGAAAACTTTGTTAAACCTATACTTAGAAGTTTTTAAAAAAATTAAAACTATGTACATTGTCATAAAATTTGAGATTCAAACTGGTTTTGTATACACTCATATAAAAATAACAAATTTTATTTGGATATACAATAAAGTACATTATGCCTAGATCAAAGAAGTTAATTTATTTTGGGATCAAAGAAGTATAACATTTATACATGATATTTTTATTACAAAAAGTTGTACCATACTAAAATCACACTGTGTTTTCAAATTTGAAAGGAAACCTACTATATACAAGTCAAACAATACACAATTAATATCTATGGGGTAATGGGTTTCGAAAGCGTAGGGCTTGTTTGTTTCAACTTTTTCGTCGAATTCTGCCGTCCAAAAGTCAGAAGCTAAATCAAATAGCCTACTTCTATTGAGAAAATGAACTACAAGTTGGGAACGCTCTAAGGAGCTCTTATAGGTTTTGGCGTACTATATAACTAGGTGGATTCCCCGCACGTTGCTGTGGGAATCAACATTAGATTTGACACGTGTTTCTATACGAATTAGCGATAGATTCATCTCATATTATTACTATTATTGTTATGGTGCATAAAGTATTTAAAGTTAAATATAATTTGGGAACTTAAGTAAGTAGTTGCTTATTGAACAAACTCAAAAATTACAGTAAATCATGATAGATGTGACATGGGTATATTTTTGTAATTAATAATAGATGACATGGACTTAGTGGGAAATAATGTGGACACCTTGTATTGATTTAGTGGAGAATGATGTGGACACTTTGCATGAATAGATAGAATATTTAGTGAGGTCACTTAGTGGAAAATGATGTGGATAGCTTGCAAGAAGAGAGAATTCATTTAGTGGGGTTTATCTATATAAAAGTTATAGATTAGATTAGACTATAAAATTAGATTAGAAAAATATTTTGTAGCAACGGAGGAAAAGATTGATGATATAGTTAGGTTTGGATATCCGATCCCTAGCCAACTCTTCGATCAGTCTCTTGTAGTGGTCCTCGTGCTATATGCTAGTATACAAACTGACGGATCCATGAAAAAAAATATAGCTAAGGCGAAATTTAATGATAAAATGAACCATGGCTGCTCTCCTCCCTTCCTCCCCCCGTGTTGGCTTCCTCCATCGCTGGCCAGGCGAACTGCCCTGCTACTACCGGTGGGCAGCGGGCACACCGGGCCTGCGGCGGGCGGAGGCCGGAGCCCGGAGGCAAAGCGTGTGGCGGCAGCGTGCGGCGGCGGTGGGTGGAAGGCGAACCGGTGAAGCGTGTGGCGGCGGCATGCGCTGGGCGGGCGGGCCACGTGCGGCGAGTGGGCGGCGGGTGGGGAGTTCGTTGACCAGACCAACAGAGAGTGAATTTGGGCCCTTAGTGGGCCTACCCAATAGTGCTTGGAAGGCTAGAATAAGGCCCAACAATGAAAGGCATCGTTGATCGCTGCTTTTCTCGTGTAGTACATCGCCACGACGCCGCTTCTCCTCAACGGCCAGTCATCGGATAGACAGCGCCCATCGGAGATAGAGAAGAAGGTGAAACTGTACTCCGGGGGTAGTTACGAACCTACTGTGTATCCACCGGGGTCAGCTGACCCGATAACTAACTAAAAATGACATTACAAATCCTTTTTCCACATGCAAATCTCTTGAAATAGAAGATCAACGTATGGTTGACCTCGTCACTTAGTCCTTGACCCCAGTGAGGCAACATCCTAGATTCGCCGCTGTGCGAGGGTCTGATGCTATGGCGGCGGTAGCTGGGGCGGCCGCCTCACCCGCGGGTGGCTCCGTCATTGCTAGTATATAGTAACTTGTTGAATTCAATTCATTAATATATAGATATATATGGCTAGGTTTGGAAAGTCACTGTGTGGACTCAAGAACTGGGATTTGCTTCTCGGAATGAATATAGATAGGTTTGCAAGGACAGTTTCATCATTCAGCCGTTTCTCACACCAAACTGAAAAACTCCTACAGCATCGATCTCTTCCTTCATTGTAATTTTCGAAAGGGGTGTGGGGATATTGTTTTTTTTAAAGGAAGTGTTAGGATATTGTTGCACTCCAAGTTGCTATTCTGCACACAACTAGATTTATCAGAGAAACAATTGTGACAACCTTTGTATGTAAATTATAATTTCGAGATGAGTTGTATTAGGTACCCAAATATGTCTATGTGATTCCTTTACCAAAATGGGGCTATTAACTATTATATTTTCAAGCACATCCTTTGGCTTTTGTACATATAATTGCCGATTTTTTTTTGTTGCAAATGGTAAAACTTATTAAACATCAAGTAACATCTTTACATGAGAGTGAGCAAACCCACCCTGGAAAACAAGAAAAAAAAAAGGCCTGACACTCCCTATACCTAATGGCAAACTGCGACAACTCATGAACTAAATTATTATGAGCCCTATTAATCTTGAGCACCAACCTCCAACGTCTCCTTCATATAACTTATTAACTTGCCAGATGGAAGAGCGATTATGTTCTTTGGTTCGGACCTTGGTGACCACCGATTGGCAGTCCGACTCGAGAGTCATCGGGACGTCTATAGTAGCCATCTAAGAGCCATATGGACACCCTCTAACGCGTGCTGGCCTCAGCTTCCCTGTAGTGGAAAATTACACGCTACACAGTTAGTTTCAGAGAGCCCTTCCAATCCCTGATCAGTGATCACCACCTCCACTGCGGCATCTCCCGTCATCTGATTGAAAGCGCCATCAATGTTGATTTTCAGAGTGCCCTGTGGCGGCTGCTCCCACCTTTTTGATCCAGCAGCAATCGTCTCCTTAACATTGGAGCAGGCCGTAGGCTGCAAAGCACGCTTCCCCTTCAGGTCTACAGCATCCCCGTATTGCCGGATACTGAACAGTGATTCCATATAGCGTTTAAGAAAAGTGACAGAGCTGACAACAGCAGGGGACGCGCCCTCATGCAGCACCTTGTTCCAAATGCTCCAGGCGTGCCAAAAAAGCATGAATAGATTTGTCAAAACCTCCAGTGAATTATTAGCACCATCATTAGCTGCCAATCCGGACCAGACTAGAAAAGATTCCCTTCCAGCGGCAGAGAGCAGTGAGCACTCATGGCCTGACGGAGTGCCACTGCGCGCGGGCATACAAAAAGAGCATGATTAACATCTTCTTCCTGTAATCTCTTTCAAAAAAAAAAAAAACATCTTCTTCATTTGATCCACATAGCTGACATACATCCTGCTGCTCAAGGTGACGGTATTTCTTATTTACACGGGTTGGCAGTCCATTGTTTTCAGCTTTCATGGCAAAAAGAGAGACCTTATGGCAGTCATACCTGCGATAGTTTCTTCCATCCAGCCCTGCCCTGCTGATCTGAGGTTGAACTGCTTCTAGTATATATCACCAGCATCGTAATGATTCCGCACCGCAAGCCTGTAATCACTACGCACAGAGGGTTTTTTTTTTTCAGTTTTCTCATAATGCCAAGCAACAAAGTCACCGTGCACGGGGAGTTTGATTCTGAAAATTTCCAAAGCATCATAGGGGTAAAAATACTTGTGGATAACCATTTCATCCCAAGAACCATTATCATCAATTAGATGGTGAACCCACGTGAGCCTACACGTGCGCCGAAGCCCAATTGGTTTAAGTCCATACCCGCTTGGCAACCAATCATCACGCCAAAATTGGGTATTACCTTCATTAAACACGGAAGCGGTAGCGGTATTATATGTAATCAAATTTCATTAAATTAATCCTCACCATTATTATTACTCAAGATCACAAAGCAACAACACCTTAGTCATCAAGCTATAATCATACTGAATTTATATTTTAAACAAGTCCCAAACATCACAAAAGGAATCGTAAGCTTAATTAGTTCAACCTCCATATCATCGGTTTCATTAAAGGTAGGTTTGATCAACACGTTTCTACTAAGTACACAACTAACAAAACCAGATATAAGGTATACAAATAGCCCAAAGTGACGAGCTCATGTTTCATGTTTCATCCTCTTCGTTCGCGGATTGGACATATATGAAGATCTAAAACCCCCCTTATTGGCTTCGTAGATAAGTGATCTCATGAAAATGAATATTGTGATGCCCATTGGTTCCTGTCATCATCCTATCTCGTGCTTTAATTTGTTGCAAAGCTTCCATCTACTATTAAGATATATGCCACATCTTGTTATTTTATTTCCTGGCGGGACCAACAGCTAGCACTAGCTAATCATGCCTACTCTGCAACGAAAGCAAAAGTTGATGCGGAATATATGTGATGGATGCTTCTGAACTCTTAAACTAAATGTGAAAATTCACCATAGCCTCATATATGATGATGTATATATTCAGGTTTTTGGATCGGAGAGCGTTTTTATTTCTTTATTTTTCTCTTTCATCAAATCCAGAAATCAGGTTTTATATATGTAAGGCGATTTGACAGCGAAAAAAATATTCTCTTTTCAACTTACTTTTGTGCCCACAACTCCAAACAATAAAGAAAATCATCATTTGCACTCGCAAAATCCAAGGGGGGCCCATAAGAATTTCTAGAAAGGGACCATACAAATCATCATCTGCCTCCTAACGATATGATTTGCCTACTTTCCAAAAGGCATTGCTCCGGCAGGTTCGGTTACATTTAGCCAGAATTTACCCAAATTACCAACTGATTTCACATCTCAAAAAATAAACATAAATGTCGTTTAGCACTGACACTGAAAGCACAATACACTTAAATCTTGATATAATTGTTTTTATTGGGAGTCGAACTCAGGACCTAAGTGCCAGTGCCAATAAGACTCTTTTTTTTTTTGAGTAATAGAGCTTTCATTAATTCTCAGCAAGAGTACAATCCACAGCTGTTAGGTGAACTAGCCAGTCTGGAGCACAATCTAACCAAAAGAAGGAGCGCTCGGTGGCCGATACCGTTAAAGCACAAGTATGTGCCACCGAGTTAGCCTCCCTACGCATCCAACTAATACAAAACTCATCAAAACTCTTGCTTAACTCTATTATGTCGAAGCACAATCCTCCTATGAACGATCGAGCTGGAGAAGAGTCATTCAGCAAGTTTGCCAGTCCTTGACAGTCGACTTCGAGCATGACTCGTTGCGCACCCAGCTCCACCGCCAACTCCAGGCCCTCCTTGGCCGCCAACGCCTCTACTGTGATAGCATCAGCGACCTCATCGAACCACCTAGCAGCACCACCCACCACGAGACCAGCCACATCTCTGATCACAACACCCGTACGCCCGGTGCAGGACCCTTGGTCAAAACCGGCATCCGAGTTTACCTTCAGCCAACCCGGTTGCAGGGTCGACCACCTCTTGCGACCAGTTGTAGTGGTCGCTTCTTTCGGTTTCTTCAAAGAGGCCAGATTCTCCATCAGCGTCGAGAGATACCGCGCCATAGCTCCCGGCTCCCAGACCTTGCGGCCATGGCGCCGAGCATTGCGACCAGTCCAAAGACACCAAGCGGCGCACATCACCATGGCCGCCACCTGCTTAGAGCACAACTCTCCCCGCAGTACATCCACAGCAAACGAACAAGGGTGTAGTCTCGGCACCCCTACCCCCAGCACCTGCTTCACCTCTTCCCATAGTCTCTTAGCGATCGGGCATTCGAAGAACACGTGGTATGGTGTTTCATCATGATAACCACAACACTCACAAAAGCCCTCCGCCGCCACATGTCTTCTCTTCAATTCCGCCTTTGATGGAAGGGCATTATGAAGGACCCTCCACCAAAACACGCGAATCTTTGGAGGAACATCAATTTTCCATAGCGAACTCCAGTTGCAGGTACTCTCAGAAACTGATGCCTCCCCCGAGGTAGCCATGGCCTCTTCCGACTGCTCTTGTTTCAGCAATCTGTACGCAGATTTCACAGAATATATCCCATTCTTTTCAAAGGCCCAAGCCAACACATCCCTCTCTAGCCGATTGCTAGTCTTGATCTTGAGCACTTCTATAGCTTCCAGTCTCATAAAGGAACTGTGCACTGCTTCCTCCCAGACTCGTGTCCCTGGCACAAACAGATCGGACACCTTCTCTGCAGATGCTTGCGGCATACGAATCAATGGTTTAAGCGAACGCAGCCCTGGAATCCAGTTCTCTCCCCATACATCAATGTCTCCGGGCCCAACTCTTTTGATCAGTCCCCGCCTCAACATGTCTCTGCCATGGAGGATAGCCCTCCAAGTAGTCGAACTGCGCTTCTTTTTGGTCGCCGAGAGGAAGTCTTCATGCGGGTAATATTTCCCCTTCAGGATCTGAGCACATAGCGAGTCCGGGCGTGTCACCAACCGCCAGCCCTGCTTGCCTAGCATAGCCTTATTGAACAAGGAGAAATCTCTGAAGCCGATTCCTCCATCATGTTTTGACCGAGTAAGTTTCTCCCAACGAAGCCAATGGATCTTGTGATTATCCAAAGAACTTCCCCACCAGTAATTTGACACCGTTGAGGTAAGCTTTTGACACAAAACCGGTGAGAGCTTGAAGCATGACATCGGATAAGTGGGGACGGACTGCACATTTGCCTTTAGCAACACCTCACGCGCAACACAGCTGAGATCTTTCTCTGCCCACCCCCAACCATGCCTCTAGCCCTCGACAGCACATAGCTGAAAGCCTCAGCATTCCCTCTCCCCACTGCCGTTGGTAAGCCCAAGTATCTCTCCCCCAGTACTTCAGTGGGGATTTGGAGACTACCATGGACTTCATCTTTGCACTCTTGATCGCAATTGGGGCTGAAAAAGATAGCAGATTTGTTCTTATTAACTAGCTGACCTGACCCTCGATTATAATCATCAAGGATTGCAGCAACTCTGTCGGCTCCTCTCTTTGATGCCTGGGTGAACACCAAACAATAATCAGCAAACAATAGATGGGATATCCACGGAGCATGTATGCTGACCCTCACCCCCCTCGGCACAAAGAGCGGTCCAATTTTCTTGATCATAAATGATAAACCTTCAGAACACAGCAGGAATAAATACGGCAAAATTGGGCCCCCCTGCCGAATCCCCCGTGTGGGTTTAAACTCATCTGAGAAAACTCCGTTGACCCGAATTGGGAAGTAGACCGAGGTGACACATTTCATGACAAGCGTGCACCAAGACTGGGGAAAGCCCAGCGCACGCATAATACTTTCCAGGTACCTCCACTCAACTCGGTCATAAGCCTTGGCCATATCTAATTTTACAGCACAACTGCCACTCTTCCCTTTTTTGTTTTGCAAATAGTGTATGCACTCATATGCAATTAACACATTGTCCATTATCAATCTCCCAGGGACAAAAGCACTGTTCAACTGAAATCACATCCTCCAGAATCAAACGAAGCTGGTTCGCCATGGTTTTGGAGCATATCTTATAAAGAACATTACAAAGTGAAATAGGACGGTATTGGGATAAGTCTTGAGGGTTGCAAACCTTTGGAATAAGGACGAGTAAGGACTTATTCACTTCCTCCGGTAGCTCTCCCCCATTAAGAAATCCCAGCACTGCCTCTAGCACGCATGACTTGATCAAATTCCAGTGAGTCTGGAAAAAGCCCGCATTAAAACCATCCACTCCTAGAGCTTTACTTGGCGCCATCTGGAAAAGGGCCGCCTCGACCTCCTGTTTAGTAAAAGGTTTCTCCAGTGCATCACACATCACTGGAGTAACCTTTCGCGGTACATGGGTGCAGATCACCTCCGGCTGCAGCTCCTCTTGCGCCGTGAACAACTTCTGATAGAACTCACACGCCAACCTCTCAAGATCCACTTGCTCAGTGAAAATTCTCCCATCACTATCTGCCAGGAGCTTGATACGGTTAGATCTTCCTCTTGCCTTAGCTTTAGCTTGAAAAAAACGCTGTTTTTCAATCCCCCTCCTTCAGCTAGGAGATTCTAGACCGTTGTCGTTCCATGATCTCTTCTCTGGCTAGGACATCCGATAGTTGAGCCATGATTGCCCGCTCCCTGTCTGTAGGCCCGCGATACAGCGTGCCACTCCGTTCCTGTTCTAGCTCCGCCCGGAGCTCTTGCACTTTCTTTTTAACCGAGCCAAACACCTCCCGATCCCAGGTTTTTAAAGACACCTGCAGGGATGACAACGTGGTTGCAACTGAAGACAGATCAGCCGGACCTGAGCCAGGATCCCAGGTCTGGGTTATAAACTACATGTACTCACCGTGTTCCTTCCACATGTTTTCATAGCGGAAAGGTTTTGAACGCCGGCGAGCACTCCTATCAGCCAACTCCCTCTGGCGCACCTCCACAAGGAGACCCGCGTGATTTGACTCGGCTAGCAGGATGTGAAACACCTCAGACTCACACAACTCTTGCATGAACTTGTTGTCCCCCAAAGCCCGATCCAGCCAACACTTCACATTGTGATCATCCTCTTGACGATTGTCCCACGTATATGGGAGACCATGGAAGCCCAGATCGGACAGGCCACTGTCATTCACCACATCTTGGAACGCGCCAACCTGCCACTGCTCCCGTTCATTGCCCCCAATCTGCTCGCCCGGTGAGAGAACTTCATTGAAATCCCCCACGGAGCATCAGACTGTGCACGCAGAAACCGCATCAAGAACCAACTCTCTTTTCGCCGTTCTCGGCGAGGCTCACCATAGAACCCCGTCAGCCTCCAATGTGAAATACATAGCCGGTCACAAGACAAGATGACATCGATATGCGACCTCGACTTGCTCATCTTTGCAACCACCACGTCCTGTCTCCACATCAGCACTAGAGCACCACTAAGACCCTCCGACTTGACGGCGATGGCATTAGGAAAGCCAAGATCACGCTTGAAGCCGAGGGCTCGCTCTTCACCCATTCTCGTTTCCATCAAAAACACCATCGCGGGTCTCTTCTCCATCACCACCTGATGGAGCTCTTGAACTGCCTCGGACCGCCCACAGCCCCGGTAGTTTACACTTAGAATATTCATTGTGCCCGGCGGGGACTGCTGCCCGCAGCCCGCGCCTATCGTGCACTTGAATTGGAGCCACACTTCTGTTTCTTCAGGGTTTCCATCATACTCCCACCTCCAGACTCCGCCCCCCCCCCTCCCGTCCAACTGGTTAACACGAGAGCTCACCAAGCCGGTCGGCACCAACGCTGACGAAGCCCCCGGGGGAGCATTGAGGTCCAGGTTCTGGGTATCCGACGTCGCAACCTTGGACTTCCTCTTGCGAGGAGGCGGACAGCGGCCCTCTTCACCATCTTGAAAAAGCTTTTTGCTAGATTTAGAGCCCCTCTTAGTGTCATCCCCATCTTCACCAACCTAATCGGGTTTCGATGGAGAGTCCACTTCCTCCGAGTCACCCATGACACTTTCATCTGGTATGTCCTCAGCCTTCGAACCCCGATCCCCCGACTGGCTGTTGCGACGAGGCGGTCGAAAGCTCGAGGAGGATCCACTGCCAAAAGTTTCCACAGCTGCCCCTGCAAAAGACTGAATCTTCCTCCGCTTCTCCTCCGGGGCTCTCAACTGTACATCGTGTGGCAGTTTACCATCCTCCCCCCTTGCAGCCGGCGTAGGGCACTCCAGATCAGAATGCCCCATTCTCCCACAGGAGAAACAGACATACGGAAGCTTCTCATACTGCACCTTGAGCCATTTGGGATCTTCTTCCTTCTTGACGCGAAGCAGCACCCCTCTCCTGACCGGTTTCTCAAGTTCAACCGAAACCCTAGCTCGGAGAAAAGCACCACTAGCTTTGCCATCCTTGTCCACGTCCATGGAAATCACCTTTCCTAGCAAATCCATGGCCCGGGACCCTCTTGCTCTATTCATCCACCCCAGCGGCAAGTCAATGATTCGAGCCCATAGCTCAACCCGATCAAAGGCGATACTTGATGCGCTCAGAGAGCCATCGTACTCCTTCAGAAGCACGGCATACTTCTTCACCATCCAAGGCGCCCCCAACAGGACACGATCCATGTCGCGGGCACACCCAAACTCGGCCACAAACTTCTTTTCTTCTTTCTCTCCAATTGACCGGATCTTAAGCCCGATCGGGTTACCCCAGGCAGGTTTCATCGCCATACGGATCGTCTCAACGTGGATCGGCACCGGAGATAGAACCTTCCCCACCAGTGCCCACTCCGTAGGTGCCATGGTAGACTCCTCGTCCCCATCACTGAGATCGAGCACCGCCTCCTCCTCCTCCGTGAGATGGAGTTTACGGAACAAATCCTCAACATTGGGGTTTGGGCTAGCAGCCGCACTCCCCATCACTTTCTCTCCTGATGCAGCCATAGCTTGCGACCAGAGAGACCTCCGACGTGCGCCGTGCGATCAGTTGCACCGCCATGAAATCAGAACCTGACTAGAATACCTAAGCGGCAAACCCTAGCGGTATAGTGCGTCGAAGGCGCCTTAAACCGGCTAACCAACGATATGGGGTTGGCCATCCCCACACTAGGCGGTGAGGGCGAGGCGTGCACGCCGTGGCTGCAGTGGCCGTCGGTGTGGCTGGATCAAGGTCGCCGGCACGGCGCCTAGATCGTGGTCGGGTTCCCAGTCGCCTTCGCGATCGCCCAAAGCTTCGATCCGGAAATTACGGAGCTATCCATCTTTTTTACCCAACCGGGTGCCAATAAGACTCTTGTATACAGTCACTTTCGCCCTTATGAGCATCTCCTAAACACTAGCAGATCTTGACAAGTGACATGGACAGACACATCATCTATACTTCTAATATAAATAAACCCCACTAGTCTATTTATCTTGCATTTCGTGAAGCCACATCATCACGAGAGCCCCACCAAATCACTAAGTTCTTGTCAAGCCAACAAGAGTCATTCTTCTTTAATACACCAAGTCACTTCCATGATGACTCCATCCACTATCAAACTCTCATATCCATTCAACTCTTCTATTAATTCCACTTAGTCTATTTATCTTGCATTTCGTGAAGCCACATCATCACGAGAGCCCCACCAAATCACTAAGTGCTTGTCAAGCCATCAAGAGTCATTCTCCTTTAATACACCAAGTCACTTCCATGATGACTCCATCCACTATCAAACTCTCATATCCATTCAACTCTTCTATTAATTCCACTTCTATAATGAAACTAGCACCTAATCAAATTCATCCGTATTTTCCCTTCATACCCGCTGCAACGTGCGGGGAATTCTTCTAGTTTACAGGAAGAATGACGCCACTAACTCTTAAAATAGATCTTGAGAAGCTCAAAAAGGCAGGTCAAGTTGAGAATTTTAAGTGGATGGACATATGTTCTATCACAAATACTTAACCCTCTGATTTTTGCAATTTTACATCTAGTTGACACCTAGAGTTATAAAGAAAAACATTAAATCTTTAAAGACCTTTAATGATGACACATTGCTAGATAGTCCGAATAAGAAAACCAAGTCATTCTGCTCCCTTGAGCCTGATGCGGCAGGGTAAATACGAGGGCTTGACACTAAGTGGGTAGGAACAAAATTGCATAGAATTTAATTAGTAGTCAATATGTACTCATAAAAAATGGCATTTTAAAATCGAAGTTAGAATATGTTATTACTTTTAAATGAGACATGAAAATGTAGTTGGAAATCGTTCGGTTAAAAACACGTTGTTTTTCCCTCCGTCGTCGGTCAGATGTTTATGTGTGTTGTTTTATCTTCTGTGGGCTCAGCCCAATTTGTGTTCTCATCAAGACAGAGCATCAACCAAAAATTATTGCGTTGGCACATGGGCGGCCCATCCACATGCATTCGGCCCATGGTAGCGGCTGCCAAAGCCGTGTTTTTTCCTTTTTGTCTAATTGTGCGGTTTTTTATTTTTCTTTAATTTTTTAGTATTCTTTTTTGTCAATTTCAATTTTAATTTTTTTCATTGTGTACCTTTTTCAGTGAATAAAAATCAATGTTTTGAATAAAAAGTTACAACAATTTAAATAAAGTATTTTGACTTTTGTTTCTTTGTGAGAAAACATGAGCTTACATGCACAATGTCAACATGCCACGTTCACGTGTTGGTGTTCTGACTGGTCAAAAAAAAACGACTGAAGCACATTAAGAAATCAGCCGAATGATGAGTAGGCACTTCCTAAAAACATGGATACAATGGAGTGATCAAATTATAACCTATATATAAGTAGGCCTACCATATTTAGGCCCATATAGTGCACAAAAAATGGATCAAGGAACTTCCTATTCGGCAAGCAGGCTGGGCCAAACCGACGTTTTGAAAGTTGTAGATACCTCCTGTTCCACTCCAAAGACTTCCTTCAAAACATCTAAACTCCAACTTCACGAAGAGAAATGCTATAGAACAACCAGACTTACAAGAAATCCTTTCTATGACAAAATTCCTTATGACCAGGCAAATTACTTATGAAACACTACTACAGATTCGCACAACACTGCCCACCGTATCACCGCCGGAAATGGCAAAACCGGCAGTGATGACTCATCACAGCCGGTGCCAAGCTCGACGGGGCCTGACTCGCGTCAGGCAGCGAAGGCACCGGCAGTGATGAGGATATTACTGCCGGCTCGTGTCTAGCGCCGACAGTGATGAGTATATTACTGCCGGCGCGTGTCTAGAGCCGGCAGTGATTAGGTGGGCAGATATCACCGCCGGCTCTAGCCAGAGACCGGCAGGCATGGGACTCATCGCCGCCGGTGTCTGGCGAGAGCCGGCAGTGGCCGCCTGACAGCACACCGCCTGCTTCTCCTTCCTCCTCCCCAAGAACAGAGGGCAACATTATCTCAAAAAAAAAAGAACAGAGGGCAACAAAATAATAATAAAATAAATAAAACGAAACTCGTAGGAATAGAAATTCATTATATAGATAATATGATAAGGTTTTCATTACATAATTAAAATTTCTTGTAAATAAAAAAACTAATAAAAAAATGGCGGCGGCGTTCGACGTCCGCTCGCCGCCGTCCTCGCCGCCGCGCCCTCGCCGCCGCCTAACGGGGGCCCGCCGCCTCAAGCTGGCTGCGAGCAGCCTCCTCCTCCGCCTCAGCAGCCGCGCGGGCCGTCTGCTCGGCCGCCAGCGCATCGCGGAGGATGGCGGCCTCCTCCTCGGCCACCGCGCGGGCCGCGCGCTCCACCTGCAGCGCCTCCTCGGCCGTCCTGCGCCAGCTCCGCTCTTGGGCAAGCTGCGCGCGCAGGGTGAGGACTTGGTTCTCCGGCGCGCGGACTTGGCGGCAGGGGGAGGAGGTCCACGGGTGCATAAAATGCCGTCCCCGGCTTCCAGCTCCGTCTACACCACCGCTGCGGCCACCACCGACGCCACGGCCGCCGGACTCCATGACGGACGAAGGAGAGAAGATCGAGAGGATATGGAGAGAAAGAGAGGAAGGTGGGAGGAGAATGCAGCCGAGGAGACCGATTTATAAAGGCCACCGGCGGGGGACTCAAAGGCCACCGTCGCCGGTGGCCTATCAGTTCACACCGCCATCAATGCGTGGCATGGAAGACGAAGCGGGTATTTGGCCGTTCGTCCCCGCCAACTTATCACTGCCGGTTCTTGTTACGATCCGGCAGTGATGATGGAGACGGCTATATGCGGTTAAGTAACCTATACTGCTCCACTCTTTCGATCTCCCCTCTTTGTCCCAGCGGTTAAGGCCGCGCGCTCTGGAACCTGCGACCCGCGCTCGAGTCCAGGCTGCCTCAAAATTTTTGAACTTTTTTTATATTTTTATACATATCACTGCCGGATCTTATTACAAGCCGGCAGTGATGTGTATTTCAAGTAACCTATTTAAACCGCCGGCCAGGGGAAAATCTGGCACCTCCTCATTCTCCCGTTCATCCTCTTCTTCAACACTCGTGTTTAAACCGCTGGCCAGGGGAAAATCCGGCGCCTCCTCATTCTCTCTTCGTCCTCTTCTTCCACACTCGTGTTCATGGCGTCTGACGGCGGCGATCCCAACGGCGGCGCTCCCAACGACGGCCGTGAGGGATCTCGGCCACCAGAGCCCCCCCACCGGCGGAGCGAATCGCCGGCCTGCGCGCCCAAGTCGCTGATGAGCGGCGTAGGCACCGCACTGCCGAGGTGGAGGCCCTAAATCTGCGGCAGAGGCTGCATGCCGAGCATGCGGCCCGAGCCGCTGCGAGGAAGAGTCGGTGGAGCTGCGCCGCATGCTCGCCGTCGCTAACGACCGTGTGGCGGCGCTGGAGGCGGCACTGAAGGACCTTGGTGTTCAAGGCGGTGGACCGCGCGGCGCGGTGGTGGAGCGGGGCTTCGACGCCGTCGCTATTTTTTTTATTATATAATATAATTTAGAATTATATTATATATGTAATTTCTACTAATTTTTAGATCAAGATATGTAATATCTACTTATCTTAATATTATTATATAATATAATGAATTATGGTTATATCTACTTTTTTATTTTTTATACATTTATATAGTAAACTCTATGCTTGAGTACATATATGTTTTGTTAACGACAACAAAATATTTATTTAGATAGAGCACAAGAGTACAAGATAAAACAAATAAAAAAAATTACATATACGATAACAAAGACCTTACAACAAAATTACATATACGATAACAAAGACCTATTTTCATACAGATCAAAACTACCATCCATGAGTATCAACACATTATAATTTAACCACCTCAGTAGTATTCTTCTAGCATCCTTGCTAGCATAGATAAAGCGAGGTGGTTAGAGCAATGCTTGTCGGAGGCAATCAGGGAATGCCGCAATCCTTCCCTTCTTGCTCTTGGTTCGAGGCTTTCGGTGGGGATACATGACTGTATGGCCTCTTCCGGCTTGAAGAGACAATACCGCGCGGGCGTCGAACGCAAGCACATAAGTGCAAGCACTTCTCAAGAGCCTCGCCGGACACCCCAACATCCGGCATTGCTATATCAGTAGAATTCTTCTAGCACCTATTGTGTGCACCATTGTGGTGGAGTACAACGCGTAACAATATCTGTATGTGAAAGGCTTTCTCCCACAGAGAGGCCATCTTCACAAAAACTAGCAAACTAGCCTAGAGAACTAACCAAGATGGAGAGAGGAAAAAATGAACACAAGAAGGCAGGCATATGCCCTGGATGTTTGCCATGTATTTATAGGCATGGACATCACTGCCGGCTTTTAACAATAGCCGGCTGTGATATATATATAAAACTAAAAAAACTAAAAAAACCGCCTGGACTCGATCGTGGTCACAGGTTTGGTTTCTGTTTTTTTTTTTACAAATCTTTATGTTATTTTGCTCCCATTTTTTATTTTTATTTTAAAAAATGATGCTCGTCGGGTTCAAATCCAACGCTGGCGGGTACTGTCCTTGATCAGACCACTGCGGCAGGCCGGAAGTGATGTGAGCCTGTGTCCGCAGTGGGCTCCCCTTTTAAAAAAATGCCGTTGTATTGATCACTGCCGGCTCCTTCCACAAACCGGCAGTAATGGCATGGGTGTGCCTTTTAAAAAATGCCGTTGGATCTATCACTGCCGGCTTGTGGAAGGCGCCGGCGGTGATGAACTGGGTGTGCCTTTTAAAAAATGCCGTTGGATCTATCACTGCCGGCTTGTGGAAGGCGCCGGCGGTGATGGACTGGGCGCTTTTTTTTAAAAAATGCCGTTAGCCCATCGCTGCCAGCTCCATTCAGGCGGCGGCAGTGATATAAAGTAGAGATTGTTTTTTAAAAAATTTATCTCTACCCCTCTGATCAATACAGCAAGAGCACTGCTCCCACCTACCACGACAACACGGGGCTATAAAATGGCCATCGTGCTTGGAACCTCTATCTGAGTTTTTGATCCTTTTCCTCCCTCTTTCTCTAGTTGTTTGCTAGTTTTCCAAATACGTGGGTTCCCTTTGGGAGAAAGCCCTCCACATACAGATATCGACATGTGTTATAGTAGTCCACCAAAATAGTGTACACAAGTGGTGCTAGAAGAATGCTACTGAAGATGAGCTGAGCCGCATGTTGGGGTGCCCGGTGAGATTGACAGAGCCGTCCCACGAGCTGGATTCTCTGGTCTCTGTGAATCGTGTGCGTTGTAGACAGTACATTCATTCCTTGAAGTGTACCTCTGCAGTGGCATGCGTTCATTTGAGGTGCTATGAGATTGACGGGTTTTGTGCAATTTTCTCCTGGGGTGGTGTTAGTACTCGAAGGCGACGCCAGAAGTTTATGCACGAGTTGGTCGCGCATTTCTCTGGGTCGCGGTACGACTGCCCCATCGAGGAGTACTTGCCGGTGCGGTTCGAGCTTCATCCGACCCTTGCCGCTGCCTGCATCCGACCCTTGCCGCTGCGCTAGAGATGGCAAGTAGGCGAGGACGAAAGCAAGTGGTCAAATTATAATGTGTTGATACACATGGATGATAACATTGACGGTGAAGAAAAATATGTCTTTGTTATTGTATATGTAATTTTATAATTTTTATTTATTTTGTATTCTATCCATGTACTCTCTCTAAATAAATATATGTAAAATTTTTGACACCACTGCGACTCGAACGCGGGGTCTAGGGGATCTAACATTTATGCCTTAACCACTGCGCTTAGAGAGGATAACTGCTTTATTCACTACTCCCTCCATTCCAAATTATAAGGCATTCCAAGAATCTTAGAGAGTCAAACTTTTTCAAGTTTGACCAAATTTATATAAAAAAATAAAAATATTTATGATGACAACTAAGTACCATTAGATTCTCCATTACTTATATTTTCATTGCATACCTAATTGATATCACAAGTTATTATAGTTTTTTCTATAATTTTGGTCAAACTTAAAAAACTTTGACTCTCCAAGATTCTTGGAATGCCTTATAAGTTGGAATGGAGGGAGTACTTCATATGTTTAACTGTGAAATTTGTAAAATAAATAAAAACACGAAAAAAATTGCAGAGATTAGAACTCAAGCGTGGGCCTCACAGGCCAGAGGACGCGGCCTTAACCACTGTGGTAAAGACGCCTGTTCGTATGAAACAGGAAATTAATCTAATCAACCGGTGGGCGCCACAAGTAATCACTTTCGGGGCGCCTTTAGCCCCGGCAGTGATGTGCTTATCACTGCCGGTTCTTCGTTGGAGCCGGCAGCGAAATTTGTGACCTCAAAGTGGATTATCACAAAAATCCAAGATTTGACCAACATGATCAAATTGGATGAGTGTGACAAATGTTGATCATGATGAGTGTGACAAACCTTGTGTTCATCACTTTTGCATTTGGGGCCATCTAGGGCTGGGTCAAATTGGATTATCACAAAAAATCCAAGATTTGACCAAGTCAAACATGGTCAAATTGAGGCACCAAACGACCTCAGATGGAAAACATCTGAATACAAGGGTGATATAACTCATCAAGATACACATTTGATAGATAGGCCACTTTTTATATTTGAGACAGTGCTACCCAACACCAGTCACAAATTCTTGAATCTCACATGGACTTTATGGAAGTGTATGTGGTACGTGTGGATTTAGAGCTACACTTTCCTAACACTTTGTCAGATGCAGAAATGGCCTTTGTATGAAATGTAGTTCATGATGAGTGGACCAAAGTTAGTATTCAAGACACTTCAGTTTGAGACCATCTAGGGTTTCAAATACTGGATACAAGGTGCCAAAATTCAAAAATTTAAAGTTTTAGTGGTACAAGCTCTGTCAAATGAAGAGTTGACCATTATACCAAATGTTGATCATGATGAGTGTGACAAACCTTGTGTTCATCACTTTTGCATTTGAGGCCATCTAGGGCTGGGTCAAAGTGGATTATCACAAAAATCTCAGATTTGACCAAGTCAAACATGGTCAAATTGAGGCACCAAACGACCTAAGATGGAAAACATCTGAATATAAGGGTGATATAACTCATCAAGATACACATTTAATAGATAGGCCACTTTTGCATTTGAGACAGTGCTACCCAACACCGGTCACAAATTCTTGAATCTCACATGGACTTTATGGAAGTGTATGTGGCATGTGTGGATTTGGAGCTACACTTTCCTAACACTTTGTCAGATGCAAAAAATGGCCTTTGTATGAAATGTAGTTCATGATGAGTGGACCAAAGTTGGTATTCAAGACACTTCAGTTTGAGACCATCTAGAGTTTCAAATACTGGATACAAGGTGCCAAAATTTAAAAATTTAAAGTTTTAGTGATACAAGCTCTGTCAAATGAAGAGTTGACCATTACACCAAATGTTGATCATGATGAGTGTGACAAACCTTGTGTTCATCACTTTTGCATTTGAGGCCATCTAGGGCTGGGTCAAAGTGGATTATCACAAAAATCCAAGATTTGACCAAGTCAAACATGGTCAAACCATGTCAAATCTATAGAAAAAAATTAAGGTCATGTGTGGGGACTTAGTTTCTTGTTTATGTGCTTAGAAAAAAATTTGAAGCCAATTTGATATGGGAATACACAGTTTTCTATTTATTACTAATATATCTAGTATTTTCAATAAATAATCATCCGCCGGTGCCACATTTGACACCGGCGGTGATGTTATTTTGAAAACTAAAAATTTTCAAAAAATTTTGACACCACTTTGCGACTCGAACGCGGGTTCGCGAGATCAAACATTTATGCCTTAACCACTTTGCGCTCGAGAGGATAACTGCTTTATTCACTACTTCATATGTTTAACTGTTTTTCTTTGAAATTTGTAAAATAAATAAAAATCTGAAAAAATTTGCAGAGATTAGGACTCGAGCGCGGGCCTCACAGGTCAGAGGACGCGGCCTTAACCACTTTGGTAAAGACGTTTGTTCGTACGAAACATGAAATTATCCTAATTAAGGCTCAACACGTAATCACTTCCGGGGCGCGTTTAGCCCCGGTAGTGATATACTTATCACTGCCGGTTCTGCGTTAGAGCCGGCAGTGATATACATATCACTGTCGGTGCTGTTTAGGAACCGGCAGTGATAACTCCTGGGTATATAAGCGGGCGCGCGCGCTACTGAAAATTTCACAAGTCTTTTGAACCACACGCCCTTTCCCAACTCTGCAGAGCAGCCTCGACGTCGTCCGCCGCCCCCAACGACGCCGTCCGCCGCCCCCAACGACGCCGTCCGCCGCCTCCTACGACGTCGTCCGCCGCCCCCGACGACGCCCTCCTCCGTCTCCGACGTCGCCTTCTGCCGCCCCGCTCCTCCGCTGACGGCCACGCGACCCGCGGCCCCGTTCAACACCGGCGCCAGCGGCACCACCGGCGCCGCCGCCACCACACCGGAGCTCGCGCGCCCCTGCCCCGCGTGCAACAATCTCCAGAGCATCGTCCACCCTCACAGGCATCTAGGAGCGCACGGAAGCGGTCACATCTATTCACGCGGTTTGCTCCTCCCTTCCTGCCCCCTACCTGTTCGACAGAATGCCTCTATAGGCTTCTGATGCTGCAATGATCTCTGAACTTTGGTCAATTCGACCTTGTTAACTTGTGAACCTGCTGATGCTCAGAACCTGTTCATGTTGTAAGATTTTGGAGATGCTTTAGAGGGTGCTAGTAGCTAGTATAAGCAAATAAATTCACCATCTTAATTCTACTTAGGATTTGAGCTTGATAAATTTTGTGTGATGTTTCTATGCTGATAGTTAGCCATAATTGGAGGCTCAAATCTGTTATTGGACATGTTTCATAGTCCAAAGTAATTTAGGCCTATTTAATGTGGGTTTAATGTTGCTAGCTTGTGGATTTTGTGTAGCTTTAACCATAAGTCCAAATGGGCTGAAATTTGGTCAGCAAGCCAGTGTGGACCTGATTTGTAGGCACTTGTAGGTCATAGATATATATATCCTATTTGTAGGTCAAATATGTACATCATTTTTGTAGGTCAAATATATAAACAAGCATGTAATTGTGGATTGTCTTGTTATTAGTTTAGCGCTAAATTGTGTCATGGTTCGTCATATGATCCACAAGACCGTGACCACGGTCAATTCACATCCATGGTTCATCACCAGATTCCTCGTAGCCGTAGAGTCGAGATGGAGCATGAAGCAGCTAATGTTGTCGGTGACAACGAGGCCGCTACTCACGGGCAGGGAGAAGAGAGCCTGAGCACTTATTTGAACCTACATGATGAGCAAGAAGAGCAGGCTAACCAGGTAACTTAGGTGTCATTTGATGACGTAGGCACACCCACTACTGCATTGACAGGGTATTAAATTACACGTTCTATCCAGCAGGTTCCTTCGCTGGTCACCGACCCACCGCATACCGGTGAGCCAGATGGAACTCCAAACTAGATCAACTAGTTCAAGAGAAGGTCGAACGAGAAATTGCGCCCCAACAATCTCAAGGACCACAAGCACCTGTGGGGTAGGTACGGGGTTGCAGCAGTTGTGGGTCCACCCCTGTTGGTGAACCAGATGTGGATGTGCCTCACCCGGTCGATAGCATCACTGACCGTGTGAATGTGAAGTTGTACATCAAGCAACAATGGACGAAAGACAAGGTGGCGCTCGGCCAAGCCTTACCCATGTTAGATGGGACCATTAAAGGCACCCCAATTCCGCCGGGGTACGCCAAAGTCACCATTGACAAGGTACTCAAGAAGAAGTACGGAAGGATACCCATCGACCACCCTGCATCGGAGGATATGCCAAAACATGAGCAGAACATAGGATTTGTTGTGGCGTGGAGCAAGCACCTCATTAAGCTTGAGCACGAGATGTCCTCTGATGAAGAGGACGAATGCGAACCCTCGCCCCACAACTCAGCATCTCCGAGCAGGGGACATCCTCAATTGCCATCAACCCCGTCTTCTTCTCCTCGTCCTCATCAGGAGTCTCCTCTGCGTCAGCAGAATCCTCTTCCTTCTCCTCCGTGCCAGCAGCCTCCTGCTCCTTTGCCTCCTCCTCCTCTGCCTCAGCAGACTCCACCACGTCAGCGGACTCCTCCCCCTCTCCTCCTCCTCCTCCGCCTTCTCCACCTCGTCAGCAGAATCCTCCTCCTCCTCCTCAGGAGACCGCCCCAGGAACCCGAGCGAGAAAAGCGAATCCCGGTCGCTCTACATCCGGGACTAGAGGACATGCTTCTCGTCGTCCTCAGACGCAAGCAACTTCAACATCCTCGCAGTCAAGGAAAAGGTCCTCGGCATCGGTTTCTAATGTTGTCCATGGCGATCAAGGGCAAAACAAAAGGCCGTTCAGTGGTAGCACTACAAACCCGATGGACGAACTGTGGACAGCCAGAATACCCAAGTCCCAGTATGTACCTTTTTTCAATCTCAACGCTGATTTTCCTCAGGCTTTGAAGAGGAACGAATATGAAAGGCACACCCAGAACAAGTATAATAATGAAAAGGCCGACGAAGAGTTCAAAGAGCATATACGTAAGATAGATGAATTGTGCCGAGGATGTTCGGAGATGACCAGGGAAGCAGTCGAGGAGATGTATTGGGATTCAGTTGGGACGGCACCATTGGCGCATAAGTTTGAATACGGATCACCTTTGGTCTTCGATGAAGAGTACGAAAATCTTCCCACGCCGATGCGTAAGTTGCACGAATATTACATCGTCGTATGCTCAGAGCACCAGGATTTTGCATTTATGGCTATTATCCCTCCGAAGCTAGTCTACTACTATGCAGAAGAAGAGAGGGTGGACATCAAGTACGAGGCTCTTTTTCAGCTATATCAGGGAAAAAAGCTCGACGTACAACACATGACATTGTGGACTATGTAAGTACCGTAAACAATGAAATCCTAAGTAATGCTCTTTCGAGTCACCAACTGTTAATTTTTTTCAACTTTAATGTTTTTATGCAGGTTAATTTGGTGCTATGCTTCAATAAAGCAGAATTGGAAACACTTAGGCTTCATTGACCCCATCAGAGTCAATCAAGGGCTTATCATCAGTAATCCGGACGAGGTGCTAAATCTCTTGGTCTCAATTTTCGAAGAGTTCGTGAAGAATGGGAAAACCACGATACTTCTGCCCTACAACTTCGCGTATAAGTTCTCCACCTTTGTTTTTATACTTCTCTTTTCTGTCAAGATTATTTGTTAATTTAGATCATGTGATTGCAGAGGTCATTGGGCTTTCATCACCGTCGATCTTGACACCAATCTGATCGAGGTGTGGGATTCAAAGAAGATTCCACTTAAGGAATTGGATCCACTGTTGCAACTATTCAATAAGTAAGTGATACTAATAACATATTATTATCTGATCACACATGTGTCTTTCTAATGTTCCCCCTAATCAATATTTTTACACAAGCTTCGAACAAGATATAGAGGCGCGACGCAAAGAGCATTCAAGATTCCAATAATGAAGAAGATCGCGTACTTGAAGCAGCCTAAGGGCAACGCCCAATGCGGTTTCTATGTGATGTGGGCCATGTTTCGATTCCTCGGCTACACTGCGAGCGAGCCAGATGATCTTGTAAGTATAATCCTCTTTTCTATGTCTGTTAATAATTTAAATAAATTATGATTGTACTGATTCCATGTTTGCGTTTTGGAATGACAGCGGAAGAAACAAAAGCACCAAATGTTGTTAGACTTCGAAGTCGCCGCATTCCAAGCGGAGTTGGCGGACTTCATCAACAACATGGTGCTTTCGAAGAATGGATTATTTTCAATTGCTCGAACCGAAGGGAAGCACAAGGAAGAGTTGGCAAACCAAGTTAATCGTCTCATGTAATTTTTATTTCATTGAACTAGAAGTTACATTCTGAGGGTTGTACAGATAATGTTAGAAGGAATCTGGATGCCGTATTATAATTGTAATTAATATAATTATAATTATTGTAACTGTAATTAATATAATTATAATTATAAGTACATTATTTTAAACAATAAAGCATTATAAAATAAAAACTAAAATATATAATTTATTTAAAATTTTAAAAAAATAAATTGAAAAAAACCACCATCACTGCCGGCTGCAACGAGCCGGCAGTGCTGGCTCCGAACAACACTGTCGGTTCGTTGCACAAGCCGTTCGTGTTGTCAGAGCCAACACGGCCGGCTAATTCTACGAGCCGGCAGTGTCATGTATTACAACACTGTCGGCTCCACGAACCAGCCGGCAGTGTTCGCCCTGACAACACTGTCGGCTCCTGGAATGAGCCGGCAGTGTTCGCGCTTACAACACTGTCGGCTCCTAAGACGAGCCGCAGTGTTGTCATCGAATAACACTACCGGTGCATTCTACGCGCCGACAGTGTTGTGTGCTCATCACAGCCGGGGTGAAAATTCCGGCTGTGATGCACCACCCACAACACTGCCGCTTGCTCACTGCCGGTTCACTTTCCGTCAGTGATGAGGATTGCGAACCGACTGTGATATGAAAATCTGTAGCAGTGAAAGGGGGCTTCTCCATACCTAAATCCCTTCAGCGCAGAGTGGATCTGAGCTGGCCTGTAATTTCCATGTAGGGCCAAAAAAAAAAATCTAGGCAGCGGTCATAACAGCTCCTGGAATTTTTGGCTCGAGCCACAAATATTTCTAGGCGACCCTATGTTCGCGTGCACACTAGAGAAATTTCAAAGAATTTCTAGCTCGGGCCAATTAAATTTCCAGTCAATGGCCACAACTCCTTCGTGAATTTCCAACTCAGGTCACATAAAATTCCAGGCAAAAGTTCTCGATTCTGATGCGTGTTGAAGAGAGAGAGAAAAATTCTAAGGTAGGGCCAAAAATAGTTCCAGGCGGACCTTCTCTGCTTGGTGCAGTTGCTTGTCCTTTTCTCTTCTTTTTAACCCGTTTCAAGGTACTAACTTTTTAACAAGCTACCAAAATGTTTTAGCACTTAAGTTAGCATTTTCACAAAGATTTTTCAATGTTAATCTCACAACGTCACTAAACGTTATACATATATAAATATATAAATGAGACTCACACATAGTGGTTATAAATGAGACTCACACATAGTGGTACTAGATAACCATTGTAATTAAATATTTTTTCTTCTTATAGTTCGATTAGCTATCCTAAACCACTCAAACCCTCTATGATGTCTTAAGTCTAAATTAAAATGGCTCCTATCAATATACCTTTGCCTTGAACCTATTTTTATTTTACTCTTTCTTCTTTTCCAAACGAGGAGCACTTGATCCATCAATGTTCATCCTTCATCACCGTGGACACCACTTGGTGTGTGACAACCTTGCTTATATCACAATATTCATGACAAAGGTTAGTACATTAGGTATCATCAAATTTGGCCAAACCAAACTAGGACTTTCAGTAACAAATTCTTAGTTTTATCATTATGCAAACATAGAAACAAGGTCACCTTGTCCTCAACTTTCATGGACGCATCCATAGGTGTCATGTTCTCATCAGACCTCCTAGACCCCTAAATTCTTCTCCAAATTGGGCGGCCTTAGAAGGGGTTCACGGGAGGCCAGCCAACCAGACGGTGGAGGCAATGAGAGGGCGACGTAGGTTGTGGCGGTGGTAGAGGCCACCGGGCTCGGTCGGGTGTGGGGACGCCCATAGCCATGACGGTGGCGGGCGAGGTGGGAGGAGGAGGAGCGGTGACCAGTGGAGGAGTGTCGCAATGAAGAAGATAGGGGAAAAATCAGGTGTTAGGAGATCGCAAAACATTGTTGTATAGACAGATTCTTCTAGAATATCCATCTTCACGGTGCGGGAGACCTCTCTCTAGTTCTTTTTAGCGGAGAATGGTGTCATGGTAATTATCTCTTGGCACTAGGGTAAATAGCCTTCTTCTGCCATCTCAGCTGCTGCTGCCCTAGAAATTGTTGGACGGGCAGGGTGCCTCATACAATAAGTTGCTTTAACTTTTCTGGTGCATTTATTTTGCTATGCATCTAGATACAATAATATGTCTAGATACATGGTAAAATGGATGAAGCAAAAAAGTCAAATCGTCTTATAACAAGCCTATGGATATGTATTCTCACACATCAAAATCAACTAGCTAGTTCAGTCACTTGTTCTCCAATGCAGCATCATCAGGATTCTCACACAAAAGACCTGCACAAGTGCATGGGTACACCCACCCAACTGTGTTTACCCGGTGTGAATCCTGATGATGCCGCACTGGACAACAGTGACTTCTTTCACGATGAGCCGCTCACATACAGATCGATCTATCCAAAACTAGGTAGGGAGCTAGGGACTTCAGTTGGATCTGAACCATAGCATCGTCAAAGTTGAAGAAACTAGAGAGAAGTATCCACTAGCTAGAGACTAGAGAGTTTAGCAAGGCGCATCCTGACTTCAGCTGGATCTGAACCATAGCGTCGTCAAGATTGAAAAAACTAGAGAGAAGAGAGAAGTATCCACTAGAGACTAGAGACTTTAGCAAGGCGCAGCCTTCTGCAGAATCTGTACTAAGGACAGATCAAATCAGCGAGGCTCTAATAAGCTAACTGGGTGAAAATTGTCTGAGATGCAAGCGAAGTTTTCGCCCAGAGACTTTGTTTAGGCACGCACCTATATATATAGAGAGAAAATAGCAGAGCTCCAGGGGAGGCTGCCAGCGTAGTAGTATCAGTTTCTCATTCTACTAGGAATCTAGTCTCTCTAGGGTTTTGAAGTACTATGTACTAAATGCTAGTCAAGATAGCACATAGTACCACTCCCTGGAGCTGCCAGCGTAGTATCAGTTTCTCACTCTAGTACTATTTATTTCTCTAGGGTTTTGAAGTATGTACTAAATGTTAGTCAAGATAGCACATAGTACTCGAGATGCCAGTTGGCATGAGAAGAATAATTTGCCTCCTAACCCTCTCCATTTCGAAGTCGCAAGTCTTTCGGTCTTGTTTGGATGGTTAGCCTCTAATAATTAGCTTATTAGATCCAAACAAGTTTAGCTAATTGTTAGCTAAATACCATACTAACAACTATTTTACTATTAGTTGTGGTTTATTAGCTACCCACTACTAGTAGTAAATTGATCCAAACAAGGTCTTACTCGGAGAGGCAGCAAATTGTTTGTTGTTTTAGCTATGCATGAATGATATTGCAGAAGCAAGAAAACTGGTGTCTTCTTCTTTGCAGCTTATTTTTACAACTATTCATTAAGGTTTGTTTGGAACCATTAGCACTAAGAAATAGCTAGCTGATAGCTGCTAATTTTAAGCAATTGTCTATTTGGATCCACCTGATAATAGGTGGCTAGATAGGAGTTGAATGTACATATAAAAGATTAGAACATATTTAATACTTGCTAATGAACTAATAGTATTTACATCCACTAGTACTAGTTTTAGCTGCCAATTTTTAGTGCGAATGAATCTAAATAGGCCAACTCTCATAGGCTACACTACAAAAGTTGGCTTCTCAGAATTTGGTTATAACGACATGTTAACACAATTGACACAGGTGGCCAGTATGTATGTTTCCTTCGCACATATGTCGTTGTTCGCAATGCTTCCTGGATGTTTGTATCAACTCAAGACATAACTATCTTCAACTTTAATAAAATCCTCCCTAATTCAAAGAAGAGTGAAATTCACTGCCGACCGTAGCAAAACTCCTCCCTGATTCAAAGAAAAGTGAAATTCACTGCCGACCATAGCGGAAGAGTGTCATCCTGGTGCCAAACTCCCGTGCAGTTTTTCCTTGAATATGCAAAAGATTTATGTATTATTGTATTAAAAAGAAGAGTTTAGATAAATATATAATGCACATTTAACGAGCACCAAAGGAGGTCAACGTAACACCCCGCAGTTGGACGCAATGGCGCGACCTATATGGCCTTGCGTCTTCGGGGCCGAACAGCCGAGAAGGTTCATCCACCGCTTCAGCATCCTTCGCTGTCAGGTCTCCACTGTAGAGCTTTTCATACACCGCCAGCTTTGACGCGGATGGCGCTGATGGACCCTTAATGAAGCCCATACGTTGCATGATCAGCACCTTTCCTTGCTTGAAAGCTAGTACTATGAGAGAGGGGTTGAGCCGCAACCGCCTGCTCTGCCACGGCAGTCGCGGCTTAACAAGAGGCTGCTTTGGAGGCTCACAAATAAGCGAAGAGTCTCTCTTACGCGTCACTTCGTTGATGAAGTTGTTGAGGTAGAGTCTAGTAGTGTCGTCGCTGATCTCACTCGAGGGGATGTGCATCTGACCTCACTCGAGAGGATGTGCACCGACGGTGAACCGGTATTTTTTATTTCCAGATCCCTAAATTCGGATGTGAATAGGTGAGGCTCACATGCATGTTAGTGGAACCTCTTCAATCTCTAGCAAACTTGTATCTACACGTCATGCATGATCTAAAAGGACAAGCAATTCAGAATACAAATAGCTAATTTTCCATTGATCATCACAGATACCAAGTGTCCAAGTTGTCACATAACTAAACATCATACAGATTATTTGTGACTGAAGATCTGTATCTCAGACACTAGACAACCATCTGCGGGTCACGTGGCACGTATCTCAACATATTTGTCCAACCTGGCAAATCTTGATAATAGCCTTTCGAGCTACCTTAAGATTACTTGATCCAATTCTTATTCTGACTGAATATTTGAAAGGTTCTCTTCTCTATGTCAAGGACACGAACATTAAGACAGGAAGTCTTTACAGTGACGCGAGCTCCACCTGAACAAAGAGCTACATTAATCTGGCATAGATACCTCAATGCATGGGAGGGACAAATAGGGAGATCCGATCCTAGTTTTATAGTAACACTGGCGTAGATACCTCTTACATGCGATCTTTAGGAGATCACGATTCCACTGTTCTTCACAGAGACAGAAGAACGGAGAAATCAAGTAGATGTAGTAAAAGTACACACACAACCTACTCACTATTAATCTTGCTGCAAAAACACCTCTGCACCCAGTAGTAGTCTACATACAAAAATCTTAACACGTATTGTGCACATTGACTACCTATACAACCTACGAATGGAATCCGATATTACATCACCCCCTTTAGAGCTAGGTCATGCCCAGGTAGCTCACTACATATGCAACACACCTAGAACCATTGATGAACAACTTTTGCTCCTCCATTAGCAAATGTAAGAGTGCATTATACCATCCATGCATGAACAACATTAAACCGAACATGGGCATATCCATGGAGCGAGGCTTCATGGTCCCAAGACCATCTTTAACACCCTATCCAAAATATTTTTGTAGCCTAGTTCTCACACAGGAGAAGTCGTCATATGTATAGCACCTTTCGTACACATATCCATGCATGTGTCATATAAAAGGTTAACCTAGACATGCTAGATTTGGAAGGACGCAAATTCTAAATTACCTCCACCTACTCAAATTCCTTGGTAGATCACCCACTACCGAAAACAGGCACGCTGCCGAGAGCCGAAAATCGAGCTGTTGGCAAAGCAAACTTTGCCGAGAGCCGATCGTCGGCAAACTACTCTTTACCGAGGGCCTAGCCGTCGGCAAAACTGGGCTCCCGACAAAGAGGCACTTTGCCGAGGGCCAGGCCGTCGTCAAAGAGGAGCCGTCGGGAAAATGTAACCTCCACCGAGGGCCGGCTCTCGGCAAAAATGGGTCGTCGGCAAAATACGACGGCAGGCAAACGGCCATCACTTGTCGTCTATTTTGCCGAGAATCTGGGCCTTCTCTCGGCAAAGTCTCAGTCTTTGCCCCGCTCTCGGCAAAAATGGGCCGTCGGCAAATTACGACGGCAGGCAAACGACCGTCACCTGTCGTCTATTTTGCCGAAAGTCTGGGCCTTCTCTCGGCAAAATCTCAGTCTTTGCCGTGCACCATCATCTAGCTCTTGGCATGGGCTATAATTCAATTTACATTTTGGCCGTCGTGAGCAGCAAGTTGGTTGTTGGCCAGCTTTGCCGAGGGTCTTGGGGGATGGCTCTTGGCAAATCCTATGTTAAAATTTTTTTCGCATATTTTGTCCAATCAAACATGAACTCTTATACAAGATATATTGCAAACACCACATATACATTCCTGGTCGATCTATAAGACTATGGCTTTCTCCTTTTTTTTCCACTACAAAACCATGTAATAATTGGATGTGTACATCCTCGGATGTAGAGGCCGGATATTGTTTTATCCATTATCTAAAAAAATATACATATCACCATAAGCACATTTAGCAAAAACATTCATCACAAATACATCTCAACTTCAAATACATAACAAGTTCGCAAGATTCACAACCATAAGTTCACAACCATATGTTTTAAGACAAACTGGGAGTAGTACAATCAAAGCAGAAGTGAGAGCAAACCTGCGACACATGCATAGCAGTAGTATAACTCAAAAGGAACATCATGTGCCTCAAGTTCCAAAGCCTAGTAGAAAATATAGGCACGTCGGAGAAATAAACAAAGAGCTACTACAGTAGTACTTTTGAAGGAACACCGAGGACACCCCTTGCCACTAAAATGACAGTGTACTGACAAACCATTTTGGATTCAGGATTACTTGCCAATAAAATGACAGTGTACTGACAGTGTACTGACAAACCATTTTGGATTCAGGATTACACTATAGTTTTTTAACTCCCATAATCAATATTGTCACAATGTGGTAAAAAGAAATTTACTTTGACGATGGAAGGGTAATTCTAGCAGAATTTTCATTACTAAAAGAGTTGTACGGGCCGTCAGCAAATAAAAGGGATAGAATATACAAGATCAGTATGAAGGGTCAAGACAGATGAATACTAGGATGCAGCGCCTCCTTTGCACCACTAGCTGGTGAGTAAATTGTTTGAACAAGAAGAGAACATCGAAACCGAGATGCTTCGGACTTAGTACCCTCGAAATCACTACGATGTGTTGATGATTCCCAGCTCCAAATCATGGAACACCACAAAAGGTACTGGAAAAGATGTTCGAGTACGAGGAAACATATTGTAAGATGACCTTGCTTTTATGTACCGTAGCTAAGCTAGATGCAATTAGGGCGTCCGCAATGAAAAACGCCAACAACTAGCTAGGAGATTGTACACGTAAGCCGAAGCAGCAGCACCAACTTCTCTCGTCCAACAGTTCACAAAGGAAGTGGGCCCATTAACAAACTTTTTTTTTTACTCCAAATCAGTCAGTCCCAAGCGCCCAACGCCAGAGCAAAGCGAACAGCCAGAGGGCAAAGGAAGATGGTGGGCCACGCATGCTTTAACATCCACAAATAGCTTCGCTAGACGACTGTCGCTAGAAAGAAGGTTTTTCAGCTTTCTCACTCCACGCAAGCACAAATCCGACGTCAGCTAGCTCCGAGCTAGTCCGTTGGGCACGCCCTTAGAGTACTATATGTTTCCTTTATTAAGATTTGAGCACTTGAAACAAGGGGTACCAAAGAAACTATAATATAGGATCGAGCTAAGTAAAAGGCTTCAAGTAATCAAGTTCCAAGGCCAAATAAAGAATTGCTTAAGGGCATGATTGGTTAGTTGCTAGGCCTAAACTGGCTTGCACAAGGATCCAGACCTCTACTGGACAGGCTGAGTCATCAGTTGATGTTTCTTAAGGGCGTGTGCGATTGTTTAGTCACCCAACCTAAAGTGGCTTGAACAAGAAACCAGACCTCTACTGGTCGACAATGTCAATAGTTGAGGTATCAAGAAAAGAACCTACACGGAGCCATACCATGACCTTCTTGGACAATGGATTAGGGCACGAGCGCTCCTAGTCAGTGAGCGAGGGCAAGTCGAATGTTAGGAGGTGGGATCAAACAGTGTTAGGGTCAGCCGCCACATGGAAGGTTGGTGAGACCATCGCAACACTATAGCCATTCCATGGATAAAAGGATTGAGATAGCTAGAGGGGGAGTGAACAACCTATAAAAAACTAACAAAGATTACAAGACTAGAGCAAATTGACTACAATTTGTTGCTAATAGCCGGGAACCAATACCTGGTGTTGATGTGGTTTCCATGGTCCTCTCCTAGGTCAGCTTTAACACATTTTTTGAAGAATGTTGATATCCACTAGCTCCAGCAGAATATAGACATTGGCGGAAAGAGCGCTTCAGGAACAATTTGTTGCTAAACAAGAAAGTTTAGGTGTCATCATTGAATAAGTGGATCAACTAAAAAGTAAAACAGAAAAGACTACAAGGGAGTTTGAGGAGTTTAAGAAATAGCAACAAGAGAAATATAAGCTCTTTGAGCGTATTATATGCTCTTCAGCGCTACACTCTTAGTCTTGAACTCTTGTGTGCTTGATATAGTGAAGGGAACATGTGTGATTTGATGTGTGAACTCGTGTGCTGGTTTGATGCAGTGAACTCACATGATGTATTGATATGTGAGCTTGGCAGTGGTTTGCTGCAAGTGTGTGAACTATGAACTACGTTATTTGATTGCCAGATTCAATGAATATGTAGTCATTCTATGTAGCAGTGATAATCAAGAATTATTTTTTCTGGTGTCATAATTGTTGTGCACAAGCCACGTGGTAAATTAAAAATTTGACACGTGGAAGGGTCAGGACAAAATATGCGGACCAATAGAAATCTGAGACATGGAGGGAACATGTCAAGCCATGTTGCCAAATGAAAAATGATACGTGGGTTGTTCAGGACATGACACGTGGTCCATGTTGGTATTTCTTAACGTATGCAGAGAATCCACAAGCGTACAGAAGTACCGTTGTAGCCTTCATTCGGAAGTATTCAGGGTATCGTATTTTCCACAGGGAACGGAGGTATTTCTCATAGCTAATTCGTCCAAGGAACAACACAAGGGTAGAGATAGAAAGGTGGGTAGAGATGGATTCCTATAGCTTTAGGATCCTAAGCATAGCGATGCAGTACTTCTACTTGCTCACTTCGGGCACCGGATCGCACCTGGTCTGCCAAGTGATCCCAGCCTGTAGCTCTATGCCGCACCTGGACGTGGGGGATTACAAGGGACGGACAGGGCTGTCACCATCTGCCGCCTACCACCTCAACTGTGGAGTGCAAGGCAAACAAAGGTAGCCTCTAGCCTAGACACCACGTCTACACTAGCGACTACTACTCTAGTGTCGATCAGGGTGACCCCGTCTTTATCAGGGGCCCTCTACTAGAGCATTTGCCATGTGGACGAACAACGAACCCATGAACAAGCTTGGTAAAGCTCAACTAAATAAAAGACATGAAAGACTACAAGAAACACGAATACTCACTTAGCCAAGATCCCATTAGGGAGCTTTCTTCTCTCTAGCTAGATAGTAGGGCATAGCCCTCTGGAGTGGTACTCTAACTCTAACATCTTGTGGTGGCTCTTTCTCCCTTGAATGGTTGATGGAATAAGAGGAGGAGGGAGCCTCCTTTTATAGCTAGAGAGGAGGGGGTGCTTGCAAATGTGCCACCCCCACATGGAAGGTGGGAAACCGACCTCCCCACGTCGGTTTGAGGTATAATGCACCTGGACGCACCCCAGAACTAACCTCCACATGAGTTAATGCACCGACCTGCCAAAGTGGGACCGGTTTGGCAGCCGCGTGGCAGCGCCAGGTCCTTGTCCAAATGGGCTGAAATTTGGTGAGTGGATGGGCCTCGTCGATAGTTTTCCAACGCCTATTGAATCGCCTGAATTGGAGTCCGTATGAGTGAGATATGGCATGTTTACCGAGACCCACTCATCCAGCCCGAGATGGAATTGGACCGGGTTTTGGTCTTCCATCTCTTGGGTTTATGTTTGGCATTTTCACCCACGTTTGAGATCCAAAATTGTCAGGTAAATGGGCCACCTTCTTATTCATGGTTTTCTTGTGTGCTTTGGCCCATTTGTGTGCATTTCCGGAGTTGTCTTCCTGCAAACGACAATCACCGAAACTCGTGGAATATGTTAGTGTAAAACCCTATTTGCTAAGTTTGGGGTAGATTTTATATCCTCATTGGCGGTCTAAAATGTGCGATAAGGACCGCCAACAGTCCACTAAAAAGCTGACAAGTTAGTGTACAACATCATGATGTGTGGTCAAATAAGAAACTGACACAATGGAATATCATGATCATGCCATGCAGGCTAATTAAAACATAAACATGGTCCAATGAAAAAGTAACATGTGGACTAACAACAACCTAACATGTGTGCCAATAACAAAACGACAATTGGAACAATCTAGACATCACAATACATGGTCAAAGTGAAAATCTAAAACATGCAAGAACAAGGAGGGCCACATTATCGAACAAGATGGTGACACATGACCCGATCAAAAACTTACATGTGGAAGTACATGGATAAGCCATGTCATCGGCATGCGTGGCTGTCACCTCCTAGGCATATGAAAATATTTCTATGATGGTATTTTTTTTTTGTAACAGGTCAAGCCACCTTTATGACCAATAGCTCGGATTCATCGGGGTGCAACCAATATGGCGCTCCATTTTTGACAAATTGAATTTATCCCTAATTCATCACAAAAATGACGAATAGAACTTCCGTTTTGACAAAAGTTGTTCATGTATGTTCACATCTCTACTAGTGAAAATATGGTCCAAATAGACACTAACTGCTCTAGCTCTAGTCACCCAAGCAAACCCCTACACAATCATAGTAGCAATGGTTTATAATCTATATCACAATACTACACAGGAGCTACTAGGTATACCAGAGAGATAAAACTATCAAAGTAACTAAAACTAGCTACTAAACTAAACAATTTGCACTACTCTACCACACGTACACAAGCAAGATATGAATCTAAATACAAATATGAATCTACCAATGGCAAGTGATGAACACAAGATTTATTCCCATGATTTTGTTGCTTGCCAGCAACGTACATCCACATTGTAGCGAGTCTCCTAGTGATGGTTTGCTTGATAACTCACTCAAGCTACTAAGCTAGACTCGATGACTTGGTTGTTGCAAGCATCAAGCACAAGGAGCACTCCAAGCACAAGCATTCCACTAGATTTTCTCTTTGTAATCTCTCGTAGGGATGAGCACAGGAGCCCCAAGCAACAATCTTGATCGGAGGTGGTAATAATCACTAAGGACCCCTCAATGATCTTGATACCATTCAACCATCTAGGTGGTGGCAACCACCATGAACAACAAGAAAAGCAAGGCTCAATCAATGAACTAGTACACTAGATGCAAATCAACAAAGCGAATGCACTTGATCTTTCCCAATCTCACTTTGGATCAATCACAAGCCAAGAGATGAGTGGGGGTACTCATGCATAGTCAACAGTCATGAAGATCTCTGCACAAAAACTTGATCATGTGCACATCTGAGCATGTGTCAAATACTAGTGGCGGTTCCGGGAGGGCCCTCTCTTTCTATATCTATGCTTACAGGTGTTGAAACAAAGAAAACCGAGCAAACAGTGACAACGGAGAAGGTGGAGGCCAATCAGTGGCGGACCAGGACCCGGCGACCCTGGGCTGCGCCCGGGCTCATGACGCTGATTCCCCTATGTAAAATGTTTGTTTAGCCTATACTTATTAAGAGATTAGGTGTAATCTCATACATTGCCAATAGTTCTGCCAGGGCTCATAGGGAGTTTTGGGTCCACTAATGAGGCCAATGCAATACACCTCACACCTGTGCCGCGCTCATGCCATGGCACGGCATGGCTTGGTGTGCATGTGTGGTCGGTCTTTCGTCTTTCTCAACTCTACAACACGTGTACAAACAAACCAACTATTTGAACAAACAAACTATTTGAGCTGAGTCAATATTTAGTCAAAATCCTTATTAGACTAAGATTTAATGCACATAGCATTTAATATTGCACTTTCGATTTATTTTGATTTTAATATTGTTAAAAAAGGACAACCCCAATTACAATCCAACGCATAGTGCAATTGTTTGTAAATGATGTGTTTTTATATTTCATATTGAAAAGCGCATGTTTGTCAAAAAAATATTGAAAAGCGCACTAGAGGATGCCAAAAGAAAACTACTACACCAATCTCGAATTTCTCCAACGGTCCTACTCTCTGATGCGTTCTTTAAATTTTAGCGTATATATTCTTTTGGAATTAACCAATAGAAATGTGAGAAAGTTTTCCATGTTTTTTCAGTGCTACATATAATTCCATGTCCAAACGGGCTTCAACCGGACCACATCACATGGAAATGCATGGAGTAATGGACTGGATCGACGTGGCATGTACGTAGGACACCACTAAACCTAGCGCAATTCATTGGGCCCTTCTACAGTTTCTACACGACTACACGAGCTCAATCTGCAAGGCCTATGGCCAAGCGTCATTTTTATGACTGGATGTTGGTTCAGGCTTCAGCTACACCATTATTGCCATGCAACCCAATTTGCTTACTCTGTGATCAAGCAAGAACAACTGCGGAATAGACAACAAAAGGTTTTAAATCTCGCACTTAACGATGCTGTTTGATACAGATACCCGTTGCCCGTATCCACACCCGTGGAGAGCAGGTAGGGTATGGATATACCCATTTCCGTCAGGTAGGGGACGGGTATACCCACTAATAAGAGCATCTCCAAAACTTACTATCTTAACTCGATACCCATATAATTTTGGCAAAATACGAAAAAATAACCTCCAATATTTTAGCAAAACAACTTGACATCAATAACAACTTGGCATATATTCTATCTGTACACACAAGTATACGTGCGCGTATATGGCTTGGCATTTGGGACTCTTTGTTTTGTTAGTGGGGTTTTTTATTTTACAAGTAAAAAATGTCAAACTCTCGGAGAGGGACTATTTTTTTTTACTTGGCATATAATTTTAGAAATTGGTAAATCACAAAATTTGCCAAGTAAAATTTGAGAAACTCTTAGAGATGCTCTAAATAGGGTACGGGTAGTGTGTCGATACGGTTACCTGTTTCTACCCATTTATCCAAATCCTCAGATCCAAAGAAAAGAATGCACGAGCCCTTATCCTAGGACGCACGAGCTGCGAGGCCTCGGCCTCCTGAGGATGCAATCCATGCCGGCACCCACCAAGAAGCTAATGAGGGAGGCGCCCACGAAAGTGGCAAGATGTCGGCATAGAAGGTGGAGGGCTAGTAGTTTTGAGTTATCGAGATTACCTACGTGATATGGCGTTAAATGGGCTTTCGACGCAAGCAGGCGTTCTAACTGGCCGCTGAAGAATGTGTGTGGTAGTTTTATCTTTTGATGAGGCAACAGTCCTCAAACTCTGGTGTGTGTGCGCCTTGTGTTTAAGTTTGTGTGAGTATGAAGCATTGTGGTGTAATAAAGAATAGCTATATGTATGGGTCGATGCAAAGGTTAGGATATTAATCTATTTCCTTTTCTAAAAAAAAGAAGCACTGGGTACCGCTGATGCACGTACTATCAGCTCCGCTCGATTAGATCCCCTCCAGATTGCGCTGCTCAAGGTGTCGCTCCCTGACGCAGCGGCTGCAGGCCCTCACGAATGCCGAGCCGAAGCACGGGCGCGTTGGCGCCAGCAACTGGTCAGCGGCAACCATGAGAAGGGTGGAGGAGTAGAAAGAGAAGGCGGCCACTACCCAGGATCTAGAGGAGGAGGCTGCGGACGATCAGGACGCCGCCATGCTCTGCATGTCAGACTCTCGGCGTGGTTTGGTGGCGGATGATCCTGACACAAGGAGGCTTTCTGGACTACTCTGGTGGCACTTCTACCATTGAGGCTAGGTTAATGGAATCAACAGTGTGCGTGTGTGGTTACGGTGTAATAATGAACAATTATATGCATTAATTGATACAGAGTCGGAATATTAATATATTTCTTTTAAAAAATACATGATGGTAGGAAGGAAGCAGATCAAACAAGAACTAGTGTGGAATAGACAGCAATTTGGGGAGACGGCAGCGTGTGATGGACTCACCATGTGCAGGAAAGATATATTGTTCTGTTTGTCGTTTTAGTAATGTCCTACAATTAACTCTTCTCTCTCTTTATATACGAGGGCAGGAAAACCACATATATGGGCCTGAGAACTACATGCTGGGTCAGGCCCACTCTTCTCCACTCTGATGAACATTGGGCTTGCGGATGCAAAGTCCCCGACGTGGCCCATCCTCTGTGGTTTTAGCTTCAGCCATTGCTGCCTGTTTGTTCTACCAATGGCATGGATCTTTAATCCATTGGCTGAGATGGTCGCCTAAAAAACAATCTCAATTTCAGATGCCTAGATTATAGCAATCCTCATATTATTGTGAATGTGTTGCATTTATAAAGTTGCACACAAGTCGGGTCCTCCAACATTTTTTTTTAGATAAGAGGCCAGAGGCCCTGCTTTTTATTGAAAGTAGCATAGGTTTGTTGGGGATACCAGCTTACATGAAGAGTTCGAAGCATTAAGATGAGCTAACGCTCCTTACAGCAAGCTCACATCTTAATACACCCCAGGATAAAAACAGCAAAGTCCCTTCCAAACTAGACTGTCTTTACTGCTATAAGCAAAAGTTCTAAGCCTCCCTACACCGTCAGTATTGGGCGCTTCACTCCAAGCATTGCGCCAGCTTGTCCATCGTCTTCGCGAGCCACTTTTTTTCCTTGTCCCGCAGCAGGATACTCCATTTCTGCATATGCACAATTGATCGATGTATCACCGTATTAGCACCTGGGATAACTCTATTATTGAAGACATAGTCGTTACGTATCAGCCAAAGACTCCAACAAATGCAGGCTAAAAGAAAAATCATCATGGGTTTGGGAACCTCTCCCCTGCCCCTACTAAATGTGAGGAAATGAAAGATGTTAGTAGGTGTTTCTACCCAGCCTAGTGCCTCTCTAGTTGTCCACCAGCAGAACTGGGCAATGGAACATTGAAAAAAGATATGTTGTGCTGTCTCTTCTTGTCCACACATTTTGCAAAATTCCTCCCCTGGTCAGTTCTTCTTCACCAGCTGCTCTGTGACGGAATACAATCTGAATATATGGACTATAAGAAGTATTTGATCTTGAGTGGTATTTTGGCTTTCCAAACACTCATAATTTCCCTATTCTCCATTTCTGGGAAAACCAACTCTCTGTATAAAGAAGCTGTAGTAAACTTGCATTAATTGATACGGAGTCTGGAATATTAACATATTTCTTTTTTTAAAAAAAAAAAAACAGGAAGGTAGGAAGGAAGCAGATCAAACAAGAACTAGTGTGGAATAGACAGCAATTTGGGGAGACGGCAGCGTGTGATGGACTCACAAATTAAGCTTGAGTTCCAGCTAGATTAAATTCAGGCACTTCATTCCCTGATAACCGGAACATGGCCTAAACACAAACACGTACTACTCACAGTGGCACGCTGGTACTGGTTGAAGTTTGAACGACGACTCGCCGGAGACGGCGGTTTCACCCGTCCGTGACCGATGGATCGAAAGCTAGCAGGAGCAGTCAAGTCGGCAAGTCTGACGCGGCTTAGCCTATTTGCAGACACCACTGCCTTCCAACCTCCCCACCCGGCTTCGGTCTTTGCCGACGTCGCTTTCGTGGAATTTATGTGACGGTGAGCGGACCGGCAAAATCTAACGATAAGTCGGAAAGCGACGACGACGATCTGTGGCGGCGTCGACGACGGCGACGGAAGCCACTACCGGCAGGCAGGCTGGTCGACCGCAGATAAAGCACCAGCGGTCCGAGTTCGCCTGCTGCCCGCCGCCGTGCGCGTCGTCATCGTCATCTACGGGACAAAAAGAGCCGTCGTCGCGGGAGTTCGATCGGAAGTGCCGGGGATCTTGTGGAGCGACCCACCTTGTATTCTGTAGTACGGAGTATTCTAGTAAATGTTGCTAAACGGCCCTCCAAAAATTTCAAGAAGTATGAACAATCAGAAATCATGCACTCTCTTCCGGTTTTTGACGACTAGCTAGGATGACATGTGTGCGCATCCTACAACACATGTTCTACAAATAAACCACAAAACGTGTGTGGATTGAAAATATACTGCAATTGCTGAAACACATTTTAAAAGCTACATCTTTGGTAGATGGCACTAAAAAATCGTGTACGTTTACTATTTAAACAGTGGCGGAGGACAGAAAAAATTAAGGTGTGGCGAAATTGATAATATAGATATAATCTCGGTGACTGCAGGCTCCATTAGCCAACAGACCAAGGATAAGACCCATATAGTGATATACGTGATCATTGGCCTAAACGTTTTGGAGAAGCCCAAGATAACGCCGTTATATTCACGCCACTGCTGTTTTTTTCGTCCCTCTGATTGCCAGCTGAGTCATCTTTCTCAATATATATCCTGGTACAGAGTATTTGGGGGTCAATTTTTTTTGAAATTTCAAGGTATGGTGAGTGCCGTACCGTGCCACCAAAGAGCTCCGCCCCTGTGAACACGATTTTTGCTAACACAGAAACCAAAATGTCCTGTGTCAACTATATATGATTTCTACCCTCCATCATCATTGATTTTTTTTTTCCATTATCTTTAGAATCTAGGACGCATTTATTGTGTGCTATGTAAAAGATACGGTAGAATGGAGTGATGATGACATGTTAGTTTACTGATGATGATGCATTATAACATTCTCCCTCAATTCTAAAATGTAAGTCATTCTAAAAATCTTGGGAAGTCAAAACATCTCAAGTTTGATTAAAATTATAGATAAAACTATAAATAAAATTTGACATAAAATAGGTATTAGTTAATGAACGAAAATCTAATGATACTTAGTTGGCATCAGAAATGATATTACGTTACCATATAAATTTGATCAAACTTAAGATGATTTGACTCTTTAAGATTTTTAGAATAATGACTTGTAATTTTGGGATAGAGGGATCACCATGTTTTGTATATCTAATATGTTGTGCTCCAATTGTCCAACATACTCTTCGTCCAAAATAAATAATTTTCTAAGGTTTAAATTTTATCTTGAAAAAATAACACTCTAGAAAAACATGGGACATCACCTCTTAATATAGAACCTAATCACAGGTGCATGAGTTGCAAAATCTAGAAGATATCCTCTAGAAATGAAAGAAGATGTGGGTACATGTATCTTTTATTAGCGTCCTTATGTGTCTGAAAATTAATTTTTAAAAAGTTAGAAAATTATGGATAAACTTGTGGCTGGTACCTCTCTTAAATTTGTTCGTATTATAACATACTCCCCCATTCTAGATTGGATGACATTTGTAGCTTTTCTAGATACATAGTTTCCGCTACACATTCAAATATACACGATGTTCAAGATACAGAGTATATCTAGAAAAGTCGGAACATCTTCCAATTTAGAATGAAGGGTTTTTATATGCATACTTTGTTATTTTTTGCTTGTCATTATGAATCCGTATTCATAGTTTTCTCCTTAGATCGTACCTCCTATATATATATGCTTATCATGTATTTACTTGAAATCGTAGTTTATTTATACGTTTTCATGAAAATGGATATGATCAATGGTAGGGGTTAGAAATGCAGTGGATAGACCCTGAGGGTAGCACACCCAAGACCTGACTAAGCTCCTAATCCTTTTATCTACTAGAATTCCCTGATTTACATAAGTTTTAAACTCCTAGGGAAAGGCAAAATAGCAACAGGGAAATTCTATTGCCAACCTTGTTCAACCATCGATGGCCAGTTGTTTGTCCTCTACAAGGGATCACCAGTGGAATATAAGGATTTTGATCACGATCTAGACTAGTCCGATGCAATGATGAATTATGGTTATTATCCACCACTGTGAAGTGTGAACACATTTTTATATTTCATGTTGTTTTAATATTCGTATGAAATGGGAGTTCACTATTTTCTTTTAACAAAAAATGGCATGAGTACTGCCTTTTGGTCAAGCAACAAAAATGTGAGGTCATGTACTTACTCCTGAATATGTGCAGTAATCTGTCAAATTTTGTAATATGGTTTGGTTTGTATGCCATGTTTAATATATGCATGATTTTTTATTTTGGACAAATCAAGACAAAGAAAATAAGAATTTATGCAAAGATCACATATGGCAAGAGTGAGCTAGAGTAGAGCCAATGTTTTTTTTTTCCTTGGGGCCCTTTCAAAGAAACACCGATGTACCAATACTAGTATACTTTGTGTTCATTTCATCAAATCCTTGTATAAAATGGATATGGGTTGATGGGATTTGAGGTTGCAATAAGTTTTGGTACTCCCGTACTGCATAAAACAATTCTAAGATTTGACTAATTGTTTTTAAGTTTGACAGAATTTATAGAAAAAAGAGCATAAAAAAATATTATGATACCGAATTATATCATTAGATATATTATAAACTATATTTTCATAATGTGTATTTTTTGGTATCACAAATATTTATGTTTTTTCAATAAACTAGTTAAATATTAAAAAATGACTTAAAATAACTTTAGAAATTGATTTATTTCGGCTCAGAGAGAATATCTCACAAGCATAAATAGAATTTAAAGCTCTTTAATATGTACTTAAACTTTTAGACTTTTACATAATCTAGAAATTATTTCAATAGGAATATTAAAAGTTATCTTTTGCATGCTAACTTTGCTAAGTCGTCTACTTATTGGCTTGAGAAATAAAGAGTTGTAGAACTACAACTGATCTATATTGGTACATTTCAAATTCTACTAAAACATTTGTTTGATCAAGTGCTAACCTAGTAAATATACTCCTAAACTAGTTGGTTCAGTTATTCTGATCCACAAAGAATCCAACTTATCTCCTGTGTGGGCCCCATGGAGGTTCTTTCTTTGGTCATCCTATTCAGCTCTTCCTTCAAATAGGAGGCTTTTAAGCTTTGACCTCTGTTTTCTAGTTAACCTAATCAGCATTCCCACTACCACGAAGGCTACTGATACAGGCACCGGTAGATATATTTGATAATTGTGCTTGTTCCAAGGCGCCAGATTTTTTCCAAGGTCAAAAAATTGTCAGCCTCCTACGCGGCCACTGTGAACGCAAGGAGGAAAGATGCAAAAGGTGAAGCCGAAAGCAACACGGCAGAATCGTTTTTGCCCCCTCTTTTCCGCCTGCGGTTCCATTTGATGCACAGCTCCTCTCTCTTTTCAGGAATGGCATGGATGGTACTGAAATCATACAACGTTATTATAACTTTTGCCGTGGGATTCATTTAGGAGATACATATCGAGCGAGGTAAGCATTCAGCCTTTGTATTTTCAAAAATCACGTATTCCTTTGAACAGATTTTCGTTTCACTGTGTCATTGTTGAACCATTTCTATGCATTCGATTCAGTAGCATGTTCAGAAATTTTATATGCATCGTCGTGGCAATCCCAAACACCCTGAGGTCGATTCCGCAAAATTGCACCGGTCTACAACTTTGTCCGTTATCCCTGCCCCGGTTCCTCCTGTCCGTTATTTCTGCCGACTTCCACACACACGGCTTTGAACGTAGGAAGCTGTAGCAAGCAGCAGAATGCAGAAAGGAAGGAGAGAAAGATGGTAACTGAATGAGCAAAAAAGTTCCTAAACAAGTGCATAACGAAACTGAATGAAACAAACCCACGGGATTGGAGCGATAATTAATAAGTAATAACAGTTGTTCCACGGACTCCATTCCAGTTCAATTCAAACCCTTTTATATTCTCTGTCTCTCTTTCTTTCTCTCGGTCGCCATCGATCGCTTGTCTGCTTTAACATTCTTTCCTTGGCCTGGGGGGATTGGTGCGAGCCAGCAGCGAGCGTGCGTGCATGCCTGCCGGCAGCGGTGCAGCGTATCGCATCCTAGCAGTTCGTTTCTCCATGGACAAGGAAAGCATGCCGGCCGCTTTATTAGATTTCAGACAGACTCCAGTCCCTTGCTTGCTCCCGTCCGCGTCCACGTCGATCGCCCCCTCCTCCTTTCCCTGCTGCTCGTCATCGTCATCATCGATCTAGTATATAAGCGCGCGCACACGGCATGCCTTGGAAAGGGAAGCCAACCATCTCATCTCATCTCAGGTGCCCGCGTTTGACTCCGGAGAGACGACGAGGCAGAGAGGTGGCCTCGTTGGACTCCGTTCATCGCTCTTCTAGAGAAAAAGAGCTGGTGATGCGTGACTAGGCAAGGGAGGACACGTTTGGGAGTTTGCAGTAAATGGTGAGAGGGATGCCAGGGGGAGGAGGAAGGTGGTAGCTGGGAGCCTGGGAGACGGCGCGCGGCGGCCTCTGGGCTCTCTGCTGTTCTTCTCAGTCTTCTGCGACGGCTACAACAAGAGCAGAGGAGCTGCCGTTCCGTTTGCATGGGAGCAGGGGAGGATTCTGCACCAGGTGAGTTGAGCTTGTGGTTGCGATCCATGTGTTTCTGATCAGGCTTTGCATTTAGAATTCGTGGTGCCCTGTTCTCCAGTTCGAGCCTGCGACCTGTATTTCTTGATGAAGCGTGTGATTGGAGAATACGTTTTGTTTGTCCATCTTGCCTGCTTGAAATTTAGGGATGATCTCGTTTCCTCTCTACTAGGGGTTTTCTGTTGATTTTAGTACCCGCAACCCGCCGAAAGATAGCTTCTTTTCGGTTTCTGAAGTGATAAGAACTGAATTACGTTGCCTGTGATCATTTCACATTTCGGGACCTTGCATCTTCTCTCGCTCTGTTTTCATGGCTTTTCTTCTCTGAAGGAGGACTTTAATTTTACGATTGACTACGAGAGGACATTTGATAAATCCAGTGCATGTTGACACTGCAGTTTTTTTTTTCCTTTTTTTCCTAGTGTTAAAGTAAAAAGGTAGATATTGATAGTTTGCTGGTGTCCAAATATCTGAAATGCCATTTCTGAATTTCAAACGTTCACCTGTCAGTAGTCATCCATATGTCTGGAATTCGGTTTTTCGGTGAAATTCCTTCTGTCTTCTTGGTGTGCAAATAGCACTGCCAATCTCACCGTATTCAACGGAGTAACATACCCGCCATGACTGTTGTTTGACTCGCGCCTGTTAAAGTTAGGCACGGAAGTCAGGTCATCGTCCAACAAGTCAGTCTGAAATCTGTGTCCAACGATGACATTAGAAATTAGTATTTATTACGTTTTGACGACTTAGGGAAGCAGTCATGTACTCCTGTTTGGCCTAACCAGATTGGAAACTGGTTTATCTGTATCAGTGTGTCAGTAACTGCAAATACAGCTTATGCCATTGCACATGTAAAAAGTTACTTCTTTGCAGATCCATTGCATTGTCTCTTTTTGTTTTTTCCACTCGGTGTTCACGTATCTGAGTGTAATTCTTCACCAAAAAAAAAATATCTGAGTGTAATTCTTGGAGCTTTTCTGATGGCAGCTTGCTAGCATGGAACCGAGGAGGTTAGAGCAATTAGTGTTCCTGCTCTGCTGCGTGGCGGCAATCACATGCAGGCTACACACACAAGCTCAGGCCCAAACAACTCTGCAACACACCGAAAGCTCAACTCACACTGGAGCAGGTGACTAACTCCTCATTTGTATCATATCATATCATGGATAAACCTCCCAAAATCCATCACAAGCGGTAACATGCAGGATAGGTTTACTTAGAATAAAAAAATTTCAAGAAGTAAAGTAGCATATGCCAGGAAAGCAATCTTGTCCTGGTTAACTGTTCTACTAGTTGACATTGTACTTATCTGTACTGGATTATTCATTTATGTTGCTTGTACAGTTCTGTTTGACATTTTGCTTGTTGACTCTGGTACCTGATCTTTGTTGCTTGGGTGATCAGAGTTGGGAAACAGATCAGATAGTGTGCTCTCAAGAAGAACA